>JAUDYJ010000006.1:13850523-14450523 GCA_030761175.1 Masticophis lateralis | reverse complement strand
TGTCTGTCTGTCTGTCTATCTATCTATCTACCTATCCATCCATCCATCCACCCACCCACCCACCCATCTACCTGTCTATCTGTCTGTCCATCTGTCCATCCACCCACCCACCCGCCTGCCCATCCATCCATCCATCCATCCATCCATCCACCCACCCACCCACCTATCTATCTTCTATTTAAATTATGTGGCATCCAGTGAGTGTTGACCCTTAGTAACCACATAGATTTTCTCCATTAAATTCTGTTCCTAACTTGATCCTTCAAGTCTTCCAACAACATACCTGTTGGACTTGCCACAGGAATGCTTAAACCTCTGAATAAAAATGACCCTTGGCTCCATTTGTTGAGAAATGTATGGTTTATTAGAAATCCAGTGTATTCCAGTAATGCAAATCAGAACTGGAAATTGTGCGCCCAAATCCCTAAGTTCTACTTTTCCCTCCCTTAACTGTCTCTCACTGCCCATCCAAGTGTAATCAATCAGGTTCAGACAAGAGGTTTTTATAACAGTCAATCCAAGCGTAGTTTGGTATGCAACCTCCTCCTTCTTCCAGCTGGATGACCTTGAGGCAGCGTCTTGAGATACAGCATTTACCTTCATTTCCCAAAGCATTCATTCCCCCCTCCCCACAATTCATGGCAGTTTGTCACTGTATAGAAGTGAAGCACAAGCACGCATAAAATGGCAGCTGGCAATGCCATTGGCACTATAACTGAATTAATTCACCTTGTTGATGATCATCTCCTTCTTTCCTTCCTTCCTTCTTTCCTTCCTTCCTTCCTTCCTTCCTTCCTTCCTTCCTCCCTCCCTCCCTCCCTCCCTCCCTCCCTTCCTTCCTTCCTTCCTTCCTTCCTTTCTTCCCTCCATCCCTCCCTCCGTCCTGCCTAGGATTAAATTCAGAGTTAGGTCTTCATATAGTGTGTCCAAACTATAATAATTTGAGCTTGGCCATGTATCCCTTGATTTGGGAATTCTGGGTTGATTTGTTTAATGATCTCTTTATTTGTTTTCTTGGCTGTCCATTGTATTCCCAGCAGTTTTCTCCAACACTAAAATTCAAAAGTATCAATACTATTTCTATCCTCTTCCTTCAAAGTCCAAGTTTCAGTTACATAAAGTTTCACGAGGAACACTGCTTACATGATTCTGATCTTTATTAGGTACAGATACTTCACAGCATCTGAATCAGTGGTGGGTTGCCCCCGGTTCGCACCAGTTCTATAGAACTGGTAGCGGGAGGCTCCGCCCACTGACCCCAATGTCATAAAAATGCTTCTGCGCATGTGCAGAAGATCGCGCGTGAGCGAGAGCAAAGCAATTGCACGTGCAATGCCATGCTGCAAACTGGTAGTAAAGGTAAGTAGAACCCACCCCTGATCTGAATATCTTATCCAAGACCTTTATGGCTGCTCTACAAAGAGCTACAGTAGTTTCTAGAACAGCGGCCCTCAAACGTTTGGGCACCAGGACCAGTTCCATGGAGAAAGGTTTTTCCATGGACTGGAAGGGTGTGGTTTTGCATGCTGCCTGCATCCCACGGATAGGGCTTCATTTCTTTTCATGGCCTGATTGCTGGCATGCCACAGACTGCTGTCAGTCCATAGACCAAGAGTTGAGAACCCCTGCTCTAGAGTACTTTTGAGTGCTTTTTCCAGTGATGGGATTCAGCCAGTTCACATCTATTCAGGAGAACCAGTTGTTAACTTTCTAAGCAGTTGGGAGAACCAGTTGTTGGAAGGAATCTTATTTTGTTTTTTTACACTTTACAGGGCTAATCCTGTAAGGAAGGCAGAAAGGAAACATTCTGGTGTTGTTTCTAGTCTAATTTTTATTGTCCTGCTTACAGAAACTGCCTCTCTGGTTAAGCTTATTACATTGTAACAGCTAAGGTGAAGCGCCCATCGACCTGAGTGACATTGAGTTGGCCCTGCCCACATGGCCACATGACCACTGAGCCACTCGGTCACATGACCACCGAGCCATGCCTACCCAGCTGTTCATTAGGGCAGAGAACTGGTTATTAAATTATTTGAATCCCAGCACTGGCTTGTGCCCTTATTCTTGATAGTTGATCCTAAGAGGCAGAAGCTATCTACCACTACAGTATTTTCATTGTCAATTCAAAGGCTGGTTAGCATACCTGTTATCATCAGTTTGGTTGTATATACTGACTTGATGGCACATAATCAATCAACATATAACCTCAAGCCAAGTTGGCATTGCATAGAAAATCATTTGAGAAATTAAGGGCTGTGGGACAAACTAGTTTAAAGAATCCTGGAAGAAAGCAAACCACTTCCTCACTGTTGCTAAGAAAACTTCATACTTCGATCCATACAGTTGGGTATATATAGATAGAGGAATGACAGTGAGCATCTGCTAATGTAACCAGATATTAATGGTTGAAAGGCAACATCAAAGTCTCAGCTCTTTTCCATCATTGCAAATAGTTCATCCCAAACTATTTTCCTTTTGATGATAAGAAGTGTCACTCAGTGAGTGAAAAATGGCAATTTTAATGTTGCTGATGTTCCTGTGTTCCTGATTATAAGTATATAATAATATTTCAGTAAGAGCATATCATCTCAAACGCAGTTGTTGAGTTAGTAACATGATTGTTAAGTGACTCGGACTTCCCCCTTGACTTTGTTTGTCAAAAGGTCACAAAAGGTGGTCACATGATCCCAGGATGCGTCATAAATATGAATCAATTACCAATTTTGATCACGTGACCATGGGGATGCTGCAATAGTTGTTAGTGTGAAAAATGGTCATAAGTCACTTTTTTCAGTATTGTTTTAACTTTGAATGGTCACTAAAGTGTTGAAAGTTGAGGACTATCTGTAGTGCAAAGGACAAACGGGCTCTGCCCCAAAATTAGCTACTGTACTTTGGGTATAAGTCAGGGGTGAAATGCTCCCAGTTCGATCCGGTAGCGATGAAGGAGGGTGGTTCGGAGAACTGGTAGCAAAAATCCCTGTCCCCACCCCCATGCCCAGCTGAGCCACACAATCTTCAGAGGCTTTTTTTTTAACTTTTAAAGCATCTACAATCTCTTCGGCCAAAAATCCTTTTTTTTTCTTTTAAATGCCTCTGATGATCCAAGCTGAATTGCCTGATTGGCAGAGACTTTTTTTCTTTTAAATGCCTCTGACAATCTAAGCTGAGTTGCCTGATCGTCAGAGGTATTTAAAAGAAAAAAAGCCTCTGCCGATCAGGCAACTCAGCGGGGATCGGCAGAGCCTTTTGAAAGCATTTTTTTACAACCTCTTCACCGAAGAGGTTGTAGAAAAAATGGTTTTAAAAGTAAAAAAAAATTGACCACGCCCACCCAGTCACATTACCCCCCCCCCCCCCCCCACACACACACCAAGCCATGAGTTACTACCAGAACTGGTAGTAACAAATTTTAGATTTCACCCCTGTGTAAGTATCATATTCCAGAGTTACTGGAAGTTGGGTGTCATTAATTATTGTTTATTTGAAAAAGAAATAGAGGAAAAAAAAACTCTCTCAATGTTCAGGCTTCTTCATACATTTTGAGAGCTGGGTATTAATCTTGTAAGAAAAGATAAACGCCATCTGGATTTCATTTCTTGTAGCATTTATCCTGTTGTGACAAATTCAGATCCTCCCCCAACAGAATTCATGGTGGCGTTCTTTTACAACCTAATTTGATTTTTCCTTTACAGAATATCCTCCCAGTTCCTCATTAGCTCAAAGCCTTCAGAAACACAATCCAGACTTTTAAATGCTTAACAGTGAACATCATGACAGCCTGCTCAGGACCCTCATTAATATCATTTCCTTTTGCTTTTTGACCCTCAGAATGTGGCACCTCTCCAAGTGGTTGTGCGATATGACAACTGCATAGTTATTTCCCTGGAAGCAGCTGATGTGGTGAGCTCATCCTCGGTGTATGTTGTGAAGATCACTGGTGAATCCAAGAACTATTTTTTCCAGTTTGATGAATTCAACAGCACTTTACCTGCTCCTGTGGTTTTTAATGCCACTTACCATGGTCTTTACTACATTGTGACCCTGATGGTGGTGAATGCAAATGTTATTTCCAAGCCAGCTAGATCACTAACTGTGTTAACTAGTAAGTATGCTTTTAAAACATTGTTGATTTGATCTGTTTGAAACTTGGATGGCATATCTTTCTGCTGCTTATTTATGATGGGGGCAGATTGGTTAGTCTATTCATCAGATGAGAAACAATTTAGGTAATCCTCTTGATCTTCCCATTGTGGCTAGTGATAGTTCTCAAATAATAAACATTTTTTGCCAATAAATCAAACATTTCCTAAATTGCCAGCCTTGCCTTGCTTATAACTCAGTTACTCTGACTTCTTTTCAATCATCATCATGATCACATTTTTAAAAAAATCTTAAATTTCAAATTGGTAATGGGGGAATGGGAAGAGACTATTTTATCCATTTTTAGGTTTTTCTTAAAATCCTGCCTTTATTATTTTTATAAATAATGCAAGGTGGTGAATATTTCTAAGACTCTTTCCTTCTCCTATTTTCCCTACAATAATTGTCCCAAAGTCACCCAGCCAGATTTCTTGCTTAAATTGGGACTAGAACTCCCAGCCTCCTGGTTTCTAAACTGGTGCCTTAACCCCTAGACCAAACTGGCAAACTTCAGTTTCAATACTTCATGCTTCTTTCCCCCAAAGTTTCTTTCTAATGAGCAAAGAACTGATTGAATACAACTGAGAGTATGCCAACCATCCCCCTTGCTTAAAGAATACAGATGTTGCACATGTCAATCCGGATTACAATCATGGTAGAGAGAGAACGAGAGCATTTAAGCTTTCCCTCCCACAGTGGATTGAAGTATCTCGCCCATGGTGCAAACAGCTGTTGAGATGTGATGCTATAAAGGCTCAGGTGCCTCATCCTCATTTGCAAAATAACTGCTGTTTGATAAATAAAAACATGCATTCAAGAGCCAGTTATTTTGCTAACCGCATGTATAACTGAGAGACCGCCAACTGTCCCCCTTGCTTGGCCTAGAGCAGGGGTGTCAAACTCAAGGCCCATGGGTTGGATCTGGCCCATGTGGTGCTTAGATCTGGCCTGCAGGGCTGCCCTAAAACTAGTGAAGGACTGGCTCGCGGTGCCTCTGCCACCTGCGGCCCGCCCAAGCTCCATTTTCTCTTAAAGAGTGCTAGCAAAACAAATTACTAGCAAAAGTGTATCCCCTCCCAGCTCCCACCCGGGCCACCAAAGGTGCCCCCAACACAAGTGACATTGAGGTGGCCACGCTCACCCTAGCCCCCCTGCCCACGCCCACCTGGACATCCTCCCTGCTTCCCCCCAAGGTCATACACAACCCTGATGCGGCCCACAATGAAATCGAGTTTGACACCCCTGGCCTAGAGGCATGAGGCTAAGCAAGTCATGTATCTTAGCTCAAAAGATGGGACTAGGCAAAAGAAAGAAAGAAACACAAAGGACAAGTATGAAGGAAGAAACCATAGTGCTGCTTGTGTTCGCAAAGCCACTGCAATTTTTAGTTATCTTGGTTGTCATGACAACCATGGCAGCAATTGGGGAAAAATAACCACTGTTTTCCTTGTTCTGTGTCAAATGGCTCCCTGTTTGTTAAAGACCATTGAGATATTGCATTGAGTCCCTGTGAGACCATATTGATAAAGTCCACGTCTAACTGGGATGTGCCTGGATCCTAATGTTTGGCACATCACTTAGATCCAGACAGACAATGCTTTCCAGCTCCATCCACCAGCCATCATTAGTTCCTGCTATGGGAGGGAGCCTATGAAGCTACCAACAACAATGCACAGTGACATAAAACAATTGGTTTCTGAGCAGTCCTTTGCCATTTCACAGCAGTTCCCCAGGGTCTAATGATGTTTGCAAGAGGATTGCATCTCAGAATTGTCTCATTTTTCGGGTGTGTGGGAAGTGTGCTGGCAATTACAGAACATATGAAAACAATGGTTTGAGTGTAGCCTTGAAATCTAAGTCTTCTGCTAGGGATCTCACTCACAGCATCCAACAGATGTCATCTCTACCATCTGTTGTTGCTTTTATAGATCTAGTTTTGCTTCTCTTCCTCCCCTTCAAGTATTAGATAGATAGATAGATAGATAGATAGATAGATAGATAGATAGATAGATAGATGACAGAAGGTAGATAGATAGATAGACAGACAGACAGACAGACAGATAGATGACAGATAGATGTCAGATGATAGATAGAATTTCTTTTATTCGTATCCATTTCATGTATTTATAATTATGTTTACACTTGTATCTGTCATAAAATGCATGTTTGATGAAAAAAATAGGTAGGTAGGTAGGTAAGTAGGTAGCTAGGTAGGTAGATCTATCTCTGATTCCATAGGAGGCTGCCTAATTCTGAATCAAATTGGTTATATCAGATTAAAAGATAGGCCACTAATCTGCCATTTCTGCATTTTAATGTACTAATACTTGTTTATCTTGAAGGAAAATTTGCATTCAAGGTTTATTTAATGCTCATGGAACTTCTTTTTATGTATGGTGATGATGATGTGGGCAAGGATTATCTGTGAACGTTCTGTCTTTCATTGTACAAGCCTTTCTTTCTATAGATAGTTTATAGCCTGCCTGGCTTCCCACATTTATATTCAACCCAGGGAAGACATCTGGTGAGAGCTGCCACTAATGAGATTTTTTAAAAGCATCCTTGAGAAATTGCTTCCTCCCTTCCTCATGTCAAAAAAGTTGGAGAAGTTGTTTACTAACTGCCTCTGTCTCTATATTCCTGTGAGGAATTTTGAAAAGCCAGTTGGACCCAGCCAAATCTTGTTCCTTTAAGCAATCTTCTCATTTTATACAAAATATTTCCAGACAAAGAAATACAGTACCTTATACACAACTTCAGGTACAAGTTTAAAATGTTTATAAATCTTTTCTACCACCACATTGTACTTACTTACTTCCAAATAATAGACAAGCCTCTTTAAAACATGCTGTATAGTTTCCTTATGGCCTCTTTCGTGCAAATGTCCCCATTAGCCAACCTCCTGAGGTCTCCTGGTACTAAGCAAGCTGTAATGCCAGCATTTAAGAATTTAAAGGTTAATATCAAAGGGTGAACTATTTTGAGGATAGGAAAGAAGAAAATAAGAGCACTCTAAGAGCGAGCCTTTGAAAAAACCGGTGAGAGCTTTTCCTCTGATCTCTGTTTCTTATTTATTATAAAAACATACTGTTTCTTTTCAAGTTAATAAAAAGCACAGTTTTTTTCCTTTTTGGATGCTAGAAAATATAAAGAGCAAAACAGTTCACCTGAAATGTATTGAAATCATTGGAGATCTTACTGATTTTTTAATTATTATTTCAAAATCGCCATTATTCAAAGATAATTAGCTATTCTGTCCAACACAAATCCCATTAATTTCAATGAACTTAATTATGATTATCTTAACCCAAGTCCTATTATTCATGATTTCTACAATAAAGTTGTTTAGAAAGACAGCAGACCGATTAATTTTTTTAAAAAAGTATTTTGTATACTAAGAAAGTATTTTTCATATTCTGAAAAATGTAATATGCTTTGGAATGTTTTGGGTGGGCAGCTTAAATAAAGAAGCTGCAATTTCGTTCACCTATTTTCTCTTTCCTTCCTTCTTTAAAGTTTAATGAAAGTGAGACCTACATTTCCTTCCAATTTCTAAATACAACAGATTCCAAACATTTATTCTAGCCAGCCTTAACTGCCCCTGATTGGAAAATTTTGCTATATACAATAATTTGAAAAAGAATAATAAAATCAAGTTTTAAAAAGGTTACACAACTTCCAGCTAATTCTTCAAGGTTTATTTTTCATCTTAAAGAAGGATGCCTGTGAAGCTTTGACTCCTCCAAATACTGTCACTAGAACATCAGATACAGGTAGTTCTTGAGTTACAACCATAATGAAGCTTGCCTGTTATGGTTGTAAGTCATGATGGTCATAAACTGGATCACCCATGTGACACACCTGATTTTATGACCTTTTTTTGTAGAGGTGGTTAAGTAAATGCCACAGTTTTTAAGCAAACCAATGTTGCTATGGGACTGCTTTGCTGAAAATCAGAAGTAAACACTATGGCGACCAGCAGAAGCTCAAATCCAGGTCATCAATAATCCCTAGGTAAATCCATTCTAGTTTTGAACAGTTACCAAGTGACTGGTCATAAGGCAAGAGCCACCCGTACAAAAAAGGATGATTTTTTTAATCAAAAGAAGAACTACGGATGACATTATAACAGTATTCCAATACTTAAGGGGCTGCCACAAAGAAGACGGGGTCAAGCTATTCTCCAAAGCACCTGGAGACAGGACAAGAAGCAACAGATGGAAACTAATCAAGGAGAGAAGCAACCTAGAACTAAGGAGAATTTTTTCTAACAGTTGAGAACAATTAACCAGTGGAACAGCTTGCCTCCAGAAGTTCTGGGCGTTAATAACACTGGAGATTTGAAAGCAGAAATTGGACAGCCATTTGTCTGAAATGGCATAGGGTTTCCTGCTTGTGAGCAGAGGTTTAGACTAGAAGACCTCCAAGGTCCCTTCCAACTCTGTTATCCTGTTATTTCCTCATTCTTTGTTTTGTAGTCTGTAAAATAACCGTTATCAATAATAAACATGCTGGAACCATGTAGTTGCTGAACCATTTGGTGTACTCGGATTAAACTAGATGAACATCATTATAAGTATTATAGTTAAGCCCTGTGCTCTCTATTTAGCACAAGGATCTGTAAGACCTATACACTTTTTATGATTGTAAGCCACCCAGAGTTATGTAAGATGGGCAGCCAATAAATTTTACAAACAAGCAGACAAATAAATAGACTAGATAGCAAGCAATTTCTATAGAGTGCTGTGGGGGCCTCACAATCAGGAAGCTGTGAGTTTGATCCTAGGTAGAGGCAGATATTTCTCTCTCTGGGCACAATGAGAATATATCTGCTGAACAAATCTCCGCATTGGCATCAGGGAGGGCATCCGGCCAGTAAACACTCTGCTAGCTCCATTTAGTTGCCCAGACTCCACCTCGCAAGGGATTATGGGGTCTTTAAACAAAGAAGAAGAAGATGATGATAGCAAGCAATTTCTAGAGTCTTGGTTTGTAGAGTATGTTCGGAAAGGAAACGAGCTGACTTTCCTGCAAAATAATCACTTAGGCCATGTCTTCCCCTGCCCACCTGGCTGTACAGGATTTCTTTGTGTGAATATGGTAATCTAAGCAGAGGTGAAATGCTACCGGTTCACATCAGTTCGGGTGAACTGGTAGTGATGGATGCGGATGGTTCAGAGAACCAGTAGCAGCGGCAGAGTAAGGCTCCACCCACCCACCCAGATGTTGTTAGTTCTTGATTTTAACCAGGAAGTAACCGGTTTTTTACCCTCTATGCACGTGCAGAAGGGTTTGCGCATGCTCAGAGGGTCCAAGTACGCACACGGCACATGCACTTCCAAACCGGTAGGGAAGGTAAGTAGATTTCACCCCTGTGTCTAAGCTTAGAAGATAAAACATTGACTACTCATGGAATCACTAAATAGGCAGTTTATGGAGATAGGATCCTAGGCAGTTCTTGCCTTGATTTCAGGCTTTCATCGTAATTCATCAAACACCTTCTATGAGAAATGGGTTCAGGATTCTAATGAGATTTTTTTTTTTTCCGTGGAGAAAGACAAACATACAGGAGGAAGAAAAAAACCAAAGGGAGGAAATTATATCCTTAATCAACTGAGGTTTTGCTTGCTCCAGAATCCTTGTTCCAGCCTCTCTTCCTCTCTTTAAGATAAAGTGGCCTTTCCCCCCCCCCACCCCCAATACTTTCTTCTCAGTCTCTTCCTTTGGCTCATCCTGATTTGCTGGCTCTCAGAAGGAAAATGGCAGGAAAGAGACCATTTACAAGGCCTTTCGCTGAATCTAATTATCAGCTAATCGGATCAAGAGATCAGGACTGAAATAAATTTGTAATAAAAATGAATATAGCATCTCTTCCTTATTTAATTTCTTCTAGGGAGAAGTAACTGGCTAATGCAATCACTTAGTCTATAAAGTTGCCATAATTAGAAAATTGGGGTGAGATTATTATAGCTTGGGAAACCTGTGCAAGGCAGAAAGTAATGAAGGATTGCTTGGCTAGTAGCATGTGGCAAGCAGCATCTCTGTGGAATCTCAAATCTTGCAAAGGATGTAATCAGGAATTCTTTTAGACCTTAGCCCTGGAGAAATTGTCCCAAGATTGCATCCTGTATTTTACCTTTCTTTCACATTGCATTGCTTTTTTATCCTATCTTGGCTCCAGGGATGTTTATTTCCCTCCTTTTTTCCAAGAAATTTTATTAAATATTATAATTATAATAGTAAAAATCTATTACAAACTAAAAGAACAATAGAAAAATAGGAGGAAGGAATAAAAGGTAAAAAGAGAAAAAAATAGGAAAGATATAAAAAAATAGAAAGTAAAATAGAAAAAAGAATATAATAAAGAAAGAAAAGGTCTGTACAAAGAGGTGACACCCAGCCTTCATCACAATTAGAAACAATTTTGGTAACATTTCACCTCCTCTTACATTACCCAAAATATCTATTCTTCCCATATTCCACGTCTTTTCTATAGACAAACGGTCTATAGAATGGTCATTTCAGTCCTGGTGTCAGCAAAAGTCCATTAAGGTTTATCAGTAATAATCATCTATTTTAGCCTTGATCAAATAAAACAACTTTATATTTCTTCTTTTTTACTTCTAATAATCTTAATCTTTAGTCAATTCAAAGAATTTCATATAACTTTTTTCTTCTCATTTCTTTTTTTGTCTCTTCTCACAAGACTTTTCAGAGCTTTGGCAAGTCTGTTTTGTAAGTCCAATATACAAAAATTATCCAGGACTCTCTCTTGGTTTATCGTTTGTATGCCCCTTTTAATTATTAAAATTTCAGCCAGTTTCTTTTGTATGTCTAATGTAACATCTTTTTCAATGACATTTGTGTAGCCTGTCATTTATATGTCCACTTTCAACTCAGCCTGTCTTGTCAGGTAAAACTTGTTTCTTTTCAATAACGACTTTTATACATAGTCTACCCATAGAGACAGATATCACTATTGTCACTGTTAATATTAATTTCTGATTTAATTTTTGAAAGTATCCTTTAATATTTCTAGTCTTAGAATATTTTGCATGATTCTGTAACTTTTAGTCACATTTATGTGTTCATATCCTTTAACTGAAATTTTAAATTCCCTCTAGTGTTTAATTCCCTCCAATTTTTAAAATCTAATTTTTATATAAAAATTCAAAACAAAAGCATTGTCCCATAGGAAGGGTACTTTATAATCAATTCCAAAATCTTACTTTAAATTTATTTGGACCTTTAGTCCTTTGTAGTTTTTTTAAAAACCCAGTTTTAACCAACTTGTTGCTCTTTATTTTTAAAAAATTCATTTTAAATTATTTTTAAAAAATTCATTTTAAATTATTTTTAAAAAATTCATTTTAAATTATTTTTAAAAATTCATTTTAAATTATTTTTAAAAAATTCGTTTTAAATTATTTTTTAAAAAATCATTTTAAATTATTTTTAAAAATTAATTTAAAATTATTTTTTAAAAATTAATTTAAAATTATTTTTTAAAAATTAATTTAAAATTATATTTTAAAAATTAATTTAAAATTAATTTTTAAAAATCAATTTAAAATTATTTTTTTAAATTAATTTAAATTCTTAAGTTTGTAATTAAACATCATTTTCATTACAGCTTGAAGGCAGATTCACCTGGTGTTTTTAGACTTGCTGATCCAAAGATTTCTGATATCTGAAAAGTACTGTCATTTTTAGGTAATCTCTGAATGTGATTAGAAAATGAAAAATTAGAACTTAGCGCCCTTTCAAAAGCACTGGCTACTTTTTGAGCAAGATGACTATTTGCTTGTCGTCCAGTGCTCAAACTCACACAAAGAGCAACTATCTAGAACATTTGTGGGTGATCTCTGGTGCTTTCCTTTATCCAGACAGGTTCAAAGAGCTGATCTTTCCAGCTCTTGATTATTTGAGGTAATCATTGACTCTACTTTTTGCAGAGCCTTCTTCAGCCCACATTATTTCCTCAGGAATACTTATTCTTCTTTATTCATCAGAAAAACATGGTGAAATAGGGTTGGGTTTAATGAGAGTGCCTGGCCAAAGATTTTTGAGAGTTTGTAACGGTATGTAACGTGGGCAAATATTGTATCTCAACCCAGTGGTGGGTTGCTCCCGGTTCGGTCTGGTTCTATAGAACCGACAGTAAAACTGGCAGGAGGCTCCGCCCACCTGCCACAATGTCATCATGGGTGATCTGCACATGCGCAGAAGCTTCTGTGCACGCATAAGCAAGCAAGCATGCTCCCATTACGAACCGGTAGTAAAGGTAAGTAGAACCCACCCCTGACCTCAACGAAACATTTTCCAAATGTGTTAGCTTTGCAACTTCCAGGATTCTCACCCACTGTAATCCTACGAGTTACAGTCATAAACATCTCGAGGGTGTCAGGCTGGGAATTGCTGTTTCAATTGGTGCACTACTTAACTATTGATTGATTGCGTTGATATCGCATCTTTGCTTTAAGAGCTCAAGATGGCCTGTTTATGGAATGTAAGCCCATAATAATCTAACCAGGCATGCTGGGCTGAGAGACAATGTTTAGCTAAAAAATGATTCAAACCATATTATAGCTAAGTACAATCTACATACATCTTCCCTGAACACTGCAGGTACATTACGGATATATGGATGTGTTTTGAGAGTAAAACACAGTGTGTGTCTAATGAAACCATCATGACTGAGCTGCTGGAAAATCCATACTCAGTCACAGGGGCTAAGCTTGCTTTAAACATACAAATCTGCCCCAATTTAAAGAGCTGCATAGGATCTAGTTGAATAATCCTAATCCTTTGACCTAATCTTAATCTCTGCCATTACCCCAACCCTGTGGAATATTCTCCCACTGGAGGTGAGCAGGCCCCCATCCTCCTTGCTTTCTGGAAAGGAGTGAAAACAAGCTTGCACGGGGAGTCCAGAGGCACATGTGGAGCTGGTGGGCACCCTGAAAACTCTCCCTTCGACTTGCAATTACTTTTTAATAGTGTTTTATACATCCTTGGCTCTTTTACATTTTTAACTTTTATGTATTATTTTTATATTTTAATATCTTACTGTATACCGCCAAGGGTCCCTCTGCGAAGGAGAAGGGTAGTTTAAAAATGTGATAAAAATAGAAAAAATAAATAAAATCCATTACAAGGTACCAATTCAGGATATTGTTTATTTGCAAGCTCATTTTATCATCTAGGAGCAAATTTCCAATGTGAGATCTCCTCCCCAGGACATCACCCCAACTTCCCTGCCTGGTCTGCAAAATATGATGGCATCCTGAACATTGGGGAAGAAATAACTCTGAAGTAAAATTTCTGGAGAAATGAGAAATTTTCAATATGCTACCCTTTCTGTTGTTACTATTATTTTAAAGCAAAATCAAGCCAGCATGTTCTTTTAGAAACACTATCTTTATGGCATTCTTCTATGAGTGCAGGATAATGTTTTAAAAGAGAAGAAGAGGGCAGGAAAAAAACAGCTTATTTATTCAGTTTTATCTTTCCATAGCACATCTAAGTAGATAATAACATGTAAAACACAGTCCAGATATGGAATAAAATAGCATTAGAAAAACCTATGAAGGCAGCTCAGATAAATACTAACTCCTTCTAAGCCTAGGAACATTTCCATATTTTAAAAGCTTTTTGAAAAGTGATCTACTTCAGAGCCAATAAGATCTTGAGGAAGGTCCAAAGATGCAAGATGCCATTCTCTAATTGATAGGACCCATCATTCTTAGTTATTTATTGCAAGGATAAATCCCTGTCAGATGCAAGCAACTAGAATCACTCAAGTAGACATTTTATTGTTGATCACTGTGAAGTGCAAAAGCCCAGGGTCACAGGTTAAGTTCCAATTAAATTGATTTATAGTTCATGCCTCTATACAGAGATCTAGTCAACTAATAATTAGCACTATTTTGAAGCTAGGTAAAGGTTAGTAGAATTCAAATGGTCTCATTTGTGGCAATGTAGAAATTCTAAGCTGATGACTTGCTTGACTCCCCCTCAGGCTTTCCCACTTCTACAACCACCTATATTATAAAAATCTCACCAGATTGTTTGCCTTCCCTTGGGAAATGGCAGCTACAGAGATTGATCTCCCCCAAACAGACACCAAGCTGGAATGTCTGTTTACTCCTCTTAGAGGGGCCCCTCCCCTTCAGCGGGTGGTGCCATGACCAGTCCCAAAACTTTGTAAAGATGGCACTGGATTTCAATACCATTTTCTGGATGTCTCAAGTCACTCTTTGTCTTTTCATTTTATTTCTCTTTCAAAGAACCTCTACCTGTAACCAACGTTTCCATCTACGATTATAAGCCATCACCTGAAACAGAAGTATTGTTTGAAATCCAATATCCAGAGAAGTATAATGTTTTCACACGGGTGAATATAAGTTACTGGGAAGGAAGCGAGTACCGGACAATGTTATATAAAGGTGGGTGGAAAATACATCTTAAAATCAAGACAAGTTACATACTAAAGCAACTGAGGATGTGTGTGTGTTGTTGCATATATGCTTAAACAATCCTTTCATTTACATTTACTTATTGGGACTTTTAAAACCATGTTTGAGGGCATGGATTTTTGAGGGAGGAAATCTTTGACAAGGTATAACACCTTCACAACCCATATCAAAGAGTCCACGGCCTACGGCTGTAATTGAGACTGGAAATATAGTTGCAGGTCATGCCAGTTGTTAAGAATGATTAATTTTATGACCTTATTTGTGGTAAAGCAAACACAGTGGTCATTAAGTAAATTGTTCTGACCTAGGCTTCCCCAACAGCATGTAGCCAAGTCCTCATCCCGATAAACCCCTTTTATTTAATTTACAGTGAATTCCTCTCCAGCAAAGTCTTTCTTCTCCCACAGTCTTTCAAGATAGTTCACAATTACTGAACTTAATCAAGCTTGGAGAGGGGCCAGGCTGATATCTTTCAGATGCTGCAATACTTGGCAAGAATGTAGGAATGAACTAATTGTCTCCTACAAACTCCACTCGCCTTTTGCTCCTCTTTTATTCCCTCTGGGAGGGGCCATTCATTGTCCATCTGTGGCCTTACTCCCAAGTCAACCCTTGTTCTTTAGCTGTTCCCTTCGTCTGGCAACTCTGCACATGTGCACACCGGGAACAGGCTCCAGCTGTTGTCTGCCTCACTGATGTCTGATTCCAAAGGTAGCTGATAATTGGCAGACGGCCCTGGCCCCCTCTCTGCCTTCAATGCAGAGCTCTCATCAGAGCCTTCCCAGACTCCAGGACTGGCCCCCAACCTCCTCACTGTCCAAATCTGCTGCCAGATCTGCTGGCGGGCCACAACATAAATCCACTATCTGCAATGGAAGTTTTGGCTGGAAACCAGAAGTAAACACTAGTTTCTAGCAAAAAAAAATATATATTGTAAATTGTGATCATATGACTGTGGGATTTTGCAAAAGGCCATCAATGTGGGCTTCCTGTTGAGTGCTCAAAATCCTAGGAGAGACTGGTTGTCAGAAATTCAATTCCAGGTGATAAATATCCCTGGGAAATTCCATTGTAATTTCAATTGGGTGCTAAGTTGTAAGTAGAGGACTACTTGCATAGAAATAAGCAGTAACAATTTTGCAGTAACTGCCAGTTTCTAGAATGGGAAGTGAAATATAAACAATATTGAGAATTATGTTTCAAAAGCAATGTTGGGACTGTCAGTATTTTTCTGTAAATGGAATTATACAAGAAAACATTCCCTCCCCAAGAATGCAGGATAGACTGAGAAATTTTTTAAAAAAGAATCTGGAATAATGTAATAGCAGACTGCATCTGTATTTGGGCAAGAAAACTTAATGGATCAAAATGAACTTAAAAGAGACAATGATTTGTGTTCTTGCATGTATGTATGCCCACATGTACAATAAGTAGATAAAAAAAGCTACTCTTGGAAGTTCTCATTTTCCTTGTATTAACTCTTTCAAACTCTTTCAAAGTGCTATTGATTGAGATGAGCAGCTATAAAAATTGATTGAATGAATGAATGAATGAATGAATACATACATACATACATACATGCATGCATGCATACCAGTGGTGGGTTGCTCCTGTTTCGCACCATTTCACAAGAACCAGTAGTAAAAATTTGTAGTAATGCGGAGAACCGATAATAACATTGGCTGGCCACACACCCGAACCAGTCCCCGGCCCGGTCACTACTCACTTACCCCGCTCACCTCATCAGAGGCTTTTTTTTAACTTTTAAAAGCATTTTTTCTACAACCTCTTTGGCCAAAAAAATGCTTTTAAAAGTAAACAAAAAAAAAAAAGCCTCTGATGATCGCACAGCTCAGCTGGGATCGTCAGAGGTTTCTGAAAGCATTTTTTCTGCAACCTCTTCGGCCGAACAGTTTGTAGGGAAAAAAAGATGCCTTTAAAAGCCTCTGACGATCCCAGCTGAGTTGCCTGATCGTCAGAGGCTCCTAAAAGCATTTTTTTCTGCAACCTCTTATGGTTGTAGAAAAAATGCTTTTAAAAGTAAAAAAAAAAAAAAAAGTTGGCCATGCCCACCCAGTCACATTACCCCTCACCAAGCCACACCCACAAAATAAGCCACCCCCACAGAACCGGTAGTAAAAAAATTTAGAACCCACCCCTGATACATACATACATTTTGGATTGATTTGCAATAAATTAGCCAATTTTTCCTAACTCCCAGTTGTTATTAATAACAACAATTAAGAGGCTTGAAGAACAGAACTGGGGATGAACATTTATATCAGGGGTATCAAACTTGATGTCATTGAGGGCTGCATCAGAGTTGTATTTTAACTTGGTCGGCCAGGGTGGGTATGGCCAGGGTGGGTGTGGCCAGTTCGACGTCACTCCTGTTGGGGGCGCCTGTGGTGGCCCAAGCATTCTGCCAGTGAAAACGGGCTGCCAAGCTCCATTTTCGGCTACCACAGCCTCCTGCAACCCTCAGCTCCATTTTCACTGGCAGAGGGTTGCAGGAGGCTGTGGCAGCCAAAAACAGAGCTCGGCAGCCCATTTTCACCAGCAGAAGCACCGCGGGTCGGTCCTTCACTGTTTCCAGGGTGGCCCCATGGGCCAGATCTAAGTACCTTGTGGGTCGGATCTGGCCCCCCAGGCCTTAAGTTACACCCCTGATTCATATGAAAAGACTGAATTTTCCTACTGGAAATATTATTAGAATTTTCTGTTCTATATTTTGAAATGTTTTGGCTTGTTTTCAGGGTTTTAAACAAAAAAGAAAGTAGACCCCGAAGCATAAGGTTTATCTCTTCCTGACAGAAATAACTTGACAATCAGTTTTACATGTTTGACTTATTTATACTCTGGGAAATATGTCCCTTAGCTAGTTGGCTTTCAAGAACCCCTTTCATGCAGATCATGTCAAGAAGATTATGTCATCTCCTCTTTGAAATATTTGTTATCACTCCGTTCATGTTGCCAGTCGTAACAATTGCGCCAGGTTTCAAGTTTGTTTCTTTGGCTTGAGCTTCTAAGGACTTATGACAACCAGAAAAAGAGAGGCAGGATAAGAGCAGGAGAGGTTCAAATGTTACTAATAGTTTAGATTCTTATTTAAATCTTCATGACAGTGACAAACAGCCCTCATCAGGACTGTGAATTTGAATGAGCTCATTTAATATGTAACATTTATTTACCCGCTCCACAGATTTCTTTAAAGGCAAAACGGTTTTCAATCACTGGCTGCCTGGAATATGCTACAGCAATATTACATTTCAGCTGGTTTCTGAAGCAACGTTCAATAAAACCACGCTGGTGGAATACAGTGGGGTTCAGCATGAACCTAAGCAGCATCGGACAGGTAATGTGACTTCGTGAATCCAGGGATGAGCTTCTAAAATTTAGCAAGGGGTTCTCTGCCTGGTTGCTGGTTGGGTGTGGCCTAGTTAGCCTCCTGCACCATGACGGGGGTGGTGGTGGTGGAGTTTTTGCCCTCCCCAGGCTCCAAAGGCCCTCCAGAGGCTGGCTTCCTGAACTTCCAATAGGCCCGTTTTTCACCCTCCCTGAGCCTCCACACACGCCTTGCACTTACCTGCATCCCAAACGGGCCATGTGGGGACTCCTGGGAGGGGAGGGACGAAGTGGTCAGGGCCAGCCAAGAGCAGGATTTGGGGGTTCTCTGAACTGCACAGAAACTTAGGTAGAGGTTCTCCTGAACCTTTGCAGACCCCCAGCAGCCCACCCCTGTGTGTATCTATGATTAGTAGATTGTTTTCCCCAGCCTAGCACAGACCAGGTGTTAACTGCTAATCAGGAACTTCAAGAAAATCTCCTGCTTTCTCTTCTCTTTTAAAACAAACTCAACAGGCCAATGAAGTAGGGTTCTAGGTATTTCTTGTCAGGTCTGTTTCCTGAACTGGCCCTTCTCAAAGGGCTGCCAGACAGGCTGATAGCCCACAAATGCAGCAGATGCTCCATGGGCAATACAAATTCAGGAATCATTTGATCTATTTCCAGTCTGCTAACTGTTACACTGTACTTTCTGACAAGAACAACTCCCAGTGGTCAGTCTGGGAGAGATTATTCAATTTTTGCAACAATCTCACCAAGGACGTATTTCAAGGAAGACAAAGTACCCCTTGATCATGCTCTCTAGAACAATTTTACCTATCGTGATAAGGAGGTGACAAATGATGCAATTCTACCCTCATTTCCTTTCTCAGCTCTTCATCAGTCTATGCCTTGAAGAATAAGTATGGTAGGGTTGGGTAGGGTAGAGTGGAAGGGAAGGGAAGGGAGTGGAGTGGAGTGGAGTGGAGTGGAATGGAATGGAATGGAATGGAATGGAATGGAATGGAATGGAATGGAATGGAATGGAATGGAATAGAATAGAATAGAATAGAATAGAATAGAATAGAATAGAATAGAATAGAATAGAATAGAATAGAATAGAATAGAATAGCCGAGGTGGCCCAGTGGTTAGAGTGCTGTACTGCAGCTACTTCAGCTGACTGCTAGTTCAGCAGATCAGCAGATCAAATCTCACCGGCTCAAGGTTGACTCAGCCTTCCATCCTTCCGAGGTGGGTAAAATGAGGACCCAGATTGTTGGGGGCAATATGCTATTTAGTATACTGTCAATTGTTGTAAGCTGCCCAGAGTCCTCAGAGAGTGGGCGGCATAGAAATATGATTGATTGATAAATAAATAATAGAATAGAATAGAATAGAATAGAATAGAATAGAATAGAATAGAATAGAATAGAATAGAATAGAATAGAATAGAATAGACTTTTCTTATTGAAAATGAATTTGACTAAATCTGCAACCTGTTTTAATTGCAGCACGTAAATAAAGCTGCAATATTAACATTTTTATTTTCAAGTTAGGCAAGAATGTTCTTTAGAAGTTTCTCATCATCTCAACATTCTTTATCACAAAAACCCAACCACCGATTCATTTCCTGGGTCAGTTTAGCGCTGTCATCAAATGTTTGTTTGCTTTTCTCAGAATTTTTAGGTCAGCCTTCCTAGTCTGGCTCCTTCTAGATGACCTGGATTATAACTCCCAGAGTTCCTAGCCAGCATCTAGGAATTCTGAGAATTATAATCCAAGCCACCTAAAAACAGGAGTTGCAGAATGGTTGCTATGGATATATATCATCTGAGCAGGCTTTGATATCTCTAAACTTGCTAAGGCAGAATTTTGTTGCATGCTGCCTAGAGAATTCTGGGAGTTGAAGTCCACATATCTTCAGGTTGCCATGGTTGAGAAATGCTGCTTTAGATGTTTTATTTGGGGTACATCCTGAAATCTTTTCTGGTGGAATTTACAAAAAGTAATGAGGCAAGAAGGGATGGAGTAGAAGGGATATAGTGGCTCGGTGGCTAAGACACTGAGCTTGTCGATCGAAAGGTCGGCAGTTCAGCAGTTCGAATCCCTAGTGCCGCATAATGGGGTGAGCTCCCGTTATTTGTCCCAGCTTCTGCCAACCTAGCAATTCGAAAGCACGTAAAAAATGCAAGTAGAAAAATAGGGACCACCTTTTGTGGGAAAGTAACAGTGTGTGCCTTTGGCGTTTAGTCATGCTGGCCACATGACCATGGAGACATCTTCTGACAGTGCTGACTCTTTGGCTTTGAAACGGAGATGAGCACTGCTCCCTAGAGTTGGGAATGACTAGCACATATGTAGAGGGGAATCTTTACCTTTACCTTTAATGAAGCAAGAAATATACAAAAAGTGTAGTAAAGTATAGGTGTAACACAATGTTAACCACTCAAAACCAGAAAAATGAGAAAATCTCTGCCGTGCTCTTTCACTTAGTATGTCTTTCTCCTCTTTGATTACTTTTGCTGCCTGCTGAAGCCCTCAGCTCAGTTCAAAAAGTACAGCTCTCAATTACCCAAACTTTGTCCATCCTGTAAATTATACCGTGAAATAGCCTGACAAAGTGGCACATAGAAAGGAAGCTGAGATTCTAATTTTATTAGAAAGATTATAGGAATTCTTTCTGAAGTTGTACCTCTTGATAGATCCTATGCAACTCTTATGAAAGCTGTGTCCTTCTTTCTTTCTTTTTAGGTGATGCATTTCCTTTATCATTTTTATTTTAATGCATAAAGGAGGTTGCATTATACTGTCTACCAAGCCTCTCCTTAATCCCCTTAAGAGTTCTAGCAAATATCTGAAAAGGTTGCTGCATTTGGTTTAATCCCATATGCAGAAAAGGGCAGGTTGTAGTGGCATGATTCTCTAGAGAAAAAATAAATCAAGAGGACAAATTCAAATTAATTCTTAAATTGCTTTTGAAAATCACTGCCTCAGTTTGATGGTAGGCTGACCAGCTGCTTAAAACGACGCATCCCCTGTGCAATGAGACCTTCTGATCCTACAAACCTAGGGCAAGTAAGTGAATGTTATAAATATGCCTTTTGATCTTTTTCAGTTCCCTATCCACCGCGAAACGTTTCTGTACAAATTGTACACAAGAATAGCCACGAGAACTGGGAAGAAGAGCACAGTGGGAATTCCCCAGAACAAACCTTCTTGGAGACACAGAATGTTATCGGGCAGGAAAAAGTTACTCCTGTGTTGGATGAGATATCTGAGCTCCCAACAGTGAATGCTTCCTATATTTGGCCTGATTATCCAGCTAACAGCAGTGATTATGAAAGCACATCCCAGCCTGATTGGTGGACTAATGAATCTGAGGATGAGAATGAGTTTGTTAATGCAGTGCCAAGGGATTATGAGAACCTCATCCCAACTGTAGAACTTGGAAAACCTACTTCAGGAAGTCCATCATTCCTTCCGGTGCAAATGGTGTTGAGCTGGTTACCTCCAAAACTGCCCACAGTATTTGATGGCTTCCACATTCATATTAAGAGAGAAGGTAACCTTACAAGCAACATAAATCAGAATGTTAAACCCTGGAGGTTTAACCTCACAGTACAGTTCTAGACTGCACATATCAAACTATGTTTGTTAAAGATAGATAGGTGGAAACTTTCTTTCCACATAATTGGATTTTACTTTAAGAATAGCTTGATTAAGGCAGCCCTGAAACCTGTTTGGCTTCTTTTGATACATAACTAAATTTTACTTGACTGTTGTCTTAGTTTGACTTATTGTTCTTAACCGAGAGATTCATTGTTTCTCTCAAAAGTTGTTGTGGCCTGTCAGCGGCCTGTGCAGATTGTAGCTGATTCCGACAACGAGGAGGCTGGTGTGGTGCTGCGCCAGCAGCCTGTGCAGCTGGTGCTCGAGTTGGACAGTGAGGAGGCTGGAGAAGATGTGGTGCCAGAGGCAGGGATTCAGCCAGGGCCTTCAGAACCTCCAGAAGCTCCTTTAAGTGAAGAGGACGAATAGGAGAAGCCTCTTCTCAATGCACGGGCACACAGAGTTGCCAAAAGGCAGGAGTGGCTCCTAAGGAGGAGGTCTCCTCAAGAGTAAGGCTTGGGACTAATTGGCCACTCCCTTAGCCTATTTAAGGAGGAACGCCGCTTGCAGCAAACTGTAGGGAACAACTTTAGTTCAATCTCCTTCGCGTCTGGATTCTCTGCAAAATAGTTTCTGGGCTTTCTGCCAACTCTAGTAAGACTGTGATTACCTTATCTTAGAATTCTGGTAGGCTGTTAAGACAGTATTAACAGCCTTTGGTTGATAAAGACTAAGTTATTTGAGTAAAATAAGCTTTGTATAGAGTTTGTGTGTGCTGCGTTCTTTGAGGTCTATAACTGGGGCAGAACAAAAGTATAATTAAATATGAACATTTTAAAATGTATTTTGACCTGGATGATTTTGTTGACATAAATATATCATATTTTAAAATGTTATTTTTTAAGATAGTGGAGTCTAGACCAGTGGTGAAATCCAAATTTTTTTACTACCGGTTCTGTGGGTGTGGCTTGTGGGCATGGCGTGGTTTGGTGGGCATGGCTTGATGGGCATGGCAGGAGAAGAATACTGCAAAATCTCCATTCCCACCCCATTCCAGGGGAAGGATACTGCAAAATTCCCATTCCCTCCCCACTTCTGGGGGAAGGATATTGCAAAATCTCCATTCCCACCCCACTCTGGAACCAGCCAGAGGTGGTATTTGCCGGCTCTCCAAACTACTCAAAATTTCCGCTACCGGTTCTCCAGAACCTGTCAGAACCTGCTAGATTTCATCCCTGGTCTGGACACTCTTTTTTCCCCCTTTTATCTGGAAAACAATTGGACCATAGTTGGAAAATCCCTTTTTCAGATATTCTGTTGTCTTCAGTTTTATGCTAGTTTGAATGGATTCCTTGATAATTAGTTCAAGGAAAATTGTTCCTCCTTCTTGGCTACAGCCATTCCCAACTGTTGGAGACATATCCTAAAAGTAAAAAAAAATAATAATAACCGCAGCAAATTAGCATTCTTTTTTTTTTAATTGAAAAAGTTTTACATTACAGTTTATTTTTAAAACCCCTTCCCCATCCCACCCCCCTACCACCCCCACCCTATCCCCCCTATTCCTCCCCAATCCCCCCCTTGACTTCCGCTATTAAACAAACATTAACAGCAAATTAGCATTCTTAAGCATTTAGAATCGTAGATATTTTTTCCAGAATCGTATCAATTGCAGTTTATTCTCATATATCATCTCCTATCTTGATTTAGAGAATTTCACGGAATTCCTGACAGTTGGAGAAGATGTTCACGAACTTGTCATTGATCTAAAAGAACCAGGAAAATATACATTAACAGTTACAACATTTAGCTCCTCCGGATCATGTGAAGCACGGGAAAGCCAATCTACCCAAACCCTTCGTTTTTATATTAGTAAGTTTAGATATTCATATGATATATACCGGTAGCTGTAAAAAATTACAGTTATTTTCTCACTAGTGATTTACAGCGCCTTATAGCTTCATCCAGCTATCTTTGTGGCAAGATAAAGTGTCTCTTCACGGTGATTTATTGGTACAGCAATGGTTGGATGATGCTGTAACACACTATAAATCACTAATAAAAAATGACCTATAGCTAGTTAATGTTCTGGTTCATCGGTGATAAATATTCTTTCTATTTTATTTGCTTGTGTTCTGTATTTATTAATTTCCATCCCATCCTGCTATCTACCTGAGCTGTAAATAGTCCTGAGGACAACATGAACTGATACAACTTCTTTTGCATGAGAGAACACTTGGGATGAGTTGCATCTTTATAATATTTTCTCCCTTTGCAAATAAATAATAAGTATTAAAAAGTAATCATACAGGACAGCATTGGAGCAACCCTTGGAAGGTACTATTTTATTCCGATCCATCTTTGAAAGAACTGTCTGCTGTTTCTATCTACCAGCCTCTCCTCCCCTATTATATCCTCCTCTTTCTTTTCTTCATTAGTTTATAATATAAAATAGAAAAATACAAAAGAACATAGCAGGGAAATAAGGGAGGGAGAAGGGAAATTGTAGGAAAACGGGGGAAAAGAAAGAAAAGGTATTGACTTCTGACTCCCTTTATTGCAGTAGAATATGATAATAGCAATAGCACTTAAATGTATATATCACTTCACAGTGCTTTTACAGCCCTCTCTAAGTGATTTACAGAGTCAGCCTATTACCCCCAAATAATCTGTGTCCTCATTTTACCCATCTTGGAAGGCTGAGTCAACTTTGAGGCAGTGAGACTCAAACTGCCAACTGCTGGCAGTTGGCAATCGGCAGTCAGCAAATGTAGCCTGCAATACTGCATTCTAACCACTGCGCCACCACAACTCACTAAGCAGAATACGATAATAGCATCAAACCTCAACTTTTTACTTTGACATAGTACTATAAAGTAGCCATTTCTATAACAAATAACTAATATCTAATCGGAAAAACTCCAAATCAACGGTTCATTTTTTTTCCCATCTCAAGCACAAAGTCCAGAAGCGGTTTCCATGTAGAAACGAAAGTAATTCTGTTTGTTTTTCCCCTTTAATCAAAGCAGTCAATTTAGCCATATCTGTTAACTCCCATCAATTTTTGTAGCCATTTTTCCATGGTGGGAATCAAAGTGTCCTTCCATTTTTGTGCATAAGGTAATCTTGCTGCTGTCAATATATATCAAAGTTCTAAATTTTTTTCCAAGTATGTTTCCATTAAACCCAAAAGGAAAGTTTCTGATTTTATCTTTGTATATTCTCCTCTTTCTTATACACATACACACACACACACACATATTCCCATCCTTTCTGCTCAGCTAGAGGATTCTCAATCTGATGGCTATCTCATTAAGGAATCACAAAGAAGTGATTGAAGGACCATCTTCTATCTCCAATCAGAATGATGCAGTTCCTTTAGCTGGCAGGGCAGGAGAAGTGGCAAATTGGAGCTTGCCTGCCATCTGCTGCCTTCCCAATTCATCTCCCAAACATGCCACCACTCTTTAAAGTGGCTTATCATGTGAACACACTCTCTATGGCTTGCTCTGAGAAGGAACAGAAGGTGTACATTGCAAAGGGCTGCAGCATCTGCCTGTGGGCATCCTTGCAGAATATCCTTAATCTTACTACTGAATTTACCAGTTTTTTATTTTATATAATACACGGAACCAAAAGCTAATTGAATGGGCTTGGTTTACATAACACCTTAAGTCCACATCTTCGAACAAAATCAAGGATAGGCTAAAAGTACAGGTAGTCCTTGACTTACAATAGAGTCCCAAATTTCTGTTGCTAAGCAGGACAGTTGTTAACTGAACTTTACCCCATTTGCCACAATTGTTAAGTGGATCACTGTAGTTGTTAAGTTAGTCAGATGGTTGTTAAGTGAATCAGGCTTCCCCATTGACTTTGTTTGTCAGAAGGTCGCAAAAGATGATAATATGACCCGGGACACTGCAACGGTCATAAATATGAGTCCATTGCCAAGCGCCCAAATTTTGATCACATGACCATGGGGATGCTGCAACAGTTGTATGTGTGAATAATAGCCATAAGTCCCTTTTTTCAGTGCCATTATAACCTTGAACAGTCACTAAATGAACTGTTGTAAGTCGAGGATTATGTGTAATAATGTTTAGCATGTAAATGCAGGGAGATTTTAATTGATTTGGTTAAGCCATGCTGGGGAAATATAACTGATGTCTTACTTTAGGACTCCACAGAGCAAGTTGTGTTGAGTAGCATAGCTGACCCAAGATTGAGTAGTAATGTTGTGTGGGATGGAAGCCATAGTTCTTCCTCTAATTCCAGATCTTCGTGGGTCATCTCTGTGTAACCATTCTTGGTATATTGAATTTATATTTACCGATAAAGAAATAAGGGAAAATAGTATAGATCAGGGATGTCAAACTCCCGGCCCGTGGGCCAGATGCGTCATGAGCTGGCCACGGCCATGCCCAGTTTAGTAAAGGGGGTAAAAGTCACAATATGTCACTCACATGTCACATGAGTTTGACATCCCTGGTATATATCTATTTCAAACTATTTAGCTCTCATCAGCTAGCCATACCCTTCTGGCATTCAAATCCCAGAAGGGTATGGCTAGCTGATGAGAGCTAAATAGCTTAAAATACCCTGTTTCCCTGAAAATAAGACATCCCCTGATAATAAACCCGATTGGGCTTTTGAGAGCATGCATTAAAATAAGCCTGCCCCCAAAAATAAGCCCTCCCTGAAAACATTTAAATGCAGAGCTGGAAATTGGGTAAGATGGCAAGAGGAGCCCCATCTTGTTCCATGCACCCCAAAATAATACGACCTCCCCAAAAATAAGTCCAAACACTTATTTTGGGGTTCAAAAAATATAAGAGAGGGTCTTATTTTCGGGGAAACATGGTAGATCTATACTAATCTCCCTTTATTTCTTTGTCAGTAAATATAAATTCAACACAAAAATAGTTTGTCGTGAAAGCAACTGCCTGCAAAGGCTCCTGGATCGGGGCTGAAAGCCAAAAGCGGAAGCAGTACATTCCATTTCATACCTGGGTAGACCAGGTTGCCCTGAGACACCAGTCCCACCGGAGGAAAAACACTCATTCTTGCCATACTAAGATGGAGACAACTAATCTTATTTCAGCCAGAGAGAAGCACAACTATTAATGGTGACCACCAGGGCCAGTCAGAATTTTTACTACCGGTTCTCTGAACTACTCAAAATTTCTGCTACTGGTTCTCCAGAACTGATCAGAACCTGTTGAAACCCACCTCTGGTGACCACCATCATTTCTGGCTTCTGATGATATCTTAGGTCCTACAGGAGAATTGATAGAAGAGCTGACAGAAAAGCCTCAGAATGTTGCAGTGACTGTGCTGAGCAGCACCACAGCCTCTCTGTCTTGGACAACCTCTCAGGAGACCGCTGGGAACAACAATACCATCATGTCCATTGTTTCCTTGACGTGCCAGAAGCAGAAGGAGAGTCAAAGGCTGGAGAAACATTATTGCACAGAGGTAAGTGCAGGGGTGGAGTTCTCTTCCTGGTTGCTAGGTGGGCATGGCCTAGTCTGCCTCCTGCATCACAGCGTGATGGGGTGGAGGGGCATTTTTGCCCTCCCCGGGCTCCGGAGGCTTTCCTTAAGCCTCTGGGAGGGCAAAAACAGCCCATTTTCTGCCTTCCCAAACTTCCGGTAGGCCCATTTTTCACCCCCCTCTAGCCTCTGCACATGCCCTGCACTTACCTGCATCCAAAATGGGCTGCTTGGGGTCTCCTGGGAGGGGAGGGGCAGGGTGAGCAGGACCAACCACGAGTGGGATTTGGGGGTTCTCTGAACTGCACAGAATCTTAGCTAGAGGTCTTCCGAACCCCAACAAACTCCCAGCAGCCCACCCCTGGATAAGTGGCACATATTCCTTCTCTCACCTTGCTGATATTGGTCTGGGTGCAGATTTCATCAGCATCAGAGGGGGCTTTTTGCACTTAAAGAGGCTTAAATCAAACACAATTAACTTGTCTTGTTGATTTTGGTGTCTGTATCTAAAGCAGGGGTCTCCAACCTTAGCAACTTTAAGACTTTAAGACAAAGCTGGCTGAGGAATTCTGGGAGTTGAAGTCCACAAGTCTTAAAGTTTGTTTATTTATTGGTTCGATTGATATGCCGCCCTTCTCGGGAGACTCAGGGCGGTTTACAATGCTTTAAGCAACAGCCTTCATACTTTTGTATATACCTGCTTAGTTGGGCTTTCGAGGGCCCCCTAAGCGGTGTTCTTTTTTATACAAAGTCAGCTGACTGCCCCCACAATCCAGGTCCTCATTTTACCTACCTTGAAAGGATGGAAGGCTGAGTCAACCTTGAGCCTGGTGAGATTCGAACTTGCAGTAATTGCAGGCAGCTGGTGCTACTTAACAGCACTTTAGTCTGCTGCGCCACCAAGGCTCAAGTTGCCAAGGTTGGAGACCCCTGTTCTAAACATAACCTGTCAGGATTGCAACCCATTATCCTGTGCTCTTATTCCTGTATAGAAACCTGGGATTCATTTGATTGAAGGTTTATAATCTGAAAACACACCTCTGTCTGCCCCCTTCCTCAAAGCCTTGATTGTACCCACAGAGCTGCCTCTGAAATGGAAATTACATTGTAAAACCCAAAGGTGCTTTTTTTAAAGTGGCAACTGGACTTTCTGGTTTTTCTTTGAAGACATTTCACTTCTCAACCAAGAAGCTTCTTCAGCTCTGACTGGATGGTGGGGATTGGAAGGTTTTATACTCCTTGCAGACAGCTGGTCACTTGCATTCTTTCAGTGGGTCATTAAGTCATCTGGAGGTTTATCTGTCTCATCAGGATCACCTGAGTAGTGTGAATTGATGTGGAACCTTCTTGGAACTGTTGAAAGGATTGTGTTGTAGATTGGAGATAGATGATGGCGTATCCCTCCCCCTCTGTTGAGAGAGGGCTGTTTGGTTCTGACATAGATGGCATCTTTAACCCCTTTTTCAAACCAGCCATCCTCTCTGTCCAAAATATGGACTTTTGTTGTCTTCAAAAGAGTGGCCTGTGTCTTTTAAATGCAGAGGGACCTGCTAAAAGAATGCAAATGTCCAGCTGTCTGCAAGGAATATAAATCCTTCCATTTCCCACCATCCAGTCAGATCTGAAGAAGCTTCTTGAATGAGAAGCAAAATGCCTTCAAAGAAAAACCAGAAAGTCCAGTTGCTTCTTGAAAAAAGCACCTTTGGGACAACCATGACCTGAATGACTGAGAATCTCCATAGATTTTTACATTGTAAAAGTTGCCAGTGATCTTTTTGATTGCATCACACTTATGTCAGGAGCACCAAGGCTTTTCCAGGTTGAAAGGATTAGCGGATGACATCACCATTACCCAGGGGACACCCAATTGGGGGCTCCTTTCATGTCCCCAGCAGGAGCTGGAGTGAAGAACCGGAGCTCACCCCACCTCACGGCAACACTCGGGGTTTGAACACAAGTGTCAAGGTTCCAACCATCGAACCCAACCAAACAATCTGATCTCTTAATGAAAAACTTTATTGAGTACATCATTTCGGCACAGAATGATAGCAAAACCAGCTCTGGGTAATTCCCGGGCAATGGAATATAATTAAAGTATAGAATCCTCCCTACCCCCATTAGCGCAGGTCACATTGTTCACTTAGGTGTCCAGGTGTTGTTGTGGGAAAGTCTCACGACTCTGGCAGACACCTGCTGAAACGTCCTTGGTACCCATGAGACAGTTTCTTCTTATTGTCTGGAATACACATTTCAATCCCCCCTCCCCCCCGCCCTCCGTCTGTTGGCAAGCTGTGAAGCAGTTAAAGTGAAAGCAGCCTGAATACACTTTGGAGCTTGACAACAAGCTTTCAAACCTCCATACCAGCATCCTAATCACACGAGCCACCATGCTCCATTCCTTTTGATAGTTGGGTGCAATATAAATTTAATAAGAAAATAAGTAGGTAGAGGTAGTCCTTGACTTGCAACCATTTACCTAGCGCCTGCTTAAAGTTACAACAGCACCCAAAAAGGTGATTTGCAATTTATCCTCACGCTTACAATTATCGCAGCATCCAACAATCACATATTTTGATTGAGGACTTGGCAACCTGCATACATTTTTGATGGTTGCAATGTCTCAGTTTTCATGTGATCGTCATTTACAACTTTCCCAGCCAGCTTCGGACAAGCAAAGTCAAAGGGAGCGAAAGAGATTTGCTTAACAATTACAGTGATTCACTTAGCAACCTTAGCAAAACTGGTTATACAATTGGGTATGACACACCTAACAATCGCCTTGCTTAGCAACAGAAATCCTGGTTCCAATTACAGTCATAAGTCAAAACTATGTGTACTGTGAATTGAACTGTCCCTTTAATTAGCGTGCCAAGACTTGCTTACTCATACTAGCCTCTTTCTTGTGTTCTCCAAAAAGCCACAAGTTCTCTCTTTGCTTTGAGTGAGCCTAGTGTGATAAGGAGCTTCCCACTATGATCATCATTTCCTGCTTTTACCTTAACTTGCCCAATCTCTGCTAGAGGCTTAACAATGTCACTCATCCTGATTACTGTGCCTAATTTTCTCTTGCTGTTTCCTAAATTATACAGTTATTTCCTGACTTATTTTTTTCCCCAAAGCAAGCTAAGAAACTCCAGAAGTTGGGGGTGGGGGTGGGGAGGGAGGATGAAGGTCTTCAAAATTTGTCCAGCAAAGATGACCCATAGTGGGTGGTTTCACAAAGACTTATCTATTCAAAATGCCCACTGCAGCTAATTAGGGAAGGAGCTCGTCTACGTATGTAAGTGCTCAGAATTTTTCAGTACATCTTGTTAGTGGCTTTTATTCTGATAGTTCTCATTCATTCACTCTTTGGAATCGACCTGCAGCCACTTCAACCAGCAACATCTCTCCATAAAGGGATCAGGATAGGTTGATTCAAGGGCACCATGCTATTTTGAGAGTTACGGTTGTTGCTGTTAGTTGCAAAGTCGTGTCCGCCCCTCATAACCCCATGGACAGCATTCCTCCAGGCCTTTCTGTCCTCTACCATCCTCTGGAGTCCATTTAAGCTCACGCCCACTGCTTCAGTGACTCCATCCAGCCACCTCATTCTCTGCCGTCCCTTTCTTCTTTTGCCCTCAGTCTTTCCCAGCATTAGGCTCTTCTCCAGTGAGTCCTTCCTTCTCATTAGGTGGCCAAAGTATTTGAGTTTCAACTTCAGGATCTGGCCTTCTAAAGAGCAGCCAGGGTTGATCTCCTCTAGGACTGACTGGTTTGATTGCCTTGCAGTCCAAGGGACTCGCTAGTCAGATACAAACAGAGGCAAGTTTGTGTACTTAAAATAGGCATGCAAGTAATGGTGTTTTCACCATTTGGCACAATTCCGCATAGTAAATACACAAAATCTGTACAATGCAAAAGCCTTCACAGTGGAATTGGGTAGGAGAAAGCAGTGTGCTGATCAGTTTCTCTCATTTGCCTTCTGCCAGTTGGAGTATCTAAACAAGTCCAGATGGCCCTATCCATATTTTGTTTAGTTTTATATGTAAACAAGTAACTCTGGCTTATTTTTCTCCAAACAAACTGGAATTAAGAGCCAGGAACAACCCATGGTCTTAGATTACGTTTAATTAAGAGAATAGCTATAAAGTTTTTGGTCCTGTGCCAAATCGATCCAGCTTTATTTAGCTGCCCCCACTGATGGGAATAGCAAGTGGAAGCCACGGATCAGTAGGTGCCTACTTATCACTCATTTCTAATTAACCCAGAATTCTTTGCAATTCTGGCTTAGCAGCGAATGGTAAGATGGGCAGTTAATTAAAAATATTGTTATGCTTATTTCTTTAACTGAAAAAATGCATCTACACCCCACACTTAATTTGATCAACTTTCTTCTGCTTAAGTATTGTCCAAAATTCATTTTATTTATTTATTTATTTTTTATTTATTATAAATAATATTATTATAATAGTATAAATATTAAATAATATTATTTATTATTTATTTAATATTAATAATATTCTTTATTATTTATTTTAGTTATTTATCACGTCTATTTATATCCTGCTTTAGGGAAAGGGAGGGAGGGAGAGTGGGAGGGAGGGAGGGAAGGAAGGAAGGAAGGTAGGTATTTAAAATATAAAATACAAAATACAAAAGCAAATAGTAGGACACAGAGGGGAAGGGAAGGGGAAGAGAGAAGTGTGGAAGAGGGGGGGAGAGAAGAAAAGGCATTGACTTCCAATTCCCACTGCTGCAGTAGAATAAGGCATTAACATTGAACTTCAATTTTTTATACTTTTTTCATAATAGTATAAACTAGCCATTTCTGTAATGACAAATCAATCTAATTAGTAAAACCCAAAATCAAAGTTTCATTTTTTTCCCCACCTCAAGTCCAGAAGTGGTTTCCCAATAGAAGCAAAAGTATTTATATTCTTTTCTTCGATCAAAACGGTCAATTTATCCATCTCTGCTGACTGATCAACTTTTGTAGCCATTCATCCATTGGTGGGATTCAGGAAGGCTGTCCCCTGTTCCATGTTTTCATTAAGGGGAGATCTTCAACGGTCCTTCTCTAGAAGAAGATCAGTCTCATTCTTTGCAAGGCATTGCCTGATAAATTCCATTGTGCTGTTGTTTCTAAGTGAGCCCTTCTAACTCTTGACTGTTCCTTTTAAATGGGTGCAGCAGAAAGTCCCATACCCTTGATTCTATATAATGTTTATATAATTTCTCAGTTATAAGACAAATCTCAAAAGAAATAAATATGCTTATGGCCATATTTTATGGAAAAATACATTTGCTATTTTGCACATTGGCTCTCATTCATTCATTCATTCATTCTTCTCATGTTACTACACTTAGAGAGATCTACCAAAGCAAGGAGGCTATAGAAAATGATCATGGATACAGACTGTCCTGTGACAATTGCAGGTGATGGTGTGGATTAGCTCAAAATCACCACCGAGAAATTTGAAAGAATTTCTCAAGCATCTTAAGAACGAAATAAAATTGAAGCATCTTTCCTAGAAGATTCGGAAAATGTTAAGGTGGATTTAGAACGGCCTTAGTACGATATCAGTAACCTCCCTCTTATCACTCCAGCAACTTTGCTCTTTCTCTTTTCTTTCTTAAAGCAATACTACACTAGCTTTATTTAACACATAGCAATGGTTTTAATCCAGAGGTGGGTTTCAGCAGGTTCTGACCAGTTCTGGAAATCGGTAGTGGAAATTTTGAGTAATTCGGAGAACGGGTAGTAAAAATTTTGACTGGCCCCGCCCCCATCTATTCTCTGCCTCCCAAGTCCCAGCTGATCGGGAGGAAATGGGTATTTTGCAATAACCTTCCCCTGGATTGAGGAAGGAATGGGGTTTTTACAGTATCTTTTCCCTGGTGTGGGGTGGGAATGGAGATTTTACAGTATCCTTCCCCTGCACGCCCACCAAGCCACGCCCACCAAGCCACACCCATAGAACCAGTAGTAAAAAATTCTGAAACCCACCACTATTTTAATCTGTCCTTATGTCTACTTCTTCTCATTTTTCTAGGTGAATACAAGCAGCAGTTTTATCGAAAACCTTGTTCCTGGGGCTCAGTACCAAGTTGTAATTTACCTACAGAAAGGACCACTAGTTGGGCCTCCTTCTGATCCTGTTACATTTGCTATTGGTAATGTCTGTGCACACGTGTTTCTGTTGTTGCTTTTGCAATTTGGAAGCCAGTTTTAATGTCCAAGAACCATGTCATGGAAGGAATTAATTGGCTTTGAAGGCACAACACGGTCATGTTACTGAGTTAATTAGATATTTTGGTCAGTACAATGCACTACATTTTGAATTAAGCAGATGATCTGAGATTTCAATATATTAAACTGCAAAAAAGTAACTAAGGTTGTTTGTCTATGCCAGGGGTGTCAAACTCAAGGCCCACGGGCTGGATCCAGCCTGCGGGGTGCTTAAATCTGGCCCATGGGACCGGCCTGGAAATAGCAAAGGAGTGGCCCGCGGTGCCTCTGACACCTGAAACGGAGCACGGGAGGCCTCCTGCGCATCCCCACACCCTTGTTTTGGCTGGCAGGGTGCTGCAGGAAACCATCCAGGCTGAAAATGGGGTGCAGGGGGCCTGACACACCCCTCCATGCCCCATTTTGGCCAGTAGGGTGCTGCAGGAGACGTCTGTCCCGTCTCCTCCTCCCTCCGGCCAGCCCATGGAGGAGAACTACAGTGCTGATCTGGCCCTCGAAGAAATCCAATTTGACTGATCTAAGCTAACAAAACTAGCTAAGCATTGTATCTTATAAAACTGCAGTTGGTCAATTTTGGACTACTTAAGAATGCGGTGTAAACATAGCCACTGGCTATCTTTGAGCTGGTGTTTTCTTGATGGGATTTATTTCACATAGCTGAGAATTTGGAATGTATGACAAATTTCTCTTATGTACAACAGCTTTCCATTTCTGCTTTACAGTGCCAACTGGAATTAAAGATTTAACCCTTTATCCTTTGGGACCCACAGCTGTGGTCCTCAGCTGGAACAGGCCCTACCTTGGTGTCTTTCGGAAATACATCGTAGAGATGTTTTATTTCAATCCATCAACTATGACTTCTGAGTGGACCACACACTATGAAATAGCAGCAACCGTCTCGCTCACTTCTTCAGTGGTAAAGTGAATTCAACCTACAATTCAAATATTTTTAAACAGGGGGGTCTGTTTAGAAATAAAATATCCTACTCCTTATAACAATGGGTAGATATAATCCAATAAAAGTCTAATTCATATAATTGCTGACAAAAAAACCCCAATTTATTAGGGCTATCCAAAAGCAAGATGAGTTTGAGACAAGGGAATTTCTTAATATCTCAGATGAGAACGTTGAAATCCCACACGGGATCAAAGAGGCGAAGTCATCCAATCTCCTGACATTTGATGAGATTTAAGACATTCTTTAATTTTATTGAGGGGCTGGTGTTCCATACGATGTTATTTTATATGGGAAATCGCAGAAAATAATCACTTCTGCTGCTCCCAAGAATTTGAGATAGAATTATGGACTGTCTTTTCTAATATATGTCTCTGTGGGTCTTCATCCTCAGAGGCCTTTTCTGGGTAAGTGAGGCATGTATGATTTTTTTTTCCCTCAGAGAGGCTTGGTTGATTCCTGCATTGTGGATTTTTCAGCACCATGTGCAACCTGAATTTTCTCAACTAGCTTTCCAAAGTCTGGTGTTCTTCAGCTACATTCAGAGATGGTATTCAGCCGGTTCGTACTGGTTCAGGCGAACCGATAGCGGAGATCGCGGGTCGGCCTGTGCAGAAGGCTAGGCGCATGCATGGAAGGTTAGATGCATATGCAAAAGGCTAGGCGCATGCACGGAAAGCTAGGCGAATGCGCAGAAGGCACACACACACAGTTAACTGGTGGTAAGAATATTGGAAACCCACCACTGGCTACATTGTGTGCTCAATTCCCAGAATTCTTTGCCAACCCAGTCAAAACACATAATACTAGGCTTTCTAAATTTGTGTCTTTTATTTTAAGAAGCGTCTTAATTTTTATAAAATAAACCTGTTACTTACAATAGAAGAAAGTATTACCTCTAGAATTACTAGAGGTAATACTGATCCAACTCTTATCATCTCCCTTCTTCCATGCAGGGATTCTTATCATTTTTTGGTATAGTACCTGGCAACCTATGGCCCATTAAAGATCCTGACATCAGTTGCAGGCCTCACTGGATTGGAAGCTGATTCTGTCTCTTTTTCTCCTTTTTAGAAAATAGACAGCCTGCTGCCTGCCTGGTACTATAACTTTCGAGTTACCATGGTGACATGGGGAGATCCAGAACTCAGCTGCTGCGATACTTCCACTATTGGTTTCATAACTGGTAAAGGGGAATGTTTGACAAACTTCTGTTTTTTGATGTCTGTCTTGTAAGTCTTCATATTCATTGAAAGACCCAGGTGCCACCTGACAAGGATGAGCTCCCAGGACACTGCAAACATCATAAATGTGAGTCAGTTGTCAGGTGCCAGAATTTTGATCACGTGACCACGGAGATGGTGCCATAGTCGTAGGTGTGAAAAATTGGTGTCACCAGTCACTATTTTCAGTGCCATTGTATCTTCAAATGGTCACTAAATGAACTGTTGTAAGTTGAGGACTGCCTGTAGTCCAATCAGAGGTGGGTTTCAGCAGGTTCTGATCAGTTCTGGAGAACCAGTAGCGGAAATTTTGAGTAGTTCGGAGAACCGGTAGTAAAAATTCTGACTGGCCCCGCCCCCATCTATTTTCTGCCTTCCAAGTCCCAGCTGATCAGGAGGAAATGGGGATTTTGCAATAACCTTCCCCTGGATTGGGGAGGGTATGGAGATTTTACAGTATCCTTCCCCTGCCACGCCCACCAAGCCACACCCACAGAACCGATAGTAAAAAATTTTGAAACCCACCACTGAATCCAATCCATAACAATTAGCAATAGCAATAGCACTTAGACTTATATACCACTTCCTAGTGCTTTACAGCCCTCTCTAAGGAGTTTACAGAGTCAGCATAAAAATATATCACATATTGCCCCCAACAATCTGTCTCCTCATTTTACCGACCTCGGAAGGAGGGAAGACTGAGTCAACCTTGAGCCGGTGAGGATCGAACTGCCGAACTGCTGGCAGCCAGCAGTCAGTAGACATAGTCTGCAATACTGCATTTCTAACCACTGCATCACCATGGCACAGTTACCAGCTACAATGGTAACACAGAGACATACTGAACTCCCTTTTCCAGCATTACATTACTGAATGGAAATCTATGTTTAAATGCCATTATTGTAAGTCTAGAGAAGTTAACGTATTTTTTTTTGTCCCTTCATTGGAAAGATGGCGACCTAAGTGCAAAATACCTGAGATACCCCTTCCTAAGATTCTTTCCAAGATGGTAACAAAAGTGAAAATGAGAACAAAAAAATCCCAAAAACATCTCACCCAGATTGCTCCCATCCAAAGGTGCTGGATTGTAATACAGGTAGCTCTTGATTAATGTACACAGTTGACACCACAATTTCCATTGGTAAGCAAGGCGTTTTTCAACTGAGTTATTGCCTGATTTTATAACCTTTTCCTTTTTGCCATGACTGTTAAGCGAATCACACAGTTGTTCAGTAAATCCAGCATCTCCTATTGACTTAGCATGTCAGAAGACGGCTAGGAAGGAGACAAATGGCAATCACATGAACCCAGGATGCTGCGGCCACTGTAAATACATGCGGGTTGCCAAGCTCCTGAATTCTGATCCTACGACTGTAAGGATGCTGCAATGGTTATAAGTAGGAGAACCGGTCATAAGCCACTTTTTTCAGTGGTTTTGTAACTTCAAATGGTCACTAAAGAAATGGATGTAGGTCGAGCACTCCCTATATCCACTATCTCAAGTCAGCATATAGGAAATACAAGATTGGAAAAGTGCTGTATAACCTCCACATTCTGTCTCACTAATAACCTTCATGACTTAATGGACTTCAACTCCCAGAATCCCTGAGCCAGCCACTGCCGGAATTCTGGGAGTTGAAGTTCACAAGTCATAAAAGGCCACAGTTACCCACTTCTGCTCTAAAGAAGTCCTTTTTATTCAGTTGTTGTGGTCCGCTGCCGGCCTGCAGAACTGGCAGCGGAGTCAGACAGTGAGGAGGTTGGGGAGGAACATGGGCCAGTCCTGGAGTCTGGGGAAGGCTCGGACGAGGGCTCTGCATCGGAGGCAGAGATGGGGTCAGGGCCATCTGGGAGTTATGTGTGGGCTCCAGAGCTTCCAGAGTCAGACATCAGTGAGGCAGAGGAACAGGAGGACCCTGTTCCCAGTGCATGCATGCGCAGAGCTGCCAGAAGGCAAGAACAGTTAAAGCAAAAGGGATGACTCGGGAGTAGGGCTTGGACATTGGCCCCTCCCATAAGACTTAAAAGAGGAGCAAAGGCACGTGGGCCTTTGCAGGAAGCAACATTTGTTCATTCGGTTCATCTTAAAGCCTGAAGCTCTGTTTGATTCTGGACTCCATGTGGCTTTGCTAATTAGGTCTTTCACAGAGTGTCAAGGGAGATAAAGGTGGGTGATTATCCCGAAGGACTTCTCTCGAAGGACTTTTTGCAACTAATTGGGACTCATCTGTGAATGAACAGAATTCACAGCTGTTGCAATAAAAGAGGTTTTTGGGACTACTCGTGTGTTTTAATGACTCAGGAAGCCTAGGTCAGAACAGCAGCCTTTGCCTCCTGCACAGCTTGTATTAAGTGAAGATGAAGCACACGTTACAACTCTCTCAAACTGCATACGTGGTGCATGGGGAGAGCAAATGTTTGTTGTCTGTCAGGGAGAAAAATCTTGTCACTTCAGTGACATGTTTTCAGAAGCTTCTGCATACTTCCAGCATATTCTGAACCAGAGCTGGTGGTGAGTGGAACAGAGATAGAATAAGAGAATAATCTTATAAAATTAATTCCAGAATAAGAGAGTCTCAGGTAGATGGGTGGTTCAGAAATGTGAAAGATAAACAAAATAAATAAAGAGATGAGGATTTTTGCAACTGAAAAACAAAACTTCATCTCCTGGAAAAGCATACATCCAGCATGAACCAGGGGATCTATTTCATTAAAACGTTCAACTAAAAGGGAATGGGGGATTGCATAAAGGACTTTATGCCTGAAAGTCTGTGTGATTTGAGAGTCGTGGTAAGATTCAGTTAGTCCTCAAGCTACATCCATTCCTTCAGCAAGTGTACAAAGTTACGACAGCAGAAGAAAAGTGAACGTACAACCAGTCCTCAAAGTTCTGACAGTCACAGTGTCACATCCGTGGTGATTTTCAAATTTTTTTTACTACCAGTTGTGTGGGTGTAGCTTGGTGGGCATGGTATGGCTTGGCGGATGTGGCTTGGTGAGCATGGCAGGGGAAAGATACTGTAAAATCTCCATTCCCTCCTCACTCCAGGGGAAAGTTACTGCAAAATCCCCATTTCCTCCCAATCAGCTAGGACTTGGGAGGGAGAGAATAGATTCGGGCGGGGTCACTCAAAATTTTTACTACCGGTTCTCCGAATTACTCAAAATTTCCGCTATTGGTTCTCCAGAACTGGTCAGAACCTGCTGAAACCCACCTGTGTGTCACATGATCAAAAATTCAGCTTTCCCACATTTACAACTACCCTCCCTGCCACCTGTACTTCCTAGTGACTGCTGCAGCACTCACCACCCATCTGCCAGCACTCTTTAGTACCCAACCACCTATGTTCCTTAGCACTCATTTGCATTGCCAGGTGCCTGCCCATGGCACCTCCCACTGCTGTCATCTGTAGCTGTCACCCACCAGTCTGCTTGGGACTGCGCCTCTTCCCATGTCACAAATACATCAGGTCCTCATTTAATGGCCCACCCAGTCTTGGAATTATGGTGTGAATCACCTTGGGAAAGAATAGGAAAAATGATGCTACCAAATGAAGGATCAGATAAGAAGCCTGCAGCTGAACAGTGGATGGGGCAAGAAGTTCAGAAGAGACCCTCCCTAGTTTCTTCAGATGTAAAGGAGACAGAGAGACATACACTTGCAAGATTCCATCAGTGTAATTTTACTATAAAATAGAAATAGTTCTTCTGGTCATATTTTCTGTCTGCTTTGCCCTGCAAGTCCAACAGGTTACAGTGGCAACTGGAACTGCCTTTGCTAATTGATGTGTATACATGATATTGTGCTTTGTGACTGCATTGCATAGCAATAGAAATTTCAGTCCTGATTGACAGGTATAACCCAAGGACTTTTGTTGTTAGTTGCAAAGTTGTGTCCAACCCATTGCAACCACACAGACAAAGTCCCTCCAGGCCTTTCTGCCCTCCACCATCCCCCAGAGTCCATTTTAGCTCACGCCGACTGCTTCAATGACTCCATCCAGCCACCTCATTCTCTGTCGTCCCGTTCTTCTTTTGCCCTCCATCTTTCCCAGCATTAGGCTCTGCTCCAGTGAGTCCTTCCTTCTCATTAGGTGGCCAAAGTATTTGAGCTTCATCTTCAGGATCTAGCCTTCTAAAGAGCAGTCAGGGTTGATCTCCTCCAGGCCTGACCGGTTTGTTCTCCTTGCAGTCCAAGGGACTTGCAGGAGTCTTCTCCAGCACCATAGTTCAAAGGCCTCAATTCTTTGGCACTCAGTTTTCCTTACGGTCCAACTTTCACAGCCATCCATTGCAACTGGGAAAACCAGTCTTGACTATATGCACTTTTGTCAGCAGGGTGATGTCTCTGCTTTTTAGTATGCTGTCTAGCTTTGCCATGGCTTTCCTTCCCAGGATCAAGTAACTTGGTGCAGTCCCCATCTGCAGTGATCTTGGAGTCCAGGAAAATAAAATCTGTCACTACCTCCATTTCTTCCCCATCTATTTGCCATGAATTGAGAGAGCTGGCTGCCATGATCTTAATTTTCTTAACCCAAGGACCTCCTGTAGTTAATTTGTCCCCTTGGGTTTCCCCCACAGTGAAGAGCAATTAACTATGTGTGTGTGTCATGCTGCAAACATCTCCCTGCTTGTCATGAGATTATATGCATGCACATAAATGGTGAAGTATACATCACAATAACACAACATCCAATTGTCATTCTGATGCTACATTTGGATTCGGTAAATGCCTCTATTTGCTCTTGTCTCATACATTCACGGCATCAGTTAGGATTTTTTGAAGAAGGCTTTGGACTGAGACAAATTAATTTTAGCATCATTTTCCAGCGGAAAAAAAAGCTGAAGCTGCACTGTTTGAATCTTAGCTTTCATCTTTGCTTCTTTGAAAGATTTAAATCGTATCTTTCTGATAAGCAGTTAAAGATGGAAAAGAAGTTGGTTTGTTAGTTATGGTTTTGCTTGAAGACCAGCAAGAGCTCAGCTGCAAAAATTCATAGAGCAATTTCTGCTTTGCAGAACAGCCTACTTCAAAGGGTTTTGGGAGGACGGGAATATTGGAGAACTTACAGTCACCTGTTTATATTACACCAGAGAAGGAGAGAGAAGCAGGCAGCAAATTCATAGCTTGCATAGTCTTATTCTCATACCTATCCTTTTTATTATGCTGCAGGCTTGGTAGAGCAAAGTTTTTCATGAGATGATAAACTCCATGCTTCAAGAGTAGTATTCAACATCACATTAAGATCCCAACCGCAATATTTCTTCTCCAGAATTTATTGACATATGAAGTTATTTGAAGTGAAATGACTGTATCTGGACCAAACAGACCAAATCATTAAAGAACATTCAAATATCTTATGCCAACCCAAGATTTAGCCTTCTGAATGTACTTTTGAATTCTTCAGATTCTACTGTTCATCCAAATATGTAATTATTTTTCTGACAGTGGAGTTGATGCACCTTGATTTTGATAGATGTAAAACATGCTCAGAATTACATGAATCTGGAATCCTAGTGTGTTGCAATTTTTTTACTCCATTAATATCTCCAATCTAGGCAGTGACTATATGGGAGATACAATTCTTAAATAAATCCAGTCTATTGTTAGCATAAATATCCTATTAAACATAGCTTTGTTATTTTTTTTTAAAGAAAGCAATCTGACGAACAAAGTTAAAGAAATATATAATAGGAAGCTATGGTTACTATTCTTTAGCGGGTGCTCTTTCAAAAAAATATAGAAGACTGTTTCCACTTCCTTGGCGGATTATTGAAATGTGCACAAAACTGATTTAAAAACAGAAGACTGTGCAATCGGATAAAATACACATAACTGCTTCTTCAAAAGCTTAACCAAATAGGAAAATCTTGGGATTTCAATATAAGAAGTAATACGCCAGTCAATTCCAAATATTTGCATGGCTGTCAGATTATGGAACAATTTTGCTTTCTGTCACTTTGAGTCAACCACTGTAGATTTTAATTTAGCCTTGGAAAGAAGTCAATGATAGTACAAGGCTTCAGAAAATGTTGGATTCAACCATCTTTAGGGCACTGGATAACCAAATATTTCTTCTATCAGTAGGGGATTGGAACGGGAGGGTGCCTGGCTGGGGAATTGTGGGACTTGAAGTCCTCCAGTCTTAAAGTTGCCAAGATTGGACACCCCTGGATTAGATGAAGATGTGCAATCTGTGACCCCAAGATTGCATATATCATACTTCAGTACTTTCAAACACTTGTCAAATATCCACGTGAAGGAGGGGAATAATATTAAGTATGTAAAGATCCTTAAATTAAAATTAAACCTATTACTTTCAATTAATTCAAATTTAATCTAATACTAGTGTGTATTATATCAAAACAAAATTCAGTTTTTGTATTGTCCTCACATACTTTTTGGCATATTGCCACCCAGTATGTCATCCCAGTGCAATATGAAGGTAATATTTGAGGTCCCTTTGGTGACTTGCTCGGCAGATTCCTCCAAGTCTGATGTGTGCTGGAGGAGGGAGTCCCTGTGGATTTTACTCGGCTAGTAGGATTTGTCTCTGGTTCAAGGCCTTTGAGCCAGTGCCGTCCAAAGACATTTCTATGGTCATGTGACCAGCATGTCATAGAGTGCGGTTACCTTCCCACCAAAGTGGTATCTATTAATCTACTTGCATTTGCATGCTTTCGAACTGCTAGGTTGGCAGGAACTGAGGTGAGAACAGGAGCTCACCTTGTCAAATGGCGCTTGGGTCTTGAACCTGGGCTGCCAACTTTCCAACTGACAAGCCCAGCGTCTTAACCACTGAGTCACCATGCCAACCAGTGAAATGAAGTGAAGTGAAGAAGAAGCCTTTAAAAAAAAGAATATGTTCGTAATGCAAATAATGTGCATTTGGGGAGGAAGAAGATAATGATGGTTGACAATAATGGTAATGATAGTGTTTGTTTGTTTGTTTGTTTGCTTGTTTCCTGGTAGCTCCTGTGTCCCCTAAAATCACTGCAGTTGAATATTTCAACAGCCTTCTCTATGTCAGCTGGATCTACGGTGATGGCAACATGGACCTTTCCCATTCTAGAATGTTGCACTGGATGGTTATTGCAGAAGGAAAGAAGAAGATTAAAAAGAGTGTAAGACTCATGTCGCTATTGGATATTGCTCCCAGACCAATGAGTGTCAGGCCACAAGAAGCAAAACATTGACATTGGGTTTATTACAATTGAGAAATGATTCCTTTTCAGCTTTTCCTCGCGAAATATTTTACAAGCTCTTATTTCTTAGGTAGGCCACCTTATAAAAACAAGGAGATATAGAAGAGAATACAGGTAGTCCTCAATTTACGACCACATTAGAGTCCAAAATTGATGTTGCTAAGAGAGAAATTTGTTAAATGAGTTTTGTCCCCTTTTACGACTTTTCTCCCCACAAGTTAGTAACATGTTCGTTAATTGAATCTGGTTTCCCCACTGACTTTGCTTGTCAGAAGATCGCACAGGACCTGTGGTATGAGCCAGATGTCAAAAATCCTAATGGAAGTCATGTGGCCATCGGGATGCTGCAACAGCCATAGATATGAAAAATGGTCAAAAGTTACTTTTTTTCAGTGCTGTTGCAACTTTGAATGGTAACTAAATGAGCTCTTGTAACTCAAGGACTACCTATAGACATAGCTAGATGAGGTGAAGCAAGAATTGGCAAGCACAGTTTACAGAGCACCTTTAGTCTGCCAGTTCTTCTTTATGTGTCTTTCTAATCCTAGTTGGCCATTTTGGGAACAGAAGTACAGGTACTCGGTATTTACAACAGTTCATTTAGTAACTGTTCAGAGTTACAACTGAAAAGAAATGACTTTTTTCAACCCGACCACTGCAGCGTCTCCATGGTCACATGATTCAAAATTCAAACTGACTCATAAACCATTTATGACGATTCCAGTGTACGAGATCATTTGATTCCCCTTTTCTGACCTTCTGACAAGCAAAGTCAATGGGGAAAGCCAGATTCCCTTAACAACCATGTTGCTAACTTAGCAGCTGCAGTGATTCACTTAACAATTGTGGCAAGAAAGGTCGCAAAACGGGCATAATTCGCTTAACAACTGTCTCACTTAACAACAGAAATTTTGGGCTGAATTGTGGTCATATATTGAGGACTACCCGTCTGACTAGTTGGCTTTGAGGTTTGATCCAGCATAGGTTTTCTTATTTCTTCAAGTTCATAGAAATGGACCTGGCCTGATAGGTTACTAGTCTAATCCTCTATTTCAGGATGCATTAATTCCACAATCCTGAGCACTAGCTATACTCCATGATAGATAAATCACAATAAATCTTAAACTCTTAATCAATTTATATGGCCACTCCCTCATTGTGTGGCATTTGTGATTAAGTACAATTCAAATAAGTTTGAAATTACCAATAAGGGAGAATAATTGTAGGTCACGGTTGAAATGAGGGGTCCTTGGTGCTCTCTGAGCTTGCTTGTTTTCTTGCAAACATCTCATTACCTTAACTAGGTAGCATCATCAGTGCTAGTGCTCAGAGAGAACCCCTCAGATTAAAAACAATTTAGTGCAATTAATACAATTACCCCGTACGTATTTAATAATCTTCCTCTTCTGTCACATTAAAAATTGTAATTCAGTAGCTTTTGAAAGGATGGAGACTACATCCAAAGCCCTTTACGGTTGCATTTGCCCTAGAGCAGGGATTGGCAACCTTAAACACTCAAAGATCCACAAAGGTCCTAACCGGAAGCCTCCCCATTCAATTCTGGAGCCAACCGGAAGTCCAGTTCCCCCATCGTAGTCTCCTTCTAGCACGGTGTCCTTTTTCCTCTGCTGACCGGAAGTCCCGTTCCCCCACCATAGAGTCTCTTCCTAGCACAGCATCCTTTTTCTTCTACCTGTCCTAACCGAATGCCCTATCAATTGTGGAGCTGACCAGCAACAGGGAGCTGCAGCAAAGGGATAAAAGAGCCACATGCGGCTCCAGAGCTACGGGTTGCTGACGCCTGCCCTAGAGACACAGGGGAGGTTTATCTCTTCCCTAAGTCATTCCCAGCTGATTTGGCTTGACTTGCAAGATCAGCCTTCTTGAGAGCTGGCAAATTCTCCTTCTCTGAAGACTGATTCCAGATCCTCTAAAGAGGCTGAGACAGAAGTCCAATTAGCCCACTAATCCCTGGTCACTGTTCAAAGCTGATCTTCCCTGCAAGGAAGTTTTTAACTCTTTGTTTGTTTCAGGTGACCCGGAATGTCATGACTACGATGCTCAGCCTTCCTGCCGGGGACATCTACAACCTCTCGGTCACTGCTTGCACTGAACGGGGTAGCAACAGATCTGCGCTTCAGCTTGTGAAAGTTGGTAAGGCCTTAGCTGAGCCATCCTTCAGTCTGGGGCTACAGTTGTGGCTTGGCTTGGCTTGGCTTGGCTTGGCTTGGCTTGGCTTGGCTTGGCTTGGCTTGGCTTGGCTTGGCTTGGCTTGGCTTGGCTTGGCTTGGCTTGGCTTGGCTTGGCTTGGCTTGGCTTGGCTTGGCTTGGCTTGGCTTTAAGGAAAGGATGCTCCAAAATGAAAATGGTTCTCTGAACTAAAGGGATGCATTTTGGTTGGAGGAAAAATTGACATTGATAGATAACCAATTTTGTTGTATATATGATGTACAATGACAATAAAGCAGAGATGGGTTTCAGCAGATTCTGGCCAGTTCTGGAGAACTAGTAGAGAAAATTTTGAGTAGTTCAGAGAACTGGTAGTAAAAATTCTGACTGCCCCCATCCCCATCTGCCTCCCAAATCCCAGCTGATCAGGAGAAAATGGGGATTTTGCAGTAACCTTCCCCTGGATTGGGGACGGAATGGAGATTTTAAAGTATCTTTCCCCTCCCATGCCCACCAAGCCATGCCACCCCCACCAAGCCACTCCCACAGAACCAGTAGTAAAAAATGTTGAAATCCACCACTGCAATAAAGGCTATACTATACAACTGAATGCATAACAGATTGTGTGTTTCCCTTTAGTCAGAAGTTCTATCTGCAAATGTTATCGTATGTGAATTACTGAATTGGGTCTATATGCTTTATAAAAGAGGGAATAAGAGTTTTCATTTGGTATTAAAATGGCCAGTGCAACACTGGATTATATATATCAGTTTATTGGCTTGCCATTCTATGATACAGTGGTCCTCAGCTTCCAATGGTTTCCTTAATGATGCTTTGAACTATTGATTGTCTCAGAAAGGGCATTTTATGCACATATGCACTTCCAGTCATTGCAAAACATTACACCCACAGCCATACACACCGCTATTCTGGTGCTTAGCCACTGGCTCACACTTATGACCAGTTGCAGTGGTTATGAGATCATGATTTGCAACTTTTTTTGGCCCGTGGACCAAAGTGAACCTTCACCCATGGTGACTCAATTTACGTCCATGGTGCCTCACCTTATGACTGATAAAATTGATCATAAAATTGAAACTGGTCATGTGATGATTCATCATATGACCTCGACTTACAACTGAAATTCTTTAGTCATTTATTCCAATATCAAACTACCATTCAGAAGTTTTTTTAAAAAATATACACCTAGAATTTGTCTATGAGCAAATGAGTTTAAATGTATTTACTCCCTAGTAAACCTGTGTAGAATCGCACTTTAAAAGAAGTATGAGGGGGGGAAATTACATGAATTGACTCGTGAGGATCAATTTAGCAACAGTGAAGAAGAAGGAAGTCATCATTACGTTTTCTATATTTCAAAAAGGAATTTTTTTTTTTTTAATGAGGATGGAAAAATGATGCTTAATCAGTTACCATTCAGGAAGTTTTGAAGTGACTGAAATAAAGAAAAGAGCCAGATTTGAAGACAGAGTTTGTAAACAGTGCATGATTATCTCTTGTAAGATATATGAATTTTGTATTTTGCAGATTCATATACTCGTGAATAGTAAATACATACGGTATTTGCACTTAGTTGCAATATCCATATTCAGCATCTTTGGTCAATTTTCTTGCCATTTTGTACTAGCAGAGAATTATGGAATACAGTTTGAATAAGTATTAATTCTTCTTTATTTGGAATAAAACACAGAGGCAGAGCAGAAAGTTGGGTGACTTTGAACCAGTCACTCTCTCTCAGTTCAACCCACCTCCCTGGGTTATTGTTATGGGGAAAATAGGAGGAACGGGGAGCATTAGATATGGTCTAATGGGGAGCATTAGATATGGACAGCTCCCCGCTGTCTTGAGTTGTTTATAAAAATAATAAAGATCAAATATAAATTAAATAAATTAGCAAATAAATTAAAAAGTACAAGGGTTGCCCAAGAAACAACATTCAGAGCTTTTATTAGCTTTTTTAGTATACTTTTCATTTCATTTATTTATTTATTTTGGCCATTTCTCTGCTCATTTTTAATGGCTGTAAATCCTAATCTTTCAGTCTCACAAGCTCAGGATCTTGTTCTCTTAAGTTTCATTACTCATGGTTGAATAGTGAAACATGCTGAATGCTGAAAATGATGAGATCTATCAGTATTTTTATAAGAATATAATCAGGAGTGGGCTTCAAAAATTTTAGTAAGGGGTTCTCTGCCCAGTTGCTGGGTAGGTGTAGCCATGGTGGGCGTGGCCTAGTTGGCTTCCTGCACCATGTTGGGGGGGTGGGGGGTGGGCATTTTTGTCCTCCCCGGGCTCCAGAGGTTTTCCTCGAGCCTCTGGGAGAGCGAAAACAGCCTCCCCAAGCTCCAGAGACCCTCTGAAGGCCAGAAATGGGCCCATTTCTGGCCTTCCTGAACTTCCAGTAGGCCCATTTTTCATCCTTCCCGAGCCTCCGTGCACACCCTGCACTTACCTGCATCCAAAACAGGCCGCATGGGGACTCCTGGGAGGGGCAGGATGGGGTTGGTGGAGCCAGTCAGGAGTGGGATTTGGGGGTTCTCTGAACTGCACAGAACCTTAGCTAGAGGTTCTCCGGAACCCCTTCGTACCCCCAGCAGCACACCCCTGAATATAATTAATAACATGAACTAAGTAGCAGAGACAGACGCTATAAATGAGAAGAAAACAGCTGTGTTTTGCTGATGACAAAAAGGGCAGGCGTTACAAGTCTATTAAAACATAGCAAATTCACAATGGGAATAAACATAACTCACAAGCAAGAATCCTCATGTGATAAGGATAATACATGTGTAAATCAGAAATAAATAGTAAACATTTGAAAGAGCAGAAGAACCAGATTGAATGCTCCAGAGCAGAAATTTCTTAGCAAAGGAAAACAGATATATATTTATTGGTTCGATTTATATGCCTCCCTTCTCCGGAGACTCAGGGCAGCTTACAATGCGTTAAGCAATAGCCTTCATACTTTTGTATATACCTGCTTAGTAGGGCTTTTTTGGGGGCCCCCTAAGCGGTGTTCTTTTTTATACAAAGTCAGCTTATTGCCCCCACAATCTGGGTCCTCATTTTGCCTACCTCGGAAGGATGGAAGGCTGAGTCAACCTTGAGCCTGGTGAGATTCGAACTTGCAGTAATTGCAGGCAGCTGGCAGTTAAGTGCTACTTAACAGCACTTTAGTCTGCTGCACCACCAAGGCTCTAATATATTTGTGTATAATATAATATAATATAATATAATATATTATATATCTAATATAATATATTTGTGTGTGTGTGTATTAAAGATACACACATACACAATAAAGCATCTATAAACTAAAGGCGTAAATTTACCTGGGGAAAACCGGGAAGAGTAGAGAAATCATACAGTCATTGGTGACTGGGCAAATACAGGTAATCCTTGACCTATGACCACAGTTGAGCCCAAAATTGCTGTTGCTAAGTGAGACATCTGCTAAGTGAACTTTGCCCCATTTTGCAACCTTTCTTGCCACCATTGTTAAGTGAATCACTGCAGTCGCTAAGTTAGTAACATGGTTGTTAAGTGAATCTGGCTTCCCCATTGATTTTGCTTGTCAGAATGTTCGCAAAAGGTAATCACGTGGCCCTAGGACATTGCAACCGTCATAAGCATGGGTCAGCTGCCAAGGGTCTGAATTTTGATCACGTGACCATGGAGATGCTGCAACAGTCATCAATGTGAAAAATAGTTATTAGTCACTTTTGTCAATGCCCTTGTTATTTTGAACTGTCACTAAATGAAGAACTGTTGTAGGTCAAGGAGTACAACAAGAAAGATTTGAATGAGCAACCAATCACTTAAAGTCTTCATGGAACTCTCAGAATCCCAAGAGTTTGCCACCAAATTTTAGATCCAATCATATAGTTGCAGATGTTTTCTGACTTTCTCTCTCCCCCCCCCTCTCCCTCCCTCCCTCTCTTTCTCTCCATGGATGACCTTGTTCAGGGCTAATAGCCCACCTTGGTATAAGATAAAATAGTTACAAGTGATGGGCACATTACATTTTCACTTTGATGAATTGTCACAATCCCCATAAAAATGCAGAGACAGATCAAAAAGGAGAAAACAAGTGACCTTCAGTTAGCGAGACAAGACCTGAAGGGAAATGAGCTTTCATACTTGAATTTTCTTTGTTTTGACTTGGGATTGCTTCATTATTATTATTATTTTCTAAATAAACTTCTGCAACTGTGATATAGATCAAAAACTTTTTTTAACATCCGAGATTTAAAATCATTTGAGAAAGCAAACCAGACGAGTCATTAATTGTGAGATGATTCAACACGCCAGGATTCATGATTGTTCTTTATGGGACAAAAACATTTTCAGCAGCAAATTTGTGCCAACACATATATGCTCATCCTGCAGCTAAGGGTTAATTGAAAAAGGAAGTGAAATAAGTGTTGAAAAGAGAAGAAAAAACATGCAGCCTTCCTGTTTTATAGTTCCATTTTATTGCCAAGAAACAGTGAAAGACTGAAAACTTATCCCCATAGGTCTGTGTAGAGTTCAGGAACTTGGATCACCTGTAATCTTTCACTTTATAAGGGATCCCAATGACCTACAAGGCACACTCAAAGAGACCCTTATCTCGTTTCTAGATCCAGCTCCTCCAAGATCACTCTTTGCGGTGAATAAGACGCAGACCTCTGTGACTCTCTTGTGGGTAGAAGAAGGAGTAGCTGATTTCTTCGAGGTTTTTTGCCAGCAGGTTGGCTCAGACCATGAAACAAAAGTTCAGGTATGTGTTTTTATCCTTTATCGATTGTGGATCGTTACTGAGATACTTAACTTGGGTGGCTCTGGTTTGAAACCTAGCCTCTCTTTGCATGAATCAGTGCAAGATAAACTTTAAGTGAAAAGACACAGCTTGAGCCATTACTGGTTGTGTTGATACACAGATTTAATTTAAAAGACACTTACTACTCCTATTACTACTTACCACTTCTAGTTGTTACTTAGCAATATAAGAAACTGGCATAATGACACAAGCCCTGTCCTTTCCTACACGTATCAAGTAGCATGAATGCTGTAAAGGAATGGAGCTTCTGCTAGATACCACCATATGTAAGATAGAACTGGAGCTATACCAGCCAGCCACCATACCAGTCTTCAAAACATTGAGGCCTCCATTCAATTAAGAATTAGATAGCTAGATTCAAGTGGGCTCCTTTCCCACATTCAGTCGGATCCTGGAAAGCATTTGGCTGAGGGTCAGAAAACCTTAACAAGAGTGATGACTATTGCATACAGCCTCTTTCTCATCAACTTGTGGAAGAGGTTTTCTGAGAGTAAATTATTCATATCGTCCCCATTGCAGGATACAAAATCATCGCAAATGTTGAATTTCAAGACTTCAGAAGGGTTGGAAGAATCCTATCTGAAGCTGTTGTCTTCCTTTAGCTGCTGTCTTAAAATGCTTTAAGTTCCCAGTTCTATTTTTTGTTTCATAATCACCCTTGTTAGTATTTTCGTGGTTAACATTTTCAATATCGTGTTACTTCTTGCAACATTCTTCACATCCAATGTTCTGAGCAGAACACTCTTTTGTTCTGAGAAGAACAAAATTACTTCTGTTTTCCTGAAATTATTTTTAATGGGTAGAGTTTTTTTTTATTGACCCTCTATTCTATTTCAGAGATTTTAATTAATGTCAAACTAAATCTCCAGCTTGGAGATGTTAAAAAAAAATCTAGGTTTAATTGGAATCAAAGCCCACTAATATCTGATTATCTACAATGGAGAGCCAGAAGCACCATAGAAATTTGTATCTTAGATTTGTTGTTGTTGTTAGTTGTGAAGTGTCTGACCTATCACAACCCCATGGACAAGTTTCCTCCAGGCCTTCCTGTCCTCTACCATCTCCCAGAGACCATTTAAGTTCACGCCAACTGCTTCAGTGACTCCATCCAGCCACCTCATTCTCTGTTGTCCGATTCTTCTTTTGCCCTCAATCTTTCCCAGCATTAGGCTCTTCTCCAGTGAGTCCTTCCTTCTCATTAGGTGGCCAAAGCATTTCAGTTTCATCTTCAGGATCTGGCCTTCTAAAGAGCAGTCAGGGTTGATCTCCTCTAGGACTAGAACCCTTGAAATCTTTTAGAGGAAAAGATTTCCTCTAAATTGGTAGTCTCCAACCTTTCCAGCTTGGCAGCCCGGCATTGGGGTGGGATAAGCAAAGAGTTCAAGTTCACACAAATGGAGCTTCACGTGTGAGTGCAAGCACCTGCCCCTCGCATAGCCTGGTTCTGAATCAGTTATGGCCTGCTAGTGGGCTGTGGGCCAGAGATTGGGGACCCCTGCTCTAAATATTACTAACTCTAAGACAATCCATTATTGTCTATATTAGCTAACTTAAATACTATGTAATAATGTGCATGTCTTAAAATTAAACCCACTCACCCAAGGGAGTGAATTGATCTAACTAACTCCAACTGAAAGTAATGGGTCGTCTTAAGAGAGAACCTATGCAAAAGTTTACTACCTTTCAGATAAGGTTGGATTCTCTGGTTGAGCAACTGGAGAACTATTCTCTGTTGGCATACAAGCATGAGCTAATAGATCTTTCTTTTTTGTACTATGTCATTTATCATTACCTGAAATCTTATATAGGAGTTTGGACTTCAATTTTCCCTAATCCCACACTACTAGTGCTTATAAGTATGGAAGACATATTGAGAAGAAGAGTTTCCCAAAGCAGGGATGCCAGAGATATCAATACCCAATTGCTGCCTTCAGCCAAGGATAAAATGTAGGATTATACTAATTTCTAGAACTTACTTTTAAAAAGAAGATATAATTATTGAAAAGGAGACCAAATGGTTGCCTGAATAAACAAATCATGCTAAAGGCCACAAGCAAAAGAATGACAGGTTGATTCCTTACATTCAGGATTGAACCACCTGAACTCTTATTTTGTCTTTGATGCACATTGCATGCTGACAAGCATAAGGAGCAATATTTGAGACTGTTGCATAAACCAGGATGCGGTTTATTGCTGGTGCAGGCTGCAGTAGAACTATGGTAAAGCTGTCATTGAATGGCTTGATCGTGGACCCATGCTGCAGACAGTTTCATCCCTATGTCTTGCAATATCCTCATATTTAGAGAAGTGGTAAGTAACTAAACAAACAGTGGACTGGATGGGTGTTCCACGATGCACCCATATAACCTCTTCCTTGGAACAAAAAAAATGTGAGAATGAGCTCATAGCTAAATTGACGCGCATGGCTCTCTGGTTTCAAATCCCACATGAAATCAGAAGTAGGGGGAAAAAATTCCTAACCATGCACTTTCTTCCTTCCCAATATAATACAGGAACCTGTTACCGTATCTTCTCATGTCGTGACAGTCTCTAGCCTTCTGCCCGCTACTTCCTACAACTGCAGTGTTACAAGTTTCAGTCATAACAGCCCCAGTGTCCCCACCTATATTGCAGTTTCCACTATGGGTGAGCCGAGTTCTTCAAATTCTCCAACTAAGCATTTCTCCAAGTGTGTGTGTGTGTGTGTGTGTGTGTGTGTGTGTGTGTGTAACACACAATCAGATTGAATGCCTTCCCCTTCCCATTTCTAATATGAACAGAGAAGTTAGACTGAATCATCAAAAGAAGCACTGGCGTTATTTGAAATATATCAGAAATGGGTATTATGTAATCATCCTTTATTTACAGGCAATCCTCATTATTTGTGAGTTCTGTATTTGGAAATTTGTAAGTCTAAAATCTTGATGCTGTCATGATTATTGGTAGACATGCAGGACTGCAAGACACTGAGATTACCTTATGTGTGTGACCCCAGCTGAGGTTTCAGCATTATTAATTTGGTACTCATGGCATTGGCAGAGAACATTACTACAAAGAATAATGAGAATTGCCCGTATCTATTTATTCTGCGTTATGGTTCATATATAATGTGGTTTGTTTGTTTTTGTGTAATGTCAGTTGTTATGGTTTGCAAATCAAGGTTTAAAGCAGGGGTGGGATTCTACTAGTTTGGACCGATTCAGCTCCAACAATCAGCTGGGCCTGCCTGCCCACCCCTGCGCTCTACTTACTTATATCTTTGCAGCTGATTACCGCAGCAGAGTGGATTGTTTTAATTCCCTAGCACTAATGCAGAAGGTGATTTTTCATTCATTTGCGCACTCGCACGTAGCGCACATCTGGTGTGGGTATGTGCATGGCGCGAGTGAGAAGTGCACGATCACCGAACGGCTTGTTAAACCGGTAGGATCCCACCACTGGTTTAAAGATGAGTGAGATGGATGAACCCCGTCAATATGATATCATGCAGTTGTTTTCCTTAGACCATGGATCTCGTTGGAAGGGAGATCTGCCTCATCCTTTTATTTAATAGCCTTCAATCATTATACAAAGACTTGTTTTCTGGCTGACATTGGCCATACCAGAGTATCAGTTTAGGCTGCAGTCTTCTATCCACTTCAGTCTTCTCAATGAAAGGAGCCAGAGTTAAGCATGTATAGGTTACTGGTTAATTCACATGATTTGTTCATCTAAAAATTCAAATACATTTTCTGAGGATATTAGAAAAAAGAAAATGTCTGGAAATAGAAAGCCACTGGCAGAAGTGAATGCTTCACATCATTTTTATTTTATCATGCCACTTTATGGGAATGCTAGTATCAATTGCTTTCCTTAACCTGGATCCCTTGTTGCCATTTGCAGTTGTGGAGATGAATCCTAACGTGGTGGTGATTTCTATTCTTGCCATTCTGAGCATTCTTCTGATAGGGCTCTTGCTTGTAACATTGGTGGTTCTTCGGAGAAAACATCTACAAATGGCCAGGTAGGACAACACACCTTCTAATATCAAGGTCTTCTTAAGGGTTGAAAGTTCTATATGTACGAAGCAGTACGAATTGTTCCACGGAGCCTAACATTTAACATGAGGATATGTAGATGGATTTTTGTTGGCTTTAAGGTTTCCAGTAGATTCACCCCAGAAGTACATAATGAAGATTAGTTCATTTGCATACAGAACATAGAATAACAAGGTGGGAAGGGACCTTAAAGGTCTTCTAATCCAATCTCCTGCTCAAGCAGAAGACCCTATACACTTATGGACAAATGGCTGTCCAGTTTCTTCTTGAAAACTTCTAGTGATGGAACACCCATAATTTTCAGAGGCAAGCTATTCCACTGATTAATTATTCTCAATGTCAGGAAATTTCTCCTTAATTCTAGGTTGGATCTCTTTAATAATCTCCCACCTTATACTTCTTATCTTGCTCTCTGCTGCTTTGGAGAATAGGTTGACCGCCTCTTCTCTGTGTGACAACCCCTCAAGTTTTGGAAGACTGCTATCATGTCTCCCTTAGTCTTTCTGTTCATTAGACATACCTGGTTTCCGTAACCAATATTATCTGTGTTGCTCTTCTCTGCACTCTTTCTATATGTGAATCACCCAAGAGAGGAATTCAAACAGAGGCAGGACTGCTACCTGTAGAGTTACTGTTGCACTATTAGACCGCAGGTCCTGCATTAAATCAGAAACTGGATTAGCTTTCTCCAATTTAGTGTCCTTCAGACCTGGTACTTTAACTTTGAGAATTCTCATTCAGCATTAATAAAAATGGCAGGAATTGAAGTCCAACACATTTGGAGGACATCAGATTGAGGCAGATGTCTTCCAGCATGATGGTTCTCTTGCTGTCTCTCTAGCAGACTTTCTTTTTTTTTCTTTTGCTTTAAGGCCCCTACCCCTTCCATTCCCATTCTTTATCTGAAGATTAACATCACCCTCTTGCCAGTATAAATCAAAGCTCTCTGATCCCACAGACATCTAGCAACATCAGAAGGCAGTCTTTAAACGAACGGATTGTTGGATTAGTCCTGAATAAAAATGTGATTTGCTCACCCAGTTTAGTCCAAAGTCCAACATGATGTTCAATGGAGCTTACTTTTAGCAATCATATTTAGGATTATATAAGTGTAACTGATTTGCATGTTGCTCCAATAATTCCCAGACTTCAGCTGACCAGTACATTCTTGTAAAGACCTATTCTCCAATCGGCTAGATACCAAGTTATACACACACACATAAGCTGTATATAGCAGGGGTCCCCCAACCCCCAGGCCACGGAGTGGTACAGGTCCCCAGCCAGTTAGGAATCAAGGCGTGCAAATGAGCAAAACTTCATCTGAGTTTGCATGGGAGCTAGGCAGCGTGCAAAACCACTGCCCCCAGTCCATGGGAAAATTGTTTCCTGCAGAACTGGTCCCTGATGCCCAAAAGATTGTGGACCACTGCATCTCTTTTGCATGCAATTACTTTTACATTTTGAGCTTGAAGATGTTAAAGTTCCCACCTAGCCCTTCTGTTACAACATCAGGTTCAGCACTAGTTTCACATCTGTGCATATTTTTGGTTGCTAAGGTTCCTAAACTCCATGCCAATCTTTTATCACTATCCTCACAGTTTTCAGTAAAAACCCATTAAACAGCTCATTTATGCAATAGTGTTGCTTCTGGGAAATTTTCTGGCTTATGACAAAACTATTTTCTAAATCAAGGTGTTGAGCAACGGCGGAGATGAGGCAGCTGTGGGCTGTCATTTATTTCAGGACTCTAATCCTATCCTAATTTGCATTCCAAGCAGACAACAAGAGCTGTTCCTGGAAACTAACAACATCTAACAGCGTTAAACAGCAGGTTTAAACATCCTCATACAAAACAGCCTAGTTTACCTTGTTTAAGTTTAAAGTGATAGACTTTCTGCCAAGATATGTAATCTTTTTTTTCTAAATCCATCAATAATAACTCTGAATCTTCCAAACTAGGGAGTGTGGAGCAGGAACATTTGTGAATTTTGCTTCATTGGAAAGAGATGGGAAACTCCCCTACAACTGGTAGGTATATGTCTCAGAAGATTTGCAATATAGGTTCCCCCCCCACCCCACCCTTGTATTGCAATGTATAATTGTTACATTGACTCCTTTAAGCTGGATATTAATATTGAAAGTCTAGTCATTAGATCCTGGTGATCTTTCTCTTTAAAAAATTGCTTTAATATAGTAGAGTATTATTTCTTCTGACATGAGATAAGAACATTTCAAATTACAGAATTAATCTTTACTTAAGAAACTTTCTGTGCAACTCTAATTTCCATAACAGTTTGGGCAGTCCAATAGATTGTAGGGACTGGGTTATCTCAAATCATTATCATCTAATCCAAAATTACTATTAAAGGATCAGAAAGTATTATGTTTTTCCTAATTAAAATGGCATTACAATGTTTGTGGCAGTCGTAGTTAGGCTGTAAGAGCAGCAGCTTCTGAACTCAAAGAAGTGGAAATCTCTTTTGTTTATGGGAGTACATGTAGAATGTAGTTTCCTTATTTATGGGTGCTTCTAAAAAAATGGGCACCATGGTCCTGAAAAATGGCTTTTAAAGATCAAGAAAGATTGCAGGAAGACCACCTTTGCTGACTGGGAGGAAATGCCTTTTCTTCAGCCAGATTTTTGTAGCACAATGTAAAGAGCAAGGCTAACTATTGTGGTAATAGTGCTTTAAAATGTATCAGTAGGCTTTAATTTTTAATGTGTTATCTCCATGCACTTTTTTTCTTTGTCTTGGTGTGGTTTTTCATCCTTTTCCCCAGAAGCTAAAAATAGAATACAGTGAACTCCTTTATAAGTGGGAGAGAGAGAGAAAAAGAAAGGGGGGGGGAGGGAGGAAGAGAGGGAGATTCTTCAAAGTGATAGAGCCAATTAACTCATCCAATTAAATTATTTAATATCTTTGAGCTTCAGTTAAAAATGAGAAATGTCAAGGTCGGTGTGGTGATCCACTTTATGATTGCCATAATTTATGATCTTATTTTACAGTGGTCATTAAGTGAATGCATCCTCATTAAATGAAAAGTGCAGTCATTAAGTAAACATGGCGCTTGTTCAGGGCTCCATACAATTCCTGAAAACTTGGCTGCAGTCCTGATAGGTCTTCCAAAGGGTGTCGCCCAATTGCAATGTGTAAGGTGAAAAAGGGGAGAATCGGGGACATGTAGCTCCTAGCATGCTATCCAATGACATTTGGGGCTGGCAGAATAACAGAACTGGGGGGGGGGACCTTGGAGGTCTTCTAGTCCAACTCCTTTTCAAGCAGGAAAACCTATATAATTTCAGACAAATGGTTATCCAGTCTGCTCTTAAAAACCTCCAGTGTGGGAGAACCCACAACCTCCGGAGGCAAACCGTTCCACTGATTAATTGTATTTACTGTCAGGAAATTTCTCCTTAATTGCAGGTTGCTTTTCTCCTTGTTTACTGTATTTTTCGGAGTATAAGACGCACCTTAGTTTTTGGGGAGGAAATTAAGAAAAAAGCTGATTGGCAGGTGGATCAGTCTTCTGGAATACCCCCAATCAGCTGTTCCCAGATGTTAATTTTAGCAACAGGTTCCTTCCATGTGAGCTCTGTGCCTTGCATTTTTTTTGCTTTGTTTTCTGCCTCTGAAACTCCGTTTCAGAAAAAACTTTCTTTTCTGCCTCTGAAAGCCTCCAAAACAGAGCTTCAGAAAAAAAGCCTCTGAAGCTCTGTTTGGGGGCTTCTTTTCTGAAGCTTTGTTTCTGATGCTTTTTTCAGCCTCTGAAACCTCTGTTTGAGAAGCTGGGCGGGGCTACATTCGGAATATAAGATGCACCCAGATTTTCACCCTCTTTTTTGGCGGGAAAGGGTGTGTCTTATACTCCAAAAAATAGTTTCCATCCATTGTCCTTCCTTCAGGTGCTTTGGAGAATAGGTTGATCCCCAAAGCACCTGAGCTCAAGACAAGAAACCATGGATGGAAAATAATCAAGGTAGGAACCAACCTAGAGCTAGGGAGAAATTTCCCTGTTTTGTGTTGCAAGAGCACCAACGAAGAATGGGAAGATTCAAGACTGTCCTCAGCTATGGAAGTTCAGGGTGATTTGGGGCAAATCATTCTTTTTCAATCCAACTGAAATAGAAGTTTGTTGTTCTTGTGAAAAATTGGAGGAAGCCATGCTGCATTTTCTAGAGCTCAGATTCTCACAAAGCATAGCAAATGCAGAGCTATCTTAATTAAGAAAAAAGAATATCAGTGACAACTTATAGCAGTCTTTATCCATCTTGTCTCCACTCATGCCGGTACTTTCACCTTTTTATCAAGAAGAAAATTTGAGTCCTATTTTTCAGCCTCAAGAGGGCATTGTTGGTCTTTCAAACTTTCACGAATCTCATTTTCCATGATTTTCTGGACAGGATCTTGACAAATACATGCAAGTTATTAATTAAATCTGAGGATTTTGTCCTTCACAACCACCATATTTAAGCAATTCTTTTATGCTTTTGGGACCAAGCTAGAGAAATGTACCTGTAATGGGAAGAAGGAATAACCTTGAGAACAGGAAGAAGAGATGCAACCAAGACAGTGATTAGATACAAGAAATCTTAGCCTGGGGCAGAAATGTAATTTGAGAAAGTATCTCAGACAGAACCCTCCCTAATTCTCATAAAGAGAGGTGGGGGAAGCACATTCAGACTTAACAAGATTCTATTACTGTCAACTTATAATAAAAGTAGTGTTAGCTTGTGTATGTTTTGTTAACAAGCTTAATCTACATTGGACTTCTAACCTGCCTATCCTGGAATATAGGCAGTCCCCTGAATTACGATCACAATCGGGACTAGAATTTCTCTTGCCTAAATTTTGACCATGAAACCTGGAGATATTGCAATGGTTGTAAATGTGAGGACCGGTAATAAATCACTATCTTCAGTTGGTTGTAAGTTGAGAACTACATGTATTGTATTGCTTTTCTGCACTTGGATCCAGCTGAGGATCAATCCATTCTGGGTTGGCAGCCTTCCATCCTCACTATCACAGACATATATGCTTCCCTCCCTTCCCCCCCATTTTAATATAAACATATTCCTATTTTTGTTGATTAATTTAATAGCCACCCTCTGGGATAGGGATGTCAGCTTCTCAATAGTAATCTTCATCTCTAAATATCAAGAAAAACAATAAAATATGGCCACTCTGCTTTTCTGTTAGGTTTCAGTCCTCAAAGCTGCCATAAAAAGAACAAGCCAAGAAAAAAGAAGCTAAATTTATCTTCAGAGTCAGCACCTTCCATAGATTTGGCCACAGTCAAGAAAGTGTGTTATTGTGGCAGTGACATAGTGTACAGTGACATTTTTAATATAAGGCTTGCTGATCTAAGACAGGGGTGTCAAACTCAAGGCCTGTGGGCCAGATCCAGCCGCAGGATTCTTAAATCCAGCCCCCAGGACTGGCCTGGAAGTATCAAAGGATTGGCCCACGGTGCCTCTGGTGGCTAAAATGGGGTGTGTGTGCCCCACCCACACACTGCACCTAGTTTTCACCCTCCATGGCCTCCTGCAGCACTCAGGTTGAAAAAGGGCCCAAAAATGTGCTGAAAAATGGCCGGCAGACTGCTGAAGGAGGCCATGGAGGATGAAAATGAGGCACAGGGGAGATGTGTGTGGACCCCCTGCACCCCATTTTGGCCGGCAGGGTGCTGCAGGAGACATACATCCCACCCCCCATCGGCCTGCAGAGAAGAACTACAATGTTGAACCAGTCCTCAAAGAAATCCAGTTTGACACCCCTGATCTGGGGTGGTCAGGCACATTTTATAAAAGGGCAGTGTTTCTCCACCTGGGACACTTCAAAATGTGTGGACTATTGCGTGGACTTCAACTCCCAGAATCCCCCAGCCAAAAAATATTGCCTGAAGAAAGGATGGGCATTACATTTATTTATTTTTTAACAATATCCAGAGTGTCTTTCTTTGGACAATCTCACCTCAAGGGGTAAGATATTCCAAAATATCTTAACCCCTGAGATGAGATTGGCTCCCACCCTTCTGACTTTCTATAAGAGCCTTAAGACCTGATTATGTCAGATTGTTGGGTGGGTCCCAATGGGGGAGAATATCACACTGGAGGTGGTTCATTAATTAAGAAACAACCCCCCCCCACACACACACACCCTTCTTCTCCATCTTGTAACCATGATTTCACTTTGATAGTACTTTCGCTTTATGGGGTTAGGAATATTTATGCCCGATGATTTTAAATGTTTTATGCTGTAAACTTCCCAGAGTCACTTTGAAACAAGATGGGCGTTTCAATGAATGTAATAAAATAAATAAATAAACCCAGTTGTTAAAAACTGAGGGAGGAACTTGAAAGAGAAAATTCTGAAAATGGTTAACAAAACTAACATGAGAACATCATTTAAAAGAAACAAAAATAAAATTTAAGAAGCAGGAAAATAAATCCTGTCTGTTCACATAACCTCTACTCGTTTTGCATCACAATCCTGTCCAATGTGGCCCCTGGAAAGCAAAGCCAAGCCCCCATCCCATTAAAAAAATTATCCATACTGCCTAAAGCCCAGCAGTCAGCTAGAGATTTGGATATGGACAGCATGGAAAATGAGAAAATGCTGCAAAGAGAAGCATTGAACGAGGAAACATGCTTTATATCTTATCCCATGTTTGGTTCTCATTTTGTCTATTATTGGCATTTGCTCCCAGCCTCTCTGTAGAAATATGGCTTCAGCAGAAAAAGTTTTCACATAACATGTGCAGGCAAACATCTCATTTCTTTAGCCTGTCTCTGCATTATGTCTTCTTGAATGGCCATGATTTCAAAAGAGGGCAGACCCATCCCTGTAGGCAGATACATTTATCAGACAGAAAGAGAAAAAAAGGAAAGTTATTCTGATTGGAAGAAAAATTCCATCAGGCATTGCCTCTATACTCAGGGGTGACCATTTAATAGCTAGATTAAAGACCGGATAAATTTGAAAATCGTTCTCTGGATTTTATGGGGTGCAATCAGCTGGCACAAATGGCTAAATTGATTTGATATGGCATTGAAGCTGATCCTTCAGTAATGAACTTCCAAACTGAATGTCAGCTATCAGTTTTCCCTGTAAATATTGACATAGCTAATTAACTAATCAACCTTCACTTCCTCCTTGAGCCCCCAGAAGTAAAAAATTGTTCACAGTAATCATTAACCTCTTTTGGGCTGCTTTGAAAAAGCGGGTTTTAATCTGCATCAAAGTCAGGAGTTCAAACGTAATCCTAATTAAAGACTCAGACATGAAAAATCTAAAGAAGAACTAAAAACCCAACAGTACCAGTGCTACAATATACAGTAAACTTCATATATACAATTCAAATGCGGAGAAATGTAATTGGGGTGTCAGAGTGAGAGAAGAGATATAGGTACTCCTTGGCTGACTTGGTCACTTAACAACCATTCGATGTTGCAATGGATCTCCTAGGCTAGGGGTACTTATGATCCAGTTTTGAAGTTCTGAAGTATTCCCCACCACCACACACACACACGCAATCCCTGGGGCCATGTTACCACATGTCAGGTGCTCAGCAATCAGGTCATATGAGGGAGGGAGGGAGGGAGAGAGAGAGAGAGAGAGAGAATAGATAAATCCTTAGTAAGACCAAAGAAGAGCAACTAAGATTATTAAAGACCTGGAGACAAAAACATATGAAGAATGGTTGCAGGAATTGGGTATGACTAGTCTAGAGAAAAAGAAGAATGAGGGGTGACATGATAGAAGTATTCCAGTATTTGAGGGGTTGCCACAAAGAAGAGGGGTTCAGTCTATTTTCCAAAGCACCAGAAGGCGAGATAAGAAACAATGGATGGAAACTAATCAAGGAGAGAAGTAACCTAAAACTAAGGAGAAACTTCCTAACAGTGTGGACAATTAACCAGTGGAACAACTGGCCTTCAGAAGTTGTGGATGCTTCATCACTGGAGATTTTTAAGAAAAGATTGGACAGCCATCTGTCTGAAATGGTGCAGGATCTCCAGCTTGAGCAGGGGGTTGGGTTAGAAGACCTCCAAGGTCCCTTCCAGATCTATCCTGATTGATTGATTGATTAGAGATGATAGATAGATAGATAGATAGATAGATAGATAGATAGATAGATAGATAGATAGATAGATAGATAGATAGATAGAGATAGATAATAGAGATAATGGATAAGAGATATAGATAAGAGAACGAAGGAGGGAGAGAGACTGAGACTCTCAGGGGTGTCAAACTTGCAGTGTCATGGTGTCATGACGTGATATATCGGGACTTTTTTCCCCTTTGCTAAATCAGGTGAGGGTGGGGCCAGCACATGACACATCCAGCCCATGGATCGTAACTTGACACTCCTGCTCTAATCCTAGGCCAGGAAACAGTTCCAAGCCTCCATACGGCATTGAAACTAAGGTTTCTCTATAAGACCTAGAAACTAAGGCATTGACTATTACCATATTTAATTCTTTCTCACACACACACACCCGCCCACAACCCTCTCTCTCTCTCTTCCATATCCAAAAGAGTTCAAAGTTTGCTAATATTACACATGTGAACATTAAAATAGCTACTGGACTTCAAGTAGTTCCCTTATTCTATCAAATAAAGTAAAAATATGGAGGGGGGGGGGATAACTATTTATATTTCATCTCCCTCAGAGTCATGACCTTGTTTGAGATTTCATGTGATACCCGTCTAATCTCACGAGATCTTTTTCAATAATACCCCACACCTACCGCTTGAAAGTCTGTGCAATCTGATGTAGGAGCTCATGAAATGTCTTCTTGTCTCCATCCTCCTTCCTTTCCTTCTTTTAGCACTCACGTCATAATGCAAGAGTGTCTGGGATGTTCAAGAATTGTCAGCCTTTCAACTTAGTTGTTAGCTACGCTTCCCTTTCCGCAGAAAATAGCACAAATGATTGTTGTGAGTTGCCCAGAGTTGCCTTTGGTGGAATGGTCAGGCATTCAAATTTGTTTAATAAAGAAATAAATTAAATGCAGACATTTGTCGCATCCTTAAAAAATGGGTGCACCTTTTCTTTCTCTTTTTCATCACTTAGCCTTAATTTAATTGCAGACTTCTTTTTCCTGATGAAGAGTTCAGCACCAACCAAATTTAAGGAGTCTCTAAACCCCTCTGTTACTTCTTCTGGGACCTCTGACTGCCCAAGTCTAACAAATGACAAATTGCTGTATTGACTTCTGTTTGCCATATTAATAATCTTGCTTTTTTTTCTGACAAAAAAAATCTGTGTATGTTATCTATTAATACTCACAGGCGTAGGAGTGTTTTTGCTTTCCTAACTCTGTTACCCTCCTGCCTTTGGACTGATTATCTCTTGGCATTTTATATTAACCCTTGGTAAGTCATATTATCTTCTTCTGCTTAACAGTAATCAAAGCCAGCTTCCCCCCAACCTGTTGTTCTCCAGATGTGCTCAACCATTGTTCTCAACTTTCTCTGCAAAGCACAGACAGATGTAAATCTGGAGAACATCAGGCTGGGGAAGACTGAATAAACCAGTTTCTTTTCTTGGTGGATTTGATTAATTAATCTGAATTTTCCAAAGCGTGAATGCATTGTATTCCTTGAAATAAAAAGGATGCAAACCAGATCTAAATGTCTACGGAGCTTCTCACTCATCCAAGTCGTGATTGTTGCAAATATGTTTTTTCAAGAGGCAACTGGACTTTCTGGTTTTTCTTTGAAGATGTTTAGCTTCTTATCCAAGAAGCTTCTTCAGGATAAGAAGTGAAATGTCCTTAAAGAAAAACCAGAAAGTCCAGTTGCCTCACGAAAAAGCATCTCTGGGACAAACCAGATCTAGTTTTTTGCTTTAAGAAAATCTGGATATAGTTACATGGAATCCTATGATTGATTGATCATCAATCAAACATTACATGTTTACGTGCTTTGATTTAGTATGACTGTGATATAGGACACAAAATATCCTTCACCTAAACATCTACCTTGGTTTAAGCAAATATATTCTTGGCCTACTAGAGACAAGAATCTGCTCTAGAACTGCTGTGGTTTTGGGGAATCAGCCAGTTTGCTTTTAAGCTCTTCTACCAGGCAGTTAAATATTGCAATAAGTAAAATAGGCAAAAATATGTCTCTGCTTTGGGACTGACAATCAGGAGTTTCATCCTGCGGAAACGTAGGGCTGATTCTGAAGCAGACAGTGGGAGCAAGGAGGTAGATAAGCAAGTTTTCATTGCCCAATTAAAACCATGTGCAAGTTAGATTCCTGCAGCATATTGGGCAAGAATGTTCACACATGCCCATTAAATGTCGACACTGATGCATTTCTGTTTTTAGAAAGATTGTGTGATTGATTGTGTGCTACCAAGTCAGTGCTGACTGTTAGCAACCACATAGATAGATAGGATACATTAGAAATAGATAGCCACAGAACTGGAAATGAGACATAACTATGGAATGTTTTTCTCTCTTTTTTTTTGCAGGAGTAAAAACGGATTGAAGAAGAGAAAGCTGACCAAGTATGCTCATTTTATAAATATCAATTATTTAATTAATGCGTCAGTATTTTCCCTCCATGCATTTGGTTATGGAAATAGTTTGGTATTAGTGTGGAAATGTCCAAGAAAAGGGGAAAAAAAGAAGTTTTCCAGGGCTGAAAATCATAAGCATAAAGCTCAAAAACTTGAAGAATAAAAGGGAAGAAGAGGGTGGGGCTTATTTGAAATTCCTAACAAAATCAGAACATGACCCACATCACAGAGGGCACCATATTATGACCTTATAATTGCCAAAATTTCTATCATCAGCCCTGCAAGAATCCTTTCAATTTTGGAAACTGCATTGCCTTTGTTCTGACCTAGGCACCCTTAAAAAGCAGGAAGCAGAGTTTTAGTCCTGACAAAACGTCTTTTATTTACACAACTGTGAATTACCTTCATTCACAGCCAGCAAGGCTTGTCCAAACAGTTTTTCAAAAGAATATTTATCAACACACCTTATCTTGCTTGGCAAGCTGCCACGTAACTTGTAAGGCAAAACAGAGTCTCTTAGAGTCACGAACAGAACTTTCCACTCTTGAACCGAACAAATGAATTATTTCCTGCAAAAGCCCTCTCCCCATTTGTTCCTCTTTTGTTTCCTATGGGAGGGGCCAATCATCTCCAAGGTGTGGCTTTAATCCCAAATTGACCCTGCTTTCTGAGTTGTTCTCGCCTTCTGGCTGCTCTGCACATGAGCACACTGGGAACAGGCTCCAGCTGTTCCTCTGCCTCGCTGCTGTCTATCTCCCTCTCTGCCTCCGACACAGAGCCCTCGTCCAAGCTTTCCCCAGCCCCCAGGACTGGCCCATGTTCCTCCCCAACCTCCTCACTGTCTGACTCTGCTGCCAGCGAGCCACAACAGCCTTGTCCTTGCTCAAGGACTGTCCAAAAACTGGAGGTATCACTGAAAATGACATTCCATCATGAGAACCTGTAGGTTTCCATTTACTTTTCACAGCAGATCCTTCATGATAAAAATGTTCTTAAGAAATGGAAAATTAAGCACTGGGGAAAAATCAATTATCTCTTGTTAACAATTCCCCAAAGGGTTTGCCTTTGGTTGACTCTCATAAAGCGTGAAAAAAATGAAGTGGGGGAACAACCAGGAACATTCCTATTATCAAACTGTTCCATCACTCAGCACGGTTGCTAATTATTCACTGGATCATTAATGAAAGCAGGTAAACAGTGGTAATTAATTGTTGATAAGAGACAGGTTCCTTGGGATTTTCTTGCTTTAAGGAAAAGAAACTCATACGTGTCCTCTAATCTTCACAAATTGGAGCACAGAAATTAGACAAGAAGAGTGGTTGACTTTCCCTCATTACAGGTGGTCCTTGACTTACAACTGTTTGTTTAATTATCATTTGAAGTTATAATGCCCCTCCCCCAAGACAACCCGGTTTCAAAGTTATGATGTCTGTACACACACAGATACACACACACATCCTACAGTCACATGATCACAATTTAGGCATCTGACTAGGTGGCCCAGTGGCTAAGACGCTGAGCTTGTCGATCAGAAAGGTTGGCAGTTCGGCGGTTCAAATCCCTAGTACAGGTCTCCTACGTGAGCAGGGGGTTGGACTAGATGACCTCCAAGGTTCCTTCCAACTCTGTTACTGTTACATTTGGGCACATGGCAACCAGCATATCTTTATGGCCATTTGTAACGTCTGGTGGTCGCATGACTGCAGTTTTCAATGTTTTTGCCTCTTTCTGGCATCTGCTTCAGTTTTGGGGGGGGGGGGGAATGCCCGTAAAATGGATTCCCTTAATAACCATAGTGATCATCCTACAGCTATGACATTTTCTTAATGGCCACCGCAAAAAAAATAAAAAAATAAAAAAAAATGATCATATGATGCCTTCATTTACACTCATAATAATTTACAACTGTAATTCCTGCCTCCATTATGGTCATATGTTGAGGACTACCTGTATTCAGGAAATAAGAGGTTAGAACAACAGCATGGAATCCTGACCTGTGAGACGTTTTTAGAGGACTGAGTCCTGTTGAAAATAATCAACAAAACCTTAAAATTTCCTCATATTGGATGAGATAATAAACTTAATCCGGACTGCAGTATTTCAGGTAGTAGGGTTAACACGTGTGAATGGGCCTTTATCTTCTGCCAGTTGTGAGGGATAAAATAAAATAGTGGGGACAAGGATTCCAGACTTCCTGTTCTATGATTTCACATATTTATATATATATATCCTGTTTCCCCCAAAATAAGGCATCCCCGATAATAAGCCCAATCGGGCTTTTGAGCGCATGGCAATAAGGACAAGCACTTATTTCAGGGTTCAAAAAAATATAAGACAGGGTCTTATTTTTGGGGAAACATGGTAATGAGAAATAGACTTTAGATGTCTTTAGGGAAGGCAAGACTGTGCAAAAGACAGGTGTATCATTGCATGCAAAGACCAGATTTTCATAAGCTGTCATCACGCAAATTGCCTCGTGGAGTGATGGCCCACTTTTGATATCACTGTGGCTGGTGACAGATGCCTGGGGGTGAAGAATTCAGTCAGGTGTGGGGCCTTTCCCTTCTTGTGGTATGACGTGTAATTCAGATACTATCAGTTCACCTGCTATTGTGGGAAGGAGGGCAGGCTTTTATTTATTTTATTCTATCCTATTGTAGATAAAACATGAACTGATAAGAGATGCATGTGAGTGAGGACACTGAAATTGTCTAGCTGTCTCTGGAATATATATATATACATACATACATACATACATACATACATACATACATACATATGTAGGTCTTTGGTTATTTGGGTCTTCTCCCAAATAACCGTAAAATTGGAAGTGTCTTGGCGATGTTTCGACGAAGTCTCATTCGTCATCTTCAGGCTGGTGTTCTCGGCTTCGAACATACAAACACCCGTGAAAACCTCAGAAAACAAATATATACATATACATATACATATACATATACATATACATATACATATACATATACATATACATATACATATACATATACATATACATATACATATATATAATTCTGGCCTCACTTCCATAATATCTATCTGACATATCATATTTTATTGATTCCAATAGTTAGTTCCAAGTTAGTTGGATACAGACATAAATTACTTCTTTAGCTTCCTGGTTCAATTATCAGATGGTGACTTTTGTAAATGACATGACTTTCTTTATTTCTTTCTGTATGCATCTTTTAAAAAGCCCTGTCCAGCTGGATGATTTTGACAGCTACGTCAAGGATATGGCCAAAGATTCTGATTACAAATTCTCTCTGCAATTTGAGGTAATCCCAGTTCAGATTTTGGCTATTTAAATTTTATGGAAATAAACAAGTAAATGACTAGATAGTATACTTAAACTTTTCCACTTCAAAGCGGGGCGGGAGCTGAGGGATTATTACTTCTTAAATATCATTTTCTTTTCCATTACTTTTTAAAACTTTCCTTGCATGACGAAGAGAGATTTCATACTTTCCTTTAAGCGGGGAGATAATCTAACAGCCATCTCTTCTTTATTATGGGATAAAACCAGGGGTGAATGTCAAACAGTTCTGACAGATTCAGGAGAATCAGTAGCAGGAATTTTGAGTAGTACAGAGAACCGACAAATACCACCTCTGGCTGGCCCCAGAGTGGGGTGGGAATGGAGATTTTGCAGTATCCTTCCCCTGCCACGCCCACCAAGCCACACCAAGCCACACCACACCCACCAAGCCACACCCACAGAACTGGTAGTAAAAAAAATTGGATTTCATTACTGGATAAAAGACCTAATACAGTGGTACCTCAGTACTCATCATTAATTGGTTCCAGGAGGCGTGATGAGTATCAAAAACAATGAGTACCAAACATGTTTTTCCCTTAAGGAATAAAGTAGCAAGTCACAAGTTAGCCGAAACCAACAAATTATAGCTTCTGCATCGAGTACCAAACAAACAATGAGTACCAGGATGAAATTTTAATGTCAAAATGCGTTGAGTACCAAAATTCAATGAGTTTCAAAGCAGTTGAGTAGCAAGGTACTGCTGTAGTAAGTTATCTTGGCCAACCCGACAAACACACACTCAAATATGTGTGACACATGTGTGTACACATGTATTTGTGTGATATTTGTATGTGTGTGTTTACCCCTGATGAGAGATGGTTTGGTGTAGTGGTTCAAGCACCTAGTTAGAAACTGGGAGATTGTGAGTTCTAGTTCCACCTTGGGCACGCAGCTAGCTGGGTGACTTTGGGCAAGTCCCTCTCTCTCAGCCCTAGGAAGAAGGCACCAATGGCCAACCACTTCCAAAGATATTGTAGTGTAATTTTGTAAATGTAGGTAGGATGAATGAAGAAATTTCTTTCCCACATAATTCCACTAATGTTTGATGTGGATAAAAACAGTAATGTTTTTAAATATAGTAATAAGTAATCTTATTTATTCAGATAAGTAAGTATTCATTCGCAAAGATGATTTCTCTTAGTCTCAGAATTCCTCTTTTACTTAATTGTATTATTCCCAGCCCCTTTCCCCCCACCCCTTCCAATGTTGTCTATTTTGTCCCATGGAGGAAAGAAAAGCTAACAAATACTAAGTCAACATAAAATAATGGTTCACTCTCACAGTTGCTTCCCTTGTTGGTGTTTAGCCCAACTATTCTTCGAAAACAAATGGGTTGCCTTGCCTAATGATAAAGATACTGATACAGAAGATGTCTAAGCATAATGTGTGTGTTTGTCTGTCACACTCAGGAACTGAAACTGATTGGACTGGAAACCCCACATTTTGCAGCAGATCTTCCCATGAATCGCAGCAAAAACCGCTACACAAACATCCTGCCTTGTAAGTTGTTATTTTAGGAGAGAGTTGTTGTATATAACACCAGACTTTGTACTGGCATCCAGAATGCTAGTACCAAAAGGTAGCATTGCCCCTTAGTCCCTCCACCCAAGTACCAACAATACCAACAATATTTTTTTATGTATTCTGAGCATTTTGCTTTTTCTATTACTTGCCTTGCCCGCTTATTCTTTCCTTCTGAACTACAGAAAAGAGTAAATTTACCACATGGTATTGTTATTAGTCAAATTATTATTAATTATTAATTTGACTAATACTACTACCTTTTGACGAACATAAAAGCATAGCACTCCAGTGACTTACATTCCTGCCAGCTTTTTCTATATTTAAATCTAACTCATAGAAAAATTTCTTTCCTTCCTTCCTTCCTTCCTTCCTTCCTTCCTCGCTCCCTCCCCATTCCCTAGAGTAAGGTTAGCTTAGGGTTACCAAATGGTCTTTGATATGTAATGTGTTCCTGATAATCCAGAAGTGAAGGGATTTTCTGGGTGGTAGTCATGAAGTACCATGTTTCCCTGAAACTAGGACATGACTGGATAATAAGCTTTCCAGAGCATGCGCTAAAATAAGCCACCACCTGAAAATAAGCCCCCCCAAATACTTAGACACATGCGCAGCTGCTGCACAAACAATTGGGTCAGAGCCACTGCCACTGTCGCCCAAGATCAACAGGCCACATTTGGTGAGCTGGATGCACCCTGCCACTTGGGAGAAGAAGAGAGAGAGGAGGCGCTACGAGAGAGCCTATTTCTGTTGTTGTTCTCCTCTCAGGCGACGGCAGTGCATTCAGCTTCCCGAATCTGGCTTGCTGAACTTGGCCAATGAAGGGGAGTGGCAGGTGGGGCGGTGGAGAAGTGAGACACATGGAGTGAGACTGGGCTCCCCTTGCCATCTTTTCTCCCTTCTCTCATGGCTGACCCCCTGTGGGCCAACTTCAGTCGTGGGCGGGGAGCACTGGCCATGGCCGGGCCACCCAAGCTGCATCTGTCGGGGCTGTCCTTGGTGCGGTTGCCTGGCATCTCGCTGCCAGGCACCTGGGAAGAGTAAGCAGAAGGGAGGGAGGGAGGGCAAGGGTCCCATAAGGCTCCCTTCTCAAAGGAAGCGGCCTGGTCGCTGTCTTGTCCGGTGACTCCTGAGGTGGAGGGACTTCCTGGGCTTGCTGGTGGGCACTCTGGTCGGTCAGTACTTGGGTGGAGGAACTAAGGGGCAATCAGAGTGGAGAGGAGCAGGGGAAAAGGGGAGGCCTCCAGCAACTATCACCATAGAGCGGGAAGTGCACTCCCAGAGCAGCCGCTACCCTAGCTGGGGTTTGGAAGCCACAGAGGCAGAGTTTGAGGGAGAGAAAAAAGACTTCTGCTGCTTCTGCTTCTGCCTGCCCACAAGGAAAGCAGCAGAAGTTGACCTTTCTCTCCCCCAAACGCTGCCTCTGCAGCTTCCAAACCCTGGCTGGAAGCCGCTGGAAGCAGAGAAGAGGCCGGTTGGGCCAGCCGCCTTCCGGACAGTTGGCCTAGAAAATTGTGGGACCCTTCCAGCTGGGCGTCCTTCTCTGCTTTGCGGGCAACCGGGGCAGAGAGGCGGCGACGGGCAAAGGGAGGTGCAGTCCCGCATAGAGAGTCCACCCACAATGATGTGGTGAGGCCTGGGAGGCGCACAAGCAAGTGGGGACAGGCGCCTTTGGGCTGCTCGTATTCCACACAACCCCTCAGGAGGGGAGGGGCTTGATGATGGCATGCAGAGGAAGCCTCTCTCTGCCGGACTTCCGGCTGTGAATGCTCAGGCCGCCCAGGGCCTCCTGCACCCTGAAAATAATAAGACACCCCTGAAAATAAGGCCAAGCCCTTATTTTGGAGTTCAAAAAATATAAGACAGGGTCTTATTTTCGGGGAAACAGGGTACTTCCCCTCTCCTGAATACAGAACTATGAATCTATTGAAATATCAGCTACTGAAAGTTAATGCATGCATAAATTTTCAGAATCGATTCCAAAATGTGTGATATGTATTTATGTTGAATTTGTCATTGGATGTGTTGTCTTTTTGCAGATGACTTCAGCCGTGTTCAGTTGGTTTCAATGAATGAAGAAGAAGGCTCTGATTACATTAATGCCAACTACATCCCTGTAAGTAATCTTCCCTCAGCTCTAGTGTGGCAGCACTGAAGCCCCAAGATGGCTTCAGCCAGACCAGCTTCAGGGTTGACAGACTGCTTAAGCCAGGGGTCTCCAACCTTGGCAACTTTAAGCTGTCTGAGGAATTCTGAGAGTTGAAGTCCACAAGTCTTAAAGTTGCCAAGGTTGGAGACCCCTGGCTTAAGCAACACACATAAAATATAAGGGCAGCTGTTACATAAGAATTAATAATTCTGTAAATATCCTTGGGAGGAAACCAGAGTCTGATGTGGTTTAAAAGGCACCATTTATTTAAAAAGATATATCGATAAAATAATACTGTAGTAAGCTTTTTCTTTTGCAGGGTTACAACTCTCCACAAGAGTATATTGCAACTCAAGGACCACTCCCTGAGACAAGGAATGACTTTTGGAAGATGGTTCTCCAGCAAAAGTCACAAATCATTGTTATGCTTACTCAGTGCAATGAGAAGAGAAGGGTATGTAGACCGAGCAGGGCATTAGAAAAAATAATATCTGAAGTCACTTCAGTGGTGGGCTGCAACCGGTTGAACAACTGGTTCGGTGAGTTTGCACAAGTGCGCGCCTAACTCACTTGCGCGCAGCATTCAAAATGCAGCAATTTGAAGCTCAGCTGCTTACCTTCTTTTTTTTTTTTCAAATAACAAACTTTATTACATTTAAAAGGATAAAATTATATAAAACATTCATAACCCTAAAATTACAATCAGCAATGCTAATCACAACAAACGAACTAAATATATATAATATATATATAAATACAAATATACACAGTGACTTATTTCCTCTTTTATCTTAATGAATGTGTATGATTATTACTTTTAATTTCTTACTAAATTTTGACTTTACCTTCTTTTCCATTGATTTATCCACTCGTACCAACTATCCCAAACCTTAAAATACTGTGAGTCTTCCTTGTCGTTTAATTTCAAAGTTAGTCTATCCATTTCTGCATACATACATACATACATACATACATACATACATACATACATACATACATATATATATATATATATATATATATATATATATATATATAGAATTATTTGTTGCTCCGTTGGCAATTGATCTGTTTTCCAGACTTGTGCTAGGGCTAACCTAGCCGCCGTGATTATATGTAATGTTATATATTTTATTTCTTTTCTAATGTTTTTTTTAAGCATTCCTAATAAGAAGATTTCTGAAATATCTTCCACAGTTATTTCTGTTATCCAAATTTTAATTTTTATCCAATATTTCTTAATTTTCAGATTTCAGATTTATATACCGCCCTATCTCCCAGGAGGGACTTTTTTGGGCAAAGCCACCAGACATGAGAGAAGGTTCCCTGTGCTTGCTTGCATTTCCAGTACGAGCTGCTTACCTTCTAAGGCAGCCCTGTTAAGTAGAACAGTGGAGACACAGAAATCAGCTGTGCCATGTGAATCAGCCGAGCCAGAAAGAAGGAAATATAGGACAGGATAGGGCGTGGGCAGGTGGGCAGTGCCAGCTGATCGTGGGAACTACCGATTCCCCCAAACCGCTCTGAACTGGCTGAATCCCACCCCTGGGTCACTTCCTGTTCTATGATTCTAGATTCTTCCATGCCTTTTGGAACATGGAGTCTTGCTAAAATTCTACATCTAGCATTATCTGTGTGTGTCTCTTTAAGTCATTTTTTGACCCCTGGAAAATGCCTGCACAGGTTCCTGCAGTCTTCTCAACAAGATTTTGGAAGTGGTTTTAGGGCTGAGAGAAAGGGACTGGCCCAAGGTCTCTCAGCAGGCTTTGTGCCTAAGGCTGTACTGAAACTCCCAGTCTCTCAGTTTCTAGCCCAGTGCCATTAACGACTACATTAAACTGGCTAACCTTCTTGCTGGACCAGTTGTTCTTTCCTCCAACACTTTTATTGGAAGATTAAGTATATGTAGAAGATCAATTCATCCTTATTAGCTGTTCCTGCAACACAGCTAAAGGAATTGATTGATTGATTGATTTATCTGTAGTGCCACATTCATCTCAGATACAGCTGTTCTTTGACTGTACAATCCCAAATATTTTTGGAAACAGGCTTTTAGCAAATTTACTTGTGTATTTAAGCACAATAACCAGGAAATAAAAGAATTGCAACTGGAAATAAAGCTGAAGTCAATGGCTCTCCAGCAATTATGTTATATTGCTACACCTGGAGACAACCAGTTAACATATGGGCAACCATATTTTGCACCAGCTGTAGATTTTGGAAAGTCTTCAATGACTGTTGCATGCAGAAAGCATTAAGTAAGTTCAACTGTGAGATGAAAAAGCTACAAATGACTGTTGCCAATACATCCCACTCCAGCAATAGCTACAATTAGCACACAAAGTGTGTCTGATTGAGGTGAATTTTAATTCCTTGGGAACTAATGAATTCGGTTTGTTTCCCTTTTTTGGATGCTCACACAATAGACCATCTTGCTAATCTTGACCAATTAATCATATGGGCTAACAAAACTAGAAGAGAAATCTTAAGATAGCCACTTCACTCAGTATAGGCTACAACACACAGCAGGCTAATTCAGTTTAAGGCAAATGCCTTCAAAACTTCCATAAAACAGATTAAAAATATTTCTTTATGTGCTTGTTTGTAACTTATTTGCCTTAGGCAGCTTTCAACAACAAAACGGGGGGAAATAATTTAAAAATGTAAACATAACAATAAATGAATGAAAACAATAAATGTAAATATTTACAGACCCCTCGCAACCTGGGCATAAACTGTTTCAATTTCTACCCTCAAAACGACACTATAGAGCACCTCACACCAGAACAACTAGACACAAGAAGAGTTTTTTCCAGAACACAATCACTCTGCTAAACAAATAATTCCCTCAACACTGTCAAACTAGTTAATAAGTCTGCATTACTATTAATCTTCTTATCATACCTATCACCCATTTCCTCCCACTTATGACTGTATGACTGTAACCTTGTTGCTGGTATCCTTAAGATTTATATTGACTGTTTCCCTATGACTATCATTAAGTCTTGTACCTTATGATTCTTGACGAATGTATCTTTTCTTTTATGTACACCGAGAGCGTATGCATCAAGACAAATTCCTTGTGTGTTCAATCACACTTGGCCAATAAAGAATTCTATTCTATTCTAAAAATAAACAATGGAAGAACAATAATATGAAATTTAAAAGATGGGCAGAGAGGGAGCAGGAATACAGACCATTTCTCAAGCAGAATTTGCCCAGATACAATAAATAAGTATTGTAGTTTACGCACAACCTGAAAGGTAATTTTTTAAAGGCACTGACAGTGCTGGTTAAGGCAGATGGAGTATACAAGTAGGAAAAACATTATTGCAAGCAGATTTGCTCATATTTCTTTTTCTTCAAAAAAGATTTTTCTAGTCCAAAACAGACAAGCCGCTATCTAACCCAAAATAACCACCACAATAAAGGGGTTGCATTAGGGCCTCCTAGATAAAAGGAATGTGTTTTATATCTAGATTTGCACGTTCCTTCCTTGGATTCTTGCATCAACTTTGATCAGAGGTGGGTTCACATAATTTTACAACCGGTTCGTTGTGCACCGAAAATGTGAGTGTGCGTGCATGCACTTTGCTTGTGCACACGGCTTGCACGAATGCACATGGCTTAGGAAACGTGGCTAAATAGGACAGCATAGTGCCACCCGCAGGTCGCCACTACTGGTTTGTCTAAACCGAACCGGCTGAATACCAAAGGAAACCCTCTTACGAGATTTGTTTCCCTGCTTGTAACTTTGCTTTATTTTTCTTCCTTTCCAGGTAAAATGTGACCATTATTGGCCTTTTGCGGAAGAGCCCGTTCTTTATGGAGACATCACGGTGGAGATGCTTTCAGAAGAAGAGCAAGCTGACTGGGTGTTCAGGAACTTCAGAATCAGCTATGTAGGTCAATATAAATGGTGTCATGCAGCTTTAAGTTGTTAGGGATTCTGCTCCATTAATACCTTTCAGAACTTGATTTTAAATCCCCTATACAGGTAGTCCTCGACTTACAACCATTCGTTTAGTGACTGCTCAAAGTTACCATGGCACTGAAAAAAAAGTGACATGATGGGTCCTCCACTTACGACCATTGCAGCATCCCCACAGTCACGCGATCAGAATTTGGGTGCTTGGCAACCAGCATGTATTTACAATAGTTTTAGTGCCCCAGGAGGTCACATGATCACCATTTGCGAGCTTCCGACAAGCGAAGTCAATGGGGGAAGACAGATTTGATTAATGGTCACAGGATTCACTAGGCAACCGTGGCAAAAAGGCCGTAAAATGAGGTACAACTCACTTAACAATTGAAATTCTGATCCCAATGGTGGTCTTACATCAAAGACTACCTGTACATTCTATGACACGTGTGTTTGTGTGTGTGTTTGTGTAGATTTCCATTCAACTTTCATACCTTCCTGCTCAGCTTAAGTTTTCATTTACTTCAGACAGTCTTTTTTTAATTAGCGAATACCGCTGAATATGCAAAAAAGTATTTATATGCCTCTCATAGTCCTTTGAGTTCCTTCAATTTCCCAGTGTGAAGTCTATTACTCTGGAATTCCATAATTATCTCATGCTAGTAGGTCTGACGTTTTCCAAGATCAGCTAAAGTTGTCTGGGTGTTATCATTTCTATTTCCCTCTGGGTTTAAATTACACTGCAGAAATAAAGAAAACTTGGATGGGCCATGGTGGCGCAGTGGTTAGAGTGCAGTACTGCAGACTACTTCTGCTGACTGCCAGCTACCTCCAATGTGGCAGATCGAATCTCACCTGGCTCAAGGTAGACTCAGTCTTCCATCTTTCTGAAGTGGGTAAAATGAGGACCCAGATTGTTGGGGGCAATAGGCTGACTCTGTAAACTACTTAGAGAGGGCTGTAAAGCACTATAAAGTGGTATAAAAGTCTAAATGCTATTGCTATAGGGAGGGATATGTGCGCCATTCAGTTCTCAGATCAGATTCCTGGACTCCCAACAGCCTTATATTTAATATTTGGACATAGGTTTCTGGGTCTTGAGGCCCTAAACTAGAACAAATCTAGACATAATCCACAAGTGAGCATTACATAAACAATACTTTCCTGTATGTATATATATGGTTATGTGCTAGGGCATTTTTAGCTGCTTCTCCTTATCTATTTAAGGACAATTTAAAAGCAATAATCCAAAATCTCAGTCAAGAGATCATGGATCCTGACATAGGACAGATACAGGTAGTCCTCAGTTTAGTGTTGTGGTTTGCTGGCGGCCTGCGGAGCTGGCAACAGAGTCGGACAGTGAGGAGGCTGGAGAGGAACATGGGCATTTACCACCATTTCTTCAGCTGCCATTCAAAGTTATGATGGTGCTGAATGAAGGGTCCTACAAACTATCCCCGAAATTATGGACACTACTGTGCCCCCACAATCACATGAACAAAATTTGTCCTTTGGAAAGAGAAGCAGCCAATCCAGCACACAGCCTTCCTATAAAGAGGCCGCTATATGCCATCTCAAAAGCTAGCACCATTTTGGGAGGATCTGCAATTCATCAGTTGCTTCTCCTTGGGAAAGGCAATCTTTGGGAAAGGTAAGTGGAGCAAGGCATGACCGGAGGAAGTGGAGGAGGCCCAAAAGCTTTCAACATGGGCCTCAGTGGGTGAGGACAGGAAATTGTGTGAGCTGGGATTATGGTTGTTAAATAAGGCAATCAAGTGGGCACCTCGATTAACAATTGCCACAATATATGACTATAATTCATGAGTGAAATGCTACTGGTTTGGACCGGATTACCTGATCCAGTAGCAATGGAGGCGAGTGGTTCGGAGAAGCAGTAGCAAAAATCCCTGCCCCCCCCCCTGCCCAGCTGAGCCGCGTGATTATCAGAGGCTTTTTATAAAAAAAACTTTTAAAAGCATTTTTTCTCCAACCTCTTCGGCCGAAAAAAGTAAAAGTAAAAAAAAGCTTCTGATGATCGCACAGCTCAGCTGGGATTGTCAGAGGCTTTTAAAAGCATTTTTTCTACAACCTCTTCAGGTGAATAGGTTGTAAAAAATGCTTTTAAACTTTTTTTTAAAAAAAGTTGGCCACGCCCACCCAGTCACATTACCTTTCCCATCAAGCCACGCCCACAGAACCAGTAGTAACAAATTTTAGATTTCACCACTGCTATAATTCTGGACTCAATTGTAGTTGTAAGTTGAGGCTACCTATAGAATCAGAATCAGAATCAAGCTGGAAGGGACTTTGGAGGGCTTCTAGTCCAGTCTCCTGCTCAAGCAGGAGACCCTATACCATTTCAGACAAGTGACTGTCCAGTCTTTTCTTAAAAACCTCCAGTGATGGAGCACCCACAGTTTTTGAAGGCCAGCTCTTCCACTGGTTAATTGTCCTCACTGTTAGGAAGTTTCTCCTTAATTCCAGGTTGCTTCTCTCCTTGATTAGTTCCCATCCATTGTTTCTTGACCCCTCTCCTCTCAAATACTGTAATGCTGCTATCATGTCCCCCCTAGTCCTTCTTTTCTCTAGACTAGCAAACCCAAATCCTGCGACCGTTCTTCATGTTTTAGTCTCCAGGCTAAAAAAACCCAAAACCCAACACATTTGTTAATTAGCCAGCAACTTTATCTAGGTGAGATGGGCGGCCAAGAAGTCTAATATGTAAATAAAATAAAGAAATTATCCCCCTGCAAAGTAATAAGTTAAGAATGAATACTCTACTCCTACCCAGCTCTATGCTTTGACGAATGTAAGTGAGCATTTCACTATCGATGGGCTGATGTTATTCTGGAACCTTTGTGTTTTTTCCTTCCACTCAGGCAGATGAAGTGCAGGACGTGATGCATTTTAATTACACCTCCTGGCCTGACCATGGTGTCCCTCCCACCAATGCAGCAGAAAGCATTTTGCACTTTGTACAGATGGTCAGGCAACAGGCAACGAAAAGCAAGGGGCCCATGATTGTACACTGCAGGTAGGTATTTGGTCGCTGGATGTGGAAGATGTGGACATAACATAGCGGAAAGAACAATGGTGTGTTGCTTCCTGAGCAGTGCCAAAGATGTGCTTTTTTTGTTTGTTTGTTGTTGTTGTTGTTGTTGTTTTTGCAGTGAAGTGGAATCAGAAGGGCTATATGTTTTCTTTGCCAGCTTTCCTTCTTAGAAGTTGCATTCTGTTTGGTAGAGAATTCATTGAAGTCTCCGAACTTGTTGGTCAAACGGCTCTTCCACTGACAGGCTGTTTCTCTCCCTTTTAAGATGCTTCAGTCGGAGAGTTTCACTACTACATGCTATCTCTTGCCACCTCAGTTCTTCCTACATTACCAGTGCTTCATTTTAGGGGTGCCATTATGTATAGCTCCTTATTTTGGGAGAAATTGTGGACATGGCAATCTTTTCACTATGCTGAAAATCCCAGAATTTTATTTCTATATGTCTTGATCCACTTAAACTTAAGTCTGTAAGCTCCATTACATTTGAATAGAAAAATAGATTTCTGCCTCCTCCTCCTCCTAAAAATACTGTAATCCAGCACAGTCTGTTTTTAATTATTACTATCCCTATACAGTCCATCAGTGTCCTAATATCATTTTCTCCACTTTTATTCATTTACATAAAAAAGTTGTCATCATGAGATTCTGAAGGTCAGATTAATTTACAAAATTCAGAAATGAAACGGCTCCTTTCCATAGATCTATAGATGAAAGTATATAATCCAGTCAGGAAAGAGATTGGGTGAGAGGAGGAAACCCACTAATTCAGATACACAATTTTACATGAAAATCTAGTAGCTCATGGATTTAAATACTACCAAAACCCTCCTTCAGATGGCGTTGAATTGCAGTAGATGAAAGGATGAGCAATCTAAAATAAAATCTGCCATGGATTTGGGAACTGGTTGTCAGAATGTGCTGAACCGCATGGACTGGAGTTTATCTTTTTCTGCTCCAAAACATGCAGAAAAATATGAGGGAATTGTACATGGAACCTACAAATTTGGAAGCCAAACCAACCAGATTTGTTCTTTTCCTCAGATATGATGTGATGGAAGAGTCGCCCAATCATCACATTCTTATAGGCATGGCCAGACCCCATCCTTAATCATGACACTATCAAACTAAGAGTTTTCTCTCTCTTTTGTATATTATTAGGAGAAATGCTTTAAAAATCATTAGCACTTCCATATTTTGGTTTCCCAACATACAGCAAAGAATATGTTGTAATAGTAACGAACATTAGATGGTGGGATATACGGTATGCTGTGATGATGGATATTTATGTGTTGTTTCTCTGTGTCATATATATGGGTCCATGCATAATTCTCTGTCTGTCTGTCTGTTTATCTATCTCTCATCTATCTATCTATCATCTATCTATCTATCTATATCTATCTATCTATCTCTCATCTATCTATCTCATGTATCATCTATCTATCTATCTTTCATCTATCTATCTATCTTTCATCTATCTATCTCATCTATCTATCATTTATCGATCTTTCAACTATCTATGTAATCTATCTATCTTTTGTCTATCTATCTATCTATCTATCTATCTATCTATCTATCTATCTATCTATCTATCTAGTTTATGTTTATATTAGAGGTGGTGACCCTTTGAGAGCTTACGTAAGCAATTTAATTTCATTTTAATGTATCCTGATTAGTGTACATTCAAAGTGACAATAAAGTATTATATTCTTATGCAGTTTATAAGATTTCCCAGAACAGGATGCAAAATAAGCATATTTCCCACCTCAGAAGCAAAAGTCTATAACGTTATGTTTGTTTTGCAGTGCTGGTGTAGGACGAACCGGGACCTTCATAGCATTAGACCGGCTTTTACAACACATTCATGATCATGAATTTGTAGATATATTGGGAATGGTGTCCGATATGAGGTCTTATCGGATGTCCATGGTTCAGACAGAGGTACGACTTTTACTTATGCATGTTTCAAACAGCCAGATTGATTTGTTTATTTGCTTGAGGCTTCCTTTGGTTCCTGAGAAACATATAGGCCTTCATCCTGCAGTGGATAGACAATGGCTAGAATCAGGGGTGAAATCCAGCAGGTTCTGACAGTTTCTGGAGAACCGATAGCGGAAATTTTGAGCAGTTCAGAGAACCAGCAAATACCAACTCTGGTTGTCCCCAGTGTGGGGTGGGAATGGAGATTTTGCAGTATCCTTCCCCTGCCATGCCCACTAAGCCATACCACACCCACCAAGCCATGCTCACAGAACCAGTAGTAAAAAAAATTGGATTTCACCACTGGCTAGAATGATGACTAGAAAATATAGAATATTGAACATCACACTATAAAAGAAGTAACCGGCATAAATGGAAAGAACTGAAACCAGTGGGAGAAGATAAAACAGCTGTGCCTACAAAGGGTGAACATCTATGAGAGTGCAAACGTAGCATCACCACTATCCCTTTTGCCTATTTATTTATTAGATTTAACCCAACTTTCATTCAGGAGTTCAAAGCAATGTACACAGAGCTCTTTCTGCCTCAACAATCTTGTGTGGTGGGTCAAGCTGAGAGAAAATGGCCTCAATCATGCTGTAGGAAGGGATGTAGACCAGTGGTGGGTTGCCCCCGGTTCTGACCGGTTCGCAAGAACCAGTAGTAAAACCGGCGGGAGGCTCCACCCACTGACCCAGATGTCATCAGAAGTGATCTGCGCATGCGGGCATGATGCGAACCGGTAGTAAAGGTAAGTAGAACCCACCCCTGATGTAGACCTAGTCTTGGGAACGCAGAAGGAAGGAGTGAACCATTAAGGAGAGAATTTTTAGGAAAGATATTTCAGTCCTAAGAAAGAGGAAAACATGAATCTCAAGAATCCCCACCTTGATCTCGTATAAAAAGAGATATAAGATGGGGCAGGAAGAAACTCTGGAAGGCCAAGGTTCTGTTATTCTACCTTGCAACTATAAAAACTATGGTAGGAACTATGCCTGTTTCTTGGCCTGTCTCAAAGGGTTAACAAGCAAAGACTGTTCATTATTGAGGTGGACTTGGGCCATATATCTGTGTTTGCATGTCCAGACAGACATACAGTTCAGACCAGGAGTGGTTCACAAATGTGAGCGCATGTGCCCTGTCCACCCATGTGCCTGGCCTTCTGCACATGCGTGTGGCCTCAAAAACATGTCTAAACAGGATGGCATAGAGCCGGGGCAAATGGGTGGGCCCACCTGTGATTTCCGCTACCGGTTCTGGTGAACCAGTCCAAACCGGTCCAAACCAACTGAATACCACCTCTGGTTCAGACACACAGAATCTAGAACCAGGTCCTGGAAATGCTATTTTTTAATGTGCCGTTCTTTTCATCTATTAATTTCGGAGGGAGAATTCAAACATGACTCCATCTCCCCCCCGCCCCCGAAAACCCCACTGCAATCTGAGATGGTACAGTCCAGCAGCAATATTTTACATTGCTATTTGCATTGTAATCCAAGTGTTTTTTTTAAAGACATAATTGTATTATCATTTTTAAAAAAGAAATACAGAGACAACAATATACTGAACGACTAGTACAAATTCATTATTTGTTTAGTTACAAAACCATCAAGCATAAAAAACAATCATGCAAACAAATAGGGAAAAAACAGTAAACAGAAACATACTAAATTGGTATATATCTGTTAAAATATTCATAAAATTGTATCAAGTTAGGCGTAAAATTATTCATTCTTGTACTTTACTTGGGAGTAGAATAGAGTAGAATAATCTACTCTAGAGTTGGAGTTGGAAGGGACCTTGGAGGTCTTCTAGTCCAACCCCCTGCATAGGCAGGAAACCCTACACCACTGCAGACTAGTGGTTATCCAACCTCTTCTTAAAAACTTCCAGTGTTGGATCATTCACAACTTCTGGAGGCCAGTGGTTCCACTGATTAATTGTTCTAACTGTCAGTGAATTTCTCCTTAGTTCTAAATTGCTTCCCTCCTTGATTAGTTTTCTTGTAAAATGTTACAAAATCTGGACCAGAGTAAAATGTGTTGTTTTTGGATTACTAGAAAAAATAGCCTTTTCAAAAAAAAAGAGGCAAACATTCCTTTAATCCGGGAATGTGGATTATAGTATTTTTCCACTTTTCCAAAATAATTCTCACTAGGCTGTTCCTTATGCATCCAAGTCATTGTTACAACCTTGAAGGTCAAATCTGATGCTGGTCCTTTTAGATACCTTCATTTTCCATTTGCTTATTGAGTTGCTTTCAATTAACCTTTCTTCCAAAATATCCACAGATGAGATATTGCCAACTTTTGTAGGGATGGTGAAACCCTGCTGTTTGCCAGCTGGTCAAACCTTCTGTTCCTCTGGCAAAACCATGTTATGTCTTCCCTCCTTCTCTTCTTACACACAGCCCAGTAGGGTGCTGTCATGCTTCAGCAAATCAAGTCTAGTTTATTGAATGCCCCAAATGTGTGACAGCATGAAACCCTGAAGAGCAGGATACAATGTTTTGGATTACCAGGATCGGAATAGTAGAAGAATAATTGTGGAGTTGGAAAGGAATGTAAAAGCATGCTTTATTGCAGCTTACAATTTGGGAAGTTGTATCCCCAACATTAGGATGTACAGGTTTACTGTTCCTGAGTTTTGGAGGTTTTTTTGGATAACACTTCTGTTTCATACCCTGTTGAATTTGTCTCACATTCCAGCAAGAATTCCAAATCAGCTGTTTCCCAGTGTGACACAGTTCAGTTGCAATTCAGGCAACACAAGCCAGTTAGTGCCAAATCACCAGTGCAGATATTCAGAACCACCAAGTGGTGGCAGTAAAGAGTTAATGTATTTCTTGGCTGCCACCTGCTGGTCATCTGCATTTTTCTACTCGAGATGTAGTAGTTCTAGATCTGGAATAACACAAAATGGGAAAAGGTGTCCTAACCCAGTGGCCTCCAATCTTTTGGGTACCAGGATCGATTCCATGGAGAGAGGTTTTCCCATGGACCGGACGGGGCATGGTTTCATGGTCTGCCTGCATCCTGCAGCTGAGGCTTTGCTAGTTTGCACAACCTGGTTGCTGGCATGCCACGGACTGGTGTCAGTCCACAGACTGGGGGTTGGGGACCCCTGTTCTAACCTCTTCAGCCATGCATTCATACATATAATGCAGTGGTGGGTTTCAAAAATTTTTACTACCAGTTCTGTGGGTGTGGCTTGGTGGGCATGGTGTGGCTTGGTGGGCATAGCAGGGGAAGGATACTGTAAAATCTCCATTCCCACCCCACCCCGAGGGAAGGATACTGCAAAATCCCCATTTCCTCCCGATCAGCTGGGACTTGGGAGACAAAGAATAGATGGGGCGGGGCCAGTCAGAATTATTACTACCAGTTCTCCGAACTACTCAAAATTTCCGCTACCAGTTCTACAGAACTGGTCAGAACCTGCTGAAACCCACCTCTGATATAATGTATGTATTCTCATGTCCGGAAAAAGCTGTGAAAATGCATCTATTTGGCCGCTAGATGTCAGTTTCCCTTTAAGGAGCAAATTTAGAGCCGCTCTTCTGAATTCATTTTGATATAAACCTGCAGAGCAAACATCATTCTCTTTCCACCTGGTTTCAGGTTTCTTTATGCAGTGGAAAATTAATCCTCCTGGTTTAACACGTGGCCCATAAGTCTCCTTGATGAAACAGAAGCTAATGTTGTAGGCTCACAAACAGTAGATGGGCACTTCGAAGGACATTTTTGAAGTCCCCCAAAACTGTAATACCTGAACGGTCTTGGGACCACGGTCCACCTATGTTAAATTGAGAAATGCTGGTTTACAAAAAAATAATTAAAGAGATCAGAACATTAATGAAATCATAAAATAATGTTCCTATCTGAATTCTGGAGGAAATACAGCCAAGATTTTTATTTATAATTTTTTTTCCCTTTGGTGCAATTCTAGGAAAATTGATGAAAAATCTTGTAATAAAGCTGGCTAAAGGACAGCAACCCAAATGTTTTGGGAAGCAGGGAGGGGTGGGCTTCAAAAATTTTAGCAAGGGACTCTCTGCCCGATTGCTGAGTGGGTGTGGCCATGATGGGCGTGGCCTAGTCAGCCTCCAGCACCATGGGGGAGGGGCGTTTTTGCCCTCCCTGGGCTCCAGAGGCTTTTCCTGAGCCTCCAGGAGGGTGAAAATGGCCTCCCCAGGCTCTGGAGGCCAGAAACGGGCCTGTTTCCAGCCTTCCTGAACTTCCGGTAGGCCCATTTTTAGCTGTCCCTGAGCCTCTGTGCATGCCCTGCACATACCTGCATCCAAAACGGGCTGCATGGGGACTCCTGGGAGGGGTGAAGCAGGGTGGGTGGGGTGGGGCCAGCCAGGAGTGGGATTTGGGGGTTCTCCGAACTCCACAGAACCTTAGCTAGAGGTTCTCCCGAACCCCTGTGAACCCTCAGCAGCCCACCCCTGGAAGCAGGGAACCTATCATAAATATATATGGGTGACTGTAGGTGTTTTGGTTCTCTTTCTACAGGAACAATACATTTTTATTCACCAGTGTGTGCAACTGATGTGGCTAAAGAAGAAACAGCAGTTTTGCATTAGCGATGTCATATATGAGAATGTCAGCAAGTCATAATTCCAGGTCACAGGTGGTAAGTTGGGAACTTTTTTCCTTGGCTAGTTTTATCCCCATGGGCTCATGCTTGATGCTTGATGCTTAGGCAAAGGCCACTGCAGCCATAAATATTACCACGAGGCTTTTATATACTGTTCAGTGCTTATGCAGTGAAGCTCCATCAACTAGCCTTAGCTACAGGCTGCCCTTTACAGAATAACAGAGTTGGAAGAGTTCATCCATGATGGTGAACCTATGGCATATGTGCTAGTGGTGGCACGCAGAGCCCTCTCTGATGGTACGTGAGCCGTCACCCCAGTTCAGCTCTGCTAAAGCAATATACAATGATATATTTATATTATTACATTTCTTAGGGGGACAATAGCTAATCTATTAAAAATCTTCCAGGAGGTGAGAGAAAACATTAGCACAGCAACAGCAGTGATCATTGCTTAAAAAAAAGTGTTAACACAGTACATTGTCAATTTGCATTTGTTAATGAGCAGCCCAAATTAACCACAAAGCAATTTCCTGAAATGTTTAAGGACCATTAAAAGGTCTGGGTGCTGAAAGATCCTAGCAGAGATGGCTCCTTTCCATGATGATCACCACCAGAGGGAGCCATAGGATGGACAAGCATATCAGTGTCTGCCCGAATGGACTGATTCAGTTGTGGCTTAAAGAGCTTAAGCTTTCCTTGTGTTATTTGTTTATATCCTGTTTTCCATTTCCAAGACAGGTAATCAAAATAGTTTGAAAGTCAATTCAAAAGCAACGGGATTCTGACATAATTAGAATAGCTACATAAGAGAGAGAGAGAGAGAGAGAGAGAGAGAGAGAGAGAGAGAGAAAGAATAAATATTTCCCAAAGGGCAGGTTGGAAAGTTATGAGTTAATCCTGTTTCTTTAAAATGGTGGAAAAGGGGTCTCATCCAACTTTCTTGCCTATTCACCTTTTACTGAACAGATTGATTGGCTGGTTGGTTGGTTGGTTGTGTCTCCTTCCTTTCATTCAAGAACTCAAAGTGGTGTTGAAAGAAATGTCCTTCTGGGTTCAGTTCCAAGTGGGGAAAAAGACACTGGAAACATAGTGGCTGTTTGGAAAGGTGGTTTTAATGGTGGACAGGTTCACATGCCTTGAAGTTCTTGGGTGAAGAAAAAAAAAGGGGTGGGGGAGAGATGCTGAGAGTGCCTGAGTTTTATACCCTCTCTGGGCTTCTGAATTTGAGCTTGTATTCTGATTGGTTGTCAGACTCCCATGGGGCCATGCAGGGGTAACTTTGTAGGTTGTATATCTGAGTCCCAAGCTTGGTTGAGCCTTGCTGGGTGATGATGTAATGAAAGGGCTTTGGGCAATTCTATTATGGCTCTGCCTGAAGGAGGTAGATCTTTGTTACGTAGAATAGACTGGCTCAGGCCTTAATGGCCCATTGATAAAGGTGGGGAGGGGGTGAGTTTCTGCCTCCCTTTTAGGGGAAATATTCTGCTCTTTTAATATTTCCTAAAATATCTCATTTTCCTAAGAAAGGGATGGATGCTAACTTCCTACAGCGGCATACACGCACTATATATATTGTAGAGAGCCAGTTAGAATTATTCAAGCTTCTGAATAGAATAGAACAGAATTCTTTATTGGCCAAGTGTGATTGGACACACAAGGAATTTGTCTTGGTGCATACGCTCTCGGTGTACAGAAAATAAAGGATACATTCATCAAGAACCATAAGGTACAACACTTAGTGATAGTCATAGGGAAACAGTCAATATAAATCTTAAGGATACCAACAACAAGGTGACAGTCATACAGTCATAAGTGGGAGGAGATGGGTGATAGGAACGATGAGAAGATTAATAGTCATGCAGACTAAGTAACTAGTTTGACAGTTTTGAGGGAATTATTTGTTTAGCAGAGTGATGGCTTTTGGGAAAAAACTGTCCTTATGTCTAGTTGTTCTGGTGTGCAGTGCTCTATAGCATCATTTTGAGAGTAGGAGTTGAAACAGTTTATGTCCAGGAGGTGAGGAGTCTGTAAATATTTTAACAGCCCTCTTTTTGACTCATGCAGTATACAGGTCCTCAATGGAAGGCAGGTTGGTAGTAATTCTTTTTGTTGCAGTTTAAGATACTGGCAAATTGGAAGCTTGCAAGGCTCAAGTTTATTTGATATTTTTTCCCAACGGAAGGATTCAAGTAGCTGAAAATAATTAACATGAAGATCAATACAAAAAGTAAATTAAATATGAAACCAACTCTTGAGTTCCTTTCTGAAAGGGAAAAACTGCATTGTGGTTGGTTGGTTGCTTGATGGATTGATTTTGACTGATTGATTCCACAGAGAGCCCCGGAAAATACATTTGCAAAGTGAGATGCTCCTTATTCTGATGTCAAGCATCTCCATTTTGTTTGGTCTCCTACCTGATCTTTCCCCCTAAAAATCATCCAGCTTTCCAAGGCTACTGAAAGTGATTGTCCCCCAGGGCTGTTTTTCTCATAAATACTTGTACATTTCTGCAAGGGTAAAACAAATTAAAAAGAGAGGGATCCACTCAGAAAGCATTTGGTGTCTTGTCGAATTAATGCCAATAAAAAACATGATACGTGCAATAATTCATATAAATATAACTAATCTAATCATACAACGTAATGCAGTCAGTGAAGACAAAAAATGGGTGAATAAAGAATCTTCTAATTCCATCCGGTCATGCAAAGATGGGAATATGTACCGTAACTTGAGAGTATGTAATATGCAAATAAGTTTGTGTGTTTAAAAGATTAAAAGCTGACTGTTGAAGCATTCAGAATCAAAGCCTCCTTCTATAGTTGTAAAACTCTAGCAGCAACCGGCCTGCTAAGTGAAAATTTACTTTCAGGAAAAAGAATATATGTAAAGGCATCTATGTGCAGCATTTATATATTTTGGCTATATCAGAGGATACTTTACCTTCAAGATTCTTTTACAAAAATGTTGGTTTATTTAAGGCAGTGTTTTGCAATCTTGGCAATTTAAAAGATGTGTGGCCTTCAATTCCCAGAATTCCCTAGCCAGTATGGTTGTCTGGGGGATTCTGGGAATTCAAATTCACACATTCTTTAAGTTGTCAAGGTCAGGAAATACTGAGTTAAAGAGTGAATCTGCTAAAATATAACTAATCAGCTGATAATGATTTCACCGAATTGTATCATTGTTTAATAATAGGTTGGTGATCTATCAACATTAGCGTTATTAAGGTATTGCTGTTTTTCCAAAGGGGACCAAATTATTACTATTATTTCCTTTTTTTTCTTTCTCTTTCTTGCAGATGAAGCTGTGAAATGCATCCATCTTCCCCGGCTTCAGATTTTAATTCTCTCCCCCTTCTTTTTGGTTTTGGTTTTTGTTAACTGCTTTCCAATTTGCCATGGACAAGAGCTGCTTTGCAGTACATGGACAAATGAAAAAAAAAAGTATATTTTACATCCAGAAGTTCTGGGGAAACATAGCCTTAAGGAACCTGCAGTGTCTTGTTTGGACTCTTGATCAATTTTTTTAAGGTTAATAACAGGACCAAATTCAACTCGGGGTGGCACCTCAAAGGGACAATCTAATAATGTGCATAAATGTAACATGTTCTGGATCATTTTCTGTTGTTTCTGAAACAAATTTGTTTAATATGTTTTAATTTAATGCGCAGGTTAAACTTAAAGGTTACCGAATGTGCAATATTCCAGATTCAGTCCAAACTGCTGCGGGCTTTCTCCATGTACGTGGATGGAGCAACATGGACTCTATCAAACACAGGAACAGACAGGGTTAGCATTGAGATATTAACTCATTAGCAAGCAAGGAAGATTGTAGAAGCTGGAAGAAAAGCTGAAACACTGCTACTGACACAACATCCTCGGCAGGACTCCCCAGCAAGGAGACTCAAGAAAGAGTACACCCTTTAAAACTGGCTTGGTCCAAAGCTAGAAGTTGAAGGAGCAGATTTCAGCATTAACCGCAACTTCTTCAAGTGTCAAAGGTCACTGTTATCCTTTCACAGAGATTTGGGCAGCCCTGAATCAAAGTGTTCTTTTGCCTATACTGCCAAGTGGGGGAGAGAAATTCCTGTGCACTTAGATTCAGAGTGGAACTATGGATAGCCACAAGGTGCTACACTAGGTAGAATTCACTGAAGGGATGAGCACCATGGGTGTACTGATTTTTAGTTGTCTTTGCTGCATAGACTTTTTCCATTTGTTTGGTTCTGTTCACTTCTGTGTAAAAAGAAAAGAAAAGAAAAATAAGATACTTGTCATTGGGGGGGTAGAGAGAAAAGGTGCCATGCAGGATGCAACTTAATGGTGCCAACACGCTGAAAAATGTCAAAGGATACTAACAAGGATTTCTTTTGGCACGCTTGGTGCATGCAAATGATTGCTTCGTTCAAGAGTTACTACCAAGTGCCAGGCTTCAGTTTATTGCAGGGCATAAATTTTCTCCTGGAAAAAAGTTAGTGTGACTAGCTCTGGGATTTGCTCTCTCCTTTTGTTTGGTTTTTGTATCAATTCCATGTGTCGTTTTGTTGTGATATGAATGCTATCAGCGAAGGCATTGGTGGTGTTTTTGATGTGACCTTCTGCTTTCTGCTCTTTGGTTTAACTTCCATTTCATTGAAAACTTCTGAAACGAGTACTGAGTCTACAGGAAAGAACATTAAATATGCCAAGAAGGGATGTGCTGGATTTACATGACAGAAGCAAATTTATACTTGTCTTGTTTCAGAGCGCCATGTTAAAGCATTGGACTAGGATGGAAACAGCTTGACCTAAAATCCCTATTTATTCATGAAACGATCTGAATTTGTTTGCGTAAGATGAGCTCCTAGGTTCCTAGATGTGAAAGAAGGTTTCTGGGTTCGAATGGACCGTGGCCCGATATGCACACAAACGCACTAAAGCATGCAAGTTGAGAGAGGAGTCTTTAAAAGGTAATTGGTTTAATAATAAAGCAAAGTCCATTAGCTCTAATCTTCTTCCCAAACGTGGGAGGCTCTCTGGGTTGTTCGTGAGTCTTCTCAAGAGCAAGGCAGTGACTCAGCTTTTTGTAGTGTCTTCAGCTCTGGAGGTTCTCTCTGAGGGTCTCAGTGAGAGTCTGCGTGAGAGTCTCTCTCTCCCTCCCTCCCTCCCTCCCTCCCTCCCTCCCTCTCTCTCTCTCTCTCTCTCTCAACATCTCTCGCCCTCAACGTCTCTCTCACCCAACTTGAGTGGCTACAGTCCTGCTGCTACTTATATACTCTTCAACTGACGGTTGGAAAATGCAGGAAACTCAGAGCCAGGAAGCTGTCCTCTGATTGGTTGATTCAAACTGTTCAAACCAATCAATCAATTAATTGCAGCAATGTACTAAGAAGTTTTTCCTCTGACACTAGAGAACCTCTAAAAATTTGCACAACCTTCCATATACTCTTCAAAATGGTCACAAATTATCATACAGTTTATTTATTTATTTTATTTATTTATTTGTTTAGATTTGTATACCGCCCTTCTCCTTGCGGACTCAGGGCGGTGAACAGCCAAATAAAAATAGTACACAAAAGTTAAACAATTTCTTAAAAAAGCATATAACTTTGGCTAAAAATTAAAACCATTAACCATTAAATATTTAAAATACCCAACCCTATAATACAGATCTTAAAAATTCAGCGGGGTCAGGCTAGACCAGCAAGCTGAAAGAGATGAGTTTTCAGGGCCCGACGAAAAGTCCGGAGGTCAGCAATTGTTCTCAGTTTTGGAGGAAGATCGTTCCAGAGGGTAGGGGCTGCCACAGAGAAGGCCCTCCCCCTGGGGGTCGCCAGCCGGCATTGTCTGGCTGACGGCACCCTGAGGAGACCCTCTCTGTGGGAACGCACCGGCCGGTGGGAGGCTATTGGCGGCAGAAGGCGGTCCCGTAAGTACCCTGGTCCTAAGCCATGGAGCGCTTTAAAGGTGGTCACCAACACCTTGAAACGCACCCGGAAGTCCACCGGTAGCCAATGCAGCTCGCGCAGGAGAGGTGTCACATGGGAGCGTCCCGTCGCTCCCATAATCCCCCGCGCGGCCGCATTCTGCACTAGTTGGAGCCTCCGGGTGCACCCCAAGGGGAGCCCCATGTAGAGAGCATTGCAGTAGTCCAGGCGAGAGGTGACGAGTGCCTGAGTGACTGTGCGTAGGGAGTCCCGATCTAGAAAGGGCCGCAACTGGCGTATCAGGCGAACCTGATAGAAAGCTCCCCTGGCCACAGCTGTCGTGTGATCCTCCAAAGACAGCCGTGGGTCCAGGAGGACGCCCAAGTTGCGCACCCTTTCCGTGGGGGCCAATGATTCACCCCCAATAACCAGTGATGGTGTCAGCTGGCTATATCGGGATGCCGGCAGCCACAGTTCTTGATAGAAGAGAATATTTGTAGTTCAGGATTGAACTATGCAGTCCTTGGTGCTCTCCAAGCTTTGTGGTTTTCTTGCAGATGTTTCATTACCAAACTAGGTATCATCATCAGTGCTAAAAGGCAGTAGGGTTTGTTCTTATTTTATATACTAGTGGCTTGCCTTATCAGTGTTGACAAGTGGAATGGTTTTGGTGATTTCTTCATGAGGCCTTTGTTTATTGTTAGCTTATTTGTCTACATTGGTAGTTCCTTGATTGTTTTGTCTATTTACCCTAGCCCCAGAAGAAGAAAAACAGAAGTCATCTACCACATAGTGTTGTGACCTAGGCTTGCTTAGTCATTACAGGACACAATTAGTCTCAAGCAAAACTATTTTATTATAACAGCTGAGAATTACTTCATTCCCAGCTTAGTCCAAATTAATTCCAAAACAAGTCCTTCAGAAAAAAAGTCCTTCGGGCTTATCACAAACCTTTATCTTCTTTGGCACCCTGCCAAAGGCCTTTCTTGGCAAAGCCCCACGAAGTACAGAAACAAGAGACATCAACTGGAAAACAGATTTAGCAACGTTGCTTTCCTACAAAGAGCCCAAGAGCCTTTGCTGCTCTTTTAAGCCTTATGGGAGGGGCCAATCATCTCCGGGCCTTACTCCCAAGTAGTCCTTTTTGCTTTAGCTGCTCTTGCCTTCTGGCAACTCTGCACATGCATCCACTAGGAACAGGCTCCTCCTGTTCCTCTGCTTCTCTACTGTCTGGCTCTGGAGGCTCTGGCGTCCACACATCACTCCCAGATGGCCCTGGCCCCATCTCTCCCTCCAATGCAGAGCCCTCGTCCGAGCCTTCCCCAGACTCCAGGACTGGCCCATGTTCCTCCCCAGCCTCCTCACTGTCTGACTTCGCTGCTAGCTCCACGGACTGCTGGTGGACTACAACACATAGAGTGTAAGGACTGTAACAGCCACTGTGTAGGACAAACAAGCAGAGTGCATCTAAGAACACAAACTAGCAGTTAGAAGACATGATGAAAAGTCCCTAATTTCACAGCATTTCAGCTGGGAAACTGTGAGTATCCTAGATCAAATCCAGGAGCCTGGATAGTTCAGCAGACTAAAGCCTGTTATTAACATTCAGCTGTCTGCAATTACTGTAAGTTCGAATCTCACCAGGCTCAAGGTCTACTCAGCCTTCCATCCTTTCTAAGGTAGGTGAAATGAGGACCCAGTTTGTGGGGGCAATAAGCTGACTTTGTATAAAATATACAAAAGTATGAAGGCTATTGCTTAACGCATTGTAAGCCGCCCTGAGTCTCCAGAGAAGGGCGGCATATAAATCTAATTTTTTTAAAAAATGGTAGAGAATTCCAGGAAACCTAGCACTCAGATATATCAGCCATCAACAGGCACATAGAGATAGACAACATCTACATACCACTCAAAACAGACAATCGAAAAGTAAAAGGGAAACAAAAATACCAAAACCCCTCCCTACTATCAATCAACACAGCAGAAATTAACATCAATGCTTTTTTAAAAAAAATTAGATTTATATGCTGCCCTTCTCCAGAGACTCAGGGCGGTTTACAATGCGTTAAGCAATAGCCTTCATACTTTTGTATATTTTTATACAAAGTCAGCTTATTGTCCCCACAAACTGGGTCCTCAATTTACCTACCTTAGAAAGGATGGAAGGCTGAGTCAACCTTGAGCCTCGAACTTGCACAATTGCAGACAGCTGGGTGTTAATAACAGGCTATCTAGCCTGTTGAGCTATCTGAGGCTCTAGATTAATAGTCAATAAACAATACTCCAATCAAGGAATCACCAATGCGGACAAGCTAACAGTAAACAACAGCCCAATCAAAGAACCGACAAGACCCTTCCCACCAACATTGAAAAGACAAGTCACTAGCACTGATGATGTTACCTGGTTGGGAAATGAAATCTCTGCATGAAAACAAGCAAGCTCAAAGAGCACCAAGGACCCCTCATTTCAACCCTGAGCTACAGATATTCTCCTTTATACGCAAGTCATTAGTATATAAAAATAAGAGCAAATCCTGTTCCTTTCTGATGACAATACCTAGTTTGGTATAATATATTTCCACTACTATTGTTTCCTTCACCAAGTATTTGATGGGAAATTGCTCCCAGTGTCGGGGTTAGCAAGGCACCTTCAGTAGCTCTTGGTGGATTTATCTTCCATGAATTCATCCATCCTTTTTTTATAGCAACCCAAGTTAGTAGCTACCTCCATTACTTTGACAATTACCACTTGCACCCTCCTAAGGGCACCTTGGGCAGTTCATTCAGTGATGTCAAACATATTTAGCCTAAATACAATCTCCATTCCTCAGGTTGGAGATTTCTTGTAACTGGACGTTCCTTTTGTCAATACTGTACACGTCATTGGGATTCTTGCCTTTCAGCTCAAGAGTGGGTAGCTTTTACGGTCATACAAGTTTTGCTACAGGGTAACACCCCACTGATAGTCAGCTTGGTTTAGTAATTAAGTCACTTGGATAGAAACCAGGAGACTGTGAGTTCTAGTCCTGCCTTAGACACTAAGCCGGCTGAGTGATCTTGGGCCTTTCTGTCTTGGAAGGAGGCTAGGACGAGTCATTTCAGAAAACCTGTCAATGAAACTGCATAGATTTGTCGGGGAAGTCTGCAGGAGTCAACATTGACTCAAAGATACACATATACAATGCCCCATTAGACCACAAACACCAACAAGGGTGTCCAGGCAGACTGGAATTGAACAACATGTAGATGAGTACACATCACACATTTTTGATTGACTCCAGCATGTCATGTGAACTATGGCTATTGTGCATAAATTGCAGTCATGTCCTTGGAACAACTGGTATTCAATGCCAGTTATCTTTGAAAGAGGGAAAGTCCATGTGTGCCATTGGCAGCTTTGAGTGTGTGGAAACAAGTACAAGAGATCATATTTTCATAAGACTACTAATCTAAATTGGGCAGGGCCCGAAGGTGATAACATGGTGCATAATCGTAACAACCCCTCAACTATTGTACAGTTTAACAATCACAGCAGAAGTAAAATGCCTTCTCAAGAGCATGAAGCAGACTCCTTGTCCTGACAAAAACCCTTTTTTATTAAATTACTGTGAATTTCTCTCATTCGCATCCAGCAAGTTTTTCAAGGGAGAATTTACAGTCACAGACCTTATCTGGCTTGGAGAGCTGCCAGGCCGATATCTTCAAATCTTGGCAAGGAGTCTCTGAGAGTCATGAACCAATTAAGCAAACTAATTGTCTCCTGCAAACTCCCCTCCTCTTTCGCCCCTCTTTATTCCCTATGGGAGGGGCTATTCACCATCCACCTGTGGCTTTACTCCCGAGTCGACACTTGTCCCTTAGCTGTTCCCTTCTCCTGACAACTCTGCGCATGCCCACACTGGGAACAGGCTCCAGCTGTTCTTCTATCCCACTGATGTCTGACTCCGAAGGCAGCTGACAACTATCAGATGCCCTGGCCCCATCTCTGCCTCCGATGCAGGGCCCCATCTCTGCCTCCGATGCAGAGCCCTCATCAGAGCCTTCCCCAGACTCCAGGTTTCTCCCCAACCTCCTCACTGTGTGAGTCTGCCACCAGCTCTGTTGGCCGCTGGTGGGCCACAACAGCAATCACCCCATAGATAAGAGAGAACTACCAGCTTATCAAACAAATAAATAATCCACCACCACAGCAATATATCAAACCACTTTCAAACAACTTCTGTACACAGGACTACCCTAGGTAACCACCTGCAAACAGGTAAAACTGGAGGATATATATCAATGATGGATAACCTTTTTGCCATCGTGTGCCAAAAGCGGGGGGAGCGGGGCGGGAGCACATGCCCACACCCATAATTCTATGCATCCCGCTAACTGCACATATGTGCATGACCCCCTCCCAACCTCCCCCTGCTTTTGGCACGTGATGACACAGTGGGTCCAATAGGCCTGTTTTTTGCTCTCCCCAGGCTCCAGAGCCTCTCTAGGAGCCTGAGGAGGGCGAAAATGGCCTCCCCCCCAGAGACCCTCTGGACGCCAAAAAGGGCCCATTTGCTGACTTCCAGTCTCCACCTCCAGGGGCCTCCAGGGGGCTGGGGAAGACTGTTTTCACCCTCCCCAGGCTCCTAGAGATGCTCTGGAGCCTGGGGAGAGCAAAAAAAAACAGGCCTTCCCCACCCCCACAGGCCCTCTGGAGTCAAGAAACAGCCTGTTTCCCTACTTAAGGGTGGCCCAGAAGGCCTAAAAATTGGAGCTGAGCTCGCGTGCCCACCGATATGGCTACACATGTCACCTGTGGCACGCGTGCCATAGGTTCGCCATCACGGATATATATAACCCCTGACTGTCCGTGAACATTTTGTTCCCCAAACTCCTGTGCTAAGCATACCTGGCACCATCACAGAACGCCTGCAATTCCAAAGGCAAGCTGGAGAATTTCAACACTGTTTGCTGACACCAAAGCTTCAGAATAGAGGAGTCTTATTGTCTCTGCTAAACTGATTTGTTTTTAATTTGTGCCAGCAGGAAATTAGAAGCAGTCTTGGGGGAATAAGTATACATACTTATTTGGAAAGGTAATTTGCCACACATTCCCTTAACTGCTCCATGAAACCTACAAAATACAGACATAAAAGCTATACAGGGAGTCCTTTTACTTAACAACAGTTCACTTAGTGACCATTCAAAGTTAGAACGGCACTGAAAAAAGCGACTTATGAGCATTTTTCACAGTTGTGACCTTTGCAGCATCCCCATAGTCACATGATTTATATTTAGATGCTTGACAACTGACTCACATTTATGACGATTGCACTGTCCTGGGGTCATGTGATCACATTTTGCAGCCTTCTGTCAAGCAAAGTCAATGGGGAAACTAGATTCACTTAACAACCATGTTACTAATTTAATAACTGCAGTGATTCGCTTAATAAATGTAGCAAGAAAAGAAATGCGCATGCATAGGACGCACCAAAAGGAAGCTTGGGATGGTAAGTAGAACAGCGGGGGAGGGGGGGAATCAGCTATGGCACACAAACTTTTACAAAACTTTTTAAAAGCATTTTTTACTACCACTTCCGGAGAACCGGTAGTAAAAAATGCTTTAAAAAAGTTTTTAAAAAGGTTCCCAAGCCCGTGTGCCACAGCTGTGATCGTCAGAACCTTTTTAAAAAATGCTTAAAAAGTAAAAAAAAAAAGTTCTCCAGAACCAGTAGTAAAAAAAGGCTTACAAAGTTAAAAAAAAAAAAGTTCCGACGATTGTGCATCACTCAGTTGATATTTAGAACTTTTTTATATACTTTTTTTACTACCAGTTTGGCAAACTAGCAGCATTTTTTACTACCGGTTTGGGTGCACTGGCCCGAACCGGTAGTATTTCACCCCTGCTTTACAGTAATTGAAACAGAAAGTGACTAAAGTGTAAAAGACCATGAGCAAATTTTCCCAGTACAGGACCCTTTGAGCCACATTGCCAGAGACTCTTTAATCAAGAACAACACAAAAACCAAACAACATTATGGCTTAAAGTGTGATCCTAGGCAAAAAATGTACAAAAAGAATCGTAGTAACTCTTCAACACTGTTGTTGAGATTCTCACCATAGTGTGAAGGTCAAGAAAGTTGCTGGAGAAGGTAAGAATTGTGGCAAATATCTACCTTTATATGTGACTAAGAGACAGTAGACTAAACTTTAGGCACTTATCTAGTCATGTTTTCAGAGAGAGAGCAATAAACCTGTGCATTATAGCATCAGCTCAAAACATCCCTGTCCGTACTGTGTATTTCCACTTAAGCCCCATCTGCTTTTGCTGAGATGGTGAATGCTCATACTGGATTCCTTCCATGATTCATAACAAATTAACGTTTGAAATACAGGATTTTCTACTTCCAGTTTTTTGATAATTAGCACTCATCCACTTATAGAAAACTCGCTGTGGAAGCAGGTTTCCCCGGGACTTATTCTGAAACATAAATGCAACATGGATGTGTTCTCCCTGCCTCATTCCTTTGAATGAAGACAACACTGAAAAACATATCCTCAGCAGGTGCACAAATAGATGCTGAAGCAAGAAAAAAAAGGAAACTCAAGAAGTTAGCACAATTATTTTCGGTGCATCTGGTTTGACAGATTTTTGTAATAGTAAAACTGCACACACTTCATATTACTGTGAAAAACACCCGTCAGATAGCTTCAGCTTTTTTGGAAGAAAAGTTCTAAGGGAGGAAAAAAAAAAACACGAATCAATTAAATATAGGAGAAACTCGATATCTTTGTCAAAATCTGCTCAAGCCTTATCGAAGTCATTGTTCTTTATTTGGAGAATGTGATAGAGTAATGATGAGAAGGACAGAACAATAACAGCTATCACCTTCAAAAGTTGTGGAAAAATTTGTGGAAAAAATAGAACACAAATATGGAGTGAATCTTATATTGGGCCCCCTCAGCAATAGAACATAGAATAATAGAGTTGGAAGGAACCTCGGAGGTCCTCTAGTCCAACCCTTCTCAAGCAGAAGACCCTTTACCATTTCAGGGAAATGGTTGTCCAGTCTTTTTTTGAAAGCCTCTTGTGAGGAGCTCACACAACTTCTGGAGGCAAGCTGTTCCATTGGGTTGATTGCTCTCACCATTAGGAAATTTTTCCTTAGTTCTAGGTTGCTTTTCTCCTTGATTATTTTCTATTCTTGTTTCTTGTCTTGTCTTTTGGTGCTTTGAAAAATAGTTTGACCCCCCTCATCTTTGTAGGAGCCCCTCAAATATTGGAATATTGCTATCATGTCACCACTAGTACTTCTTTTCAGTAGCCATATCCAATTCTTGTAACTGTCCTTTGTATGTTTTAAGCCTCCAGCCCCCTAACCTTAATAGGTCATATGCCAACATGATATTGACCACAGTTTGGGAACAGCACGACACAAAACTTTCTTTGAATTACAAAATTAATTTTGGATTCCTCACTGCATTGTGTATAAACTGTTACATTGTCAGCATTCTCACATACCCAAAAGAAGACCCTGTCTTATATTTTTTTTGAACCCCGAGCGCTTGGCCTTATTTTTGGGGAGGTCTTATTATTTTGGGGCACGTGGAGCAAGATGGGTCCTCTTGCGTCTTACTTTATTTATTTATTTATTTATTTATTTATTTGATTTGATTTGATTTGATTTGATTTGATTTGTATACTACCCTTCTCCCAATGGGACTCGGCGGTGAACAGCCAAAATTTAAAATACATATAATACAAAAGTTAATAAAGCTAAAATAAATTAAATCAACGGCCACCCAATTTAAAACCCCAAGTTTCTAAAATTTAAAAGTTCCCAATAAAAAACCATTTAGGCTAGGCTGGCTTGGTGGAATAAATTAGCCTTTAGGGCCTTATGAAAAGTGCGGAGGTCTGGGATCAGTCGTATTCCAGGAGGTAGCTCATTCCACAGGGCGGGTGCCCCACAGAGAAGGCTCTCCCCCTGCGGGCTGCCAGCCGACATTGCTTGACCAATGGCACCCTGAGGAGGCCCTCTCTGTGAGAGCATATTGGCTGGTGGGAGGTTATTGGTAGCAGCAGGCAGTCTCGCAAGTAGCCTAGCTCTAAGCCATGGAGCGCTTTAAAGGTGAGAACCAACACCTTGAAGCAGCTCTCTGTTTAAATATTTTTGGGGAGGGCTTATTTTCGTGGGGGAGACTTATTTTAGCACATGTGCTCAGAAGCCTGATTGGGCTTAATATCAGGGGATGTCTTATTTTCAGGGAAACAGGGTACACAGAAGTGGGGACACTATTGTGTCCGTGTCATGGATCTCTGTAAAATGAACATTTTGTTCCTTGTATCAGCTCACCTACTGATTTCCTCCCGTTGAGAGATAGGAATACATATCTGACTTTCCTTATTTTGGAGTTGTCTTGAGAGGGAGGGAATCTTTCGGGTCCAGTCTGGTCATACGGGCACCAGATGAGGAATCTTGATGCTCCATTTGATGGTGAAACTGGTTCTTCATTTAAGAGTTCGGCCTTCTCATGTGCATGGAGGGGTTCCCACAATTCTTATCTGCCAGGGCCCTCATTGAGAATTGTGAAAGCTAACATCTTCACAAATTGGGAAAAACTTGAAGAATTATTTCTTCAGCATGGGAAATTTCTCACAGTGGTGTAAAATTTAGTCCATAAGAGTCAAACTCTTAAATAGGCCGTTTTTGCCCTCCCCAGGCTCCTAGAAAGGCTCTGGAGCCTGGGGAGAGCAAAAAAACCCTGGGCCTACCAGGCCCACCATGCCATCACGTGCCAAAAGTGGGGGGGGGGGGAAAGGGGGCAGGGCGCATAGAATTATGGATGTGGGCATGCATGCCTGTGACCCCGTGCTCCCTCTTTTGGCACGCGATGGCAAAAAAGTTAGTCATCACCGCCATATACAAAACTCAATAAATTCCCATCCCCCTAATGACAACAATCAAACAAACCACTTGATAGGCTCAATATCACTGTGGGGTCTCCAGGCCTTGTGGCAAAATTATATCTTTAGTGTCTTTCAAAAGCATATCAATATGAGGGGCCAATGTTTCCTTAGGGATGATGTTCCACAGGTAGGGAGTCACCCATGGGTGGGTTCTGCCTAACTTTACTACCAGTTTGCAACGGGATCGCACATGCACAGATTGCCTATGACAACATCCGGGGCAGTGGGTGGAGCCTCCCGCCGGTTTTACTACCGGTTCTTGCAAACTGGTCCGAACCAGGGGCAACCCACCACTGGAGCCACCACAGAAAAGGCCCTTCTCCTTGGTCCCACTAGCCTTAAGAATAGGGGATCCCCACTCAGGTGAGTTGGGTAGATGTAACTGGGAAAAGATGACTTTTCAAATAATCTGGGGCAAGTCTCCATACTTAGTTGAATCCTGCTGAATATATATATATATATATATATATATATATATATATATATATATATACATACATACATACATACATACATACATACATATATATATATATATATATATATATATATATAGCTGTGATGGCGAACCTATGGCACATGTGCTCAAAGTGGCATGCAAAGCCATGTCGCCTGGCACGCGCGGCCTTGCCTGTTTGTCTTCCGGGTTTCTGGTACACATGCAAGGCTGATGATGAACTGTCCTTTGTTTGTCGAAAACAGGTGTGTGCATGTGCGTCAGCCAGCTGGTTGTCGGGTGTGCAGGTCTGCTAGAACCCAGAAGTTTGGTTTTCCGGAGAGCGATCTCTTCGTGCACACAGCAGTGCCGAAAACCGGTGTGTGCATGCACACCGGCCAGCTGATGTTGGACACGCATGCTAAAACCCAAAAGTTGGGCTTTTCCAGAGTGTTGCCACGACGCCCGCACGAGAGACATTCCCCTGGCTCGGTTCGCCATCACTGATATATAGTGTACTAGTGTAATTGGAGGGTCACATCTAAATAATTAGAAGTACACCAGAATCTTCTGAATTGAAATGGGTTGCTCTTATTGGAATTGCTCCAATGTGGATATGACAAGGTTATCTGCAGAATTGGGTGTGTGTGTGTGTGTGTGTGTGTGTGTGTGTGTAGAAAGAATACAGACGGCCATTGTAACTGTTCAAATTTATACATGTGTAAGTATCAAATGCATGCACAAAGGGGGCAAAGCTTTGGGGAGCCAAAGTTCATTATTTTTAAAAAAGTATTTTATTTATTAAGATTTTTTTTATATGATAAAAGACAGATCTAAAGAGAGAGAAAGAGGAAGAGAGTAAGGAAAAAAGAAAAGTGCAATCGATGAAAAGAAAGCAAAACAAAATTCAAAACATATATAAGTGACCTCCGATCCTCTTTCAATAGATATTTTTACCAGATGATTATTCCTTCAGTCCCTTATTTTGTCCGTGTCTTTTTCAATCTTAGCACTATTCTTGACATCTCTGCTTCCCTAAGGGCTGGTTCTGACAAATGTGGAAGTGCTTTAGATTTGAAGCAGCTCCATTTTCAGCTTAAAGTAAGACCATTTCAAGCTCGGTTCAGAATGAAACAGAATGGGTTGACCCCACCACTAAGGTGAGGTGAACCCACCTCAAACTTCAAATAACTGTTTTGAGCTTGAAACAGGGCACTGAACTCAAGAATTTGGACTGTGACATGTTTTCCAAGTCCTCTCAAAGCCTTCTAACACAGTGTTTCTCCATCTTGGCAATGCGAAGATGTGGGGACTTCAACTCCCAGAACTCCCTGGCCAGCATGCTAAGCTGGGGAATTCTGGGAGTTGAAGTCCACATATCTTAAAGTTGCCAAGTTTAGAGTCAGGATCCAAAAGGATCTTAACAGACTTGAACAATAGGCCCCACCCAACAAAAGGAATTTGATGTGGAGAAAAGCAAGGTTTTACGCCTAGGCAGGAAAAACCAAAGGTACAAGTACAGATTAGGTGAAACCTGGCTCAAAAACAGTAAGTGTGAGAGGGACCTTGGAGTCCTAGTGGACGATCACTTAAACATGAGCCAACAGTGTGAGGCAGCAGCCGAAAAAGCCAACACAATCCTTGGTTGTATAAAGAGAGGCATAGAATCAAAATCACGTGAAGTATTAGTACCGCTTTATAACTCCTTAATAAGACCACACCTGGAATACCACATCCAGTTTTGGCCGCCACATTACAAAAACGATGTTGAGACTTGGTTGAAAAAATGCATAGAAGAGCTAAGATGATTAAAGGTTTGGAGAGTAAAACATATGAAGAACAGTTGCAGGATTTGGGTATGGCCGGACTAGAGAAAAGAAGGACTAGTGGGGGGACATGATAGCAGAATTCCAGTATTTGAGGGGCTGCCAAAAAAGAAGAGGAGGTCAAGTTATTTTCCAAGGCAACCAGAGGGCAGGACAAGAAATAATGGATGGAAACTAATCAAGGAGAGAAACAATCTGGAATGAAGGAGGAACTTCCTAACAGTGAGGACAATTAACCAGTGGATTAGCCGGCCTTCAGAAGTTGTAGGCACTTCATCACTGGAGGCTTTTAAGAAAAGACTGGACAGCTACAAGTCTGAAATGGCATAGGGCTGTAGTGGCAAACCTGTGGTATGTATACCAGAGGTGGCACACAGAGCCTGCTCTTTGGGCATGCACGCCGTTGCCAGCTGTTCTTCTGGTTTCCAGCCAGGTGGTCTTCATACCCGCTGGAGCATGCGCATGCCACCCACCTGGTCTTTGGGTTTTCGATGCTCTGGAGCATGCAAAGACCAGCTAGCCAGCACGCACGCACGTGCCAGAAATCCAAAGACCTGGTGGCTGGCATGCACACACATACCGGCCAGCTGTTCTTCGGGTTTCCGGTGCCCATGCATGTTCCAGTTTGGGCACTCGGTGCCGAAAAGGTTTGCCATCGCTGGCATAAGATCTCCTGCTTGAGAAGGAGGTTGGACTAGAAGACCTCCAAGGTCCCTTTCATCTCTATTTTATTGTATTCTGAGTTGGAGAAACATTGATTTCTAGCAGGTACATTTGGAGGGAATCCTTAAAAAAATAGAACCTTCTGAACTGAGAGGGGGAAGAAAGACGTTTTCAAACTTGTGAAGTGGTAGAAGTGCCTTGGGATGATTTCCATCACTCTCTGCTGATGGTTTATTTATTTATTTTTTAAAAAAGACACCTGTTCTTTGGAACCCGAAAGAAAAACCTGCAGCCTCTTTCTCATAACAGACAATGCCAACCACTTCACGTACATCAGGTCACGTACATCAGTGTTTATTGCAGACTTTGAGGAGTCATGAAAAAAACAAAAAAGGCACCATGAAAATCAATACATCTCATCGAGGCTGGTCAAAGGACACGTTTTTTTTTTCCTCTCGTTTGCCTTGATGTGCCATGTGACAGAAAAGAACATTTTGCACAGGAAAAAAAAAATATACTCCTGTATTTACTGGAATATTTTGGCTATATTTTTTTTTAAAAAAAGATTTAAATTGGAAATCAAAATGGAATTTTGTAGCTTTTTTAAAAAAAACATTTATAAACACCTCCCCCGCCCCCTTTTTCCCTTTCCTTTTCATCTGATGAAGTGAAATATATATATATATATTTTAAATTAAAAAAAATGCAATACTAGTAAGAAATAATACTGTGAACTACCACATGGATATCAAAATAAGATCTAAATGCCCCTACATTTTTAAAATTTGTGCTATTGTTTATTGTATTAGTGTTTTCCTTGATTCATACTTATCCCTCCCCCAAAAAACAGACCAATAATTGAAATGAAGAATAAATTACATTGCTATGTACACTTCCATTAAGAAATCATGACATGATGCCGTTAGAAGAATTTAATCTGTGCTTGTAAGATTAGTGTGGTCGTTGATCATATAATTAAAAAATACATCTGGGAAATTCTACATAAATTTGGAAATCTTAAGTGCTGGAAGATAAGAAAAGCCGTCGTCCATAATTATGGCAAACCGTGTGGATGGCATGAATAAAAGGAATGTTGTGCTATCATAAAACCCTTGGCGGTCCTGTTGATTTTCAATGGCAGACATTTAAATATCGGTTTCACTTTTTTTTTTTTTTGGTTGAAATCAATGGGGCCTGGACAAGAGAATCAACGCTGGCCGGATCGCGCCTTTGGGACTTTCTGCTTGACTGCAGATTTCAACGCATTTCGTCAGATGGCTCAGTTTGAGGGCAACTCAAAAAATTGCAATGTGACTTTACTAGGCTGTGGAAAAAAGATGAGCAAAGCATGAATTTCTCCCTCAGGAGGCCTGGTTAAGGAACCCCTCCAGGGAATATTCTTCTCTATATTTTTTTCCCCCGTCAAGGGAGAGGCAAAACAGCAATTGTATCCTCCCTCTTGGCTCCCAACTGCATGCTCCCTTAATGGCATGATATCCTAGTTACATAAATAGAGACAATCCCCCGACATTTCCCCCTCATGGCTTCCTAAAACAAAGCATGATGGAACAATGCCAAGAACAACGGATTTCCCCCCTCAACAATAAACCACAAAACATTGGTAGATGAGTCTATTAATGACCACTGCTCTCATCAAAAGATTCGACCCCTGAATCAGTAGCAGCAGCGTTGAGTTTCTCCTTCCGCCTTTTCATGATCTCTTGCAGTTCTGAACTTCCACTGGAATTCTGTAGGGATAGACAAAATCAGGGTTGAAATCCAGCAGGTTCTAACAGGTTCTGGAGAACCGGTAGCGGAAATTTTGAGTCGTTTGGAGAACTGGCAAATACCACCTCTAGCTGGCCCCAGAGTGGGGTGGGAATGAAGATTTTGCAATATCTTTTCCCCAGGAATGGGATAGGAATGGGGATTTTGCAGTATCCTTCCCCTACTATGCTGACCAAGCTGCACCCACCAAGCCACACCACGCCCACCAAGCCACTCTCACAGAACCGGTAGTAAAAATTTTTGAATTTCACTACTGGACAAAACATACATATTTTTTTTGCAGAAATATACTCTTCTGAGCTAAATCCAGTACACACTACAAAACCTGGGAATCCCAAAGTTGCTTTTCCAAAAGGCAATGGGACTTTCTTGGTTTTTTTTTCTCTGAAAACATTTCGCTTCTCATCCAAGAAGCTTCTTCAGTTCAGTTCAGAACTGAAGAAGCTTCTTGGAAGCGAAGCGAAATGTTTTCAGAGAAAAAAAAACAAGAAAGTCCAGTTGCATTTTTGGAAAAACATTTTTGGGACAACTGTGACCTTGATGATTGAGACTCTCCACAGACATTAACACCTGGAAATTGAATTTTATTCAGCCTCTAAAGCAGGGGTGTTCAAACTTGATTTCATTGAGGGCCGCATATATACTCAGCAAAGCTGAGTGAGGAATTTTGGGAGTTGAAGTCCACCAGTCTTAAAGTTGCCAAGGTTGGAGACCCCTGCCCTACAGCCCTTAAAGCCCCCAAAATATGAAGCAGATGCAGATGGCTTCTTGCTCCCTGATCTAAGGTAGGTAAAGGTCTTCCTTTATTTATTCATTAAATTTAAATGCCACCCAACTCTCTATCACGAGTGAACTTCCTTCCACAAACCCTTCTTTGCCCAGGATGACCATCTCCTGTGCCACAGTGTGGGTAGGTGAATAACTACTTACATCTAGTGCTGCTTTCTGAACAGTAATTTGGCTGTAGACTCGAGCGCCTTCTGGGCACACAGATTTAAGTTCATCTTTGTTGAGGGAAAACAGTTGTGCACCAGTCAAAACGCCAAGGCTGTTCACGGTCCTGCATGAGGAGTAATAACGTATGAGCAATGACCCTTTTTACATCTGAGAGAATAGATGCTAATTAATCAACAAAAGCAGACGCAGGAAGGACCCTGTGATCTTTCAGATGCTATTCTGCTGTAATTTGTTATTTCATATCTTAATTAGCCAAGCTAATTGGGAATGAGAAAAATTGAATTCGGACAGCATCATTCTAGACCTCATGTGAACCTCATCCATATTTAGGAAGTTCCTAAAGGGGCATGCGTAAGTGCACTAATGGGCCTATCGTCCCTGTCACGTTTTAGTTTTTTTCATTTTATTCATTCTAATTTGTAATTTTTGTTCGATGAATAAATAACTAAATAAATGGAATGTCAAACACCGGGGAAATCAGGAGATTCGGGCAGTTCAAATGAGTATAAAGATTTATTTCAAGTTTAAGCTCTCTACAAGAATCTTAACTACTAACGGTGAAAGGGAAACAAGCAGGAGATACGAAAGGCATGCAGGGACTCATGACTGATGACATGTTTGACCCTTCCCTCAGGTTCCGCCTGGTCATCTCCTACATGGCAATAACTTCCCAATCATATTGTGAAACAACGCAATTACACATTCATGTAACTCAAAATAAAATCAGTTTCACATTCTATCCCTCAGGCCCAAAGTCATTTGTCTAAGCAGGCATACAGCTGTTTGAAGCTCTGGTTCATTCAAAAGAGCTGGTTACTCCTTTGGACTTACACTGAGTTGAATCCTTTGGCCTGTAGCCAAACTTTAATGTCTTCCGGAGAGGATTCGTAGTTGATATTGACTACGGGGGCACTGGAGCGTGGCACTTGGAACTTCTTTTGAGCAGTATTCCGACCAATGGTGAGACGGTGAATGAGTTCATCTTGAACTTCCTCCATCTGAGATTTCCTTCCTGGGAAGGGGGCAAAGCAAGAGAACTGGAGGAGACTGGCAGTTTCAAGTCAATGATTCACATTCAATACTCCATGACGGACAGGGTCAGATCAATCCAAAGGAAAAGAAACTTCTACAGCAGTGGTTCTCAAACTGTTTAGTTTAGTTTAGTTTAGTTTATTTGAATTTATATACCGCCCTTCTCCTTGCGGACTCAGGGTGGTGTACAGCCAATTAAGAACAAACATACAAAAGTTAAAATTTCGTAAAATAATAATATAAGTGGCCATAAAATTTAAAAACTAACTTCATATATAAAATACAACTCTAAAATACTAAAATGTTATAGGGATCAGGCTAGGCCGGCGAGCTGAAAGAGATGGGTTTTTAAAGCCCGCCGAAAGGTTGGGAGGTCAGAGATTGTTCTTAACTCCGGAGGCAGATCATTCCAAAGGGTGGGTGCTGCCACAGAGAAGGCTCTCCCCCTGGGGGTCGCCAGCCGGCATTGTCTGGCTGACGGCACCCTGAGGAGGCCTCTCTGTGGGAGCGAACCGGCCGGTGGGAGGCAATTGGCGGCAGAAGGCGGTCCCGTAAGTACCCTGGCCCTAAGCCATGGAGCGCTTTAAAGGTGATTACCAACACCTTGAAACGCACCCGAAAGTCCACCGGCAACCAATGCAGCTCGCGCAGGAGAGGTGTCACGTGGGAGCGTCCCGTCGCTCCCATAATCCCCCGCGCGGCCGCATTCTGCACCAGTTGGAGCCTCCGGGTGCACCCCAAGGGGAGCCCCATGTAGAGAGCATTACAGTAGTCCAGACGGGAAGTGACAAGAGCATGAGTGACCGTGCGTAGGGAGTCCCGATCTAGAAAGGGTCGCAGCTGGCGAATCAGGCGGACCTGATAAAAAGCCCCCCTGGCCACGGCCGTCATATGATCCTCTAAAGACAGCCGCGAGTCCAGGAGGACGCCCAAGTTGCGAACCCTTTCCGTGGGGGCCAATGTCTCGCCCCCAATAACCAGCGATGGAGTCAGCTGGCTATATCGGGACGCCGGCAGCCACAGCCACTCGGTCTTGGAGGGGTTGAGTCGAAGCCTGTTTCTCCCCATCCAGACCCGCACAGCTTCAAGGCACTGGGACATCACTTCCATGGCATCGTTGGGGTGGTCTGGGGTGGAAATGTACAGCTGAGTATCATCAGCGTACTGATGGAACTCCACCCCAAAACCACGGATGATCTCACCCAGCGGCTTTACATAAATGTTGAACAGGAGGGGCGAGAGGACCGACCCTTGTGGCACCCCACATACCAGGCGCCTCGGGGTCGACCGCTGCCCCCCTGTCAACACAGATTGCGACCGGTTGGAGAGGTAGGAGGAGAACCACCGTAAAACGGTGCCCCCCACCCCCAGTCCCCCCAACCGGCGCAATATGATACCATGGTCGATGGTATCAAAAGCCGCTGAGAGGTCTAACAGCACCAGGATAGAGGAATACCCCCTACCCCGGGCCCTCCAGAGATCATCCACCAACACGACCAATGCCGTTTCGGTGCTGTACCCAGACCTGAAGCCGGACTGGAGCGGGTCTAAATAGACGGCTTCATCCAGGTATCGGGGGAGCTGCCACACCACCACACTCTCAACTGTGGTCTGTGGACCCCTGAGGAAAGGGCGTGATGTCACCACAGGGAGTCCACGAAGGCTTGAAGAAATGTAGAGTAGAGTAGAGTAGAGTAGAGTAGAGTAGAGTAGAGTAGAGTAGAGTAGAGTAGAGTAGAATAGAATAGAATAGAATAGAATAGAATAGAATAGAATAGAATAGAATAGAATAGAATAGAACAGAACAGAACAGAACAGAACAGAACAGAATAGAGTAGAATAACAGAGTTGGAAGGGACCTTGGAAGGGACCTTGGAGGTCTTCTAGTCCAACCCCCTGCCCAGGCAGGAAACCCTACACCACTTCAGACAAATGGTTGTCTAATTTCTTCTTTAAAACTTCCAGTGTTGGAGCATTCACAACCTTTGGAGGCAAGTTGTTACACTGATTAATTGTTCTAACTCTCAGGAAATTTCTCCTTAGTTCTAGGTTGCTTCTCTCCTTGATTAGTTTCCACCCATTGCTTCTTGTCCTACCCTCAGTTGCTTTGGAGAATAGCTTGACTCCCTCTTCTTTGTGGCAGCCCTGAGATATTGGAAGACTGCTATCATGTCTCCCCTAGTCCTTCTTTTCATTAAAGTAGACAGACCCAGTTCCTGCAGCCGTTCTTCATATGTTTTAGCCTCCAGTCCCCTAATCCTCTTTGTTGCTCTTCTCTGCACTCTTTCTAGAGTCTCAACATTTTTTTTACATCGTGGCGACCAAAACTGAATGCAATATTCCAAGTGTGGCCTTACCAAGGCCTTATAAAGTGGTATTAACATTTCATGTGATCTTGATTCTATCCCTCTGTTTATGCACCCAGAAATGCTGGCTCATATCTATGTTATGATTTAAATCTTGAGTTAAGTTTTTTGGGGGGGTCCGTGGTGAAGAAAAGGTTGAGAACTATTGACTTACAGCAAGGGTGTCAAACTTGATTTCATTGAGGGCCACATCAGAGTTGTGTTTGATCTTGGGAGGCCAGGATGGGTGTGGACAGCTCCATGTCACTCATGTCGGGGGCACTCGTTGTGGCCCAAGCACTCTGCCAGCAAAAATGGGCTCCTGCTGTCCGTTTTTGGCTGTGACAGTCTCCTGCAATCCTCTGCCAGTGAAAACAAAGCTTGGGAGGGCTCTCCTGAGCTTTGTTTTCGCTGGCAGAGTGCTGCAGGAGGCTGTCGCAGCCAAAAACGGAGCTCAGGAGCCCATTTTCATTGGCAGAGGCACCGCAGGCCAGTCCTTCACGGTGTTTCCAGGGTGGCCCTGTGGGCCAGATCTAAGCACCGCGCGGGGCGGATCTGGGCCCCGGACCTTGAGTTTAACACCCCTGACCTACAGTATTTATCTGCATCTGAGTACCCATTGATCGGAATGAGCACAAGGAAAGACAAACTGTTACGTGCCCCATTTTGCAAGGGATGCCAAGTTTTATCATGCTTGGGTTTTGAATCTCAAGTCTTTCCTGTATTGTTTTCGTATCTGTTTGTGTGGGGTTTTTTTAAAGAAAAATCTGAACAGATATTAGTATGTGCAGAATCTTGACACGCGTGTCTTTTATTCCATGCACTGCTCTGAGTATGGCATGAGCATTTCTTTTCAATCATCTTTCCTTACTACACGATGTCTTTCTGCACACTCTCCTCCAATATGCCCCTCTTTGTATGTTCCTTTCTCTATATAATTTGTGCACAGGCATTCAGTTGTAAACCGTATATCAAACATCAAATTGCCTGTGCGGCTGGGATTTCATTGATGCCTAAGTTCAAAAATGAGAATTGGATAGGTTTACATTAAAATCAAACAATTTTATCCCCTTCTCTGTGCCATGACCTGTAAAACTGGCCAAGTCTGCCTATTTTTATTATGCCTTTCTGAATTTGGAATAAGAACAATTCTCATTTCCAAAAGTATATTGCATTTTGAAGCCAGGGATTAAGGGAAGAACCACAAAGTTCTGGAGACGTGCAAATGTCAAGAGTGGGAATAACAGTCTAGGCAGTGTTTTTAAAAAAATGTTTAAAACGTAATCTTTCTGCCTTCCTTCTGTTGGTAAAAATTAATCATGCACCTAGCAGTGATCATCGTGTTTTCTCCCTGTTATTACAAGGATTAGGAATCTGGCTTTTAAACAAAGCAGACATCCTCTGAATGTCATTTTTTAAAAAAGCAACTTTTTTCTGGATGACATTCAGTTGTGGAGGGAGGGAGGAAGGAAGGGGAAGGGGAAGGGGAAAGGAAAGTCAAGGAATTTTCTTCCCATCTGTCAGACTTCCCTCTCTATCATCAGTGGACCGACTTGACTCCAGAAGCTGTACAGTAGTGGCCAAAATTGTGGAAACCTTTTGGGAAAAATGTATTTTCTAAAACTAACTAATAACACCACTTTTTTTTTTGTAGTAGGACCATAATTTAATCAAGAATGTAATGCAATAACTTTTATGACGGATTTGATATTAGAATAGCAGTTACAGTATAAAGAAGAAAAGTGAAACACGTAGAAAAAATGAGATATACAAAAATTATCACCATAGAAAAAACGAGATATACAAAAATTATCACTGTATCAGTTAATACTTAGTTGGGTAACCTTTAGCATGAATTACGGCCTTACAACGTCTTCCCATGGAGTGAACCAAGTCTTTTAGTTCTGCAGCAGTTCTAATGTGAAACCAAGATTGAAGGATGGCTTTTATTAACTGGGTTTTATTGCTGGCCCACTTCTGACTAACAAGTTTCTTTAGTCGGCTCCATAGATTTTCCATTGGGTTAAGGTCTGGGCTATTCCCAAGCCATTCCAGCAGTGGAATAGGATTATCTTGCAACTCCAAAAGAAAAGTGATGTTATTAGCCATCAAACCTCAAAAATACACTTTCCCCAAAAGGTTTCCACAATTTTGGCCACTAATGTAGGTGTTCCAACAATAGAGGTTTTTAAGAAGAGATTGGATAAGCATTTGTCTGAAACGGCTGAAGGTTTCCTGCTTGAGCAAGGGGTTGGACTAGAAGGCTTCCAAGGTCCCTTCCAAATCAGTTATTCTGAAAGAAACAAAGATGAACCTGGAGAGAAACTCACGGTCAATAGGTGGCGGTTTTTGCCTCTGGCCATCCCGGCCACCATCGCTTGATGTGCTGCTCTGGCGGCTGATGGCTCCAGGGACCTTTGGCACCGGAACGGGGACAGGAGCAGGGACACAGGGTGGGAGAGGGACCGGAAGCGGCATCTGTGGTGGTGAAGGAGCAGCAGGCATGGGGTCTGGTTGCTTTGGAGCAAAATCCGTCCTTTGTTTCTGTACAACAGAAGGGAAGATTCATTTAGTGGGGTTGGAGGGGATGAATTCAAAATCTTTTGGATATAAAAAAAAAAATCTGCATTTCCCCAAGCAGATGTTTGCTGTGTCAAGAATCCAACCCTACTCATCTCCAGAGAAACTCAAACACTCATTTCTACAAATTTCAGGGGAAGGCAAAGAAATGAAATCATGAAGTCCCATCTGCTCTGTTATTATCTCTTAAACACTTTTTTTTTAAAGAAAAAAAAAGAAAGAATAGGATCCCATTTACAAGGTTGTCTTTACAAACAAATCAGGCTATAAACTCCAAGCACATAACAGTATCAAATTTCTTGGTCATGAATAGAGAATAATTATGTCAGCGTTTGGCAATTTCATATGTTCCCTTCCATTTGGGACTCAAAAGACTGGAATTGGAAAAAATGTTATAAAGAAAGCAGAGAATGGATATGACGAAATTTAAAATGGTTGGGTAAGATAAAAAGGTATGGATGGAGAAGTACAGTGAATAATGTGGAGTCCTTGGTGATCTCTTTTTTTGCAAACGTTTCCCAAATAGATAACTTTATCAGTACTAGAAGAAATGGGGTTTGCCCTCTATTTATAGACAATGGTTTGTCCTGTCAGTGTTGGTGGATGTATTCTTGGTGGTTCCTTTGATTAAGCTCTTGTTTACTAAGTTGGCAGTTCCTTGACTGGGGTATTTTTTTTTTACTGCTTGGCATTAAATGGTTGTTGACTGCTAGCCAGCAGGTATTGTGGTCTCTTAGCTTTTCGATTATCTCTTTTGAATAGTATGTAGATGTTGTTTATCACTATGTGTCTGTGGATGGCTGATTTGGGCGAATGCCAGGCTTCCAGGAATTCTCTAATAATTTTGGACTTAGCTTTGCTTGGTCCAGGATGTTCAGAGACAAAGAATATCTCAACTCCTTTCCAGCATTGATGGTTGGGTAATGAAACATCTGGAAGAAAACACCGTAGCTCAGAGAACACTAAAGGTTAAGAACATGATAGGATGAATTGGGTTTAGAAAACGAGAAAAATAGAAAGAAATTTTGATTAATAAATTGAAATAAAAATTGAGTTGTATGCATTTGGAAATTAAGATTTGTGGTGATAAAATTGTAAAGTAAATATATACATTAATAGAATAGATTGTTTTTGTGTTTAATGTGGATGTGAAAAGGAGCAAGAGAAAAAAATTAGATAGAGCGGTATTGAATTTTGATTTATAATTGAATTTATAATTGAATATAAAAATGAGCTCTGCTTTAGTAGGATGATATGATGTATGATGTATGATCTTTAGTAAGATGTATGATGAGATAACAGAAAAATTTATTAAGATGTGGAATTTATGTTAAAATTGTTTGTTCTCATTTGTTAAATTAGTATACCCATTTGTGACCGGACCAAGACTTCGTTCTTGAAAAAAAAATTATGTTTATGTTGGAAAAAATAAAAACAAATTACCAGAGAGAGAGAGAGAACGAACATTAAGGACCCCACATCCCTGTGCTACAAATATTCTCTTCTATTGATAGAGTGAATAGTGTTGGCAGAATGGGACAACTTGCGATAGCCAACTCGCCAAGGCCAACACACCACAGCCAACTCGCTGCAGGACAATTTTAACAATTCTACTTAATTATTTAAAATAAATAAAAGAATATTTTAATTTTTGCCATTCACATTTCATTCTGTCCCTCCTTTTGCATCCTTTCTTTAAGGATTCGATTCCACCATTTCTTTGATATTAGTCTAACTCTTGTCCTGCAGCGAGTTGGCTACAGCAAAGCGGCCATGGTGATTTGGCCATGGCAAGGTGGCCGCATCAAATTGTCATAGGCCCTATTGTTGGGGCCAGATTTAGCTGCGATTCATTTTCTTTTACTCATGTCATGAACTGATTGTTTTGGGGTTATGATTTTATACTTCTTTTATGTGCTCTGCCTACTAGTGCTTCCCCTGAAATGTAAGAATAGGATAGGTATGATTGTAAGTTATAAGAAGTTGATATGGGAAAAGACAGAAAAAAAGATATCAAGAAGTCCAACACACTAATCTAAAAATCTTCCCCAAATCTTTTTAAAATGTTTCATTTCAAGCAATCTGAATTACCTCAGAGAGTTCTCCTAGTAACTGCTGTGAGAGAAATAAAGTCAATCAATGCAAATTAGTCTTAAGTTTAAAAAGTTTAAAAACAAACTTAGAACTGGCATCATAATTCAAACAAGCTTTTGGCATTTTAAGTAATATTTGTTCATCTTGATGATGTCGATTGCTTAGTACTTTTTTAAATAGTGGTATCTTTATGATTACTGGAGATCACCATGTGCCCAGAAACAAAATGAAACTGATATTGCCTCTATCACATTAGGCCAAGACACAAAAATAGAATGAAATGTTTTATGATATATTGAACTAAAACAGAATACAACACTATATGTTGTATTTCTCTATCACATCCTGCAGTAATAAAACACCCTTTTCCCAGCCAAGGAGTATTATGAGATGCTTGCAAAGACTTTTAAGTTGGGCCACCGGAAATCAAAATATTTTCAAAACAGAAGTGTTGATTTTTAAAAGGGAATTCAAGCAGTCCATGTGCAATTAGGAAGCACACACTCTCTCCTTCTTTATCCAAGAAGAGAAGGAGATGAATGCATAATTTAGGAACATGATGGATGTTGACTACCTGGGTCAGGGATACCCAATCAGAAGAACCTGGTAGTCCTTTTTCCTTCTGGCATATTTTTTATTAAAAGGCACCAACATTTGTGAATTGCAAGTCACTTCCTTGGAAACATGAATCTGGGGGTACAGAGACAAATTTATTCTCTTGTGCCACTCACTGCCTCTTGAAATCTGCCAAGGGGACAGTGTCCAAACCCTAATACAACAGAAATGCCCTTCTCAAATGTCTCTATACCACAAGGCTATTATTTATTTATTTATTTATTTGATTGATTGATTGATTGATTTATATATGCCACCCTTCTCCGGAGACTCAGGGCAGCTTACAATGCATTAAGCAATAGCCTTCATACTTTTGTATATACCTGCTTAGTAGGGCTTTTGGCCCCCCATAAGCAGTGTTCTTTTTTATACAAAGTCAGCTTATTGCCCCCACAATCCGGGTCCTCATTTTACCTACCTCGGAAGGATGGAAGGCTGAGTCAACCTTGAGCCTGGTGAGATTTGAACTTGCCGTAATTGCAGGCAGATGGCAGCTAAGTACTACTTTAACAGCAGGAGTTTAGTCCACTGCGCCACCATATTACACAACATGGTTAACTGTGGTCTTGATCTTGGTGGGGGAAGATAAACTTTGGATCCACTTCTCTTTGCAAGGGAATGATAGGAGTTGTAATCCATTAGATAAAGAAGATGCCAGTTCAAGGAAAGCTGATTTGGAGGTAGCCTTTTCCACAGGGGCAACTCTTATTTATTTGTTTTTTTTGAAAAAAAATAGGGGAAATTAAGAGAAGCTACCAACTGGACTAGAAGGATACTGTCTTAATCAATCCCAAAGGTGCTTTTTTCAAGAGGCAACTGGACTTTCTGGTTTTTCTTTGAAAACATTTCACTTCTCATCCAAGAAGCTTCTTCAGCTCTGACTGGATGGTGGGGAATGGAAGGATTTATACTCCTTGCAGATTTAAATCAACCAGTCAGTCAGTCTGTCTGTCTGTCTGTCTGTCTGTCTACCTACCTATCATCTGTCTGCCTGCCTGCCTGCCTATCTGCCTACCTATCATCTGTCTGTCTGTCTGTCTGTCTGCCTGCCTACCTACCTACCTACCTACCTACCTATCATTTTTCTATCTATCTAATCCAGGGTGTCAAACTCAAGGCCCAGGGCCCAGATCCCACGGGGGAATTAGAACTGGCTCATGGGGCCATCCTGGAAACAGTGAAGGACTGGCCCTCCCTAGCTCCATTTTCACTGGCAGAGGGTTGCAGGAGGCCATGACATCTGAAAAGGGAGCTCAGGAGCCTGTTTTCACTGGCAGAGCACTTGGACTACGACAGTCATCACCCCCAAGAGGAATGACATTGAGCTGGCCATGTCTAGCCTGGCCATGCCTACTCTGGCCTCCCGAGGTCAAACTCAATCCTGATGTGGCCCTCGATGAAATCAAGTGATCTAATCTATCCATCCATCCTTCCAACCATCCTACTAGCCATCTATCATCTATCTATAGAACTTAGAATCATAGGGCTGGAAGGGATCTCTGTAGTCTTCTACTCCAAACCCCTGCTCAAGGCAGGAGACCTTATACCAAACCCAGTCAATTGGTTGCCAATGATGGAGCACTCTCTGTGATCAGCATGATGGACGTGGGAGTACTGGATGGAGCGTTCCATCTAGAGATGGAGCACCTACCTATCTATTGTACGGTACTTATATAGCCACCCACCTCGCAATCAAATGTCTGTGGGTGGTCTACAACAAAGTTAAAAAATATTCAAAATGATATCAATTTTTATTAAAAACGTTATTAAAAGTACTAAACTAAAACAGAATTTTAAAAAAAGAGATTGGGCAAAGAGCCAGGTGTTAATTACATGGGACTCCAAAGGACTCCAGACCTACTGACACAACGACATCATTGGCAACATCTTCATAACTTCTGTGGCTTTCTTTCATGCTAACACATTTCCCAGGCAGCTGAGAAAGAGGAAACGAAGAGGGCAGTTGGCAGTTCATGGGACTGGGGATGAAGTGTCCTGGCAGGAGATGTGGGCAAAATGTGTGAAAGAAAAAACTGTGACCCACCAAGAGAGATTTATTGCAAGGTTCCAAAGAATGTCAGGAGAATATAGTGTCTTAGAAAAAGAAGACTCAACTTGGCTTTCACTGTTTGCCTGGAAGCACTCATGGCCAAGGGTATTTTGGAGAGGAACGGAACCTGTGCAAATCACAATTGTAATTAAAGGAAGCCAGCATTTAAAGATTCTGAGATAGTTTGTAGAGTTTTACACTGAGGGCAGTTTAGGGCCAGTATCATTTTAATGAGTCCTCTCTCGTCCATTTCTTCTATTCTGATTCCACATTTATTTGCCATTTAAGGAAAAAGCCTAAACAAAACCTGCACTTCATTTTGTATTTTAAATTTCATTCTATCTGTTGAAATATTTTCTCTCTCTGAGAATACGCAACTGTAAATGTAATTTACGCTGAGTAGTGGAAAAATCCAAACGGTATCATTGAATATGTCTGATCTATACATTTCTTTGGGAAATGCAGATTGGATCAATTTCTCAATGTCTCCTAGTGAAGATGGGCAAGACGCAGAAAGGGGGGGGGGGGGAAAGAAGTGAACAAGAATGTGGCCTTTCAGGAGCAAATTATTCCTGTGTGAAAAATTTGTCCCCAGAGCTGCACTTGTAAGGCTTGGATGTGGCCGCAGGTGGAATCAAAATGGCAGCCAGAGCTCTGGAATTGAAGTCCTGACTCTTCAACCTGGAGACATTAAGCTTTGATTGCACAGACAAGGCTGTGATCTCTACTTAAATTTTGATTCCTTCTGCAGCCACTCTGGGATGTGGCTTCTATTGAACAGACGTCACGGAACTGCAATTTTTGATGAAACAAAAGAGAAACTAGTACGTAGCTTAAGAAAAAAAATCACTTAAACTATAGTTTTAAGACTTGTTTAACATTAAATCAAGTCAATTATAGCTTTTTCCTCTCTTTGCCTTACTATGTTTAGTATACTAGGGATGCGGTGGCTCAGTGGCTAAGATGCTGTGGTTGTCGATCGAAAGGTCGGCAGTTCAGCAGTTCGAATCCCTAGTGCTGTGTAACGGGGTGAGCTCCCGTTACTTGTCCCAGCTGCCAACCTAGCAGCTTGAAAGCATGTAAAAAATGCAAGTAGAAAAACAGGGACCACCTTTGGTGGGAAGATAACAGCGTTCCCTGTGCCTTTGGTGTTTAGTCATGCCAGCCACATGATCATGGAGGCGTCTTCGGACAGTGCTAGCTCTTCGGCTTTGAAACGGAGATGAGCACCACCCCCTAGAATCGGGAATGACTAGCACATATGTACGAGGGGAACCTTTACCTTTACCTTTTATGTTTAGTACTTCGTGACCTCAAGCATACTGTTTAAAGGCCAAGAGTGGCCTTCAGGTTGTGTATCTCCAGCCTATAGGTTTCTAGAAACATTAGGGACCAACAGCTGACCAAATTGGCGTACAGGTAGTCCTCGACTTATGACCGATTGCTTAGCGACTATTCAAAGTTATGACTGACTTACTGATATGTTGCGCCAAGTTATGACCCATATTTGAGGTTCCGACGGTCAGTTTCCTCCCATGGTCATGTGACTGGACTTTGGGCATTCTGCAGCGCAGCTGCATTTATGACCGTTCACAGTGCCCCATGGTCATGTCACTGCATTTTAGGATGGTCTTGCTAAAAACCAGCACAAACGTCCAATGCGCCTACCGAGAACCATTGATTTGCTTAACAACCACAATGCCCCCTTTACAACTGCAGCAAAAAAGGATCATAAACACAAACAAATAAGGAAACAAAAACTATGAGGAATAATCGCAGATACCATCCACTTTGTGTGGACAGCTCCTGCAAAAACCCTAAATGTCAAGGTGATGAATTAAGCAAAAAGAGATTGGCTATCATCCAGTTCACTGAAAAAAATAGAAACTGAAGCGAAGAAAATTCAATTTGTTTCTTCTCACAGGAAGGAAAACAGCTGAGGGAAAGAGATGTCTCTTTTGGAGACATGCGCCATCTTGTCAAAGCAGAATCTGAGAAAAATAGCCGCCTACCATTGGTGTTACTTCCTGAATGATGTGACTATCAGAAGCAGTCAATGCAGAACCTATTTCTCTACTCTGCAATACTTAGACAACAGAGGTACACATCCCCAACATTACAACTGCAGCAAAAAAAGATCATAAACATGACCATACCATTTTATGACCATCGTGGAGCAGTGGTTAGAGTGCAGTACTGCAGGCTACTTCTGCTGACTGCCAGCTGCCCGCAATTTGGCAGTTCAAATCTCACTAGGCTCAAGGTTGACTCAGCCTTCCATCCTTCCGAGGTGGGTAAAATGAGGACCCAGATTGTTGGGGACAATATGCTGACTGTATAAACCGTTTAGAGAGGGCTGTAAATCACTGTAAAGCGGTATAGAAGTCTAAATGCTATTGCTATTGCTATCATGACGTGCAACATTAAACAGACTCCATTAACGGTTCTAGATTGAGGGCTTATTGCCTTAGAAATAAGAGATTGACCAACTTTCAAAGTACTGTATTTTCCTGCGTATAAGACTACTTTCTAACACACAAAAATCTTCTCAAAAGTCAGGGGTCATCTTATACGCCGGGTCTCATTCTCCTGTACCAGGCAGACCAGCCCATAAGGCTCTGACGAGCCTTAAATGGCTCTGAGGAGGGTCGTCTTATACGCCCAGTCGTCTTATACGTCGGAAAATACGGTAACCTGTTGAAGTCACTTCTTGGAAAGGGCGGAAGCTGCGTAAATGTAAGTAGAGCCAAAAGTAGGCTTGGAAACTCAGACTCTAAGACTCACATTATGATCTTTCTAGCATATTTCTTTATCCCTCCCAGGCAGGAAAGGAATTAGTGCCTTTTAGCAAACATTGGAATTGATCCCTTTCAGCAAGTACAGATAGTCCTTGACTTATAACACTTCAGTTAGTGATGGTTCAAAATTACAGCTGCTTTGAAAATAATGACCATTTTTCACACTTATGACCACTGCAGCATCCCAATGGTCACGTGATCAAAATTCAGACGCTTGGCAACTGGTTCATATTTATGACGGTTGCAGTGTCCCGAGGTCATATGATAACCCTTCTGACAAGCAATAGCAATTTCATTTCATTTTTTTTCTTCATTTTATTAGATTTATATACCGCCCTACTCCCGAAGGACTCAGGGCGGTGAACAGCCTTAAGATATAACACATAAATACAAAAAATTTAAGATAGAATAAAAACGAATTAAATACTTTGGCTGAGACAAATTTAAAACCCTCATAATTTAAAACACATTAAAATTTCCATTTAAAAGGGGGACAGACTTAGGCTTGATGGAATAAATGAGTCTTGAGCGCGCGACAGAAGGTGCCCAATAGCACTTAGACTTCTATACCATTTCACAGTGCTTTTATCGCCCTCTCTAAATAGTTTGCAGAGTCAGCATATTGCCCCCAATAACAATCTGGGTCCTCATTTTACAGACCTCGGAAGGATGGAAGGCCGAGTCAACATTGAGCCGGTGAGAATCAAACTGCCAAACTACTGGCAGCCGCCAGTCAGCAGAAGTAGCCTGAAGTACTGCATTCTAACCACTGCGCCATCACGGCTCATATCAAAGCAAAGTCAATGGGAAAGCCAGATTCACTTAACGACCATGTTGCCAACTGGACAACTGCAGTGATTCACTTAACAGTGTCGAGAAAGGTTGTACAATGGGGCAAAACTCACTTAACAAATGTCTCACTTAGCAACAGAAATGTTGGGCTCAACTGTGGTTGTAACTTGAGGACTACCTGTATTTGAAATTGGGCTGCAGGCTACCTGAAATCTAGCACTGTAGCACATTAGCAGAACCCGCTTGGTTTAAACCTTTGGCTGAACAGTAGTGGTGGTATTGAGCTGGTTCTATTGGTTCTGATGAACCAGTAGCGACGGCTGTGGGAGGCTCTGCCCACCCACCCAGATGTTATTATGTCCCACTTATCTACGTTTTTGATGCTCTGCGCATGTGCGGAAGGCGCTCACATTTGCGAACTAGTAGCGAAGGTAAGTGAATACTACCCCTGTTGCACAGGTATGGAAGGACTGACTGAAAATAGCTAAATCCTCCATTTTACTGGTTCAGGATCCCGTCAGTCATAGCTTCTGGTAAAACGTCAGATTTCAGAGAACTATATTTGTAAAACTCTGCTTGCAAGCTATACAAAGGGTCCGGAACCAGCCACAATAGCTCTCTTTTTTTGTCTAGCTCACATTAATTACACAGCCGTGCAGCCTGTTCATTCATTAGAATCCTTTGTAATGGCTTGGTCAATAGGGAATGCCAATCTTGCATGGCTTAAAGGAAGAACAGAAACGTTTCTCCTCCCCCATTCGCTTCCAATCTCTAATGACCCGTCAACGGAAAAGATGTAGAGCAAAGGAACAAAAAAATGGGAGCGTTTCACTGTAACTTTGGCACCTGCTCCTTGTTTCTGGCTTCAGGGGGGAGGACAAGAAGAAAGGAACTCAGCTCCTGCTGCTTCCCTGGCAGAATCCAGCTAATGGCGTTGACTGTGAAGAAGGCAGATTGTGATGGAATGAGAGGAAGTGTGCATCTGTGAAATTCTTCACTTTCTGAGGAATTCTCTGTGGTAGACACGGAGATCCCAGATGATTTCCCAGCCAGTTCTTGGCCAGAAGCAAATTTCCTTAATATTTCAGAGAAGGACACAATTCTTGACTCTAATTGTTAAGATCAATCTCAAGAACAGCAGCCCTCCAACCCTTTAGGGATCAGGGACCAGTTCCGTGGAGAAAGGGTTTTCCACGGAACTGAAAGGGATATGGTTTTGCATGCTGCTCCATGCTGTCCTATTTAGGCACAATTTGAGGCCGGGTGCATGCGTGGAAGGCCGGGCGCTCACATCTTTGTGCTGGGAGAAGCAGTAGGTAAATTATATGAATCCCTGCGGCATGACAGGCCCAGTGCCTGTCCATGGACACCAAGATTTTTTTTTTTTTCTGGAACCACAATTGAGTGAAATCACATTCACTACTTTCTGGGTTTTTTCTCCATCTTTTCATTCTGGCAGCAAGCAAATTTGGTGCTGCATTGTGAGAGACTTATATAAGTATTTCTGGCTCATTAGCTGTCCTCAGTAAGCCACACCCACATCTCATGTTCCTCCCTGTAAAGGTACAATGTAAAGGTACGAAAAGTAAGAAAATAGACATATATGTCTATATGTGTGTGTGTGTGTGTGTACAGATAATATCTCGGGTTTCTTCCCGTGTAATTGTAAATATATCTTTAGAAGGGTAGTAGTGACATTTCGACGAAATCGCATTCGTCCTGTCCTTGTCCCAGTTCTTGCCCACCTAGCAATTCGAAAGCATGCAAATGCGAGTAGATAAATAGGTACCACTTTGGTGGGATAGTAACAACTTTCTGTGCACCTCGGCCAGATGACCAAGGAAATGCTGGTTCCCTCGACTAAGAAACGGAGATGAGCACACACCCTTAGAATCGGACACGATTGAGCAGGGGAAAGCTTTACTTTTATAAAAATACTAGTGCACTATTTCTCGGGAATGAGGCAAAGACGTAAACCCGCAAGATTTAGACAGCATTGTTTTTCATAATAAGGTTTGGAGTCATTTCCAGGGAGAATGTCTCATGCAAATCCAAATTCCTAATTATGGCTATGCTAAGGCAAGAAAGAGAGAGCCAAAATGTGATGAACGACAAATGGAAGCATCCAACTTAAACAGATCAACACTGCCGAGATCTGACAGTCTTCCAACCATGTGCCTCATTTCACACATCAAATCAGGCACACAGAACAAGGAAAGTACAAGCTGGCTCCCAGCTGTAGACAATGAATTTGTGTCTTTCTTTAATTTATGGATCACAGCATGACGATTGCTAACCTGTCTTTTTTAAATCATTCCTGCATAAATCTTCTGAATGTACTTTCTAATTTCCTGTTTTTTAAATAAATTGTTAGCACTGCCTGGAAATATCGAGGAGGGAGCCAAAACATTGGGCTTTATATCTACTGTATAATGCTGTACCCTGTAACAATGCACTTTAGATCTCAATCACAGCCAATTTTTCACCGTAGTCTTCTTAGGTTTAGAAAGCTTATTCTCACTCGCACTAAACCACCATCCTTTATTATAACCCATCAATAATCTCCATAAATTGGGTTTAAAAATTGTAACAGGTAGTCTTCAACTTACAGCCACAATTGAGCCCAACCTTTCTGTTGCTCAGTGAGACAGTTGTTAAATGAACTTTGCCCCATTTTACGACCTTTCCTGCCACCGTTATTAAGTGAATCACTGCAGTTGTTAAGTTAGTAACATGGTTGTTCAGTGAATCTGGCTCCCCACCCCACCCCCATTGACTTGGCTTGCTCAGATATATGAGCCAGTTGCCAAGCACCAAAAATTTTGATCACATGATCAGGGGAATGCTGCATTGTGTGTTAAGTGTGAAAAAACAGTCATTCTTTTCAGTGCTGTTCTAACTTCAAATGAAAGGTTATAAGTTGAGGACTACCTGTATATCTGTAAGAAGAAATTGGGGGTCCAGGACACTGGAACCAACCTAAATTAGGAACTAATTGCCAAGCATCTGATTTTTGACCATGGGGATGCTGCAACTGTCTTTAAGTGCGAAAAATGGTCATATGTCGCTTTTTTCGGTGCCATTATAACTTCACTAAAATTATAACATTATAACATTCACTAAACGAAAAGTTGTAAGTTGAGGTCTATCTGTCATCATTTTCTCAGACGTACTTTGGAGCATTAAGATATTCTTGATCCAGGAAGTCCAAGATGTGAACTAATATGTACAGGATCCTCTAGAATGGCGGGCCGGAGGTGAGGGAGGGTGGAAAGAGGGGATGGTTTTGTGGGAGGCACGTGCATGTCAGTGGTGGGTTGCTCCCAGTTCAGTCTGGTTCTATTGAACCGGTAGTAAAACTGGTGGGAGGCTCTGCCCACCCGCCATGACATCGTCATGGGTAGCGTTCCCGTTGCGAACTAGTAGTAAAGGTAAATGGAACCCACCCTGGTGCATGTGCATGTGTGCCCATGCACGCTTGCACGACTGAGGCCCCAAGTGCCTGTGATGCTCACGTGAGTGGATCGAGTGTGCTTGCAATGCTCGCGCAAGGGGGGCCAAGAATGCTGATGGTCACGCGACTGTGACCATCAGCATTCTTGGCCCCCCTTGCGCGAACATTGAACACCTGTGATGCTTGTGCGAATGGGACCGAGAGTGTCCGCGATGCTCATGCAAATGGGGCTCCAAGCGCCTGTGACACTTGTGCGACTGAGGGACCCGATCACCCCCAACGCTCACGTGAGTGAGTCAAGAGTCAACAGGTCCCCTGTCATCCACTTCACTGAAAAAATAGAAACTGAAGCTACGAAAATTCCATTTGTTTCTCCTCACAGAAGACAAAGCTGAGGGAAAGAGATGTCTCTGCGGGAGACATGCACCATCTTGTCACAGCAAAATCTGAGAAAAACAGCCGCCTACAACAGGCAGACACCATTGGTGTTACTTCCTGAAAGATGTGACTATCAGAAGCAACCAACGCAGTAACTATTTCTCTATTCTGCAATACTTTTTATCTTCTACAAAGGAGGTTTGTAAACCTTCTCTATTGGCGCTCCCTTGGAAGGTTGCTTTAGCTGTGGCTTTTCTTTGTGACCACAAGGCCTATGAAGACTGTTTTTCCAAAGCCACATGGACTCTGATTATTAGGACGCTAAGAATTGGATGGAATTCTTAGAATCCTTATAATTATCTGGAAAGTGGACAAACCTTTCCTAAGTTTTAAGACTCCATCCAAACAAGAACAATGTACTTAAGATACATCTATACCAGTAGCTTTGCTACCAGTTCAGAAGTGGGAGTGCGTGCGAATTCGCGTGCACTTTGCTTGTGTTGCTTCTGAGCATGTGCAGAACGTTTTGTGTATGCTCAGAGCATCCGTGATGATGTCTGGGCAAGTGGGCGGAGCCTCCCACTTCCGCCACTACCGAACTGGGGCGAACCGGTAGAAACCCACCACTGATACCACCTTATGTAGAGGTAGTCCTTGAAATACAACTGTAACCGAGCCCAGAATTATGATCCTAAGTTGTGGTGGTCATTAAACAGGTCGCCATATGACCTCATTCGACTTTATGACCTTTTTTTTTTTTTTTTTTTGGCTGTGGTTAAGCGATTGCTGCAGTCGTTCAGCAAACCCATTTTCACCAATGGACATTTTTTGTCAGAAATCGAAACTAAATGCCAGAAATTGGGGGGCAGGGAGGGGAGGGAATACTGAAAATTGCAGTCACGTGATTGCGGGATGCTGCAAACGGCTGTGAGCTGATTGCCAAGCACCCACAATGCGATCGCATGACTGCAGGGTGGATGTCATGTGCAGTTGTCAGAATTTTGAAACCAAATCATAAATAGCTCCGGAGTGGTCTGCTGCAACTCTAGTGAACTCTGAACGTTCACTAAGTCACTGGTCATTAAGTGAGGACTACACGTAAATAATTCTCTCACGTCAAGAAGGATCAGGACGAAGGAAATTCCTGGGCTCTATGAACAAGACAATTTAATTTGCTTTCCGGAATAAAAGAAAGGTCACGTCTAAGTACGATCTGAACATTGTGGAAAATACATAACTTGGCAACGGAAGAACTCCCCACAGTCCTAATATCTGCTCGGCGGATGTTATAGCTAATTAAGAAAAATATTCTGTTAAGGGGGTCATGGAGGTGCAGTGAAATAAGAGATACCTGGTTCGAGTAACCTTTAACAAGGGAAATTTATTGGGTAAACTGGAGCCAGTCAGCCAAGCCAACCCCATAGAAATTTCTTCTCTTTATTTAGACCCTGCTTCCAGTTTGGTACTTTGTAGAAGACTTCCTTCCTTCCTTCCTTCCTTCCTTCCTTCCTTCCTTCCTTCCTTCCTTCCTTCCTTCCTTCCTTCCTCCCCTTCCCCTTCCTTTTGTATCTCTTTCCTTCCTTCACTCTCTATGTCCTACCTGCCTGCTGCCTATATGAATGTTCCATGCAGCGAATCAGCTCCAAACAATCAGTTTATTTATTTAAAAGACTTTCATGGTCATTTGTCTTCAGCCTCCCCCACCCCTTCTCCCACAATTCTGGGTGGCTCACAACAGCAATAAAACAATAAAGCAGGGCTGTCAAACTCAGGGCCCACGGGCCGGATGCGTCACACGCTGGCCACGCCCACACACGGTTTAGCAAAGGGGAAAAAAGTTGCAATACATCAGGTTATGCTGCCATGACAACTTGAGTTTGACACCCCTGCAATAAAGCAATAAAAGCCATTAAAATTTTTTAAAAAAGCCCAATGCCTCAGCCATCCTCCTTCTTTGCACAGATGTTATTTTAAAAGGCTAAATCAAGGCCTCACCAAATCACCTCAGGTGTTCCAGTAAAACCAGTTTGATTTTGCTAATTGATCTGAACCAGGGGTGAAATCCAGCAGGTTCTGGAGAACCAGTAGTGAAAATTTTGAGCAGTTTGGAGAACCAGCAAATATCACCACTGGCTGAGCCCAGAGTAGGGTGGGAATGGAGATTTTGCAGTATCCTTCCCCTGCCACGCCACCAAGCCACATTACACCCACCAAGCCACGCCCACAGAACCGGTACTAAAAAAAATTGGATTTCACCACTGATCTGAACATTTAAAAAGGACTGATCTTTCAACTGACTCAAAAGTTGGAACTGACCTAAACTCATACAATTCCACTTTCTATTCTAATAGTGATGACTTACTTATGTTCAGAAGACTAACAAATATTCTGCCGCTTCATTTCAACATACCAAACAATTAAAAAAAAAACCTGGTCATAATATGCTTATTTTGATGGTACTCAAAAGCTGCATATTATTACGAATCTTTGATTCAAAACATCAAAAAATTCTACATTCCTTTGTAGAGAATTCCACACCAATAGAAAAGCCAGCAAACTCACACCCATGCAAAGTGCAGTGGAAATACCTTGACACATCCAAAAAAAAAAATTTAAGGGAAATCAAATAGGGACAGTTTGGATGAAAAGAAAAAAAAACACCCTACCTTAAATAATTCAAATTCCTTCTTTGACATCAATAACTATCAAGACATGACAAGCATTTAAATAAAAAAAGGCATAAGATGAATTAGAACCCAAAGCGTGGTAACGAAACTTACAAATGTCAGCAATAAAAAGGAGACATCAAAAGAGCAGAGACTCTGCTTCGCGTTGCCAAGAGAAACAATGCTGGAATTATTAATAATTAAATGAATTTATTTTGCATGCTGTAAGATGTCTCTTAATAGAAGAGCTACTCGTGCCCTTAGGTGCTCAGCCCCTTGACTTTTCTGATGTTCCTCTCGCTCGTCATTCTGCTGTTACCTGATTGAACAGAAAGGCTCTTTAACAAGCTTCTCAGGAAACCTAGAAACACTTTGCACGGAGAACTGAAGTGCAGACTGGATTAAGGCAATGCATCAGTTTCATCAATAAATAAACAAGTTAAATTAATAAAAAAAGGGGTTTCTGAAAAATGGGCAAGAGCTTAATGCAGGCACGGAGAACGTTCTTGTGTTAGGTGAGGTTCCCATCAGCTAAAAATCATCCTAGCTAGTGGTAATAGCAGTAGTTGTGGTCCAACTTTTGCAAAACTAGGAGGTTCTACAATACTCTTTTAGAGGTTCCATGTTGAGGCTCTCCCTGCTTCACTTCCGCCAAAGTGTCCATCTGATACTCTGACCTCACTTGTATCCTTGTCATACAGAACTCAAACTCAAGACCACCAGGCTATCTTTGTTGTCTTTGCCTGCATTTCTTAGGCTATCCTTCTGCAGAGCTTCATATCTAGATTCTCTTAGGTATCTCATAGGCCAGAGGTATCAAACCTGATTTCATTGAGGGCCGCATCAAGGTTGTGTTTGACCTTGGGGGGGGGGGGGGAATGGGCATGGCATGGATGGGATGGGTGTGGCCACGGTGGGTGTGGCCAGCTCGATGTCACTCATGACGCAGGCCTCTATGGTGGCCAAGTGCTAAGGCAGGACTTTCCTCACTCTCATTATAATCTCCTTCCTTCCTTCCTTCCTTCCTTCCTTCCTTCCTTCCTTCCTTCCTTCCTTCCCTCCCTCCCTCCCTCCTTCCTTTTCTTTTTTCCTTCCCTCTTCATTCTCCTTTCTTTTTCCTTCCACTCTTTCGTTTTTCCTTCCTTGCTCTCTTCACATCTTCCCTTCTTTTTCTTTGCCTTTCCTCTTTCCCTTTCTCCTTTCCTGTCCCTTCTTGAATGCTCAAATGCAAAAGGGGCAAACATTTCTCCTTTTGTTTTGTTTTTAGTTTGTTTTGCTAGCCCTTTGCCAGAGAAAATGGAGCTCGGGGTCCCCGCGAAGCCCTCCCAAGCTTCATTTTCGCTGGCAGAGGTACTGTGGGCTGGTCTTTGCTGTTTCCATTATGGCTCTGTGGGCCAGATCTAAGCACCCCATGGGCCGGATGCAGCCTGTGTGCCTTGAGTTTGATATCCCTGTCATAAGCTATTCAAACTCTGAGGAAAAAAGTCCTGCCAATGTGCTCCTGATATTCTTTGTTTAAAAGAACTAGAGATACCTGTATGGTGTGCGTATATGCTGGCTCTGTACAGACACTTTCCGGAGATCTGAGAGGTTCCAAGATGTTATTTGGCACAAATCCAGTCAATCCATTTGCATTCTGGACTTTCCACCATTGCTTTCTGTCATCAAGAATCTGGAAAAACAAACAAATCTTGTCACAACGAACCAGTCTGACTCCAAAGACCCATTTAAATAAAAGGTTACCTAAACTAAATAGTCACCTAAACTAAAAGGGATTCTGATATAGACGTTTTACTCCCAGAATGATTATGATCTGCATAGAAGAAGAGTCTCAGGGAAGGAAGACCCAGCTCCAAAGGAAAGGGAAGTGATCCTGTCCGAAGGAGCCATTCTTTCATGGATATGGTGGGTTCCTTTTGCACAAATAATATACTTTCAGGGACAGAGAGCTCTCGTTAATAGTTAGAAGCAAATAAAGGTAAAGGTAAAGGTTCCCCTCGCACATATGTGCTAGTCGTTCCTGACTCTAGGGGGTGGTGCTCATTTCCATTTCAAAACTGAAGAGCCAGCACTGTCCAAAGACGTCTCCATGGTCATGTGGCCGGCATGACTCAATGCCAAAGGCGCATGGAACTCCGTTACCTTCCCACCAAAGGTGGTCTCTATTTTTCTACTTGCATTTTTTACGTGCTTTCGAACTGCTAGGTTGGCAGAAGTTGGGATAAATAATGGGAGATCACTCCGCTATGCGGCATCAGGGATTCGAACCGCTGAACTGCTGACCTTTCGATTGATAAGCTCAGCATCTTAGCCACTGAGCCACCGCATCCCATTTAAAAGCAAATAGAGATGGATAATTTTGCAGGCTCTTCAATGAATGGCCCTCCTGATATCAAAGTTACAGATTTCACACATGGCTTGAATTCGCCCAGTTTTCTGAGTTGCTCAGCTGCTGTAGTCACTATGATTATTCAACATAATTTATATCATAGTCTAGAGAAGCTCATCCAAATCATGAAAGCAGAGGAAATAGATCTACAGATAGTCCTTGACTTACACCCATTCATTTAGTGACCGTTCAAAATTACAATGGCTTAAAAAAGCGACTTATGACCATTTTTCACACTTATGACCATTGCAGCATCTCCATGGTCACGTGATCAAAATTCAAACGCTTGGCAACCGATTCATATTTATGATGGTTGCAGCGTCCCGGGATCATGTGATCTACCTTTTGCAACCTCCTGACAAGCAATGTCAATGGGGAAGCCAGATTCGCTCAACAACTGGGCCTGGTGGCTTAGCAGACTAAAAGCATTGTGATTAATTCCAGCTGTCTGCAATTACTGTTAGTTCGAATCTCACCAGGCTCAAGGATGACTCAGCCCTCCATCCTTTCTAAGGAAGGTAAATTGAGGACCCAGTTTGTGGGGGCAATAAGATGACTTTGTATAAATATACAAAAGTATGAAGACTATTGCGTAACGCATTGTAAGCCACCCTGAGTCTCCGGAGAACGGCGGCATATAAATCCAATTAAAAAAAAAAAACTCTGTTACTGATTTAACAAGTATGGTGATTCACTTAACAACAATAGCAAGAAAGACCATAAAACCTTAACAACCGTCACACTTAGTATCAGAAATTTTGGGTTCAATATCGTCATAAGTTGAGGACTACCTGTGTGTGTGTGTGTGTGTGTGTGTGTGTGTGTGTGTGTGTGTGTGTGTATCTAAAGAAGCATTGTTACCTCTAAAATGTCATCCTTCAGAACAGAAAGTTCACTCTGGTTTCTTCCCACAAAGTCATACTTGGTTTTGGCGTATTTCTTGGTTGGGGTTTTATGTGCTTCATAATTTCTACAAAAACAAATAAGCCAAAATGTTATCCAGCTCTCCTGTGAGATTAGCATAGCCAAAAAGAGAAGAGAAGCCAGCTCTGCCTGTCATTGGCTATAATTAGCTCAGGATTTACTACCAGGCAAAAACTATTAGAGATCCATCACAATAGCAGATGGCTGCCCCGGCCAGCAGCCCTATTCCCCATCCAGGCTGTTGCAAATATCAAGTGGCCTGCTCACATCTTTCATGACAGGCTTGATTTATTTATTCGATTTCTGTAGCTGCCCATCTCATGTACATGACTCTAGGCCACTGCCATAAATATATAAATGCTTCTGCACAGCATGGAGCACAATATGAGTAAGTCTCAACTTGGTGTGGGCTGATTATATCACGGAGCCTGTGGGAAACTCTACGGCATCTAATTCAAGTATTTAAAGAAGCACAAAGACATTACCTCTAAAGGATTTGCAAATGTGTCCCGTTATCTAGAAGAGAAGCATACCCTTGCCACAATTTTGATCTCTCAGTTTTGAAAGCCGTGAGCCTGATCTAATTTAAAAATTTAGGTGAAAGGAGTTTGTGATTACTTGGTGATAATTTGCCATTTATTGCAGAGATGTGTTCTGCAGAGAGCAAGGTGTTAAAATTTGCAAAATGGTGGCCGTGGTGTCGTGAGTGAAATGCTCCTCTTTTGTGTGTGCATTGCTGCACGTACATAAAATGGTGGTAAACCGAGGAATCTTTAAAGCTCTCTGAGCTTGGTGATTTTCTGACAGACATTTCATTACCCAATTAGGTAACGTCATCAGTATTACAAAGGAATAAGGTTTGCTCTCTGCTTATATACAAGTGGCTTGCCCTGTCAGTGCTGGTGGTAAAGTTTTAACTATGAAACCATCTTCATCATTGACAACATCTTTAGCTATTAGTAGCTGTGTTTACTCAACATAATCAGGCCACTAAAGATTTAGCAGTTCGATTCCTCCATAGTACTGCATTTGGTTTTAATCGTGTGTAGGATTTTTAAAGTCAGCATAAACCATGCCTGCTCTGTGAGTTTATAATTAATGGAAGTGTATCTTCCCAAACATGGTTCCTTTCAAGGCCATACATGTTAAATATATCCAGATATTCTATAAAACCGAAATATTCAGAAAGGATGCTTTGGTTTCATAGAGTTTTGATCCTTACTCAATCCAGGGGTGAGTAATCTGTAGCCCATAAACCAAAATCCAAGCTCAACATCACTAAATGGTCCTCCTGTCCAAATAGGCTAGCGAAATTTCTGATTTTTAGCAGCCCAGTTCTTCTTTTATTATACAATAAAAAGAAGAGTGGAAAAGGAAGGCATCTGAGAAGGAAATTGCATCCATTTCCACCCTGAATTTACTTCATTCAACCCCGCCCCCCAAAAGTCACTCAAATCCTGCCACTGAAATTCAGTCAACTTCTAAAAGTGAAAATGGGGATAGTTTGCTTTCCGATCCTTTCCTTTTCTCATTTCCATTCTAATATCCTTTCTTGGTCCCCAAATATCCTAGAAATGACCCATCTCAATGACATCACCGGCCTTTTGAGTAATGCCATCTGTATCCTCACAGGAGATAAAATTGTGATTCCTTATCCACAATTGTCTTCCTTTATGTGCATTTGTGTGTGTGTGATATAGTGACAGCTCCTCCTTCTCCAAACCTTGAGGCTGAACAACCTGGCAATACTATCACAACACTCTATCAAATACAACTCTTAATATCTAGATCACATGGTAGCTAGATAACTTGTAAATTATTCTTTTTTGCAATATAACTTCCCACAGATTCAGTCAATACCCGTGCACACATGATGAGATGTATATTATATACTAACAAAGGACAGATTTTCACCAAGGAGAAAACAAACGCATTCTGAAATCAGGCCAATGACCCATTAGCTCACTGTTGTCCTATCTCTTTCCAGCCCAAGATAAGCTTTTCTCAGCCAAGGATTGAACCCAAGATCTCCCGCCTGCAAAGCACATGTTCTACTGAGAGTTACATCCTTTGATCCAGATCACAGAAGTAAGCTGAGGCCAATGCGCAGAGGATTCTTTTCCCACAACAGATTTTTGACGTCAGGGAAGGAGATTAGTTAGAAATTAAAAAATAGCCTGGGGCATCTTAGATACACATGCCTCATAAAGCTTTAGATGTGGCCCAGAAAGGCCCTTTAAAGAGTTGTCGCCAATTTATATTTTGTAATATGACAGAGAGAAAAAGATGATAAATGCTTGGGAAGCAATCCATTGACTGCAATTAGTTCCACTTTTATTAGAACCTTGGCTCGGGAAATTTTTTTTAAAATCTATCTACTTTTTCTTTTCCAAATTTAGCACACTCCACTTTGATTCATAGTCTTAGCCTATAAATGACTTTAGATTTGAAATTTTATTGACTGGGGCTGAAAAGTGTTAAGCTATGCCCTTGCAACTAGATTACAAAATCACCATGAAGGAAAGCTGCTATATGATTAGAAGCAGAATACAACAATATAAGTAATCACATTACAAACACATTTGTAGACTCTTGTTTTCTGTTTTGCATTTAAATATTTTAAACCAATTACATCCCCGTTTTAGGTGCTTGAATAACTAGCTAGTTGATTAGCTGTGGAGAACTGTCACAACTTAAAGGGAAGAGAAAAAGGACACCACAGAATTACCACCGACCAACCCTTGATTATCGAAAATGCAGGATTCAGCTTCAAAGCAATGGCTCGTATAATCTATGCAGTTCCATTACTGTTTCCCCAACCTTTTTGGCTATTTATATACTCTGCGTTCTTGATCCTAAGCCATTTAGATAAATGAGGTTGAAATCACTGAGATTTAGAAAGACGTGGTTGAGGATACACAGATGCTGAAAGCAAAGAATACATTTTGACGAGACAAGAAGGACAAGTACTATGTGCCCAAGGACTCAACCGATCACAAAACCTTGAACATTTTACATGTTCACTGTTGTGCTCTAATAAAAATCGTGATTTTACATATTGCTTTTGGAACTCATGTGATGGAATCCCTGGACAACTTTGCATTACTCACAACTCATGAGTATTTGCTTTTGCCAAAGGAGAGGTTGGCCACGTCAATTTAGAGGCCATCAAAGCCCAAGATACATCATGTCTTCTGGTTATGTTGGGACTACAATTTCCAAAATTTCCAGGTGGCCGGGTAATCTCATATATTGAAAGCATATAAAATTGGAGACAGCTACTTGATTATCTGGAGAGAACTCGGTGGAAAAAGATGGTCGCATAAAATAAAATAAAAATCCAATGTAGTTCTCACATGGTTGCTGTGATGTATACATGTATAACATTACATTATAACACAGAATGTAATTTAACCTATGGTCTAGTTTGCAAACTCCCAGGGATTCAAGAAATGAAATTTACCCAAGGAGGTGCTTTATTAAACAAAACTTATAAAGAAGGAAAATGGATAATCATGAATTCTAATTGTTTCTGTGCCTTTGAATCAGTCTTAACTCCTGCAGCATGTCCCTGCAGTTTTCTTGACAAGATTTCAAAGATGTCTTCTTCCTAGGGCTGGCAGTGAATGACTGACTGAAGTTTCCCCAGCTGGCTTTGTGCATAAGGCAAGATTAGAACTCACAGCCTCTGGGTTTCTAGCCTGATACCTTAACGACTACACCAGGGCTGTCAAACTCCCGGCCCACAGGCCAGATGTGTCACGCGCTGGCCACGCCCATGCCAGGTTAGCAAAGGGGGGAGGGGGAAAGTCCCGATACATCATGTGATGCTGCCGTGAATCTGAGTTTGACACTCCTACACTACATGAAACTGGATTTCAATGAATTATAATACCCAATTACGGAAATGTTTATCTTCTTGTAATCTGTCCCAGATTCACACGTCCCTTCTTACTGGCTTTGTCTTAGAAGTATTTGACTTCTAAGTAATCAACTTTTTTTAATTATGATATTATGAAACAATCTGCCTTTGTAATTATTAGGAAAGGTGTTTTAAAGTTAAAGTTTATTGCTTTCATTTTTAAGGTTTTCTATTTGTCATTTGTGGAAAAGTATTTTTGTAGTTTGCTTTTTGCCTTCACTTGGGCAGCGCCTAACTCCAATGGACTCTGGGTGGCTCAGCGCATAAACAATAACAATATAAAAGGGCATATGAAAATAATAACTAGATGGTAAAACCAGTCCACCATTCAAACATGTCACACACACAAAAGGAGGCCCAACCATCCTAGGCCAACATCTGGGGGAAGAGACAGGTGATTAAGACCATCTGGAATACCTTCAGGGAGGGAGTTACCTAGAACTCAAGATGAACATGCTACAGAGAAGGTAAGCTTCTGTGATCTCAATGGATAGCACTGCATAATTGAAGCAGTGTTTATTATGGTATTTATCTTTCTAAGTTTCCCAGAACTGTTAAGGCACTGCATTACATATGAAACCTCTAAGCAACCAGCCAACCAACCAAAACATTAAAAAACTAATGTTGTTAAAATGGACAGTTAAATCTAAGAAAGTTGTCTGCAGTTTATTTGACGTTGTTCCCTAATTGGGCATTGCAACATTTTATTTTTTGAAAGTGTAATATCTCTCTGCGTCCAATTCCCCAACAAATGGTTTCACTGGTCTAGAATTAGGAAAATATAGTCCTGTATTTTCTAGGCTTTTTAAGCAGTGGGGCACAGATGCTGAAGATGGGAGATGTGATAAGACTATAACAAAACTATGTAATTTATTCATGCACCATCAGGCAACCAGAAATTTGTTGGTTCTAGATGATATTTGAGCTCATTTGTTTTCCTAAAGACGTTTCATTATCAAACTAGGTGACATCATTGGTGAGGGAGAATGGAGATTGCTGGTTGCTTATATATAATAATTTATTTTGCCAATCTTGAAGGTTCCTTGATTAGGCTATTTCTTCTTCTTTGATTGTTTGTCTGATGCTGTTTCCTGTTTATTGTTGTTTCTTGTAAACAGTATGTTGATGGGTTGATATGTCTAAAGGAAAACAGTCAAGCTCAAGAACACAAGGAACCCAACAATTCAACCCTGAGCTACATAAATTCTTACTATTGGACTCAGAAACGTACTTGTCTATTAATAAGGCAGAGAAGAATCTTCTTGTTGGGGGGTTATAAGACCTCAAAAAAAAATGTGGACCTTAATCCTATCTCCATTTGGTTCAACAGCATGGGAGCTGATTTTGTATGGGAAGCTACAGGGAGTATCTCTCTTCTGTGTCTCCTTTGGCAAAAGTGAACAGTAAACCCACAGAGAAAATGGCCACCTCGTGTTGACCTTGGCCAAGAACAAGGGAATGGCTTGTTTATAAGTAGGAAAAGATTCCAAGCTCCAAATTCAGACTATACAATCCATTTCTGTTATCTCTCTTTATTTGTAACAGCATGTTTAAACAGAACGTGTCAGCAGCACTTAGAGAAAGCAGAGTAAAAAATAAAGAAGGGGAAAAAAAAGACATTTTAGTTTCAGCACAGAAAAGGCTCTCTACTTCTATGACCAGTGAAGAGTAGCAGATGTATAAAGAGAATGCCACCTCCATCCTAGAAGCCACCAGCTGGGACAGTTCTCCACAACTGTACACATGACATCCACGTAAAGTTACCTATCTACATGTCGGCTAACACTTTGCTTAAAAGCAGCCACAGCTGCCCCCTGGTCCGGCAGAGGCCCTCTTTTGTAAGCTGTGTTACTGAATGCATACCCTTCAGATGGAGGATAATCTGAGATGCTGGAATGCTGGAAGAAAGAAAAAACAAACGAGATTAGTTGCTGATTACATAAAGTCTGCCAGAGATCTTTCACTGCAAATTATGAGCAGCCATTCTCTACACATCTTCAACAGAACTGTCATGACATCATTGCAACCTGAAAAGCTGAGTCCATACCATTTTCCAACATGGAACGGCCTGGATAATTTTAACAAGGAAAAGCTATCAAGCAGATGCTCTGACTGGGACATGGAATGATATTCCCAGATCCTTGTATCCTATGAAATCTGAGCTAGAAATGGATGAATTATAAATTCATAAAAGCTTACAAACAACCGGGCAATACCACATTAAATCATTGTTCCTTCAAGAAGGAAATGTGTCCTACAGATCAAAATAATCTTGACATACACCATCTACTGTATAAGTCTGGAAATCTTGAGTTTTTGAAGGCTACCCTTAGTAGTTTCATATGGACTCAGATCTTCCAGAAGTGAAGCAACTGAAGATCTGAAAAGGGAAGAGGGGTTGCCAATTGTTTTAGAAAGGGAGTTGGGGTTTGAAAAATGGAACAAGCAACTCCTAAAAACAATTGTCCTTCCTTCAGTTTCATACAGGAACTAATAAATAAGTCCCTCTGTTTGTATATGAGAACACTAGAATCTCCAGTCCATCTAGCTCAGAACAAAGTTTGCAATCTACTATAGTACCAAATATATATATATCTGTTTTTCTTTCCCAAAATGACATGGAGTAAGCAAGAAAGGGAGGAGGAGGAAGAGAAGGGGGGAGGAAGAGGAGGAGGAAAGGAAGGAAGGAAGGAAGAAAGAACAGGAAGAGGAAGAGGAAGGAGAAGGAGAAGAAAAGGAGAAGGAGAAGGAGAAGGAGAAGGAGGAGAAGGAGAAGGAGAGGAAGAGGAAGAGGAAGAGGAAGAGGAAGAGGAAGAGGAAGAGGAAGAGGAAGAAGAAGAAGAAGAAGAAGAAGAAGAAGAAGAAGAAGAAGAAGAAGAAGAAGAAGAAGAAGAAGAACCACCTGGTGGGGATGGTAATGCATTCTCCCCCCTCACTTAAGGACATCTTGTCCATGATACTTCTTTACCCTAGCAGTATAATTTTGAACCTAGAGTCTTTTGAATGTTTTAGCACCGAGCTATGATTTCCTTTAGAAGGGGAATTCAGAACTCAGTTGTCAAATTATTTGGTCCCATTGGATCAAACATCACACAGGTTGCTATAGTTACATAAACTAATTAGCCAGCTTTGTAAATGAAGGAATGGACACCACTCCAAAGACCCCAAACCACAAAATGACCTTAAATCATTGCAATACGATTTCTCAAACCCAGTTTATATTTCGATATGGCAAGACTCAAATAAGACCTGCTCGTAAGACAGGGAAAAGGCACACAATGGAGCTCAGCAGAGATTAAGCTAGGACTAATTTTCAAGATTAGAGAAATTCAGGAACAGAATTTCCTAGATTTGAAGTCAACGCTTAGCTCTGTGCATTAAGCAGTGTAACCATGGCAGCAGTATGCATGCTGCTAAGTCATTCAAATATGCTTTTTCTTCCAAAATAAAAAGGGAAAGGAATCTGTTTCCTTAAGAACAAAGCATTTTTAGGAAACACTCCGAGTTAGAATACATTGATATTTTTCCACCATTCAATCACAATACACATGAGACTTCAGTCAAAGAATACAAAAGGAAGGCTAGAAAGCTTTTGTGTTGGCATTTTTCTGCTATCATTGATCACAAAGACAGGTTACAATAAGTTATCATAGACTATTAGAGTGATATGATTAAGAAAATTTATGCTTATTTGTTTCTCCCATCCAAGATTCTCATGGAATGGAATGGAACGGAACGGAACGGAACAGAACAGAACAGAACAGAATTGAATTATTTGGCCAAGTGTGATATGTGGAACATACTTCTCCAATTCACAAATAACATAGACTCTGGATGGGAAGTATGGTTGTTTCAATAGAAGAGAAAACCACATCTTAGAGGAGCATGTGGAAGACAGCTCATTCAAATTTTGAAAAATCTGTGCACATTTGAATTAGGAGATCTGGAACTGTAACTGTTTAGGTCTCTTTCCTAGCAAAACCACCAGCAGAGGCTCATCATCTTGGCGTAACTAAAAAAGTTTCTAATAAAAATAATGTGAAACCAAGCAAATTCCTGGAACTTTTAAAGGAACATTCTAAGCAGTATTATTACTCATCATCTGTGGTAGAAAAACTATAACGCAAAGCAATTTGGTAGCACCTACCAACCATGATGGAAATCCAGAACAACATTCTTCCTGTCCATCAAAATGAATGAGTGAATAACTAACTACAGGTCATCTCCCTTGCTTGATGCAATTGTACTTAGAAATGAATGGAATGCTAATGATTTCTTCCTCGCCAATAGAAATTTCGGTAACCTTCTCCCTAAAACCATTATCTATCTAAATATAATTGCCTTTGAATCATTAGTGTCACAATGAGGCAGCTTGAACAAACGTGTCTTTTAAAGTTCAGAATAATTTACCTATTTATATAGCAGGCGTTCTTAAATAAATAATAATGTGCTTGCATTATTCCTGCCTCTCAATTCAAACTTTGCCATGCTTCTTTTTTATTTACTAATTTATTTGTATCCTGCCTGATTAATTTAATAAACAATTCAAGATGCAGAACATACAGAGTACTCCTTTTTCCTCCTATTTCTCCCTTGTATTTTCCCTACAACAACAACCTGGTGAAGGAAGTTGGACTGAGAGTGTGTGACTGGCCCAAGGTCACACAGCTAGCTTTCCTGGCTAAGGCAGAACCTGAATTCATAATCTTCCACTTTCTATCCTTGTGCCTTAATCACTAGATCAAATTTATGGGGGAGCCAGGTGGAGCAGTGGACTAAAGTGCTGTTAAATAGCACTTAGCTGCCAGCTGCCTGCAATTACTGCAAGTTCGAATCTCACCAGGCTCAAGGTTGACTCAGCCTTCCATCCTTCCGAGGTAGGTAAAATGAGGACCTGGATTGTGGGGGCAATAAGCTGACTTTGTATAAAAAAAAAAGAACACTGCTTTGGGGGGGGGGGAAGCCCTATTAAGCAGGTACATACAAAAGTATGAAGGCTGTTGCTTCATACTTTTGTAAGCCGCCTTGAGTCTCCGGAGAAGGGCGGCATATAAATCAAACCAATAGATAGATAGATAGATAGATAGATAGATAGATAGATAGATAGATGATAGATAGATAGATAGATAGATAGATAGATAGATAGATAGATAGATAGATGGATCTTAAAACTTACATCATGCAGAATAACAGAATTGGAAGTTCTTCTAGTACATGGGTGTCAAACTTTATTTCATTAATGGCCGCATCAAGGTTGTGTTTGACTTTGGGGGGCAAGGGTGGGGATGGCCAGGTTGAGCATGACTAGCTTGACGTCACTTGTGTGAGGGGCACCTGTTGGTGACCCGAGCTCACTGCCAGCGAAAACAGGCGCCCGAGCTCCATTTTTGGCTGGGATGGCCTCCTGCAATCCTCTGCCAGTAAAAATGGAGCTTGGGAGGGCTCCGTTTTCACTGACAGAGGCATCATACGCTGGTTCTTTGCTGTTTCCTGGATGGCCCCGTGGGCCAGATCTAAGCACCCCATGGGCTGCATCTGGCCCCTGGGCCTTGAGTTTGACACCGCTGTTCTAGTACAACTCACCCATGTGGGAGACCCTATACCATTCCAGACAAATGGCTGTCCATCCTCTTCCAAAAAACCTCCAATGTTGGAGCATCTACAATTTCTGAAGGCAAGCTGTTCCACTGATTAATTGTTTTATTGGGAAATTTCTCCTTAGTTCTAGATTGGATCTCTCTTTGATAGGTTTTCATCCATTACTTCTTGTCTTGCCTTCAGATGCTTTGGAAAATAGGTTGTCCACCACTTCTCTCAAATATTGGAAGATTGCTATCCTGTCTCCCCTAGTCCTTCTCATCCTCAGGAAGGCTTGATCAACATCATCAGCAAGAATCTGAGCATAACGAAGTGGTTTAGGTAAGCAGAATATGGAGCGCATATAATCATTCAGCCCCATTCTGATTATAGATTGGAATAAAAATGCTTTTTTTAACACATAAAAAAGCCCTCAAGTCCAATTCAAACCCTGACAACCCATATGGATACATCCAGTGGTGGAATTCAATTTTTTTTACTACTGGTTCTGTGGGTGTCGCTTGATAGGCGTGGTGTGGCTTGGTGGGCATGGCAGGGGAAGGATATTGCAAAATCTCCATTCCCACCCCACTCGGGGGCCAGCCAGAGGTGGCACTTGCAGGTTCTCCAAACTACTCAAAATTTCCGCTACCGGTTCTCCAGAACCTGTCAGAACCTGCTAAATAGCACCCTTGGATACATCCATGAAATTTTCTTAGTCTATGTTTGCCTTATTGGGAATATTTTTTTTCAACTACCCAATCTAGTTTACAGTCCTGCGTTTCAGATCGCCTCCATCCCACTCATTCCATCCAAGTGCCAATCAAGCAAGCTGCATGGCTTTTCAGATCAGCCAAGGTCACTTAACTGACCTTAATGCACAAATAAATAAATAAACAGACAAAGGGAGAAGATAAGGAAGGCAGGGAGATGCTGCTCTTCCTTTTCAGGTTGAATTTAATTTCCTTTTCCAACCCTGTCAAAAATAACTGCCCTTTTCACTCAGAAGGAGGTAAACATATTTATTTTTTGATTTTAATCATAAACTAGGCTTCTCTGCTGAGTGCCTCCAGACACACCACGCTTGTTAAGTCTCAAATTCTCAGTGTTCTCAGAACTGTAGTCCATTTAAAAGGTGTCGGGCTACAGAAGGCCCCCATAAAACATCACACAACCATTTCAAGGGATTCACAAGACAAAAGCCACACATTGGCAGATTGTCACTTTTCAGGTGGCAGGTGCTATGGCACAATATCATATGCTGGGGTGAGATTCTGAACTCCGAAAAGTTACTTGTTTGTTTTTTAATGACCCAAAGCTCAAGACAGCTGAGCATTCTTGCCAGAAATCCTGTGAAGACTTGCAAAGGTTTGCTGGGCTTTTGAGACTTTATATAATTTTGGGATTCCATGAATGCCATCCAAGGGTTATGTACCATATTTTGGGGAGTATAAGACGCACTTTCACACACACCCCTAAAAGAGAGTGGAAATGTTGGTGCATCTTATACACCGAATGCAGCCATTTTTGGCCTCCTGAAACCCTGCCCTGTGTATCCCATTTTCACCAAAAACAGGCCTGTTTTTCTCAAAAACAGGATGCGCAGATAGTTTGGGAGGCCTGCAGAGTGTTCCTAGGGGCTGAGGAGGGCAAAAACATGATGCATGGGGGGTTTGGGAGGCAACAAATGGGCCTGTTTTTTGTGAAAATGGGAGCGTTTTTGCCCTCCCCAGCCCCTAGGAGCACTCTGTAGGCCTCCCAAACGCTCTGCGCACCCCGTTTTCACAAAAAACAGGCCTGGTTTTGGCCTCCCAAGCCTCCCATGTGTCACGTTTTTGCCCTCCCCAGCCCCCAGGAGTACTCTGCAGGCCTGTGTTTCGCAAAAACAGGATGCGTAGAGGGTTTGGGAGGCCTGCAGAGTGCTCCTGGGGGCCGGGGAAGGCAAAAGCGTTTTTTTTTCTTGTTTACCTCTTCGAAATCTTGGTGTGTCTTATACTCTGGTGTGTCTTATAGTCCGAAAAATACGGTAAGTGCCACACTGTTACTAAGTTTCCCAGTCCTTGACATAAAACCATCCTGCAGTTGGACTGTTGAGAACAAAATATATTACTTTCCGTACCTCGCTTGACAATCTTTTCATCTCTTGCTTCCTCTGCTGTTCTGCCACGTTGGCCACAGACTCAGCCAACTGGTTGAGTTCTTGCTCATTTGGGGCCCCCATGAAGCTCAGCAAAGGAGGCTCCCAGCCGTTCCTGAACCGTGGCACGTAGGGTGGGATGAAGTGCTCTTTGGGCCACTCAGCTCTGCATTTAAGACAAAGGTAACATCGTCATTTAAAACCTTTACACCAGCGGGAGTAAAGTGACAACTGGATTACAAAACAAAAAGTCGCATGCATATTACATTATATAAAGGATTGTTCTTTTTTTCATGATGACAACCATCCTTTATTTGATGCTCTCTAAATGTGTTGGACAACAATCCCTGTTACTTTTAGCCATTAGTGAACATGATGGTTGGGTGTGGAGGGAACATTAACCCAAAAGATCAGGAGACCATCTAGCTCAGGGGTCTCCAACCTTGGCAACTTTTAAGATCTGTGGACTTCAACTCCCAGAATTCCTCATCCAGTTTTGCCTGGCAACTTTGCTTGGCAACTTGGCCAGCTTTGCTTGGCAATTTTAAGACTTGTCCACAGATCTTAAAGTTGCCAAGCAAAGGTGGCCAAGTTGCCAAGCAAAATGGCCAAGCAAAGCTGGCTGAGGAATTCTGGGAGTTGAAGTCCACAGGTCTTAAAAGTTGCCAAGGTTGGAGACCCCTGATCTAGCTGGAGAAAGCAACTCCACTCATTCTATTTCCTACAGAGGCTTCTGACCAAGAGGTAAGGGAATTCTGAATTCAAGCTCTCTTACATACACAAAGGATTACAGACATGAATTCCAGCCTATCTGCAGCTCTAAATAGTATTGGAAGAAGGAAAGAGGACCCTAAGGAGGCTGGCTCCAATTTCTTGTTACAACTGTACACGTAGTCCTCAACTTACAATCTTTTCTTTAGTGATCATTTGAAGTTACAACAGCATTGAAAAAAATGACTTACGTCTGTTTTTGACACGGATGACCACTGCAGCAACCGCCTGGTTGTGTGATCAAAATTCAGCCATTTGGCAATTGATTCATATTTATGACAGTGACCTTCTGACAAGCAAAGTCAACTAGATTCACTTTTCAACTGTGCTACTAACGTAACGACTGCAGTGATTCACTTAACAGCTGTGACCGGAAAGGTCGTAAAATAGGGCAAAATTCACTTAATGACTCTCACTTAGCAATAGACATTTTGGGCTGAATTGTGGTTGTAAGTCAAGGACTACCTATACCAGAAAACAATTTCCCTTAAGATCACAACAATCTTTTCCAATCTAAGATAGATAGATAGATAGATAGATAGATAGATAGATAGATAGATAGATAGATAGATAGGTAGGTAGGTAGATGGATAAATATAAGACAGATTAGATATACAGATAGATATATGATGGATGGATGGATGGATGGATAGATAGATGGATAGATAGATAGATGATGGATGGATAGATAGATAGATGATGGATGAATGGATGGATAGATAAATATAAAACAGATTAGATATACAGAGATATATGATGGATGGATGGATGGATAGATAGATATAGATAGATGATGGATGGATGAATGGATGGATAGATAAATATAAGACAGATAGATTAGATATACAGATAGATAGATATATGATAGATGGATGGATGGATAGATAGATAAATAGATAGATGATAGATGGATGGATGGATAGATAGATAGATATATATATATAAGACAGATAGATTAGATATATAGATACAGATACAAATACACAGAGAGAGAGAGAGAGAAGGAGAGAGGGAGGGAGGGAGGGAAAGATAGAGATTTGAGATTATCTAGCCTTATATTCCAATGTGTTTGAAGAATACTGGGATCAGAAGGCTGAATACTGATATGGAAAGAAATTTACTTTTGTGACTAAAGTCTTCCAATATTAGAGAACTCAACACACCTCTGGTGTACTACATCATTAGATATTTTGGAATGGAATGGTGCTTGAATGCATTGGAGAAAAAAAAATACGGGATGAGTTGAAAATGTATGATTGATATTTGCCTTCAATTTATGGGAAAATAAAATCTGTATAGCCAAATGAAAAATGTGGTAATACTTCCACGTTTCTTATACTCATGAGATGAGTTGTCAACAGTTTCCAGCTAGACAATTATTTCAGGAATCGTGAAAAATATTCCACTGAGATCAACCCGCTCTTCCTACTTGAAGTTGTGCGTTAGAAAGCCAGATTTTCTTTCCATTATCAGAGGCCCTGCACAAAAATGCCATGGCATTAATTACTGCCGCCTCCATATATATATATCCATCTCTAGATATGCAGAACACTATTCTCAAAAATGAATCAAAGCGACAAATGCCAATTAGGCTTAAGGAAAAGCCAAAATTAATTGCATGCTGGCATGGTTTCTGTTCATTTATAAGCATGGATGGGAAGGTGAGAAGACATTTTTAAGAGTTGTTGTCGCATTGGATGGCAGCGGGGGAGATGTCCTCTGACCCTTCAAGTTCATTCGAACGAATACAATTTCTTCAATAAAACTTTCTTCCTCTCCTTATTCAAGGTTGTGTAAAACTTCTCTGGGTGAGCTTAGAAGTTAACACTGGGGGCTAAAATCTGAATAAACTTAAACTTCTCATTGGATTGAAATGGCAGCAATGCCTGGGAGAAGAACATCTCCCATCACTCCTGTACAGGAGAATATTGTTACCAAGGATGTGACAACCAAGGGCAACAACGAGATAGAGTGGGTGGGTGAATCTTCTGTATCCTAAGGGTCACTCCTGGCACATTTCAAAATCAGAATTTCAACAGGAACTAAGAGGAAGTAGAACATAGACTATAAAATAAGAGAGTTGGAATGGACCTTAGAAGTGTTTAGTCCAACCCCCTGCTCAAGCAGGGGACCCTATACAATTTCAAACAAATGGTTGTCCAGTCTCTTTTTGACAGTCTCCAGTGATGGAACACCCACAACTTTTGAAGGTAAGCTATTCCATTGGTTGATTGCTCTCACGATTAGGAAATTTCTCCTTAGTTCTAGGTTGCTTCTCTCCTTGGTTCTCTTAACTACTTTGAGGGACAAGGAAAGACCAGGAGATAAGATCTTGTCTCTGCTTTTTGAGTGGTCTCCTTAAAATGAACTTTCAATCTGAAGGGGAGTAAAGTCTCACAACACAGAGAACTTTCAATGCTATTCATATTCCTCCCTCGATAACGACAGTGTCAACTCGCAAAGCATCCCTGGACTGTTCTTGAGTTGCCATAGGCAAGGGGGATGGGAAAATGGCGAAGCAGCACCGCAGCCAAAAACAAAAGCACATTCCAGACATATCTCTCTCAAGGCTGTCTTCCAGGGTTACCCACAGCGACCGGAGGGGAGTGATCTCTACAACCTGTGAAATTGCTCCATTGGTGAATGTGACTGATAACACACCCAGGGCGGGGGGAAAACAAGGTCAAGTCTCGTCTGTAAATTACATGGGGTCAGAGTTGGCTTCACTTGGAATGTGTTGACATGAAGCTCCTAATAAATAACTGGATTTCTTTCTGGGGCTCATGATTTAATTAGGGCAGCCGTCTGAACCCTGACACACAGCTGTGTGGGAATCCTTCAGCAAAAACTTTCCCAACAGATGGGCTGGGATTACAACTCTTCAAATTCGAAATGCTGTAATAACTTGGAATTGCGGACATTCCAGATCAATAAAGGGCAGTTTGCCTATCCTCCCCAATGAGGATTTCTACAGGATCTCTCTGTATCAATGACAGTTTTCTGGATAGACAATATTACAGTGGAGTTTTTTTTTTAAAGGGAAGCATTACAAGTAGTCCTTGATTTACAGAAGTTTTTTTAATGACTGTTTGAAGTTACAATGGTACTGAAAAAAGTGACATGATCATTTTTCTCACTTACAACCATTGCAACATACCTACACCATGTTTCTCTCAAAATAAGACCTGGGTCTTATATTAATTTTTGCTCCAGGGTTTATTTTCTGGTTAGGTCTTACTTTTGGGGAAATACGGTACTAAATGCATCGGTCTGGCTGACAATCTTAACTTTTTGGGGTAGGGCTTATATTACGAGCATCCTGGAAAATCATACTAGGGCTTATTTTCTGGTTGAGTCTTATTTTAGGGGAAACATGATCAAAATTCAGATGCTTGACAACTGTTTCATATTTATGACGGTTGCAGTGTCATGTGATCCCCTTTTGTGACCTTCTGACAAGCAAAGTCAATGGGGAAGCCAGATTCACTTAACAACCGTGTCACTAAATTAAGAACTGCAGTGATTCACTTAGCAACTGTGGTAAGAAAGGTCATAAATAGGAGCAAAATTCACTTAACAAATGTCTCACTTGGCAACAGAAATTTTGGGCTGATTGTGCTCATGTTTCGAGGACTACCTGTATGCTGAAACAGCATGCCTAGTGTACGAATTAAGAATTGTGGTGGAAATTCCGCCTTATCTCAGGCTTTTGGCTTTCCTCTCCTTTTTTTTTCCTGTACAGAAAACATTTCATACATTTTTGCCTGCGTTTCTTGTACTCATCAGTGTCAAGAATGGATCTATTTACAACACCCTCAATCATTTCAAAATTTATTAATGGCTGTAATTAGACGTGCATAATTATCTCTGTATGGGTCTGTTTTAATGCAGGCTGACAATCATGTCATTATGATCACTGATTTGTGTCACTCTCCAGCCACCCAGATTCACTCTTCATTATAAAAGCTGTGAGCATCTGCTCAAAATGGCTATTGATTTGTATGATCAATTAATCAATAATGGCTAATTGATATATAAGGAGCCTCTTCATACCGAGAGGCTTTGCCAACAAGCTTCTGAATTTTTTCATTAGGAAAAAAAAAAAGGAAACAGAAACATTAATAACTGAATAAAAAACTCAAGAATATAAAAATTTTCTTGAACTTATACAGGATGGAAACTAATCAAGGAGAGAAGTAAGCTAAAACTAAGGAGAAATTTTCTGACTAAAAATGGTGGAACAACTTGCCTCCAGAAGTTATGAATGCTGTAAGTTTTTAAGAAGAGACTGGATAACCATTTGTCTGAAATGGTGTAGGGCAGTGATGGCTAACCTTTTTGCTATCACTGCCAAAAGTGGGGGGAGCACGGGGAAGTCACCCACATGTGTGCCCGCACCCATAATTCAATGCATCCCACCCCTGCACATGTGCATGCGTCCCCCTCCACTTTTAGCACGTGATGGCCCAGTAGGCCTGTTTTTCACCCTCCCTAGGCTCCAGAGGCTTCCTAGGAGCCTAAGGAGGCAAAAATGGCCTTCCCTACCCCCCTGGAGGCCCTCCAGAGGCCGGAAACAGCCCATTTCTCAACTTCCGGTGGGACCGAAAGGCCCAAAAATCGGTTGGCTGGCACACAGATATGTGCCGGAGCTGAGCTACGGCAATGCTCACATGCCCACTGATATGGCTCCGTGTGTCACCTGTGGCACCCATGCCATACGTTCGCTATCTCGGGTGTAGGGTTTCCTGCCTAAGCAGGAGGTTGGTCTAGAAGACCTTCAAGGTCCCTTCCAACTCTGTCTTTCCTATTCCTATTCCCATTCCCATTCCCTTCCATTCCATTCTGAAGGATGTGCAGATTGGTGAAAAAAGAAAATACGCCCATGAAGTTTTACACAGTTCAAATAAATGACATTCAACTCAATTGTTACCTGGCTTTGGTCCATGCATTCCCTAGAGATACCCAGAGTTGTCCTTCTTCACTCGTGACAATGCAGCGTAAAAAATCGATGGTGTCTTTTGTCAAAAGGGGGCTGAGCACTGAGCTAGCGAGCTCAGGCCCTCCTGTTGATTGTACCACCTACAAGAAATAATAAATGTACACTGAGATAATGTGGTCGCTTGCAGAATAGAGCCAGTAGTTGTATGCAGCAGGGGTAAAATGCTTCCGGTTCAGATTGGTTCGGCTGAATCAGTAGTGATGGTGGCTGGTGGTTCGGAGAACCGGTAGCGATGGTGGCTGGTGGTTCAGAGAACCGGTAGCGATGGTGGTGCGAGGCTCCACCCACCCGCCCAATCATCACTTCCTGGTTTTAACCAGGAAGTAACCTGTTTTTTACCTTCTACACATGCACAGAGGCTCCACGCGCACACTTGATTCCCACGTGCGAGCGAAGCTAGCCTGCACGCGTGGTACATACACTTATGAACCGGTTGGGAAGGTAAGTAGATTTCACCCTTGTATGCAGTGATAATGCCCTGTTATTTAGCAGAGGTAGTTGGATAGGATTAACACCATTTCTGGTTTTCCTTTGAAAATCTATGTATATGTGGGTTGGAGTTTTTGTTTTTGTACATTTTAAAAGGGGCAAGATCAGGGGTGTGGTATTCACTTACCTTCGCTACCGGTTCGCAAATATAAGCGCACAGGACCTTCTGCGCATGCGCAAAGCATAAAAAATGGGATATGATTACATCCAGGCGGGTGGGCAGAGCCTCCCACAGCCACCGTTATTGGTTCAGACTGGGCAAGATCCTTTGCCTTGAATACAGGTTTTCCCAAAGATGTTTTTTTTCAAGAGGCAACTGGACTTTCTTTGTTTTTCTGAAATGAAGAAGAACCTGATGAAGCTTCTTGGATGAGAATTGAAACCTCTTCAAAGAATAACCAGAAAGTCCAGTTGCCTCTTGAAAAAGCACCTTTGGAAAAACGATGACCTGGATGACTGAGAAACTCCATAGACATGCATACAGGTAATTCTCAATTTATGATTCAATGGACTGTTCAAAGTTAGGACAAACTCAAAAGATTTGTCTGGTGGCGCAGCAGACTAAAGCCTATTATTAACATTCAGCTGCTTGCAATTACTGTAAGTTCGAACCTCACCAGGCTCAAGGTTGACTCAGCCTTCCATCCTTTCTAAGGTAGGTAAATTGAGGACCCAGTTTGTGGGGGCAATAAGCTGACATTGTATAAATATACAAAAGTATGAAAGCTATTGCTTAACGCATTGTAAGCCACCCTGAGTCTCCGGAGAAGGGCGGCATATAAATCAAATTAAAACAAAACAAAACAAAAACCGTTATTTATGACCCGTCCTCCAAGTTACAACTTCCACACCACCCCTGTGGTCGTATGATTGCATTTCAAACACTTGCATTTGCATGCATGAATGGTTGCTGAATCCTGTGATCATGTGATTGCATTTTACACTTTTTTGCGTTTTCTGACAAAAAAATACCCATTGAATGAGTTGGATTAGGACTTATAACTATAGGATTTGCTTAACAATCATATGATTTGCTTAATGACCAAAGTAACTTGCTTAAAGACCAATGTAAAAATGGTCATAAAATTGAGTCCGATCATGTGGTGACTTGACCTACCACTACGATCCATGACCAAAATTCCAGGCTTATGGAATTTTTTTTATTTAGGATTAAAATTCCAAAAGTTGAGCACTACCTGTACTCTGTAGATTAAACTTGGTACATTAAACATGAGTTTTGAGTTTTGAAATCTAAGCTCAAAATGTTGAGCTCCTTCTTGATTCTGGGCCAAATAAAACCCTTGGAATTGGTAAAATTGACTAAAATACCATGAAGGCGTTTAAAACAGATGAGACTTTTTATTTCAATATGGAGTAAGCTAGCTTTAAGGAAGCCAATAAAAAAAGAAGGTTTTGATTTTCATGATTCATACACCCTCTGCATTCAACTCTGCAAATTCGATGCACTCAGAGAAATAAACTGAGCCCCTAGATATTAAACCATATTTCAGACTTACCATATTTAGAGGAGTAAACAGAAAGTGAATCAGTTCAGTTGCACTGGGATTCTGGATGTGTGACTTTAATTTAGCCTGTGAAAGGTAAAAAGGGAGAGTGTGGAAGAGAGCTTATGAGAATAAAGTTCAGCAGTTCAAATTGGCATTTGAAATATCTCAAACACAGTTCATGCCATAACTTAGTTATTAATAAAAGGTAATTACATTTGTATAATGATAAGCCAGCTAAAATCCCAAAAGTTTATACATTGATACATATACAATGCAGTGGTGGATTGCTCCCAGTTCGGTCTGGTTCTATAGAACTGGTAGTAAAACTGGCGGGAGGCTCCGCCCACCCGCCATGACATCATCATGGGTGATCTGCACATGCGCAGGAGATAATAGATAAGATTAATCCCCTGATCAATCTAATCTACTCAATCTAATTAAAAAATTCTTAAACTAAGTAAGGATGTATTTAAACCATAGTTTTCTGAATAAACCAAAGCCAATCTTTTAAATGAGCAATGCAGCCATAACTTGTTCATTGCTTGTATGCTTTCTCTCTCTTTATTTTACCATGAGTGAATAAAAGGAGCTACATGTAAGCCACAAATAAATACGAATTCTTGACTTTATGCAAAGAAACCTTCAGAAACTAACAAAGGCTAGTTGAGGTCATATCATTCTGATGCAGTAAGTATCCAAATTTAGGGTTAATTTCTTAATAAACATTATTTCAAGGTTTATTTATTAAATGCAATATTTTCAAGAAAAATTTCAAGGCTTTTTTTTTAAAGAGTTAGTCCTGGTTGTCTCTCTTAATGTTTTAGTTCTTTGGTATCCATCCTGAAAATTTTAAATTAGGCATTGACACACAGATGAAAAGCAACAGATGTCTCAGACAATTCAATCATTATGATGTATATTACTAAAATAGTCCTCTTTCTATACTCTAGAATCAGTAACAGTGATAGTTTACATCAGTGTATCAAAAAACGCCAAAATGAAGTTATTGGAAGTTTTCAGGAAAAGGAAGAAGAGGGTGAAAGTAGGAATATCTAAACACATTCTTTATACTCTCTGAAGATTGTCTTTAGCACCCTAGAAAGATTCTTGTGTTGTAGCTTGAAAAAAATCCAGCAAAAACATCAGTCCTGGAAGTTGCAATACTTCAGCTGAGTGTGATGGAATTTTTTTTTAAACATATCTCTAAAGAAAGTGAGCTATAATGCCACTATTTGCTCACCCCTTTAGATCATTTCCCTTTTGTTCTAAAACAAACAATTCAGAAGCAGTTTGTACAATTGCTAAGATAGTGTATTCAGTTAAGGAAATCTAAGTTGCAATTTATAGGAAAGCTAATGAAATCCACAGTGGCAGATGGCAACAACAGATTTTAAAAAACAGACTATTGCTATCAAGCTTCAACAAAAACCTGGAATTGCTTTGAGTAGCCAGCTCATATTCACTTACCAAAAGGTTGAAACCATGTTTAAATTTTTGCAAACAGTCCACAAATTCATCTGGAGTTGGAGGCTTTGCACGGAGAGTTAAGACCCCCTCTGAAAAATAGAAAAATGAACCCAAAATCACTTAGAGGAGTACCTACAGAAATATTTTCATCACTGGCAAAACAGGAGAATTGAGATTCTAGACTGAATGAGATGTATAAACGGACCATGTAGCTTCAAGTTTCATTTGGAATGTCCTCCGTAAACTATAGAAGCAATGGAGTCCTAACTCAGTCCTTTGACTAATGGGAGAAAGTGTTACCAGCAAGAAACTTTTTTAAAGTTGGCAACCCGGTCTTCATACAAATTTATGCTCCTGCAACTCACTCTGCAGAATGGTAATAACCAACCTGCCCCCAAGATAGCATCCTCTAGGTCTATAATGGCGAACCTATGGCACGCGTGCCAAGGGTGACACATGGAGCCATTTCTGTGGGCACGCGAGATGTCAGCTTCACTGAGCATGGATGCGCGCCTCCCACTGGCCAGCTAATTTTCGGGTCTCTGCCATGCATATGCCCATGCCGCCCCTCCCTTCCCAGAAGTCTCCATGCAACCTGTTTGGTAAGCCAGGTAAGTACAGGGCTTGCGTGGAGGCTCTGGGAGGGCGAAAAACGGGCCAACCGGAAGTCCGGAAAAGGGCCGTTTCTGGCAGGGGTGAAATCTACTTACCTTTCTTATCGGTTCGGAAGCACATGCTCTGCGCATGTGCTCGCTTCACTCCTGAGCGCATGTGCATCATATGTGCGCGCACACCTTCTGTGCATGCGCAAAACCTTCTGCGCATGTGCAGAAGGTAAAAAAACATTACTTCCTGGCTAAAATCAGGAAGTAATGACACCCAGGTGGCGATCGCTACCGGATTGCCAAACCATAGGGAAAAATCACTACCGGATCAGGCGATCCGGTCCGATCTGGGAGCATTTCACCCCTGGTTTCTGGCCTCCGGAGGCTTCAGGGAGGCCTGCTAGGCCCAAAACAGGGTGCGGGGAGGGGGTTCATGTGCGTATGCAGGGGGGACAGCGAAGTGGGGTCATTTGCACCTGCATGGGGGGGCGGGGCAGCACAGTGGGGTCATATATCCACTCTTGAAGACACAAGATGAGAGAGAGAGAGAGAGAGAGAGAAAAAGAAAAAGAATGAGAGAGAGAGAGAGAGAATGAGAATGAGCCCAAGGATGATCAATCCACCAAAGGATGAAGACCTTTTCATTGGAGATTATGGATGTAATCCACTACGGTGTTTCTCAACGTCAGCAACTTTAACATGTGCTTCAACTCCCAGAACTCTCCATGTACTTCAATTCAATTCAAACCTTTATTTTCAGAGTACAACATGTGTACAATGAGATTGGCTGAACCTCAACTCCCAGAATTCCTCAGTCAGCATGTTGGGCTGGAGATTCTAGGAGTTGAAGCAGTGGTGAAATCCGATTTTTTTTATTACCAGTTCTGTGGGCATGGCTTGGTGGGCATGGCAGGGGAAGGATACTGCAAAAACTCCATTCCTACCCGACTCCAAGGAAAGGATACTGCAAAATCTACATTCCCACACCACTCTGGGGCCAGCCAGAGGTGGTATTTGCCGGTTCTCTGAACTGCTCAAAATCTCCAGAACCTGTCAGAACCTGCTGGATTTCACCCCTGAATGGAAGTCTATGTAGCTTACTCAGGTTGAGAAACACTAATCTACCACACTGGACCAATGTGGGATAATAGATCAATAATTTTCCACTTTGACCTATGGCTGAGAGTGAATGACTGGCAGCTAGCACCTGTGCATGAATCTCCTCATTCCTGTACCTTCGCAATAGCAATAACAACAGTATTTAGACCTACATACCACTCCATAGTCCTCTCTGGGTAGTTTACAATGTCAGCATATTACCCCCAACAATCTGGATCCTCATTTTACCGACTTCAGAAGGAGGGAAAGATGAGTCAACCTTGAGCCTGTTCAGGATCAAACTCCAGATTGTAGGCAGAGTTTGCCTGCAATACTGCATTTTAACCCCTGCACCACCAGGATTCTCACACCAGTGGTTCCTTAACCACAATACCACACTAGCTGTCTCCCCCCCTCACACATACACACATGGGAAAAAATGCATAATATATTTAGATGCAAATGATTTTGTTCTGAATTTTTTTTTGCAAACCCCACTTCAAGAGTGGGAAACTCTCTAGCATGAGATGGACTATTTCAAACATTTTGGAAAATGTAGAGTTTGAAAGAGATAATCTCTGTTCCCAGATTGAAAAAAAAATTAATTCCAAAATACTTAAAAGAGCCCATTTTGCACTTGAAATGGAACATTTCACAAGATTTCATACTACTCCAAACTAACACACCCTTAATCCAAACAAAAGAGTTAATTGACTCAAGACGGATGCCTTGTGGAAATTCCTTTTTTTTAAAATGTTGATTCATACTCCTTTTCTTTGTTCTGCTGTGCATGTATGCAAACGAATGACAGAATAGAGAAAAGATCAGCTGCCTGTTCTTTTCAACATTAGTCAAACATTAAGCATAAATCTCATCCCAGACATGACAGGAGTGTAACAAACAGATCATGATTGAAGGGTAAGGTTGGCTGAATGCCCAATGAACTACTTATCTAACTAAATAGAGGAACTCTTTAACAGTTCAGCCCAGTGAAATGTGATCAGAAAACCACTGAAAGAAGAAACGATTCTGCTCCTTACCACCTGGTCCTTTCTTCTTATTTTTCTTGCTTTTCTTCCGCTTTGAAAGTTCTGTAAAAGCTTCTGCTGCTTTCTGAAGCTTGGTGACAAAATATTCAATGTCATCCAGAATATGATTCAGGATTTGCTAAAGGAAACAGATAGTGGGCGTCATTTATGAATGTAAGGAACGTCACCCAAAATGTTGTAACGTTAGTTATGAAGAATGAGAATCATTGCAGAGAACCTGCGCATTTATCTACGGAAAGTGACACCTTGTAAAGTGGATATGGCCTGATATTACCATATCGCTTGAGTCTATGTTTCCCCCTTTGTTCTAAAAGCCAGCATCAATAAAAGCTCTGTGCTTGGTTAAGATTGGGCCGTAATTATTTGAGATCTTCCCACACACAATCTTGACTTAACTGAATTCTTTCTGGAGTGCTAGGGAAACCTTTTTTTAGCCTTATCTTATGGCAAGCAATCGAGAACTTATAAAACTATTTCTGCTCTAGTTAGCAGTTGGTCCCCCACCACCACCTATGAAATGAGAGTCAGGATCCACTTAAAGTAAAGTATTTTTAGCTCTCAGTACAAAGAACAATTGAAGGCTTTGTGTAGGGGAAGTTCCAAGGTATATGCAAATATACTTCTAAAGTTACTACCTTGTTTCTCTGAAAATAAGACCGGGTCTTATATTAATTTTCATTCTAAAAGATGGCCTTCTGCCACCAGTAGCCTCTCACCGACCAGTACGCTCCCATAGAGAGGCGGCCCCCAGGGGGAGAGCCTTCTCTGTGGGGGCACCTGCCATCTGGAACGAGCTCCCCACGGAGATACGGACGATCTCAGAGTTACACACTTTCCGCCGCGCCCTAAAAACATTTTTATTCCAACAGGCTGGTCTGGTCTAACTCTTCCTTTTAATCTGGTTTTAAATTTTATAAATGGGGTGTTTTAAATCTGTTTTTAATTGTCTTGAGCCTAAATTATTTAATATGTTTTAATAATCTCTCTTAATTTTTGTATTATGCTTTTTATCTTGAGGCTGTACACCACCCTGAGTCCTTCGGGAGTAGGGCGGTATAGAAATCTAATAAAATAAATACTATATTTTCCTGCATATAAGACTACTTTCTAACACACAAAAATCTTCTCAAAAGTCGGGGGTCGTCTTATATGCCGGGTTTCATTCTCCTGTAACCAGGCAGACCAGCCCATAAGGCTCTGACGAGCCTTAAATGGCTCTGAGGAGGGTCGTCTTATACACCCGGTCGTCTTATACGTTGGAAAATACGGTAAATAAAATAAAATAAATAAATAAATTAGGGCTTATTTTCTGGTTAGATCTTATTTTGGGGAAAATATGGTATTAAATGCACCCATCTGGCTGACAATCTTAACTGGGGCATATTTTGGGGGTACGGCTTATATTACGAGCATCCTGAAAAAAATCATGCTAGGACTTATTTTCTGGTTGTGTCTTATTTTTGAGGAAACAGGGTACTCCGCCTCCTTTCTTTTCATTCGGTCCTGAATTAAGTTTTTATAGGCTCCAAATACCTATCTCATGACCCTTAGTATTATTATTTTTATTGATTGATTAGCCCTTGGACCATATCAAAGTGTAGAGCTCCAGAAACAAATTATTACTAAAATTTGATAAAAGTAATTTAAAATGGAAATTGGATAAAATACAATTTAAAAGGAAATTGGAATAAAATACGATTTAAAATTAAATTGGAATAAAATACGATTTAAAATTAAATTGGAATAAAATACAGTCTAGTAGGATAACGATCAGTAAAGGAGGCAGGAAGTGTAGCCCTCCAGATATTGCTAAAATAGAACTGCCAGCACTACAGCCAACTAGGCTAAAACTGTTCGGAATGGTTTGGCAATCCCTTGATGGCCACTGTTACTTATTCCTAAATCAGAGGGTCCTAACTAGAAGCCTAATCAGAGGCTGAAACATATAAAGAACGGTTGCTGGAACTAATGACAAGAAGGACTGGGGAGACATGATAGCAGTGTTATATGATACCAATATCTCAGGGGCTGCCATAAAGAAGAGGGAGACAAGCTATTCTCCAAAGCACCTGAGGGCAGGACAAGAAGCAATGGGTGGAAACGAATCAAGGAGAGAAGCAACTTAGAACTAAGGAGACATTTCCTGACAGTTAGAACAATTAATCAGTGGAACGACTTGCCTCCAGAAGTTGTGAATGGTCCAACACTGGAAGTTTTTAAGAAGAGGTTGGATAACCATTTGTCTGAAGTGGTGTAGGGTTTCCTGCCTAAGCAGGGGGTTGGACTAGAAGACCTCCAAGGTCCCTTCTAACTCTGTCCTGTCCTGTCCTGTCCTGTCCTGTCCTGTCCTGTCCTATCCTATCCTATCCTATCCTATCCTATCCTATCCTATCCTATCCTATCCTATCCTATCCTATCCTATCCTACCCTACCCTACCCTACTCTACTCTACTCTACTCTACTCTACTCTACTCTACTCTACTCTACATTTCTTCAAGCCTTCATGGACTCCCTGTGATGACATCACCCCCTTTGTGATAAACTCAGATATGAAAAACCACTGTTCAAGGAAAAAGGTGGCTATCTTGGTTTTAAAGAACCTATGCACCTTCCTTCCCACGCCCCCAGCCCCCAATATGCCTTCAAATTGTTTTCATGCTACAGGCCTCAAGACCAGCTGCATTACTTGGCCCACAGTAAGTAGCATTATGTTATATTAGTTACCTGTTCAGTAGAAAGCACTATGCTACACCTACCTATTGTGTGAACTGGAACTCTTCAGACATAGAAGAATTCTTACAATGGAATGGAATGGAATGGAATGGAATGGAATGGAATGGAATGGAATGGAATGGAATAGAATAGAATAGAATAGAATAGAATAGAATAGAATAGAATAGAATAGAATAGAATAGAATAGAATAGAATAGAATAGAATAGAATAGAATAGAATAACAGAGTTGGAAGGGACCTTGGAGGTCTTCTAGTCCAATCCCCTGCCTAGGCAGGAAACCCTACACCACTTCAGACAAATGGTTGGTTATCCAACTCCTTTTTAAAAACTTCCAGTGTTGGAGCATTCACAACTTCTGCAGGCAAGTGGTTCCAGTTATCAATTGTTCTAACTATCATGAAATTTCTCCTTAGTTCTAGGTTGCTTCTCTCCTTGATTAATTTCCATCCATCGCTTCTTGTCCTGCCTTCAGGTGCTTTGGAGAATAGCTTGACTCCCTCTTCTTTGTGGCAGCCCCTGAGATATTGGAACACTGCTATCATGTCTCCCCTAGTCCTCCTTTTCATTAAACTAGACATACCCAGTTCCTGCAACCGTTCTTCATATGTTTTAGCCTCCAGTCCAGTCTTCTAAGAAAACTTCTTCTTAGATGCTCTATGTACAGCCTCTCAAGGAAGTTGAACTCTCAGGTGTTGCATGTAAAAACAGGGGTCTCCAACCTTGGTAACTTTAAGACTTGTGGACTTCAACTCCCAGCTTTGCTGGCTGAGCAACTCTGGGAGTTGAAGTCCACAAGTCTTAAAGTTACCAAGGTTGGAGACCCCTGATGTAGAGTATACAGGGGCATTTAGTGGTCATGTGGTGCCTCCTACTGGTCACTAGTTAATATATCACCTTGGTCTTTCCACTTTGAATATCCTGTGGAACAACCCACCCACACACACATCCTCTACACATCCTTACCAGGCTTACAAATCCTCCACCTTACTCTTCCCTACCTCCACCAACACCCTCCATGCAGCCATTTCTTAGTTCTGAGAGGGTGCCAGACAATCACATTGCAGTTGCTAGGCAACTGAAGGATGTCCTTTTTTTTTCATCTGACTCCCAGGGTTGCTTCACACTTTTAAGAAGAAATTGTGGCAGGAGCAGTACAGCCTAGTAAACATAAAGCATGAAAAACAGCCCCGCTTCCCCAAACTTAACCAGAAATTATGCAAATCAGGATTCCACACCTTCCTTTTTTTTTACACCCTTGACTGCTCCCCTCCCCCCCCAGTCTGAATCAAAATCAACACAAATCACAATATTGCCTGCTGTTGGATTTTTTCTTGCAATCTGGGAAGATATCGGTTGCCTCCCACTGCTGGCCAGACCGGGAACGAAATGGAATCGGAGCCTTCAAAAATTCAAGGGGGCAATCAATGTTGGGACTTGATTGAGAATAAAATAGAAGTCTTTTAAATAAGGCATGTTGCTCATTAGGGAAGAGGCAGGGAAGCACCCGAGACTATTAAATACTGAACAGAAGCCAGCATGAAGAAAAGGAGGTAGTGGCAGGAGGTTATTTAAATTCCTCTCCATAACTGAAGTATTGGGCAGCTTCTAGATGGAATTCTGGAATAAATGAGCTTAGTAACCACTAAATGTCTTCCTATTTCACAGCCCTGAATTTTACTGTTGGCAGAAAAAAATCATGAGTGGATAATATCTCTTGCCCCACTGTAGGAAGTTAGCACCCACCCCATCTCCTAGGAAAATGAGATATTTTAGGAAATATTAAAATGTCAGAATATTTCTCCTAAAAGGGAAGCAGAAACTCACCCCCCCCCCCCTGTCAATGGGCCATTAAGGCCTGGGCCAGTCTATTCTACATAATAAATATATACCTCTTCCAGGCAGAGCTATAATAGGAATTGCCCAAAGCCCTTTCATTATATCATCACCCAGCAAGGCTCAACCAAGCCTGGAACACAGACAACTTACAAAGTTACCCCTGCATGGCCCCATTGGAGTCTGACAACCAATCAGAATACAAGCTCAAATTCAAATCCCAACAGAGGGTATAAATCTCTCTCTCTCTCTCTCTCTGCTCCATGAGCCTTTTTTGCCCGGGATCTCAAGCCATGCGATCCTGTCCACCGTTAAACCATCTTTCCAAACAGCCACCATGAATCTTTTTCCCCACTTGGAACTGAACCCAGATGGACATTTCTTCCAACAATATGAGTTTGAGGAACATCAAAACCTCTTGCAAGCAATCTCTCTTTGATCACTTACAACATCTCGGTCAATCTTGGCTGCCATCATTTCAGCCGTTTCTTCATGCTCGTGGTATTGCTTTGGTTTCTCACCTAAAGAGACAAGGAGATGAAGAGAAGCTTCCTCAGGGGAGAGAAACAGTGGCTGTGGTTGCCCACACCAATTTTACCAAAGTTCCTAAAAAATGTAACGTTCATATTTGCGCAACATCCTAAGATTGAGTGGCTTTTCTCTGAATGAAATAAGAAAGTCTGCACCATTCAACAGATCACAAATAATGTGTGATTTGGAAGGTATTTTTCTTCACTAGTATTGTGATTTGCAGCTTCTTCCAACTCAACAGCCAACCCAATGGATATCTTGGAAGTTTTAGTCCTTGCATATTTCAAGGCCATTATGTTGACAACATTTTGGCCACTAATGCCAAGTGTAAAAAATGTGATGACTGTAGCTTTGGGTTTTGTGAGAACCTAGGTGATTGGATTAATTTATCATTCAATCTATCATGTGAACTGGAAAATATGTTAATTCAGTAATGAATGAATGTGGCCTATGAAAGTCTAAATAAAACACCATTGGTAACTTATTTGGAAAACGTAAATGGAATTGGAAGAAGAGAGCAGGGTTAAGTACCCCACCCAAAACACATACCCTATATTTAAAGAACTATCATAATAGAAATTCTTGGCCCTATTATACATCCTAGAGATCTCAGATATTGGGGGAATACAGGAAGCATCTTACATAAGGACCTTGTAGTCATCTTGAGAATATAACAATCGCCTATCGTCAGTACAGAAATACGCGCTCAGCTTGTTAAAGCTACAAAGCATAATTTTGCTAATATTCTTGCCAAGAAATCCACACAAATCTTTTAAGCGTGAATTGGAGCGATGCTCCCATTATTTTTGCTGGAAATCCAATTTCAAACTCCTTATTTATGTCATCCAAATATGATGCTTGCAGAGAAGATTTTTGCTGCAGGCTTTCTCTAGCCTTGATGCCTAAAACGGTTGCGATGGAGACACCTAGAAAAGAATGTAGACTTTCTGTGCTGTAAAATATGGGATCCACCACAAGAGGCTGAGGTTTGGGAAACAACATTTGGCCAAAGTCCAGCCAAGCTCTAAGGAATGCAAACATCTATGGGTTCAGGCCCAACAACATGATGGTTGTATCCACATGATATACTGAACCACAAAGTATCCAACATTCATCTGAATCCTGCCTAAATTTAAAATTATGATTTAGGAAAATGTGCAATCCTCTAAAATATGTGTCTTAAGAATAGATATCAAAACTATGGTGCTATTCAGGAGTGAAAGGCTAATTAGAAAGAATTTCTCTAAATCTAATAAGAGAAACTTAAAATACTTGGTGATGCCCGATTAAAATTTGTCAAATTTTAGTTCTAAAAGAGCTAATATTGGAAATGCTATATCACTAAACGTTTATTGTTTATTTTTTTCTCCTGATTTCACATTTTAAAATTTGCCCTGGTCACCATTTATGTCACTTTGACTTGTGCTGATATCTTATTTTAGATATCAGAACAAGTCAAAGTTTATCTCAATTTTATCTTATCTTATCTAAAAAGTTTATCTTATCTAAATTTAACAATTTAGATGAGATATGGTAACAAACCTTCGCATGGCTTCTTAAACTTAATGTCACTTGCTGTCTTTCTCCGTACCTGATTTGACTAGCTTGCTTGTTCAACAGTCTAGTCATACTCAAGACTAGACATCATGGAGTGACCTCCCAGATGTGGGTCAAAATATTTCTTTAAAAAGTAAACTAAAACAAGAGTTGAAACATAAGCTAAATGAGAGCAGAATATCTTCAATTTATTCTGCTAGGACATTTACAAGAACAAGTCATATTGCTCTAAGGCAAGGCTTCCTAATGTCCAGAGCAGAACACCCAGAGTCTTTGAATCACATCTCAAAGTTTTAGAAACACTCACAATCTCCCTGTTCAGCTGCCCATGCAGACCAAGCTGCCACCCGGCTCCGGACATCCACCTGTGTAACAGTCCCTGGGGGGACAGGAGCTGGGGCTCTGGGAGGTGGAGGAATGGCACTCTCTGATCTGGAAATCATCCTAGATAGGAAAAAAAAAGAATGATATAACACTGAAACACCAAAAAAAAAAAAAAAAAAAAACCCAAAAAAACCCAAGATCTCCTCTTTCAGATGTTTGTTATTGGCCAATTTGTATTGCCATGACTCTCTGTCAGAAGCTGCATAAAGCCACAGCTATCAATTCTCAGTCTATTCATCTGTTCATCAACTGTCTGTGTTCATCCACCCACACTTTAGTGAAGCTAAGTTTTAGCACTTAGGCTCATATACTGCTCCATAGCGTTTTATAGCACACTCTGGGTGGTTTACAATGTCAGCAAATTGCCCCCAAAATCTGGGTCCTCATTTTACCAAAGTCAGTAGGATGAAAGGCTGAGTCAACCTTGAGCCCTGCCAGGATCAAACTCCAGGCTGTGGACAGAGTTTGCCAGCAATACTGCACTTTAACCACTGCACCATCAGAGTTTTATATCCTTCCATTGCAGAACTGCCTTCTACCGTGTTTCCCTGAAAATAAGACATCCCCTGATAATAAGCCCAATCAGGCTTTTGAGAGGAGAGAGAGAGAGAGAGAGAGAGAGAGAGAGAGGGAGGGAGGGAGGGAGGGAGGGAGGGAGGGAGAGAGAGAGAGAGAGAGATTGGACACACAAGGAATTTGTCTTTGGTGCATGTGCTCTCAGTGTACATAAAAGAAAAGATACGTTCATCAAGAATCATAAGGTACAACACTTAATGATAGTCATAGGGTACAAATAAGCAATCAGGAAACAATATCAATATATCGTAAGGATACAAGCAAACAAAATCATAAGTGGAAGGAGATGGGTGGTGGGAACAATGAGAAGATTAATAGTAGTGTTTCACAGTGTTGAGGGAATTATTTGTTTAGCAGAGTGATGGCATTTGGAGAAAAACTGTTCTTGTGTCTAGTTGTTCTGGTGTGCAGTGCTCTATAGCGTTGTTTTGAGAGTGCACATGCACTAAAACACCCCCACCCCCCCAAAATAAGCCTTCTCTGAAAATATTTAAACGCACGCACAGCCGGTCCCCACCATTTCCTCTGGTTAGGATTAGGGAAACAGAGGTGGAAATCAGGTAAGATGGCAAGAGAAGCCCTGCCTTGCTCAACGCACCCCAAAATAATAAATCCTCCCCGAAAATAAGGGCAAGCGCTTATTTCGGGGTTCAAAAAAATATAAGATGGGGTCTTATTTTTGGGAAAACACGGTATTTAGAACAGAATGGTGTAAAAACACAGAACCCGCTTAATTGGATTTGACTAGGTGTCAAGAGTTGGTATCAATTCTTTGTGACCACATAAACTTTCTCTGAGATGGACACAACTAGTACAAGGAAAATAAAGAAAAATGTTTACCTTTCCCTTGACTATTGAACTTTTCCTATCCTCTTATGCTAGGGCTATTAGTTACTGAAGTTCAGATTTCAGTAACAGATGAGAAAAACAGAGGTGCACAACATTTCAGCAATGGAATTTCAGTGCACACTTGTTAGTTTTAAAGAGCTTGTGGCCAAAACAGAGAAAGTGTCCACACAGCGTTTGAAAAAGGCCCAAGGAAGGACAATTCTGAAAATGTGCTGGTTTACTAACCCAAGTGGAAACTGAACCAAAATGTTCTATTGCATTCTTAAACATTACAAGAACTGTTGTTTCAAGGCATTTAAGCAGATAACCATTTTCCCTTCTGCAATAACACAAGCTGTGTAAAATTAGAAACAATGCATTTTACAACTACCTTATTTCACCGGATTGCGTAGTTTTGTTTTACTTTGGCAGAAAAAGAGAGGGAGAGGTACAGAATAATTCTGTAAACCTCTGGGTTCTCCCCAAGTGTGTTTCTTAATTAGTTACTTTTGGATCTGCTAGAATATAAAAAGAGCCATCATGAATCAGACCAAAAAATCTGTTCATTTCAGCATTCTGTTTGTACTGTGACCAGCTCAGGCATCAGTAGGAAACCGACACGCAAGCTTGAGGACAATATATTCTATTGAAGTTGCTAGCAAGAAGTATGAAACAGCTACAGCTTCTGTTATTGGAGGTTTAACATACAGCGGGATTGTACGAAGCTCTGAAGAGATGCCAGGTTTTGATGAAACTTTGGACCAAACGCTACTCAAAGCTGCTTCAGCACTGGCTGAAGAGCTCCCATGCTGAGTTGCTTCAGCAAATGCTCAGCGGCTTCAGCGTGCCCAGCTGTGTGGCTTTGACACACATTGCTACACGCAGTCCCAAAGCTTATGTGCAGTTTTGGAAGCTCTTCAGCCAATGCATCGGGGAAGAGAGCTGAAATGCCAGCCTTCTTCTCCCACACCACGGATCTGAAATAATTTGAGGCCACCTGAATTCCTTTGGCGAGATAAATGGGCCAATCTCTTTGCTTCATTGGAGTGAATTGTGTTCCCTTCACAGACCGAATCGCGCTTCATCAAAGTGAATCTATGTCACTTTGCACAGGCCAAATAGATTGCCACCATGACCAGCTTCTTAATGTACCCCTTACCGGAAACCAGTGGTGGGATTCAAATAATTTAACAACCGGTTCTCTGCCCTAATGATTTCTTCCAACAACCAGTTCACCAAACTGCTAAGAAAATTAACAACCGGTTCTCCCGAAGTGGTGCGAACTGGCTGAATCCCACCACTGCCAGAAACGCTAGGAAAGATTTGCAAGGCAAGGCTTTGTTTTTACCTGAGAGTTTCAAGTCGCTGCTTTGGTTTCCCTCCTTTGCTATCGCTGATTGCGCTTTCAATATCTTCGTGGATGAAGTTGCCCTGAGCAGAAGCAGAAGCAATTAATTTGATGCACTGCTGAATGCTTGAGCAAGCAATCTATTGAACGCACTGAGGCTTTATAGGTAAGAGTGGCCACCATATTTTATAGCTGCAAATTCTGTAACGTTCACTTCCCACTGGTACACCCTTCATCCATCCAGAAACAGCGGCCAATCAACTTCAGTAGGTGATTTGGGAATTTAAATAACACGAGATGCAGCAAAGACCTTCCCTTTCGTATTCTAGATGCCTAAGTGATGGCCACCCTAAGTTTCTTTTTTTATCCATGTTGAGTTAGTAACTGTAGTGGAATTGCATGGCTTGTAACAGGATGTAGCAATAGAGCACTCAGCATGCAGCTGGATGTGACTCCAATTCAGAGGAATATAGTCAAATGATGAAACAGATGTCAGTCTAAAACTTTGGGGATCAAATCAGGGCAAACAGTAAGAAGCTAAATGGATACATGTTACCTATTAAGACAAATGTCTATGCTAGCTAATTGGAAGGAATGTGCTAGGTCTGTGATGGCGAGCCTATGGCACGCGTGCCACAGGTGGCATGCGGAGTCATATCAGTGGGCACGCGAGCATTGCTCTAACTCAGCTCCAGCGCACAGGCCAGCTGATTTTCGGGCCTTCTGGGCCCACAGGAAGTCAGGACACAGGCTGTTTCTGGCCTCTGGAGGTCCTCGGGGGGGGGGGGGGTAGGTGGCCATTTTCACCCTCCCAGGCTCCAACAAAGCTTCTGGAGCCTGGGGAGGGCAGAAAATGGGCCTTCCAGTCCCACCGTGCCATCGCGTGCCAAAAGTGGGGGGGGGGGTCACGTGCACATGCGCAGAGGGGAGCATTGAATTATGGGTGTGAGGACACGTGCACGTGATTCCCCCACGCTCCCCACGCTTTTGGCACGCAACAGTAAAAAGGTTAGCCATCGCTGTGCTAGGTGTCTTAAAATATGGAGATAAAAGGAGGCCTTATTGAAGTTAGCCAACAGCCCCCTGCCCCATTATTCTGTGTCATTCAGTGTCCATATTAATGCATTCAACAAGGAAGAGAAGAACTATCTTCCTCCACTATGGTTGTTTAGAAACTGGTGTTTAAAACCAGGTGCCCATGTTTCCAGCACAACACGCAACCATAAAAAACAATAGGAGCCTTGAATCGCTAGGTTCTCTGTGAATTCATCCAGGCTTCCTATGAGGTTGCTTTGTTATTTTAAATCAGGAGGATTCCAAATAGAGATAGTCCTCAATTTATGACCGCAGTTGCATCCAGAATAATATCATAAATCATAGTGGTTTAAGCCGAGGCATCACGTGACTCGGACTGGGGTTTTTTGGGGGGCACTTTGCAGTGATCATTCAGTGAATGATGTGATTATTAAGCAAACGCCATGGTTCTTAATAAAATCCATTTTATCCAATAGGCTTTTCTTTTTTTTTGCTTTTGCCAGGAACTGTAAATAAGTGCCAGAAATTGGCAAAAAAACCAAAACCAAAACCAAAACCAAAACCAAAACAAAAACAAAAACAAAAAAACCCTTCTAAAACCATGATCATATGAACATGGGACACAGCACGCGGGTGTAAAGGTGAGCTGGTTGACAAGCACCCAACATTTGACCCCGGGGCCATGGGGTTATACATGTGTATGCAGCCCTAAGTTCAACATCAAGTCAGCTTTTTGGGCGGGTCAGTCGTAACTTCGAATGATCGCTAAGAGACTGGTTGTAAGATGAGGACCAGCTGCATGTTTGACTTCCAGATGGTCAGCAATCTAATATGTAGAAGAGGACCTCCTCCTGTCTGACTCTCAGGCTATGGAATGCTCTCCTGAAGGACATACACCAGTGCTTCTAGGCCAAGGTTGTCAAACTCAATTTCACTGAGGGTCGCATCAGGGTTGTGTTTGACCTTGGGTGGGGGGACGAGGATGGGTGTGTGTGTGAGTAGGGTGGGCGTGGCCAGCTTGATGTCAGTCATGCCGGGGGCCCCTGTGGTAGCCTGAGTGTTCTCCCAGTGAAAACAGGCTCCCAAGCTCCATTTCTGCTGCTATGGCATCCTGTAACCCTCTGCCAAGGGGAGGGCTTGGGAGGGCCACATGCCTCAGAGACCGTCGAAACCGGAAAAGGAGCTCGGGAACCTGTTTTCACCTCACTATTTCCAGGGTGGCCCCATGGGCCAGATCTAAGCATCCTGCAGGCTGACACCCCTGTTTTAGACTTATGATCATTCATTTAGTGACCACTGGAAGTTATAACAGTGCTGAAAAAATATGACCTATGACCTGTTCTTGTACTTAACAATACTTGCAACATCCTTGGGTTTCTATGATCAGAATTTGGGTGGTTGGCAACTGGCATGTATTTACAATGGCTGCAGGATCCAGGGGTTCTATGCGGCCTGTTTTGTTGGATGACTCCTCGGTCCTCACACTGTCTTTGTTAAAGAGGCAGAATGACTTTATTTTCCATTCCTTTCCCCCACCCCAAAACGCATGATTTTATATATTTCAAGCATGTCTCCTTTCCCCATTTTGGTTCTGAAGTAAAAGACTCCACTGCAGGTAGTCCTTGACTTACAAACACAAGGGAGCCCAAAACTTACGTAACTAAGTGAAATGTTTGTTACGTGAGTTTTGCTCCACTTTCTGAATTTTTTTGTCACCGTTGTTAAGTGAATCGTTACAGTTGCTAAGTTAGCAACACGGTTGTTAAGTGAATCTGGCTCCCCTGTTGACTTTGCTTGTCAGAAGGTCACAAAAGCAGATCACAGGGCCCCGGGACACTGTGACCGTCATAAACATGAGTCAGGAGTTGCCAAGAGTCTGAATTTTGATCACGTGATCATGGGAATGCTGCAATGGTCGTAAATGTGAAAAATGGCCATAAGTCACTTTTTTCAGTGCTATTGAAAGTTTGAACCAGTGGTGGGTTGCCCCCGGTTTGGCCCGGTTCACAAGAACCAGTAGTAAAACCAGCAGGAGGCCCCGCCCACTGCCCCGGATGTCATCATCGGCGATCTGCGCATGTGCAGAAGCAAGCATGCGCGCGATCCTGTTCCAAACTGGTAATAAAGGTAAGTAGAACCCACCCTTGGTTTGAATGGTCACTAAATGAAGAATTGTAAGTCGAGGACTTCCTGTATTTTATTGGAGACTCTGTTAGGCAAACCAACAGCGATGGTCTTTGATAGAAGGTTATCACCAAAACAAAATAAACCCTACTTGCTAATCCTATGATTTAACATGGAAATTATTCATTTTACTTTTGGGTTACGGTGCATATTCGTTTGGGATGAATTACAAATTGTGTTTTGGGAAAGAAAACCATATGAATCAGTTGCCAAGCCTCTGAATTTTGAGCATATGGCCAAGCGGATGCTGCAATGGTCGTAAGTGTGGAAAATGGTCATAAGTCCCCTTGTTTCAGTGCCGTTGTAACTTTGAACGGTCACTACTATTGTAAGTCAAGGCCTACCTGTACTGAAAGTTCGCTAATCATTTTGGTTGTTCCTCTTTATAGACACTCTTTTCATCCGCTATAAAATGCTTTGGGGAGTGTAGCCTCACCACAGATTTATATAAAAGCACTGGAGGTGGTGTTTTTAATTAACATTCTAATGATTCCCTTTATAGAATTTGCCTTGTTTACAGTTGTGGCCACACTAGGTCAATACCTTTGCCAAGATTTCCATCCTGGGTCCCAGACCCTTTTCTGATCAGTCACATTACTGTGATTCATTGTCTTTTATTTCGATATCAAAATGGACTTCTGGGGAAACGAATTGCTGACCAAGCTTTTAAGGAATCCCTCCCCATTCGTTTGGCAGGGATCCACTTGCTTCTAAAGATCAGCTTATTTAATATTTGTGTTTCTTTACAGAGCTCAATTATACTCCAGAAATGCCACTCATTGCTCCAATTCATTTATACACTAAGTATCACAGGGGGATTATTATGCAGAGAAATCCATAATATTTATGGATACTGGTTGGCAAGAAGCCAAATGCTGTGCAGGGTTATTGGCTATAAGCAACAACGTAGGCATTTGTATTTCCAAATAAATGCAGAGCGACTATCCTTTTCTTTAAAAAAAAAATAAGAATTTGAATATTAAGTCTGTTTAGGAGCTGAAATTATTACAACTGGGTCTTTAGCATCTCAGCAAGCAGGTCATGTTCTAAAAGCCAAGTCTATATATCATTATATCCTGTCTGGAATATAAAATCACTGAAACAGGTCTCTGATTCCGGCATCTTTTATCATTTCCCTACTGTTGTTTAATCATCCTTTTATTTATGTGTCAGTGAGCCATCCTAAGCATTCTCAGAATAGCTTTCGACAAAACGTTCCTGAAGTGTCACACAGCAAGCTGATTTAAGGTAACTTAAACATGACTTACACAAGAATATTCATAAATGCTGCTATCCTGCAAATGCAATTACCATGAAAGATTGATGGTGATAATAGAATAGAATAGAATAGAATAGAATAGAATAGAATAGAATAGAATAGAATAGAATAGAATAGAACAGAACAAATGAACAGAACAGAACAACAAAACAGAATAGAATAGAATAGAACAGAACAAATGAACAGAACAGAACAACAGAATAGAATAGAATAGAACAGAACAAATGAACAGAACAGAACAGAACAGAACAGAACAACAGAATAGAATAGAATAGAATAGAATATAGAATAACAGAGTTGGAAGGGACCTTGGAGGTCTTCTAGTCCAACCCACTGCTTAGAAAGGAAACCTATACCAGTGATGGCAAACCTTTTAGGCACAGAGTGCCCAAACCGGAAGGAGCACTGGAAACCCAACGATCAGCTGGCTGAGCTGGGGCGCACCTCAGAAACTCAATAACCAGCTGGCTGGTGCAAATGCGTGCATTGGAAACCCGACGACCAGCTGGCTGAGCTGGGGTGACGGCACGCGTGCCCACAGAGAAGACTCTGCGTGCCACCTCTGGCACGCGTGCCATAGGTTTGCCATCATGGGCGAACTAGGTAGCATCATCAGTGTTTGGCATTGGTTAATGTGGACCTAATGGGTCTTGTTCAGACCTAATGTATGAACAAGATCTTGTTCAGCTCTTAAGTATGAATGGCATATTTAGGTTTTCCATAGCCTACCATCTTCTTGATGCATTGATGCTACAGCTCCTAGAAATTCCTGCTAATTCAGAATTTAAGATCCAACAGGTTTGGGAGATGGTAGATTGAAGACAGCGGGGCAAGGTTATGCAACAAAATAAATAAACAACCAGATTAAAAAAAACTCTAATATATTCTAGCTCCATGTGTTCAACTGTAGTATTTTGCCCTACCTTGACTTCATCACACTGGAAAAGATGGAGGTCTGCTTTGCTTTGCGATGGCTCTTTGCACACCAGAGCAAGGATGGAGTCATAGTTGCATGAATTCATCACAGCCTGGCAATGCTGTATTGTGTTCAAGGGGAAGTTCTCAAGTTCATTCTGAAAGGTAAATGGGAGGAAGAAGTGGGACATACAAATTAATACAATTGAGTGATCCAGAGATATTTCACGAGAAAAGTCCTCCACTCCTCTGCTCGCAACAGAATACCTTATACCACCAGGCTTGAAATTCTGGGCTTAGACAATTTAGAACTATGCCGCCTTCTGTCTGACCTAAGAGTAGTACACAAAATTATCAGCTACAATGTCCTACCTGTCAATGATTACTTCAGCTTCAACCATAACAATACACAAGCAAACAATAGATACAAACTTAAAGTGAATCGCTCCAAACTCAATTGCAGAAAATATGACTTCAGCAACAGAGTGGTCAACACCTGGAATGCATTAACTGACTCTGTGGTTTCATCCCCAAACTCCCAAAACTTTAACCTTAGACCAGTGGTGAAATGTAAAATTTGTTACTACCGGTTCTGTGGGCATGGCTTGGTGGTGGGAGGGGGGGTAATGTGACTGGGTGGGCGTGGCCAACTTTTTTTTTCTTTTAAAAAAGGCTGAAGAGGTTGTAAAAAAATGCTTTTAAAAGGCTCTGATGATCCCAGCTGAGTTGCCTGATTGTCAGAGGCTTTTTTTTTCTTTTGAAAGCATTTCCCCCGCCCCCCAAACTGGGAGCATTTCAACGCTGCCTTAGACTGCCTACTGTTGACCTCACCCCATTCCTAAGATGTCTGTAAGGGTCGTGCATAAACGCACCAGCATGCCTACCATCCCTGTCTTAATGTCTCCTTTTATTCATATCCATTTCCTGTATTTATAATATGTTTATACTTATATCTATTATCTTATATGTATTTGACAAATGAAATAAATAAATAAACAAAATTCTTCAACATGGTTAAAATCCCCTCTCTCGTCTTCCCAATATATTGGTACCCCTAAATATACTGTGACTCAAGATATGAAAACAGGAAAGAAGTGAGAGGAAAAATAATATAAAACCAGAGGCCAGAAAGATGGATTCTCTGAATTCCGTCCCCCCATCCTCCCCCCTTTCTATTATTTCTCAGGGTATTTCATGAATGAGAATTAGCTTTTGACATTTTTTTTTCCAAAGAAAAAAACATCAGTAAAATTCTCACAGCTGGAGAATTTCTTCCTCCCTGGCAAAATTGAAAAGAAATTGTCCGTAAATCCAACTTCTCTGCTCACTAATTGGTTGGATAATTTTCATCAGATAACATGTAACCCGGCTCTAATCAAAACTCTGAAAATTTTTCCCCATTTCCTCCCCACCTTGCTTAAGATCTTCGCCCAACTCTGCCAACACATCAACCTTATTACTGAGTCTTTACCTTGGATTCTAAGTCCACTAGACTGACAGCTTTGTCGTCCACTTGAAGAATCATGTCTTGTGTCCAGACCTTGCCTTTTGCATCCAGGAGTTTTAGCTTCCTTATTCCATCATCAATTGTGATCATGGCTTCTTTCCGATCCAGAACAAAAGTGGTCAGGTGCTGAGAGGTTGGCAAAAGAGAAAAAGGAGACATATGTTTACAAAAGGATCAGCAGAGCAGATACTTAAAACTTTGGAAAGAGATTCCTTTTGCAAAAGCAAAACACGTTGCTTACAAAATAAAATGGAGAGAACGAAAAAACAACAACAAACCAGCTATTTCTATCTATGGATATATCTGATGTACATAAATAAAATAAGATAAAATAATAATAATAATAATAATAATAATAATAATAATAAAAAAATTTACCTCCACATGGTATTGTGTTATCTCTGAAATGCTGCTGATACTGTCTCGTGCATAATTCTTTCTTTGCTCTAGTTTTTATCAAAAATGGAAAAAAAGAGGATATTAGAATACTAAATTTATTTAAAAATATCGATGGGTGGAGAGCTGTGATGGCACCAGTTGCTTATCCCTGAATTAAGATGATAAAATGATAAATATCACTCAGTAGACTTTTAATCTATTGATTCAAATTTAAATCTCAAGACAATGGATTGATTCACCAACTGACTAAGCCACAAAGTGTTTACTTTAGTTTTGGCTTCATAGATTAAGCAAAATGTGCCACGATGACTTGTAAACTTTTAGAACTTAGTATGTTGGATGAACCCAATAAATTGGAGCTTATTCAAAAACTCATAATTAAATAAGCCACATCTTAGCAATGAAATAACAGTCTTCTCACACATAACTTGAGAAGAAACACCTCCATATAGGAGGAAAAAAGCAAACAAAAGAGAAGCAAATGACACCAAAGCCAATCACTTTTACTATTTATTTGAAATCACACTTAACCCTAAACCTGAATTAACAAAGCACATTTGCATAATATACTATGCCCAAACGAATACAAGTAAAGCATATCTCACTGCTTAATAGAAATGCCTGATTCACACAACCTGCCAATAGTGTTTCTCTTAACATGCTAAATCACAAACTATCGTGCCTCATTTTAATTCAGTGTATTATGAGGAAGTCAGCCTTGACATTACAGGAAGAGAGAAAACTTTAAGCAAAACTAGAGAAAACTTTAAGCAAAAGATACTGAAATATAAAGTATATATTTATTGTGTATATCTGAATATGTGTGTATATGTATCTGTACATGTATACGGTGTATGTATATGGACACATACATATGTATGTGTATAGATAGATAGGTAGACAGACAGACAGACAGAGACAGACAGACACAGTATATATATGTGTGTGTGTGTATGTATACACACACACACACACACACATATATATGAACTCTTATATATAATGGGTTCCCCTGTCCAGTCATGTCAAACTGTAGGGTGTGTGTGTGTGTGTGTGCTCTTCATTTCTTAGCCAAGGGAGCCAGTGCTGTCTGAAGACAATTTCCGTGGTCATGTGGCCAGCATGATTGTAGGCCAAGGCACATGGAACACTGTTATCTTCTCACTGAAGCTGTACCTATTTATCTACTTGCATTTGCATGCTTTTGAACTGCTAGGTGGGTGGGAGCTGAGGCAAGTAATGGGAGCGCAGAGCTCAGGTCTCGAACCCAGCTAGCCATACCCTTCCTTGGATTCGAACTTGGGCTGCCTGCATGTTAGGCAGTTGTATTAACCTCTCAGCCACAAGTCTTTAACAGCGAAATATAAATTTGGTATAAAAATGGTTTGTCATGAATGCGACTGCTTGAGGGCTCCTGGATTGGAGCTGAAAGGCAAAAGGGATGCAGTTTTATATAGTGTGTGTATATTATATACATTCACACAGTATGTATGTGTTTGTGTATGCATAAAAGCTCCTATATAAAGCCTTTCACGGAACAGTAGCCATATTTCATTACATGGTCCATAGGTAGTCAAAGTTAATAAACGATTCTTTCATCAGTTGCTATAGCATCAATTCTACAGGCCTTAATCCTAACCCTTAGTCTGTTATTTCTGATCCATTATTTCATTTATTAAATTTATCACTTCTTTTCACCACAGCACTCATAGCAATTAATAATAAAACCAGGTCAATAGCGGAGGATACATTCATGTAGACAAAAGATAGGGCTTTCCTAGATATTTTCAAATTAAGTTTGCCATAATTGAAATGGAAAGTACTGAACGATACTCTGAGAAACAATGGATGATGACAGTACTGTCCTCAGTGTCCTAGATTCCACTCAGCATATTAGAAGGCAATGACAAGATCCCATCAACAATTCTGTTGACATGTGAATTTTACCACATCCAACATTTTTAAAATCTTCATTCTCCTCCTTTAATGTGGATGAATAATGTAACTGAGGCACATCTTTCTAGGAAACAGTATCTCTTTTCTAAAAACAGCCCAATGAAAATATTTTCCATCACAAAAATTGAATATAGTGTTTAAACATCCATTACTAGAGGTGGTATAATCATTTTCTAAAAATAATTTCGTGCTCAAAGTTTCTTGAGGGGTAAATATAAGCAGACAGCCATCAGTTAGTGACAATGAGATACAGGTAGTCTTCAACTTACAACTATTTGTTTAGCTACTGTTCAAAATTAAAAACATATTGGAAAAAAAGTGATTTACAACTGGTCGTTGCATTTATAATCATTGCTGCATCCCCATGGCGACATGATCAAAATTCAGGTGCTTGTCAACCAGTATATATTCATCCAGATGGTTGCAATGTTCTGGACTTAGTTGATTGCCATTTGCGGCCTTCCCAGCTGACTAACCAAAAAGAAAAGTCAATGGGAGAAGCCAGATTCACTTAATAACACCCTGACTCACTTAACAACTGCCCTGAAATTAGCAATGAAAATTCTGATCCCAATTGCGGTTGTAAATCAAGGACCACCTGTATGTAAAGCCAGTTTTCTATTATTCTAGGGAGATTGTGAGTAGAAGAGGCAACAGAACTGAACTCAAGAGCGTATGTAAGGTTCAGCCTTAACAATCACATATTGTAATATGTGTTGTACTATGTGTTTTGTACTATCTAGATCTGATAGTACAAAAAAAAAAAAAAAAACTCGTTCAGGTCAAGCCATGCTGGTTACAATGAGAAGGTTAAGCCAGACAAGGACACTGCCATGTTCAATCAAGTATTTGTGACTATAAATCACAAATTTATAGTGATTGATGTAATGACAAATCTATAGTGATTGATGTAATGACAAATCTATAGTTATTTATATCTATAGTTTAGAACTATAATTCAAATAAATATATGCTTTTCAGTTGCATTCTACCTGAATATTGTACTCTTTATTTCATTCTATCAGAAATTATTTTTAGAGCATTTTTCAACCCAGTTCTTCAGGAGTGCCATGTTGTTGTCTCCCCTCATCTTCATTTAGGCATTGAGACAGTGGTGAAATCCAAATTTTTTTACTTCCGATTCTGTGGGCGTGGCTTGATGGGCATGGTGTGGCTTGGTAGGTGTGGCAGGGGAAGGATATTGCAAAATCTCCATTCCCACCCCACTCTGTGGCCAGCCAGAGATGGTATTTGCCAGTTCCCCAAACTACTCAAAATTTCCACTATTGGTTCTCCAGAACCTGTCAGAACCTGCTGGATTTCACCCCTGCATTGAGATATTGCTTACTGCATTGTAAGACGCCCTGAGTCTCCGGAGAACGGCGGCATATAAATCAAACTAATAAATAAATAAATATGCCAGCATCACCAAAATGGCATCTATGCCAAATGATGCCCACAGGCCTCCAAATTAAAGCAGCAGAGTTCAACTGTCAGGAAATAATTCAGGTCTCCCATGTTTGATGGTACCTCAAACAAGTTTAATAAAATAAATAAATAAAAATAAAATAAAACCTCACATTTTCTAGGCAATTTTGTAAGATGGCTCACAATATGTTATGAGCTTCCTATATTTTATTGGTGTCTTTTGGGCTTCTTTGTGAGATCACACCATGGGACATAGTGGAAAAAGTGCTGTCAATATCTGTTTATTTATGTACTTCTTACGTAAGGTATTTAAATCCGATATGCATAATATTTATCTTCTCCACTGTGGAGCCTGGAAAAAAGGGTTAGAGGATCCAGCTCCTAAGTTTTATGCTACAGCAGTGCTTTTCAAATTGGCAACTTTAAGATACGTGGAATTCAAGTCCCAGAATTCCCTTGCATTCCCTTGAATTCTGGGAATTGAAGTCCACATGCCTTAAGGTTGCTTATGTTTGAGAAGCACTGTTATATAGTAAATATTCAAACTATATATATATTTTTCATAATTTAGTGCCCTAGACTAGTTTAGCTACAATTCTCATGCTTTTCTCCAGTATAGAATGACAGGAGCCCCCAAACTTTTGGGCGAAAGGATCAGTTCCATGGAGGGCAGCTTTTCCACAGACCAGGATGAGCGTGGTTTCACGCATTCCCTGGATCTTGTGTGTGCATGGATGGGGCTTTGCTCGCTTGCCTGGCCTGGTTCCTGGCAAGCCACGGACTGGTGCAGGTCTGCGGTCCAAGAGTTGGGAACCCCTGTAGTATGGGATATGATAGCAACTGCATATTCAGAAGATTACAGTGTCTGATCTGGGCAGAATGCCCTCAATTATTATTTTCTGAAAATTACAGCATGCCAAGGATTTAGTCCCAAAGGTGCTTTTTCAAGAGGCAACTGGACTTCTGCTTTTTCTTTAAAGACGTTTTGCTTCTTATCCAAGAAGCTTCTTCAGTTCCGATTGGATGGTAGGGAATGGATTCAGTCAAAGCTGAAGAAGCTTCTTGGATGAGAAGCAAAACATCGTCAAAGAAAAAACAAGAAAGTCCAGGTGTCTCTTGAAAAAGCACCTTTGGGACAACCATAACCTGGATGACTGGGAATCTCCATAGACACCGAAGATTTAGTATAACCTCTTCCTCCCTACTCACTGATGCTTTACAAGGGCTTCACTATCAATGTCCTTCCCTGTCTTGCACATATATTTAGGAAGCTCAAACTTGCCCCATCGGAAAACTCCTTAGTCATTTTGGTGCCTAACAATCCATTATTAAACATTAGAAGCATTTGATTGGGTCAACATGTTGAAATATTTTCATTTGCGCGGACTTCCCCCCTCCAAAAAAGAGATCCGTACTGAAAATGTGCATGCATACACGCATGTGCGCGCATGCCCACACGTATATATATACACAAACACACACAGAGCAACAAAGCCTGTTGTCGTCTGCTACCTTTCTTGGTTTTTTGCTTGGATGATGATCTGAAGAAATAAAACCCATCTGCTCCCGAGAATTATTATTTTTCCAAAAAAAAAAAAAGGAAAAGAAGGAACATTTAGATCAATCCTATACCCAGTGATTATTTCCATTTGGGAAGATGTCAAGGCAACAGTGTTGACATATAGACTTGCAATGAAAAATTGGTTGTCACAGTCAGCTCTAAAGAACAAAGAAAAGAAGTAAAGAAAAGAAAAGAAGAAAGAGCTTTATTAAACGCAACATGCAGACACAGGCTTTTAATGAGGATCAGTTTTCCAGATCAAATAGAAATCAACCTGTGTTTGCCAAAAACTGTGCAGGCAAGAAAAGCAGGCTCCCACGACTGATTTGACGTTTCCTGTGTTTTATGATTCATTACTTTATTCTTCTTTACAAAATGTTGCTTATTCTGAAAGGGAAGAGCATCACGTCTACATATACATATTATTACTGTTGGTGTTGATCTAGAACCAATCCACCCTACAATTAAAAAAACTTTGTCCGCCTTAAAACCTTACAGCTGTCTCCCTTGGTAGCTGCCTCTAATCCATTTGTCCAACTACAAGTAAAACTGCTTAGCAGTTTTCTATCAATGTATACTATGTAATGTACATAGTATACATTGATAGATGTATACTATGTACAATGTACCTATGTAAAAGTACTGTACAATGTACCTATGTAAAAGGTCCCCAATTCAGTTCTTTTGTTCCATTTCTGTCTAGATTTCTGAAGGTTGGGAAATAAAAGCTTTTGAACTTTCATCTATATGCACATAAGGATCTAACATCAAAGCAAGAGAAAAAGGAGTACACTTTGGCAAAGTCATGTGCTTAAAAGAATCAATTTCCAGGATCATATTAGGCCTGGTTGTTACTTAGAAAATCCTATATGGTCTAGCATAAGCGTATATCTGGTACTCTCTGGTCAAAATTAAATTCATCTGTCTAGTCCAGCGGTGTCAAACTCAGTTTCATTGAGGCCGCATCAGGGCTATGATTGGCCTTGGGGAGGCTGGGCAAGCCGACTGGGTGGGTGTGGTCAACTGGGTGGGCGTGGCCAGCATGACACCACTCTCCAAACTGCTGGCATGTTTCCTCTTCACATTGGGTAGACCGGGCCGAAGCGAAGCGGGCCAGCCCCTTACATTTTCCAGGATGGCCCCGCAAGCCAGATATGACCACATCACGGGCCGCATCCAGCCCGCACGCCTTGAGTTTGACATCCCTGGTCTTGCTCATTCATCTTCAGAAGACCTGCTGAGAATTATCTCCCCACCCAAGAAATATGTGGGGTATAGGCTAGATGGTAGACTACTTTGTGGGGCCCAGTGTACCTTTAGATCTAATTAATTGTTGGGTGAACACTCAACTTCTGAAAGGAAGGAGAAAGGAGGTTGATTAGTCTATATATGATTTGCATATTTGCAGTACAGATAGTCCCTGATTTACAACCACAATTGGGAAAAAGAATTTCCACTGCTAAGAAAGGTGGTGATTAAGAGAGCCACTCACGATTTTACAATCTTTTTTTTTGCCATGGTTGTTAAGCGAATCACTGCCGTTGTTAAATGAATCTTGGCATTGTTAAAAGAGAATCTAGTTTTCCCCAATGACTGCTCATTGGAAGCTGTCTGGGAAGGTCAGAAAAATATTGAGAGTAATAAATACATGTGGTTGCCAAGTTTCAGATTTTGTACGTGTGACCGTGGGAATAGTTGTAAATGTGAGGACCGGTCTTAAGCTACTTTTTCCAATGCTGTTGTAACTTCAAACAATAGTAAATGAATGATTGTAAGTTTAGTACTACCTGTACACAGTGCAGTCTCTTTAGAATGGGATGGGTTAAATAGATAAATGAATAGCAATTTAATTTCTAGGGCACACACACACACACACACACACACAGATGCTGTAGAATGCAATGCCTGAGGATTCTAAATCAGGGGTAACAAACTCAAGGCCTGGGAGCCAGATCCGGCCTGCGGGATACTTAGATCTGGCCCGCAGGGCTGCCCTGGAAACAGTAAAGGACCGGCCTGTGGTGCTTCTGCCAGTGAAAATGGGCCCCATTTTCACTGGCAGTGTTGCAGGAGGCTGTGACAGCCAAAAACAGTGCTCAGGAGCCTGTTTTCGTTGGCAGAGCGCTTGGGCCACCACAGGTGCCCACAACAGGAGTGACGTTGCGCTGGCCACATCCACCCTGCCTCTCCCCCCACCCCCCCGAGGTCAAACACAACCCTGATGCGGCCCTCAATGAAATCAAGTTTGACACCCCTGGCTCTAAATCATTTTTCTATCGTTTCAGCTCATCTAGCTTAATTAAGACCTTGCATTCATGATCCAATTATAAACTCAGAATCGGCTAGCAAATCTTACCGTACAAAGCTTTTGCGCTTGTCTTTGAACTCTGATCCTTGTCCCTTGAAGAAAATGTTGGTGATCCATATCCACTGCAAGGCAAGAAATAGGATGTTTAGGTGCCCTTTTTTTCCTGGAAAAGCCAATCAATATACAACCAAGCTAAAACTCAAAGACTAACTGCGGTGAGTACAGAATTCAGGAATATAAGGATTTTGACTTTCATGTTTTCGGTTCATGTGGATCAGCTTAGCAAGTGTGAAGGAATCCACATGAAGTGGTTGCTGAGCAGAAATTCCGAAAACTAGGAATTCCATCTCACCATTCAGCTACTTAAAAGAAAAAAAATATGCAAATGAGTGAGTATGCCTACTCAATCACCAGACACTTTAAGGATCAACTCAATTAACATCCAGCTGCCTGTAATTCTGCGAGTTCAATCCTAGCCACGCTCAAGGTCGACTCAGCCTTCCATCCTTTCTCAGGTAGATAAATTGAGGACCCAGTTTGTGGGGGCAATAAGCTGACTTTGTATAAATATATACAAAAGTATGAAGGCTATTGCTTAATGCACTGTAAGCCGCCCTGAGTCTCCGGAGAAGGGCGGCATATAAATCAAATTAAAAAAAAAAACAACCCCCCCCCTCAACTTTAGAGAGATGGAGGCATAATGTGCCCTAAAACTATGTTATAAGATTACTTTGCATCTAGAACTGGAAAGAAACCTAAATAAGGACAACGAGCTATAATTCCTCTGATATAATCTGAAACAAACTATATTTTCTAAGTGGTTCAAAGCCAACTAGGAAAACAGGGTTGGGGAGCAATCAGAAATGCTAAGATAGGGACAGCCACCTTATATGCTAAATGATATTTAGAATTTACATGGCCAGTTTTAGAACTAGTGGGCCTATCTGTCTTCTGTTCTGTCTTTGAAAAACATGCAGATAACCAGAGAAGCTTGAGATGCTATTTACACAGCCTTTAATCATAGAACATAGAATCACAGAGCTGGAAGGAACCTCAGAGGTCTTCTAGTCCAACCCCATGCTTAAGAAGACCTTATACCCGTGATGGTGAACCTATGGCATCAGAGGTGACATGCAGAGCCCTCTCTGCTGGCACATGCGCCGTTGCCCCAAATCAGATCTCCGTGGCATTTCTTTCATCAGCTTCTGTTTCCCTGCAAACGATGAAAAAGAAGCTCACAAAAGAAAAAGATCTTACCTCTTGCTGCGCTGCCAGTGTTGGGATGCCCCACCTCCCGCCAGCCAGCTGGTCTTCAGTATCTGCTGAACATGCGTGCATGTCCGCACATGCACGTCTGTACATGCATGCACATATCCACGCATGCACGCAGATGTCAGTGCATGCGTGCAGTTTTCAGTTTTGGCATGCATGCACGGGTGCAGTTTGGGCACTCGGTGTCTAAAAGGTTCACCATCACTGCCTTATACCAACCCGGTCAAGCAGTTGTCCAGTCTATTTTTGATTGATGGAGCATCCACAACTCTCGCAGACGAACTGTTCTATAGATTAATTGTTCTCACTGTTAGAAAACTTCTCCTTACTTCTAGGTTGGATCCAGTGGTGAAATGTAAAATTTGTTACTACTAGTTCTGTGGGCATGGCTTGTGTGTGTGTGTGTGTAATATGACAGAGTGGGCATGGCCAATTTTTTTTTTTAACTTTTAAAACCATTTTTTCTACAACCTCTTCGGCTGAAGAGGTTGTTAAAAAAATGCTTTTAAAGCCTCTGACGATCCCAGCTGACTTGCCTGATTGGCAGAGGGTTTCTCTCTTTTTTTTAAAGCCTCTGATGATCCCAGCTGAGCCCCGTGATCATCAGAGACTTTTTTTTTTTACTTTTAAAAGCAAAAGTAAAAGCATTTTTTCGGTCAAACAGGTTGTAGAAAAAATGCTTTTAAAAATAAAAAAAAGCCTCTGATGATTGCATGGCTCAGCAGGGCAATTGGTGGTGGGGGGGGGGGGGCGCAGGGATTTTTGCCATCGGTTCTCCGAACCACCTGCCTCCATCGCTACCAGATCGTGCGATCCGGTCCGAACCGGGAGCATTTCACCCCTGGTTGGATCTCTCTTTAACAAACTTTCCCCCGTTATTTCTGTACTAGAAGACAATTGTCAGGCTCCCTCCTAATCTTTCTTTTTGATAGATTCTTCTTCTTGTGCCATATCCGTCATCGGACGTTGACGATCATGTTGGCGATCCTATTTTTATCAACAGCCGCACGGAAAAGTGCCGTTGAGTTTTGTCCAAACCAGTTCCTTAGATTTTGATTTGATAGATTAGACATGCCTAATTCATTCCTCATATGATTTGGCCTCCAACCATAGCTTTGCAGATTCTGAAACTATTAATAGAATTCCTCCTCAAACACTCACGAAAATAAGAAACCATGCTTTGACATTTTTCTCATAGACAAATAACTGTTCCTCGTTATTCAAGCTAAGATCAAATACATTTTGTTTGAGTACGCTTTTAAGCAGCTTGGAAATGTGTTTAGGATTAAGACAATCTGAAGTTCTTCTTTCAAAAACCAATTAATATCTACAGATAAACCATAATTACTACGGCAGAATTCTAAAGTTTAGCATGAGCCACCCACATACACCCATCTGTTCTTGTTTTCTGTGTATAAGGAAAGCTTCTAACAATTATCTATGGCTGTTGTTCAGGGGGAAAAATCAAAAGCCAAGGAGTTTGTACTGTTAAATGCATAGAAACAATATTTGTAATAATCATACAAAAAAATCTCAGCTGTTTTATTTTTTATTTGTAAACAACTTTTTCTCTGCTTCATGAAATACACAAATAAATTACATACTGGCTTTGGCTTCAACAAACACCACCAGTCTCATTTAAAAAATCTGTTCAGACGCCAGGAATCACCAGCTCTCCCCCATTTAATGAAAAGGGAGAAAAATAATTTTCTGTTTTCTAAAAAGTAGGAAGTGGCCACCAGCAACTGATAGCATATGATGTTATCAATTGCTATTCATCCAACTGTACATCCAACTGTACAAAAACAGGTAAGGCAATTGTTTCTTTTTATCTATCAATCAGAATAGAGCTGGAAGGGACCTTGGAGGTGGTGGCGAGCCTTTTACTCACAGAGTGCCAAACAGGTACGTGCTTCACACGCTTTGCGCGCATGTATGCCATCCGTGCTGATGCGCGGCTCCTGCCCATGTGCTGTGTGTGCAATCACACTATCTGTGGATGAGCACAGCTTTCGCGTGCGTCCCCACCGTGTGCTGCGCACGTAACCACACCATCTACGCATGTGCCCTGCTTTTGAGCGAACCTCCATCACGCACTGCATGTGCAATCACAGAATCTGCACATGCACATGGTTTTCACATGCACAATTCATGCACGCAAACGCCATCTGCGCATGTGCACGCTGCACACCAGTACTCTCGCACAGGTGTGCAGGAGAGCTCCGAAGACCAGCTGGGGCATGCACACATGTGCAGCTGCAGGTGAGTTAGGCGTCAGCTCGCATGCCCGAAAAAATAGCTCTGTGTGCCACTTCTGGCACCCATGCCATAGGTTCGCCATCCCAGTCCTATACCATTTCAGACAGATGGCTGCCCAGTCTTTTTTTTAAAAAAAAACCTCCAGTAATGAAGCATCTATAACTTCTGAAGGCAAGCTGTTCCACTGATGAACTGTTCTCACTGTTAGGAAGTTTTTCCTTAGTTCCAGGTTGCTTCTCTCCTTGAGTAGTTTTCATCGGGGTGAAATGCTCCCAGATCGGACTGGATCGCCCGGTTCGGTAGCGATCTTGGCCGGTGGTTCGATGATCCGGTAGCGATGTTGGAGCAAAGCTCCACCTACCCGCCCAGTCATTACTTCCTGGTGTCATTACTTCCTGGTGTCATTACTTCCTGGTTTTAACCAGGAAGTAATGTGTTTTTTACCTTCTGTGCATGCGCAGAAGGTTTTGTGCATGCGCAGGTCTGTGTGCCAGTGGTGGGTTCCTACCGGTTCGGCTGAGCCGGTAGTGGTGATGATATGACGCCACCAAACTGGTTCTCTTTGTTCAGGAGGTGGGCCCTCCCCCCCACCCGCGTTATTCTTATCTTTTATTTGGCCCCACCCCCAATCTATTGCTGCCTCCTGAGTCCCAGCTGATCGGCTAGAAGGAAAAAAAACTGTTTAAACTCTTGCCGTGGGGCTTCAAAGGGCCGCCCTACAGCTGATCAGTGTTAAAAGGCAGTGTGGTGGTAGACCGGAGCTTCCCAAAACAAATGGGTAGACCAGTGCCTCTAAAAACAAATGGGTAGACCGGTGCCTCCCAAAACAAATGGGTAGACCGGTGCCTCCCAAAACAAATGGGTAGACTGGTGCCTCCAAAAACAAATGAGTAGACTGGTACAGCTCTGCAAGCAGTTAAAAGCCTGGTAGACCAGTACCTCTGCTAAATTCTAAAGAATTGTCACATGACCATCAAGCCACGCCACCCACAAAATAAGCCACGCCCACAGAACCAGTAGTAAAAAAATGAGGAACCCACCCCTGCTGTACGCGCATGTGACTTGCGTGGGGCACATGCGCTTCCGAACCTGTAGGGAAGGTAAGTAGATTTCACCCCTGGTTTGCATCCATTGTTTCTTGTCTTGTCTTCTTGGTGCTTTGGAAAATAAGTTGACCCCCAACCCCCAACCTTTTTTTTTTGTTTGTTTAGAAGAGAAACTTTTTTTCTCCGGAGAAAGCACTACCCAAAATCCTGGCATGAACTACTGTTTCTCTTCCAGCTCTGAACTCGGGCTGCTAGAATTCAAAGCCGCAACCGCAAATGATGATCCCTCCCAATCTTATCTGATCCCTTGACTTCTTGAAAACCACAGAGGATTAAATAGCTGGGTCAGTGCCTCCGATGGTAACTCGATAGGTTGAGCTGAGGAATTGGGCGAATACTTCAGTTCCTGATCAAATCTGCTAGTGGTTTGCTGCGTGTAAGATGGTCCTTTGACTTTCATTATTACAACAAGATCAGATGACAATACACATGACCAGATCTATAGCAGGGACTTGAAAAAACAGTGAGTCTCTAAGACTTGTCAATTGATTAAAGCAGCCAGCCCCATCTGGTACGTATCAGTTGTGTTGTGGCTACAAGAGTCACTATGAACATTCTGCAAATGTTGATCTTAACATAGCTGGAGGCCATTAACAGGGAAGGCTGGGCTAAAGGAACAGTGTACATGTGGATCTGTGACATGTGGTGATATTTGCAAACAGAGTTTGTGGAATAAGGAAGAAAACATTTGATTGAATATCTGGGATTCACGTACATTTGCTACTTGCCTGTGTCCATGACATATCTTTAATGACACTAAACAGCTTTTATCTGATGTTATAAGATACGTTTGAGACCCTCAACGGAATGAAAAAGTAACATAGTTTACATGAATAAAATATTAGGTGCAATAATGAGAAATTAATCTGGGAAAGCATAGATAAAAGGACCAGCAATAGGGAACATTTTTTTAAAGAAAAAAAAATTGTATGAAAAACAGTTGGAGAATTAGATATTTAACCTGGAAGGGGAAAAAAAACACTGTGGGGCATTATGATATTGCCTTTAAATATCTGAAATGCTATCCTATAAAAGGTGGGCATTAGTGTTCAGTGTTGCAACAGAAGATAGGGGCAAAATGGATTTTATTTAAAGAAAGTAGATTCCAGCTAGAAACCAGGAAGTGAATTCTAATAGTGAGAGCTGTTCAATGGTGGACAGACTTTCTTGGGAGATTGTGGACTCTACTCCATGATAGGAGTTTAATCGTGGCCTGTGTCAGGAATAGTACAGCAGTAGAATCCAGCACTGAGCAAGCCAGCTGAGGAACTCTGGGAACTGAAGTCCACACAGCTTAAAGTCAGGGGTGGGCTGCTGGGGGTTCGCAGGGGTTCGGGAGTACCTCTAGCTAAGATTCTATGCAGTTGTTTTTCTTTCTTTTAAGATTAAGAACAAAGAAAGTACTCAGTATTTTTTGGTCTCCCCCCCCCCCATTTTATTTTGGCTAAATACAGGACAGAAGGTATCCAATACTTACTTTACTTGAGAAGGATAATTTCCATATACATTGGGATGGGTGTTTGAAATATGCCCATTCATTCTGATCGCCGCTTCCTCTGTGGGAATAAAAATAGGGAAAGGATGGGAAAAAAGGAGAATTGTTTTAAGACATGCCACACAATAACTTACAGCAAGATCTTATGAAAGCCTACAGAATTAGCCAATTATGACTGTGGGAAAACAGAGACCTTTTCAAAATAATGGTTTGCAAGTAATTTTCCACAGTATACACACACACACACAGAGGCATGCATGTACACAAACACACACACACACACACACACACACACACACAGAGAGAGAGAGAGAGAGAGAGAGAGAGAGAGAGAGAGAGGCAGATAGCATTCATTTGCTATCTCAAGGAATAACAGTTCCCCCAGCCAAGGATGTTTGTCAAAGTGGGAAACAATTGTGAACATCAAATCTTCCTGAATTCTCCTTTATTTTACTTCCAAACCCAACACAATCTACCTAATGTTTATCATTCCTACTGCAATCACATTTTTACAACCAGACAACATAGCAGAGTTTACAAAAGTCCTTCCAAGGTACAGGTAGTCCTCGACGTACGACCACAATTGAGCCCCAAATCTCTGTTGCTAAGTGAGACAATTGTTAAGTGAATTTTGCCCCATTTTACCGCCACAGTTTCTTGCCACAGTTGTTACGTGAATCTGGCTTCCCCACTGAGTTTATCAGAAGGTCGCAAAAAGTATGCCAGTGACACTGGAACACTGCGACAGTCATAAATATGAGTCCGTTCCCAAGGGCCCAAATTTTGATCACATGACCGTAGGGAATGCTATAATGGTTGTAAGTGTGAAAAACAGTTGTAAGTCACCTTTTTCAGTGCCGCTGTAACTTTTAATGGTCACTAAATGAACTGCTGTAAATTGAGGACTACCTATACATCAGAAGCATCAATCTGGAAGATCTTTGATTTCATCAAGTTGCTGGACTGAAAATTCATTCTTTTAATTAACTTCTAAGGTTGTATACAGTCAACTCTAATCCACAGGTTATTTTCTTGTACCAAAAGTCAGGCATTTTCCATTTTGGTGGGAAAGTCTGTATGTCTACTCATCATACTTCGTATTTTGGAATAAAAACCAACAATCAAATTTCTATCTTTCCTTGTTTATTTCCTTTTCTTTCATGTTCTGGGTTGCTCCAAGATATTTTGCTTCCTTTCAACTCTAAAAACTGCTTGATATGAGCAGGGGTGAAATTCAACAGGTTCTGGAGAACTGGTAGCGGAAATTTTGAGTAGTTCGGAGAAATGTAAAGCTGGCCCCAGAGTGGGGTGGGAATGGAGATTTTGCAATAACATTCCCCCAGGAGTGGGGCAGGATGGAGATTTTGCAGTATCCTTCCCCTGGAGTGGTGTGGGAATAGAGATTGTGCAGTATCCTTCCTCTGGAGTGGGGTGGGAATGGAGATTTTGCAATATCCTTCCCCTGGAGTGGGGTGGGAATGGAGATTTTGCAGTATCCTTCCCCTGGAGTGGGGTGAGAATGGAGATTTTGCAATATCCTTCCCCTGCCATGCCCACCAAGCCACACCATGCCCACCAAGCCACGCCCAGAGAACCGGTAGTAAAAAAAATTGAATTTCACTACTGGGGATGAGGATAGCAAACCATACGTATTTATGACCAAATAGTTAATTTAGGGGTCTATAGCATACCACAAGATCAACGTTAAAGCACCTCAGCTTTTATTGCTTGTGGACCCTACCTCTCTCTGCCTCAGGTTTTCTCAGCTTTGGCAGTTTTAAGATGTCTGGATTTCCATTCCCAGAATTCCTCCTGGCATCATTCCACGCATCTTAAAATTGCTAAAGTTGATAAACATTACTTTGCTTAATAGTAGGGCTGGTCCTGAGCTTGAGAAGACCGCACTCGAAGAATATTTATTCCAGAAGAATTTGTCCATCTGTTCAACAGCGAAGAGTCTCCAAATTAATTGGGATTTTAACAGATGGACTAATTGGTTGGTTTTGCTTAGAGTTTCTGGCTGATGTATTAACTCCTGATTTTATCGCTGTTCTTTTATATACAAGAGCTCAGCCATCAGCTTCATTCACAGTGCTACACTTATTTATGTTATGATGTGAATAATAAACTGCCCAGAGTCACTGGGAGTTGGGCAGCATATAAATTTAGTAAATAAATAATAAGGCCCTTCTTATGTGCTAACAAAGATGAAAAATTGCCACTGTTCAAAAAAAAAAAAAAGTAATGAGCAAAAACAACTGTCACATAGATTTTTATTTTCTGTGAGTAAATCAGGGGAAGCAGGGGAGATATGACAGGATCCTCTCAGGAATAACTACGTCTTTAAAGACTTGTTAGCTGTGTGTCACCCATAGGAATTGTTAAAAATTTATGAATACTGATCTATCGGTCCTGTTAGCTTAATATTGTCTACTGTGCTTAGCAGAGACCTCTGAGGAATTCAGCAAAACAGCCTTTACATTTTTCTTACTATCCAGTGACTTTTCAATGTCATAGTACTTCAAATGTGAGTAACTGTACAGTATATAAACCAAATGGGGATGTGGTGGCTTTGTGGCTAAGACGCTGAATTTGTCGATCCAAAGGTCAGCAAGTTGGCAGTTCGAATCCCTAGTGCCATGTAACGGGGTGAGCTCCCTTTACTTGTCCCAGCTTCTGCCAACCTAGCAGTTCGAAAGCACTTAAAAAATGCAAGTAGAAAAATAGGGACCACCTTTGGTGGGAGGGTAACCGCGTTCCATGCGCCTTTGGCCATGCCAACCACATGATCACAGAGACGTCTTCGGAAAGTGCTGGCTTTTTGGCTTTGAAACAGAGATGAGCACTGCCCCCTAGAGTCAGGAACGTCTAGCACATATGTGCAAGGGGAACCTTTACCTTTATCTTTATATAAATCAAAACAAGGTTTATTCACACAGCACGTTTAAAAACAAACGAACATGATGGCTTAATCTACCACATGAAGGAGGTCATTATCTTTTTTGGTAGACGAACAAGTCTGGAGCTTGAGATCGGCTAGTATTCCAATGGTGAAATGGTTTAATACCACTTATGTTCCTTTTAATTAATATTTTAAACTTTTTTTTTAAAAAAATTAAACCATTAGCTTTCACGAATGCTTGCAGAAGAGCAAAATAATAGAAATCAAAACACATCCATGGACAAAGCTTTGCTGATGCATTAAGTCTCAGTCCTGACTAACATGCCTCTTAAATCCACCGTAGTCCATGGTTTTCAAAAATAACGAAGATGCACAGAAATTGCTAAGTCATGTGCTCCTTTTGTTCATTTTATTTGCCAATACAAGCTAAAATTTAAGATTTTTTTTTTGCTGCATTATGCTCCCAGCTATATCCAAAATACTGATACTTTTTAAAAATATTGGATATGTAAACTGTAATTACAGTTGCTAAAAATGATGCCAATCAAAATTTGTCAGCCTTATGTATGGCTGCACTGAATGAACCTATACAGGTAATTATTGACCTTCGACCACAGTTGAGCCCAAAATTTCTGTTGCTAAGTGAGACATCAAGTGAGTTTTGACCTATTTTAAGATCTTTCTTGTCACCGTTGTTAAGTGAATCACTGAAGTGGTTAAGTTAGTGACACTGTTGTTAAGTGAATCTGGCTTCCCCATGGACTTTGCTTGACAGAAGGTTGCAAAAAGAGGATTACATGACCCCAGGACACTGTAACTGTCATAAATATGAGTCAGTTGCCAAGAGTTTGAATTTTGATCATGTGATCATGGGGCTGCTGCAACGGTCGTAAATGTGAAAAATGGTCATAACTCACTTCTTTCACTGCTGTTGTAAGTTTGAATGGTCACTAAATGAGCAATTGTAAGTCGAGGACTACCTGCATTTTATTGGAGACTCTTGTTCGGCAAACCAACAGCAATGGTCTTTGACAAAAAGTTGTCACCAAAGCAAAATAAACCCTCCTTGCTAATCCTATTATTTACTATGGAATTATTTGTTACACTTTCGGTAACGGTGCATATACGTTTGGGGTTGAATGACAACCTGTGTTTTGGGAAAGAGAAAAAACAGTAACTCTCTTATCATTTTAGCTATATAAGTAGTCCTCGACATACAACGTGCCATATAGTTACTGTTCAAAGTTACAACAGGCCCCGCCCCTCCCAAGGTACTTACTACCTGGTTCCAAAGTGCTGAAGGTTAAGTCACGTGACCAAATTTCAGGTGCTTAGCAATTGGCCCCCATTTGCGGCATCCCAGGATCAAGGGACCATGATGTATGATATTTTTGTCAAAAAATGTTTCCTTTCAGTTTTCGATAGAGAAAAATGGATTGACTTAATGACCATGACAGTCACTTAACAACTGCTAAAAAAAAAAAAAATCATAAAATTGGGTGGGTCGCATTATGACCCGCTTTATGATGATATGTTACGACTTATGACTTTAATGCTCAGGTTTCATTACAGTTGTGAGTCAAGGACCATTTGTAATACCCTTTTCAATTAGGACAGAGGTGTCAAACTCAAGGCCCATGGGCCAGATCTGGCCCACGGGGGTGCTTAGATCTGGCTCGCGGGGCCGCGAAGGACCAGCCCAAGTGCCTCTGCCAGTGAAAATGGAGCTCAGGAGGGTCACGCAGGGCCCTCCCGAGTTCCCTTTTCGCTGGCAGAAAGTTGCAGGAAGCTGTCGCAATGGAAAACGGAATTCGGGAGCTTGTTTTCATGAACAGAGTGCTCGGGCTAGCACAGGTGTCCTCGACACGAGTGATGTCGAGCTGGCTACCCCCACCTTAACCAAGCCCCCCCCCGGCCCCCAAAGTCAAACACAACCCTGATGCATCCCTCAATGAAATCAAGTTTGATATCCGTGAACCAGGGTGTCTTGTAGAAATAAGGACTCAAATCCCAGAATTTTCAAGATTGGGTGGCTGGGGCATTCTGGGAATTGGAGTCCACACATCTTAAAGTTGCTAACTTTCAAAACTATTGATCTATTCTAGATAGTGCCGAAGTTGAAGGTGGTATCTCCATAGAATGTCAGCAGATCTTTTACTGCATGAAATCGGCTTAAATAATTATGGGGCAACAGAGTGCAACATATATTTTATGTAAGGATAAGTTCCTTTATTACAATGAAACTGGGCTGAAAAAATATAGCATGGCTTCATAAAGATAATTTGGAGCCCAAGGAATAGGGAAGAAGATGTAGGGGAAGGAGTGGCAGAATCTGTGGGCGGAGTTAAAAGAGGAATCAGTTTAGAATCCCTACATAGCCACAAGCAAATTAAGTCCAACCCCCCTTGAGTTCCATTATCTAGTTCTTAGCAGGTGTTAAACGTTAATTGAGAATATTCCTGTGCATAGGCATGAGTGGAAATAAATCAGTTTAATTGGACCTTCACGTGTGGACCTGATCTTTCCAGCCTTTCAGAAAGTAATAATTTTGAAGACTGCTATATTTTTCAGAGGGGGAAGGAAATTGTGCTAACATAGAAGGTCATCCAAATGAGAATTCAAGAGACAGAATTCTGACAGCCCAGAATTCTTACATGAGTTCTTCTGAAAGCTGCCGTTGAATAATGTTTAATAGTCTAATGTAAAACTCAAGAAGGAGGTAGTGATAGTGCAAATTTTAGAAGCAGCGGGGCATATAAATCAGTCAACATGTCCGTAAATAAAATTGAAATAATATTGCTAATGGCATTTGATGAATTGAATTTGATTTGATTTTCAGTTTCAATTAAATCAAATGGAGCTTTCTATTATTATTTTTTTAAAAAAAATAAGAATTGAAGAATGTCTGCAGAGGTCGAGAGGGCAGTTAAAACAGCACAATTGAAACTCTGCCTCTTTTTTATGTACAATGCCATAAAAATAGGCAAACCTTCAACATACCATTCTGGCTACCATCTTGTCTCTTTTGACCATACTTTGTGGACATCCCCAAAAGCTCTTTCAAAGCAAAATGAAAAAGCTGGAAAAGCTTAAATACCTCTGAGCTGTACTGGAGACAGTACTAAGGAGAATTACAAGTGTTTATCTTGATATATATGTTAGACCAATTTGTTATAGCGGTTATAAGGAGGCTGTGAGTTCTAGTTCTCCTTAGACATGAAAGCCAGCTGGTTGACTTTGAACCAATCACCAAGAAAATGTGAGTTCTAGTCCCACCTAGGCAAGAAAGCTGGCTGGGTGACTGGGCCAATCACTAGGAGACTCTCAGTTCTAATCCCGCTTTAGGCATGAAAGCCAGTCTCTGTCTCTGTCTCTGTCTCTCTCTCTCTCTTAGGTATGTTTGCCACTTCGAATAATTTTTAAAGAAAATAAAGGCGGGATTTAAAAAAATTTAAACAATACTGTTAACAGAATGCATTAATGAATCTTAAAGATGAGGTGATGATCTTTGTTCTTTTTTGGGTTGTTGGCCTAGGTAACTATAAAGGGCCATGTACATGTCCAAATATAGTTGTATTTATTGTAAATAGTATTTTCAAAGTTTCTCAAGGAGAAACTTTGCCTACTCTCAGCTTGCCTACTCTCAACCCTGTTACTATGTACACATTTCATCGCAAAATAAAGCAAACAGGAATGCCATTATAGAGCCCTTTTAGGAATTTGTATAGTGCCTGGCAGAACATTGAGTGACACGTCCCATTCAAGCAAGCAAATAAGGCAGCATTTATTAACTATTCAATAATTCACAGTGCAGACTGAAATTTCAAAGTTGTCTCAAACAACACAACGATCCAACTGGGGTGCCCTTTTATGACTTATAGAAATTTCCAAGACAACTAACTCATTACATACTTGAGATTTCATAACCTCATTGACGCTTCATTGGGGGGTCATGCCTACATTGCATCTTTTTGTGTTATGATTCACATGGCACCACAATGTGTCCTTCACATGCTCTTTCCCTGGGGAATTTTCCTCTGTGCTAGTGTTTCTCAACTTTGGCAGTTTGAAGATGTGTGGAGGTCAACTCCCATAGTTGGTAGGGAATTCTGGGAGTTGAAGTCCACACATCTTCACACCTCCAAGGTTGAAAAACACTGCTCTATACCAGGGGTCTCCCCTGCTCTATACCATAACTTAGTAAAGACTGATCTATCAAAATTCATCTCCTAATTTCCCCAAAAGTTGCAAAAGAATTTTTTTCTATGACCTGTTACTCTTGGATTTCTTTTGGGGACGTTATATGAACTATTTAAAAAGCCGTATAGGTAATTGTTACCTATACGGCTTAACAGTTGCTTAGCAACCATTAAAAGTTACCACAGACCGACCTTGGGGTACTTATGACCCTGACTTGAAATTCCGATGGTCCATCCCCTCCATGGTATAGTCTGCTGTTGTAGGACTACCTATGGGGTTTCCAACTTAGCCCTCCCTTAATTTTTGGGATGGTTGTATGTCATCAAGTCAGTTTTTTGACTCCTGAGAAATGCTTAGTCAAGATTTCAAAAATGGTTTGTCATTGCCTTCTTATTAGGGTTTAGAGGGGTTGACCAGCCCAAGATCACCCAGCTGGCTTTGTGCCTAAGGTAGAACTAGAATCATAGCCTCCCAGTTTCTAGCTTGATGCCTTAACTACTGTACCAAACTGACTCTCTAACCCTTGATTGCCAATCTTTTAAAAGTAGCCAGTTTCTTATTTAAACCAGGTAACAGGTAAAGAGTGCAGAAGTTCTGGAAAAATCTTTCTTTTTGATGGATTTTAGCTATTCGTTCCAACATGCATTTGGTATCAGGGCAGAGCTCCTGAACTGCAGAATGAGAATTAAAAAAAAAACAATTAACAATTTTTTTTAAAAAAAGGAAGATAAAAACTGGTATCAATTAATTTCAGCAAGAAAGAGAAAGCAAGCTAATAGTGCAAGAAGGGGGGAGGGAGTAAAAGAGTCAAAAAGCAGAAAAGAAAGAAGAAAGATATAAAGAAGTGGCTTCCAATCTCCCTTGCTGCATTATAATTATATCATTATAACAATTATCACTTTATCTTTTACTCTATGGTTACACTATAACTCTCTTCTTTCTATAATCCAGTCTGTCTGATCATTGCAACCATAAATCATAGAATCATGTTCTGTTTTACACACACACATAAATATATATAAGGAATTTCCTGTCAGCAATAAACATAGATATTGTCTTTTCTCTGAAGAAAAAATAATAATTTAGCCCCACAGCCAAATTCTGTCTTCTTCACCAACCATTTCTCCATTCCTCCATTGTGGGTAATACTAAATCTTTCCATCTTTGTTCATACAATAATCTGGCTACAGTTATCAAGTTGAACTGAAAACATGAGGATTGACCTAAAATCTCTTTTGTTATTTGCATGACTGGTAACAGTCAAAGAGCATTTTATGGCTCAGTTCCTGGGCATGAGGCCAAGGCTATTGGCTCTCATTCAAATCAAAATGTACTCTTTCCTCGAGTAATTAAAAATCATTTGCTAAATAAGGTTGTAAACATTCTGGAATAGAAGTCCAGCAAGCCTTGAAGTTCCCATAATAGCACATTAAGTCAGAAAATTACAGCCATTTAGTTTGTCATCTCTCTATCCAGGGCAAGAAGAAATTATAGGGATGGACTAAACAGAGAGACCACAAATAATTTCAAACTGTAAATCTGTAGTACAAGGTTGGGAACCCAGTCTGGCTTGAAGTATTTCAAAAAGGAAATATCTACAAGTACCATTTCTCAAAGTAAGATGAGAATCTTTCTGAGGAGATGCCATTAATCTGTTGCTGGTCAGCAGATTCACGGTGTCAAAACTATCAACTGATGGGTAACTTTTTTCTTGAATCATCATCAACAACAACAACAAACAGTTTTAATGATGATGGACCAGATTTTGGATCCCATCCATTCTATCTCCTGAATTCTTTATAAAGTACTTAATCAGTAGGAAGTCAGAAAATGGAACTCCAGTTTGTTGGTTTCTGAATTATTTGTCTTTATAATTGTAATGGGACAGACTCTCATACAGGTACAGTATGTCTCTCAGCTTCCAAAATTTAACTGAACTATATATACTTCCATTCAAGCTGGAAGATTTGGTTGAAGACCTGCATCTATTAAGCATGTTTCTCATTACTGGTAGTCCTCGACTTATGACTGTTAGTTCATCGATCATTCGAAATTATTACGGCACTGAATTAAGCCACTTGTGATCCCTGATTCCGGTTACATTTACTGAGGCATACCCCTACAGCAGTGATGGTAACACCGGTTTCAAAGGACATGTCCCATCTCTTTGAAAAGGAAGGCAGATAATAAGAACGGAGTCTGGCTTTATACCATGGTCAGCTAAGATTGGTTAATTCTTAAGGTTTGATTGAAAAGCCCTGTCTACTGATGAACCAGTATAAATGAAGCTCCTTTCTGGTTGCTCTTCTAACTAACTATAAGAATGCTCAAAAGATCTTGCATTGCAGCTGTAAGAGCAGGATGGAAAAGAAACACCAAAGTTCACTGAGAACAAGCTTTTGAAGAATCTGGAACACACGAGTGCTTTCCACTGGACAACCATTTATTTGAAATGGTATAGGATCTCCTGCCTGGGAGGAGGGAGGGTTGGATGAAAAGATCTCCAAGGTCTTTTCCAACTCTGTTATTCTGTTATACATCTAAACTTGCCCATGTATGAAGGTTACTTACAATGGACTTTAATTCATGGATCAGCAACCTGAGGCTCTGGAGCCGCATGTGGCTCTTTCACCCCTCTGCTACGGTTCCTGTCACTCAAAATAGGCGTCATAACCGCCACTGTGCGACACCTTCCGGCATGCGATTTATTGAACTTTTCAACTCCCAGTAGGCCAACCATGGATAAATTCAAGAAAAGAAAAGTTTCTGAAGAAAGCAGAACATTTAATTCAACTACACATGCTAGTTTTGTGGCCACTCAAGAAATAGCCAGGCATGAGAAGGGTTTTATGCTCCTAGTGTTTTCTTTTCTGTGGGAAACGGGTCCAAATGGCTCTTTGAGTGTTTAAGGTTGCAGACCCCTGCTATAATTCTAAGAAATGAGTTAGGACAGAGACGAAAAGGACCAACAGCAGCAAGGAAAATGGACTTATTTACAGTGGAGATGGATCCCCCTGTAAAACATCTGAAAGACTTAGGTTGGGCATAGATTCCTCCTGGAGAAAAATCTGTCTCTTGATGATCCATAATCGATCAAATCAAATCAAAGAAAGAAAGAATTCCTTCATGTATATGGGCTATAATGTCAACATTACCCTCCCTTGGCACAATCTTTAGTTTGTACAACTTGTGCTTGAGATATTTATTTTACATTTCTGGTTTGAAATAATAAAACACAATAGAATGCCAAACTTCCTTAGATTTAAAGATTCTGGCTTGCCCAATACAGCAAAGTCATGATACCTTTATTCTTAAAACGTGTCCTTGAATTCAGGAAGCACCAAACAAGCCAACAATTTGTGGTTAAAAGCAGTACTTTCCTGCTCATAAATATGCCTTCAAGTATTCCATGTCCTGTGTTCTTCAGAGGTGAAGTTACCCTTGAAGTTCCTTGTTTGTTGTTTAAATTCACTGGACAGAAGTACAAATCATTTAAACTGGCCAGGTAAGTCTGTAGGATCTAGAACAGGCTGGGTTTTCCAGCTCCTTTCCGAGCTGAGAAATGCTTTGTTCACAGCACAAGAGAGGCAACTGGATTAATAATTTAGCACTCTATACTAATTAAAGAACATTACTGTGAAATTTCCTATGCGTTGATGAGTAATAGTCCCTGAAACTCAAAGTGACTTACTGTTAGGTAAATGTGAAATGTAAGGGCAGATGTAAGGGCCAGTGGTGGGTTTCAAATTTTTTTACTACTGGTTCTGTGGGCGTGGCTTGGTGGGCGTGGCAGGGGAAGGATACTGTAAAATCTCCATTCCTACCCCACTCTAGGGGAAGGATACTGTAAAATCTCCATTCCCTCCCCAATCCAGGGGAAGGTTATTGCAAAATCCCCATTTCCTCCCGATCAACCGGGATTTGGGAGGCAGAGAATAGATGGGGGCGGGGCCAGTCAGAATTTTTACTACCGGTTCTCCAAACTACTCAAAATTTCCGCTACTGATTCTCCAGAACTGATCAGAACCTGCTGAAACCCATCTCTGGTAAGGACACATTAAATCCCAAAAGAAGGTCTTCAGAGGTGTTCTTAATGGCACAAGCAAATGCATGCACATGCTCAACACATGCACACATATAGAGAGAACAAAAGAAAGACACAGCAGCAACTCATGCTAACAAAACACTGCTTCCTAGAAAACCGTCTTCCCCTAAACCCACACATAAGTGCAACTTCTGCATAAATGTCTCTCCACTGAACCATGTAATATACAGATGGGGACCTAATTATATGCACATAAAACCTCTCATGCGTTAACCATTTGTCTAGTTTTCTCCCTCTCTGGATCCTGGGTATCCTCCTACCAAGAGGAGGATACCCAGGAACAAGCTACAAGGATCCCTGTAAGATCTTGTAATTATTACTTGGTTTGGAGAAATATCAGTAGTTGGGTTCTCCAGGCTTTGGAAGGTTAATATGTTTTCTACAGGCAATTTGCCCAGAGTTCCTGAAGCTTCCTCAGTGCAAGTGGGACAGTGTTTGTAATTTGTGTGAGATTTGACTTTAAAATCAGGTGCAAAAGAGCAGGGACACACTTTATGTGCCAATTAAACTGATTTATTTCTCATGCCTATGCACAGGGATCTAGTCAACTAATGGTTAGCACTATTTTTATGCTAATGGAATTCAAGTGGGGTTGGACTTAGACCCCCTTGTGGGAACGTAGATACAGGTAGTCCTCGAGTTACAACCACAACTGAGCCCAAAATTTATGTTGCTAAGTGAAACAATTGCTAATTGGGTTTGCCCCATTTGATGACTTTTCTTGCCACAATTGTTAAGTGAATCATTGCATTTGTTAAGTTAGGAACATGGTTGTTAAGTGAATCTGGATTCCCCATTGACTTTGCTTGTCAGAAGGTCATAAAAAGGGGGATCAACTTGACCTCCGGACAATGCAACTGTCATAAATATGAACCAATTGTCAGGCATCTGAATTTGGATCATGTGACCAGAGGGATGCTGTAACGGTCGTATAAAAAATAGTCATAAAATGGTCACTTTTTTCAGAGCCATTGTAACTTTGAATGGTCACTAAATGAACTGTTGTAAATTGAGGTCTACCTGTAGTCTAGGCTGATTTCTCTCTTGACTCCACCTCCAGTCTCTGCCACTCCTTCTCCTACCTGTATATATCAATGTATTTTTTACAGTTCTCTTCCCGTCAAACATACGGAATCCAAAAATGGAACAATGTGAGAGTTGTTCCTTTTTTGAGATCACATTCATGACAGCCATAATATGTTTAGAAAGGTAGAGTTGCGATTTTTCAAATAAATAATATTCCTGCACCAAGATGCCCATTCATGATTCTTTAGTATTTTTAATAGTTCTAAGAAGTACCAGCTGTATCCCTGAATTTCATTTTTCGGTGGCTGCCAAATAAAAACAAAATTGGCTTAATGCCACCGTCTGTTGAATAGTAGATGTAGGAAGTGTGTCACCTCAATAAATATAAAAAGGCTCGCAAAAATTTGAGAAATCATTTGTAAAAGCTCCGGTTTTATCGTACTCTTACTCCAGATGAAGTTTTTGGAGGACAAAGAGATGCAGAGGCAAGGTTGATGAACTGCAAATAAGCAGGAGGGCATGAAATATGTGGAAGGGAGCAGGTATGGTCCACTGGTTAAAGCACCAGGCTAAAAAGCAAGAGACCAAGTCTCACTATAGCCATGGAAGCCAACTTGGAATCTTTGGGTTAGTCACACTCTCTCTGTCCAACCCATCTCCCAGGTTTGTTCTTATGGGGAAAAGAGGAGGAGGAGGAAGGCATGTTGGATATGGCTGTTGCCTTGAGTCAGTAAATAACGAAGGCAGAATACAAAGAAATAAATAAGTAGACTGTGCTGGAGGGGGGTGGGTCTTGCTTGTTTTACAAGCCACTTTTAAACCTATGTCTTCCTTGCTCAAAATGTCAGGCAATCAACCCATAGGCGAGAGCGGTCCCTCAGGCCACCCAATGGGAGCTCGGGAGATGCAAAAAAACACTACCACGAGAGTTGTAAGCAGAGAATGGAAAAAATCCTTCTATCACCACAGCAAGTTTTGCGTCTTTCAATGCATCCGTAACTCATGGTGTAACATCCATTGGCGAGATTACGAAGAGCAAGGCTGTTTACCCTTGTCACCGTGATTATCTTGAATTCGGAACCAACACTGAACAGAGGCTGCTCCAGGATGGGGAACAAACAGCAATTTCCTGTAGCTGTTCAAACGGATACCCCTGTGACCGGTGTTGATATTTGGCTTAGAAATAAGTTCTTTGTCCCACAAATCTAGTTCCATAGATTCAATCCAGAAGGAAGATTTAATATATTTTCTTCAGATCTAAATAGAGGCTTTGTGTTTTCTTTTTAAAAAGTCCATTTTCCCTGCTACTCTCTGCATAGGGCAGGGGTCTGCAACCTTAAACACTCAGAGAGCCATTTGGACCCATTTCCACAGAAAAGAAAACACCGGGAGCCACAAAACCCTTCCTGTGCCTGACTATTTCTTGAGCGGCCACAAAACTAGCATATGTAGTTGAATTAAATGTTCCGTTTTCTTCAGAAACTTTTCTTTTCTTGGATTTATCCATGGTTGGCCTACCAGGGGTTGAAAAACTCAATAAATTGCGTGCCGGCGGGTGTCGCACATTGGCGGTTGTGACGCATATTTTGAGTGACAGGGAGCCACAGCAGAAGGGTGAAAGAGCCACAGGTTGCTGACCTCTGGCATAGAGACTTCCCTTGATGCAACTAGGGATGTTAAGCAGCTAGGCCCTGTCAACACGTTGCATTATCTGATTGCATAAGGCTTTTTTTCCTTGGTGTTTTTTTTTTTTTACTTTGATTTCTTCTGTTCCCCAAGTGTTTCCAACTGCCATTTCCTAAGGCTTGGTTTTTAAACATTCATCGGAAGACAGGAAATAATTAGGCTTCCCCCACAGATCGTTTCACTCAAAATAGCAGAGGAAAAAAAGCCAACTTAAATCTCGTGTATTTATATCCATAATGAAATTGCTATAATGAAATGCTTTTGAGATTTTCATGCAAGGGAAAAGCAGAGCTTTGATGATGAAAAAAGTCCTGAGGCTGGAAAGTGAGAGAAGAAAGGTGAGATGGGAAAAGATTTGGGACAGATGTGATCTGTCCCCCCCCCTTCAGAGACCCACAAAAACACAGCCAGCCGAGGGTTAAGACTCACTTGGCACACTCTGCAGTTCTTATCTCAACCTTGGCAGCGATATGCACACCGTCTGCCAAGGACTTTATTGGTTTACACAAACAAGAAAATCACCTACGTAGCTTTGCCGTTCATCCAGCTTCCAAGACTACGAGGTTGCTCCGTTTGTTTAGCTGTGCAGTTAGCTTTGTTCGTCACGAACTTCGTGACCCATTGTACTGTCTTAAATAGATATGCTTCTGGGTGTGGTCCAGTGAGTCATGGATCCTATGACTCCAATCCAATGACTCAGGATTTCCTCATACGCCGCAGCTGCAGTACCCTTTTCTCTCGCCTTCTTTGGCGTGCGTCCAGGAATGACGTCTCTCCCTCACTCTCATCTGAGACACCTGTTTCCCCACTACTTGGCTCTCTTTCAGCTGGCACCTGAGCCGGTGCCAGAGGGGGAGGGCTGGGAGATCTGGCTGGCTCCTCTTCCTCCTGCTCAGAGTTGCCTTCCTCCAAAGGGATAGGCTCAGAGGACGGGGCCACAACACTATCCCCCACCGCAGGGCCCTTCCCCCGGGTCTGACGGTCGGGATGGGGTCGGGACGGGAACTGTTCGTGGAAAGTCCGCACCAGGTCAGGGGCCTGAACGGCAGATGCGTCCACCCAGGTGAAATCCTCGGCCCCGTACCCTTTCCAAGCGATGAGGTATTGGAAGCGCCCCTTCAGCCAACGGGAGTCCCGAATACTGTCCACCTCATACGTCGAGGCGTCGTCCTCGTCGGCTGCGGCTGGGGGGCAGGCGGCGGCGGGCGGCGGAGACGGCTAGTGGGAGTCTCAGGGACCAGGAGGGACCGATGAAAAACGGGGTGGAGCCGCATGGAGCGGGGTAGAGTCAACCGATAGGCCACCGGGTTGATGACCGCCTCGATGGGGAAGGGACCGATAAAGCGGTGGGCCAGTTTCCTCACCGGCTGGTCCGTGGGGAGGTGTTTCGTGGACAGCCACACCCGATCTCCAACTTCCAGCGGTGGCGTCGCCCGGCGGCCGCGATCGGCGAACCGTTTATAGTCCTCTTTCGCCCGGATCAGCTGCCGCCGCACCAGTTGCTGCACCGCCTGCAGCTCCGAGAGGAAGTCCCGGGTCTCAGGAACAGGGGAGTCCATGATGGTCAACGGAAAAAACCGTGGATGGTACCCGACGTTGGCATGGAACGGTGTCATCTGGGTGGAGGTATGTTGGGAGTTGTTAAAAGCGAACTCCGCCAGGGGAAGGTACTCGGCCCAGTTGTCCTGCTGCTGGTTGACAAAACAGCGGAGGTACTGCTCCAGTATGCCAATGACCTTCTCCGTGCCCCCGTCAGTCTCCGGGTGGTGTGACGACGACAGGCACACCTGCACCTCCAGCGCAGCCATCAGGCTTTTCCAGAAGCGGGCCGTGAACTGGGCCCCGCGATCCGAAACCACCCGGTCCGGCAGGCCGTGGAGGCGGAAGATGTGTTGCAGGAACAGGCGAGCCGTGGTACGAGCCGAGGGCAGGCCGCGGCACGGGATGAAATGTGCCATCTTCGTGAGCGCATCCACCACCACGAGGACGGTCGTGAACGTAGCGGACAGGGGCAGGTCAGTCAGGAAGTCCATGGAGATGGCTCCCCACGGTCTCTCCGGTGTCGGCAGCGGCTGGAGGAGTCCAGGAGGGGGGCCGGACGCGGCTTTGGCCTGTCGGCATGGCACACAGGACGTCACGTAGGCGTGCACGTCGTGCCGTACCCGAGGCCACCAAAAAGTCCGCGTCACTAGGTTCAAGGTCTTAAAGAAGCCGAAGTGCCCCGCCGCGGGGTTGTCATGGCACTGGTTCATGACGAGGGCTCGGAGCGGACTTGTGGGCACGTACAGCCGACCCCGGTGCCTGAGCAAGCCCTCCTCCACGGTCCATGGGGACGCGGGGCCGACGTCCGCTCTCCGCTGCTGCGACCAGTCGTCCCGTCGCTGCGCTTCCAGCACCTGAGTCCGCAGGTCCACCGGTTCCTGGACCGCGGCCAAGGAGTCCGCTGGCAGCACCGTCCGGGGGGAAAGGGAGTCCTTTGGGCAAAAGTATTCCGGCTTACGGGATAGCGCGTCCGCCCTCTGGTTGAGGTGGCTCGGAATGTATGTGACGTGGAAGTTGAACCGGGCGAAAAACAACGACCACCGGATCTGCCGCTGGTTCAAATTCCTGGCCGTGGTGAGGTGCTCCAGGTTCCGATGGTCCGTCCGCACCTCCACCTGGTGTCGGGCCCCCTCGAGGTGATGTCGCCAAGCCTCGAACGCGGCCTTGATAGCCAGCAACTCCTTTTCCCAGATGGTGTAGTTGCGCTCGGAAGGAGTGAGTTTCCGGGAGTAGTAAGCGCAGGGAAAAAGAGTGCCACCATCCACCGGAGCCTGTAGCAGCACCGCTCCAATCGCCACATTGGACGCGTCTGTCTCAACCACGAACGGACGGTGTGGATCGGGGTGCCTCAGGACCGGCTCCGTGACAAAGGCCTGCTTGAGAACCTCGAAGGCCTGCTGCTGCGGGGGCCCCCACTGGAACGGAACCTTCTTCCGAAGGAGCTGGGTCAACGGCACGGTCAGGGTGGCAAAGCCCGGGATGAAGGTCCGGTAGTAGTTGGCGAATCCCAACAGACGCTGGACGTCCTTCACCCGACGCGGGGGTTCCCAACTGCGCAAGGCCGCCACCTTGTGTGGGTCCATCGCGATGCCCTCGGGGGTGATGATGTGCCCGAGGAACTCTATGGAAGTCTGGAAGAAGTAACATTTCTCCAACTTCGCATAGAGCTGGTGCTCCCGCAGGCGCTGCAGGACCTGGCAGACATGCTGGAGGTGACTCTCCGGGGTCCGGGAATAGATCAAAATATCATCCAGGTAGATCACCACGAACCGATCCAGCATGTCCCGGAACACGTCGTTCATCAAGTGCTGGAAGACCACGGGGGCGTTGGTCAACCCGAACGGCATGACGGTATATTCAAAGTGTCCGTATCGGGTGCCAAATGCCGTCTTCCACTCGTCCCCCTCTCGCATCCGCACCAGGTTGTAGGCTCCCCGGAGGTCGAGCTTGGTGAAAATCGAGGCCTCCCGCAACCTCTCCATCAGCTCCGGGATCAGCGGCAGGGGATAGCGATTCCGTACCGTGATGGCATTCAAGCGCCGGTAGTCGCAACACAGGCGCAAGTCCCCCGTCTTCTTTTTCACGAAGAGGACTGGGGCCGAGAGCGGGGAGGTCGAAGGCCGGATGAACCCACGGGCCAGGTTCTTGTCCAGAAAGTCCCGTAAGGCGGCCAGCTCGGGCTCCGACATGGAGTACAGGCGTCCCGAGGGCAGGGGCGCGTTGGGCATCAAGTCCACCGCGCAGTCGTAGGGTCGGTGCGGGGGCAAGCGATCCGCCTCCTTCTCGCTGAACACGTCGGCGAAGGATGTCAGCTCCGGAGGCAAGGAGACGTTCGGGGCAGAGACGTCCTGGCCGGCACAGGTGTGGCGAAGGTGGTCGACACACTGCAGGCTGGGGAACGAGATGGCATTTCTCGACCACGCCACCTGAGGGTCGTGCGCCCGAAGCCAGGCCATCCCCAGGACCAAGGGGAAGTGCAGGTCCGCCGTCACATAAAACTGGATCGCCTCCTCATGGTTCCCAATGGCAAGGCGCAAGGGCTGAGTAGCGAAGTTGATGGGCCCCGCCACAAGTTCCCGCCCATCAATAGTTTCGACCCTCAACGGAGGGTCCACTGGAACCAAGGGAACCTTGTAATGGGCCACAAAGGCCTGGTCCATAAAGTTCGTGGTGGCCCCCGAGTCCACCAGCGCGTGCGCCTGGAGCCCCTCCGACCGGTTAGCCAACAACACCCGGGTGTTCAAAATCAGGTGCCGAGGGGGCTCACAGTCCACAGCCGCCGCCTCCGGCGGGGCATGGTCACCTGCCTGACCCAGAGTTTCCCCTAGGCCAGGCCTGACCCGTTTCCCGGCTGGTCACGCCGAGGCTCCGGAACAGGCTTGAGCGATCCACTCCGCTTCCGGGGACACGAGGCGGCGAAATGTCCAGCCTCGCCGCAATAGAGGCACAACCCCCCTTGGCGTCTCCGCATCCGCTCCTGGGCCGTCAGTTGAGGTCTGGCTGCTCCGAGCTCCATGGGCTCCTCAGCCGTCGCCACCAAACGCGGTACGGTCCGGGGCGCTGTTGGTACGAAACGCGGGGGTGCCGGCACTGTCGGTGGTTCCGGAAGAGCCCTACGGGGCCGTCGCCGTTGTAGGCGGGCATCGATGCGCAGGCATTGGGTCACCAGCGTGTCCAGGGTCTGTGGCGCCTCCACCCGAACCAGCTCGTCCTGCATCTCATCGCAGAGGCCGTCCTGGAAGGCATCCATCAGCGCCGCCTCATTCCAGGCCGAATCCTGGCCTAGCAATCGGAACTCCGCAATATAGTCCTGCAGGGGGCGCTTGCCTTGGCGGAGGTCTTTGATGCGCCTCGCTGCCGTCTGCACCCGGAGGGGGTCCTCAAACATGGTGCGCAGGTGTTGCAAAAAGCCCTGATAGTCCAGAAGCAAGGGGCTGTCTTGCAGCAACAGGGGCGTGGCCCATCGGGCGGCAGTGCCAGAGAGGGAGCTGATAATAAAAGCCACCCGAACCCGGTCATCCGGAAAATCCTCCGGCCGCATTGCCATGTACAGCTGGCACTGTCCCAAGAAGGCCGGGAACATTTCCTGCTGTCCAGAAAACTTATCTGGCATGTTCACTGGGCATCTTGGACGGGGAAGGGGAGCAGGTGGAGCTGCTATAGGAGCATTTCCCAAAGCAAGTTGTGCAGTTAGCTGTGCTACTTGCTGTTGCAGAAGTTGATTGGCCTCCAGCATCTGCTGTACCTGCTGCTGCAGCTGTTGGTCCATCGTGGGTTAACGATGGAGTTTTGGGTGACGAACAAGATGATCTGTCCCCCCCCCTTCAGAGACCCACAAAAACACAGCCAGCCGAGGGTTAAGACTCACTTGGCACACTCTGCAGTTCTTATCTCAACCTTGGCAGCGATATGCACACCGTCTGCCAAGGACTTTATTGGTTTACACAAACAAGAAAATCACCTACGTAGCTTTGCGGTTCATCCAGCTTCCAAGACTACGAGGTTGCTCCGTTTGTTTAGCTGTGCAGTTAGCTTTGTTCGTCACGAACTTCGTGACCCATTGTACTGTCTTAAATAGATATGCTTCTGGGTGTGGTCCAGTGAGTCATGGATCCTATGACTCCAATCCAATGACTCAGGATTTCCTCATACGCCGCAGCTGCAGTACCCTTTTCTCTCGCCTTCTTTGGCGTGCGTCCAGGAATGACGTCTCTCCCTCACTCTCATCTGAGACACCTGTTTCCCCACTACTTGGCTCTCTTTCAGCTGGCACCTGAGCCGGTGCCAGAGGGGGAGGGCTGGGAGATCTGGCTGGCTCCTCTTCCTCCTGCTCAGAGTTGCCTTCCTCCAAAGGGATAGGCTCAGAGGACGGGGCCACAACAAGATGTTACATGTACACCCTTAAAATAAATGCTAATTGTTCCTCATTATAGGATTTTTCTCACAGACTTATGCTAAAGTGTTATATCTCTGATGGTTCACAAGTGCAGGTCTAAAATACAGGTCTAATCCCAGTCAAAAAGAGGTGATAATGTACACATAGTATGTCTTAAAAAGAAAAGTCATAAAAATCTCAAAAGTCACAGAAAAGTTTCATTCAGAATGAACGTATTTAGTCAAACTTTTATAAAATGCTAAACCCATCTAAACACAGTGTCACTGAAAGGTTGGGGGGGGGTGGATAAAAGAGAGTTTAATTATTTGTTCACATGTCAACAGATCCATTCATAAATGTGGAAAACCCATTTGGATTCAGACCAAATTTCATACAAGTCATTAAGATCAAGCAAGTTTATGGAAAAATCTTTGCTATACTAGAACTCTATACATCGCACAGATGGGAATTGTGGGATTGCCCCAACACAACTGGAAGATACCAGCAAGTCTCCTCCCCTCCCCCATAAAAGCCAAAGGTTTTACTAACTTAATGCACTTCTGTGACCCAACACCAGGAATACTAATAACACCTTCGGTCAAATGTTCTGGCTTGCCAATGTTCCCCCAGAAGATGGGATCAACCACAACCTTGTATCTGTATTCCAGATTATTTCCTAAAAAGAGTCAAATTTATGACTGGCTCAGCTTATTATTTTCCTGAGGCAATTGAAGCTGCCTTGACATTTGTTTCCTCTGCTTCATTCTCTTTCTGTGGGTTTTTCCTGGTTTATTTATTTTGCACACTATTCCTCTTCCTCCAGCTCTGAAAAATTATTGTGCTTACTAAGCTTAGACCGCAGGGCAAAACTGATTAAGCCAAAACCAAGGATTCATCTACAGAAATCTTGTCAGCACTTTCAACACCTGCTCTCAACTTCTCCAGATTACAGCAGAAGGCCTGTGCATGGTTAGGCTTGTTGGGGGAAATGTCAGAGAAAATCCCACCAGCCAGGATTACAATATAGGGCTGCGTAGGCAGTGGTTGGAAAACATGTAGTAGTGATTGTAACAGACAGAAACAGGAGGAGTTGGTATGCCAACATCTATTCCACACAGTTGGTAGTTTTGCTCCAAGTAAAAAGAAGAGGTTAGCAATGGAAGGCTTTGGGGTGAATATGGTGTGGGGTGCATTTCCATGACGTAATGGGAGGAGAAAATTGTTCCAGCTAATGGAGGACCTGCAATTTGGTAAGATAGCACTTATGTCAGAAGCACTGAGGTTCTTCTGGGTTGAAAGGATTAGCAGGTGACATCACCATTGCCCGGGGATGTCCAGTTGAGGGCTCCTTTCATGTCCCTGGCAGGAGCTGGAGTGAAGGACAGGAACTCAACCCCACTCCATGCTACAACCCGGGTCTCAAACACAGGATCACTAACCTCCAACCCAGCATCCTGAGAGCTGCCATGGTCCTTTTGCAATATGGTAAGACCCCCCTTTCTAACCCACAATCTCAATCTGTAGGCTAGGGTACAGGATTGCTTTTTGCCATTGCCTCAAATTTCTCAGCCTTCACAGAGTCCTGTTCAATAAGATCTTGTTCCTCCATGATACAGAGTAAGTGGATTTGATTTGCATCAGGGAGGTTTCATTGCGCAAGGAAAGAGATGCAGCCTCTCCTCAGTTTTCCCATCAGGACTTTGATGCTCCAGCGGCCTTGATGTCATGGCTAGGGTAATGTTTCGTTAATTAACTAGAGGAAAGTCCTTCATATAGTATATTATACTTGTTATCATATATGTTTTTGACTGTAAGCTGCTTTTAGTCCAAAGTAGTAGACAATATATTTTAAAAACCAATAAAAAAGACACTGAACTGAAAATGAGAGCTTCTTTTTGTTCTTCTTTCCAAAACAGAAACTTGGTTCTATCTAACTTCTAATTAATTCTAAAATAGTCCCTCCTTCTCTCAGAACATTCCAGCCTTTTCCAACCAATCTACCATTCCCATACATTTGATATTTCCCCATTTAATAGAGCAATGGTCTAATTGCATATATGAAGCCCTTTAAGCTCTTAAAAGAGACATGATGGCACAATGGTTAGGATGCAGTATTGCAGGCTAACTCTGCTGACTGCCAGCAGTTTGATCCTGATGGGGCTGAAGGTTGACTCAGCCTCCCATTCTTCTGAGGTCAGTAAAATGAGGACCCAGATTATTGGGGGCCTTAGCAGGGGTGGGTTCTACTTACCTTTACTACCGGTTCACAACAGACTGCACTTGCGCAGATCGACGATGATGACTTCCAGGGTGGTGAGCGGGGCCTCCGGCTGGTTTTACTACCAGTTCTTGTGAACCAGTTCAAACCGGGGGCAACCCACCACTGGGCCATAGGCTGACTCTGTAAACTACTTAGGGAGGGTTGTAAAACACTGTGAAGCGGTATATAGGTAAGTCTAAGTGCTATTGCTAATTGCCTGTCTCATTCGAATGATAAATTCCTCTCAAGACAAAGGATTTTTAGCACTTTTAATCTGAGTGACTTCAGTCCCCCATGCAAAGGATCAAAATAAAATTCAATTTGCAGCCTGGAAACATTCCAGAAATGGAACTGCGCATTTTCTTATCAGCTGTCACCATCATCAGTTTATACAGCGGTTTTGTTATGCAAAGCTTTTCAGCGTCTATCCTACTGTCAGTCTCCAAACACGAGGCCGGCGTGTCTCTTCCTCTCATGAATGAAAATCTCTGCTCTTTGCAAATCCTACATTCAAGCTCTGGAAGCAGTTTAAAACAACTCAGGTGGTGCTGTGTTGTTGTAACATCAGTAAGTTAGTACAAAGCATTACACATAATTTTAAATGTCAAGCCTCAGTTGCGTGCGTGAGTGTGTGTGTGTGTATTGGGGGTGGGGGGGAGAACAATTCTTTAAAGATGATTTCACATCTTTAGCTATTTCACAGCCCAAATTCGTGCAAACTTCCATGCTGTGTGTATAAAGTGAACCCACATTTTTTTTTCCTGAGCTGTTTTCTTTGCACTTCAAATTTGAGATCTGAACAAAGAAGCATGATGCTTAAGACTGGCTGATCAAGTTGGTAAAAAAACAGTATTCTACACACACAGAATGAGACAAACTCACCCACCCACCCACCATAAAAACACACACACACAGAACTACATTTCATTCTTATTCAAATTGAGGGCAAAGGATTCAAATTTGGGGAAGACAAAAGCAGGACCTCAATGTGGATTACTTATATTTACAACCTGCACTTCTTCTATGATGCTCATGGAGGGGAAAAACATTCCTCCCCTCAGCCTAGGGGTGAAATCTAAAATTTGTTACTACCGATTCTGTGGGTGTGGCTTGGTGGGGGGATGTGACTGGGTGGGCGTGGCCTTTTTTTTACCTTTAAAACCGTTTTTTCTACAACCTCTTCGGCGAAGAGGTTGTAAAAAATGCTTTCAAAAGGAAGGAAGGAAGGAAGGAAGGAAGGAAGGAAGGAAGGGAGATTATAATGAGAGTGAGGGACGGTCTGAGGGAAGAGCTGCCTTAGCACTTGGCCACCACAGGTGCCCCCCAACATGAGTGACGTTGAGCTGGCCACGTCCATCCTGGCCACGCCCCCCACCTCCCCCCCACCGAGGTCAAACATGACCCTGATGCAGCCCTCAATGAACTCGAGTTTGACACCCCAGGACTACAACCAGCCCTCATTCTTCCCATCTAAGAAAGTTTTGAGGGAGGCATTTCCTTTGTAGTATATCAGCTTCTCATTTTTTTTAAAAAAAAATAATAATTGTAAAAACTCAGGTAACCCAGCAGCCTGGTAGTTGCCATGGTTACTTTGACATCCCTCAATATCACATTTGGGGCCTCCGGATTATAAAGTGAAAGCTGATTAGTGGTCTAAGACAGCTGAATAAGCTTTCTGGCTCGGTGAGGAACTGGATTTAGGCTACAGTCTTAAATATAGCACAGAGATAGTCCTCAATTTACAACGGTTCATTTAGTGACCGTTCAGTTACGATGACACTGAAAAAAGTGCGTAAGGGCTGTTTTTCACACTTACAACCATTGCAGCATCCTCTTGGTCATGTGATCAAAATTCAAATGCTTGGCAACTGATTCATATTTATGACGGCTGTAATGCCCTGGGATCATGTGATCACCTTTTACAACCTTCTGACAAGCAAAGTCAATGGGGAAGCCAGATTCACTTAGCAACCAAGCAGCAATTCACTTAACAACTGTGGCAAGAAAGGTTATAAAATGGGGGAAAACTCACTTTTCAGCAACAGCAATGTTGCTGAAACTGAAGGCTAACTTAAGTTTAAGTCAGGGGTCTCCAACCTTGGCAATTTTAAGCCTGGTGGACTTCAACTCCCAGAATTCCCCAGCCAGCTAGCTGGGGAATTCTGGGAGTTGAAGTCCACCAGGCTTAAAATTGCCAAGGTTGGAGATCCCTGGTTTAAGTGGTCCAGAAAAGGTCACACTGACTAAAAATTGGCCAGTTGCAGTATCCAGTATCATTTCGAGGTTAGCAAATGGGAAAGGGCATCCTTATATGTTTCCAGTTGTTTAGTTTGAGTGATGTCATGATGTTGCACTCACGGAATAAATGTAGATCATGGCATTTTCATAGTTTTAGGGCAGGAGGGATGGATCTGATCCCAGTGATGAATCAACTGAAAAGTAGCAATAAAGGAAAAACAGAAGGGAAGTGGAAGGAGAGTTTTAAAAAAAAACGAGTCTGGAAAAATTCACTTGTACACATAATTAAAATGTGCTAAATTGAGAATAAGTAGGAAGGGGTTAAATTAAAGAGCTGGTAGAAAAAAGGAAGGATTTGAGGGAGAAAAATGCTGCTAGATACATATCCAGGAAGTGTCTTCTCAGAAGGGCCAGGAAAACAAATCTTTTTTTTTCTTGGGTTTGAGAAAAAACATATGTTGGACAGCTGTGGACAGCAGTGAAATGGAGGATACAAGGAATGACATATGAGGAAGGAAAGGACAGAAAATAAGCTGGAACGAGGAAAGTGAAGAGCGTGAACAATAAGAGACAGCAACACCCCTCGGGTCAAGCTAAACACAATCTTTGCCATTTTCTTGGCAGTATTATGGGAAGCAACTTCCTGATCTATCCATCCAGCAACCAGAAACACGATTCAAGCGCTAACCAAAACCAACCACACTTAGTTAAGAAATCAACCAGGGTCAACTAAGAGCTGAGGCAGATTTAGGCATAAGAAGAAGTTCTCCAATTGGTAATCCTCAAGCATCCCAGGCCGGCAAAATGGTGAATGGTAAAAACTGAGCATGGTGGCTCAGTGGCTAAGATGCTGAGCTTGCCGATCAAAAGGTCGGCAGTTCAGCGGTTCGTATCCCTAGTGCCGCGTAACGTGGTGAGCGCCCGTTACTTGTCCCAGCTTCTGCTAACCTAGCAGTTCGAAAGCACATAAAAAATGCAAGTAGAAAAATAGGGACCATCTTTGGTGGGAAGGTAACAGTGTTCCGGGCACCTTTGGCGTTTAGTCATGCTGGCCAAATGACCACAGAGAAGTCTTCGGACAGCGTTGGCTCTTCGGCTTTGAAATGGAGATGAGCACCGCCCCCTAGAGTCGGGAATGACTAACATATATGTGCAAGGGGAACCTTTACCTTTACCTAAAAGCTGAACACAATCTAAAACTGACAGGAGGAAGAAATAGCAAAAACAGGCCCACTTTTATGGACTTTTATCGTAATACTTAACTACATAACTAGTTAGAAGATTTATAGGAGGTGTTGGAACGTTATCGGATTTCCCCCTGCTTAATCTACATTGTTTTCCTTTTTATTTAATAAATATAAATATGGCATAAACCTAGGTTGGCCTAGCATGAATCTCTTCCAAAAATCCTGGATGGAAACTCTTAACTTCCTACTTAGGAGGGCCTTACTGGCAGTCCTTGACTTACAACAGTTCATTTACTGACAGTTTGAAGTTACCACAGGACTGAAAAAAAGTGAAATGTTATGAGCGATTTACAAACTTATGACCGTTGCAGCATCCCTGTGGTCACTTGATCAAAATTCAGCTGCTTGGCAACTGACTCATATTTATGACAGTTGCAGTGTCCTGTGGTCATGTGATCCCCTTTTGCAAACTTGTGACAAACAAAGTCAATGGGGAAGCCAGATTCATTTAACAATCATGTTACTAATCTATACATTGCGGTGATCCTCTTAACAACTGTGGCAAGAAAGGTCGCAAAATGGGGCAAAATTTACTTAACAAATGTCTCACTTGATAAACAGAAATTTTGGGTTCAATTGTGGTCGTAAGTCAAGGACTACCTGTATAGTCCAATGTAGTTGGGACATGCTTGGGTGGGGACAAGCAAGCTTAAATATTTTATGGAAAAATTATATAAGGTGATAGCAGTCATTGTTTCAACGTGCTAATCATGAACAGTACAAGATGTTCTTTGATCAGAGATAAGTAGAAACTTGAGAATGGGGAATAAGTATGACTGGAGGAATTTTTATTGCACCAAACTATCAAGTATGATGGACTTTGTTTTAAATTCAATATTGAATTATTGCTACAAGCAACAATAAACTAAAGAATTAAAGAAATGCCATTGCTGCACGTCACTAAAATTCAAAGGTCTGGCTTTTTAAAAGGATTTACACAATGATCATCTCAAAAGGAAGAAAAATGAAGAAGAACCAACACATCAATTGCTATGTTAGCTAGAGTCATAGCTTCATAGGGACCTCAGAGATCTTCTAGTCTAACCCTCTGCTCAAGGCGGAAGCCTTATACCATTCCAGTCAAATGTTTGTCCAGGCAACCATTTGTAGACCATTTGAAAGCAAGCCAAGTCTCTGGAATAAATCAGAACTGTAAAGAAATGAAGTCATGATGAGGTTACTGGATAACAAAAAGAATAATTAGGAGAGAGTTGCCTCCATAACTGTAGGCAGATAAGATTATAAATTGTAAATAATACGATAAGGTTGCTGCATTCTGTGAGTGAAGAGATCCTTCGGATCTTTCAGAAATTTGGATGTCTCTTTGTTAAGGCAAGAAAATTTTGGGCAAAAATACACAGGTGGTTAGAAAAGATGATAGGGAAACATGTAGATTTTAAACCTGAACTGTTTTTATTCGGCATAATATCAGAAAAACTTGATAAGCAAAGTATATATTTAATATTGCATGCTTTGACAGCAGCGAAGATTATATTCGCACAATATTGGAAAAATGAAGAAATACCATGAGACAAAGAGATCATTAGGAAGATACTCGATTGTGCAGAAATGGATAGACTTACATTGAAAATTAAACAGAAAGAAGACACAGAATATTATCAAACATGGAATTTGTTTTACCAGTGGTTGGAAAAAAAGGGTGGAGTTTAAGAATGTAATCTGCATTGTTAAGCCCATTAAATACCCAGACAGCATGATGTTTATTAAGCACTAATAAATGTAAACAACAGAAAAATAATAAAATGTATTTGTGTGTGTGTGTGTGTGTGTGTGTGTGTGTGTGCGAGAGAGAGAGAGAGAGAGAGAGAGAGAGAGAGAGAGAGAGAGAGAGAGAGAGAGAGAGAGATTTGGATGTCTCTTGTAGAAAAGTAATAACTTGGCTCATACAAAAATGTATGTACTGTAGAATATCTTCCTTTGCTAACTGGACTTCGATGATATGCTACACCATTTCGGTACCAAGCGCTGAAAAAGGAGCACTTTGCACACGCACATGTTTGTCTGGGCTGCATCCAGGAAGAGGAATTGCCCAGGGGACATGTGCATGCCAGAAAATGTACTTCCGGTTTCCAGCGCGTGAATGTGTGCTGGCTGGCAAGTCTTCCGGTTACTGCCACACATGCGCACGCCAGAAAATGAAAACCAGCTCTTCCGGTTTCCAGCACTGCTGCACACACTAAGGCCAGCTGATCGTCGTGTGCGCAGCAGAAACCCGGAAGAGGAACGGGCAATGCTGCGCGTGCCAGGCAACATGGCTCTGCATGCCACTTTGGCCACACATGCCATAGGCTTGCCATCACGGTGCTACATCATAAAGGAGGTAATTTGAGTTTGGGGATCAGTATGCGATTGGGAAAGTCTGCTTTTGCTATAACAAGGTATGTGAACATTAAGCCACAATTAATTAAGCTTCCCGTTAAGCCAGGGGTCACCAAACCTGGCAGCTTTAAGACTTGTGGGCTTCAACTCCACAGCTGGCTGGAGAATTCTGGGAGTTGAAGTCCACAAGTCTTAAAGCTGCCAAGTTTGAAAACCTCTATATTAAGCCATAGTTGAGAACTGTAGTCCTTGCAATGAATCCTTCATTGAATTTCAAACAAGTGTTTGTTTTTTTTTGAAGGGCATAATTGGATATAAGGACATGGACAGAACTGATGGTACTGCGTGTCTCCTAAATTATTGATACCGTAAACCTGCAGTTTGTTTTAAATCTGATTTATAGGACAAATGCAAGCCACAGAGTACTGGCTCATAAGCAATGGAAAACTATGTTTGCAGTAAACATGAAAAAAATCTAACTGAGTGGAGCATGCTGTGGGATGAAACTCATGCTGATCTGAAGCCTGATTGCACAACTCCTTCATTTATTTAGTACTGGATACAAACTAATCCATTAAATTGGATGATATATTGTTAAAAAGGCACAGGGAGATAGCAGAAATCACAAATGGCTAAGGATGACTAGCAATGCCCAAACTGAGTTTGGAGAGGGGGGGGGGGCAAATCCTGATCCACATATCCAGCAGAATAAAGAGTAACAGAATGACAGAGTTGGAAGGGACCTTAGAGATCTTCAAGTCCAACCCCTTGCTCAAGCAGGAAACACTACACCAGTGATGGCTAACCTTTTTGCCATCGTGTGCCAAAAGCAGGGGGAGTGCGGGGTGGTCGCACACATGTGTGCCGATACCCATAATTCTATGCACCCTGCCCCCCCCCCGTGCAAGCACGCGTGATCCCCCCATGGTCCCCCCAATTTTGGCATGTGATCGCACAATGGGCCCGGTAGGCCTGTTTTTCGCCCTCCCCAGGCTCCAGAGGCTTTCTAGGAGCCTGGGGAGGGCAAAAACAGTCTTCCCCATCCCCCCGGAGGCCCTCCAGAGGCCGGAAACAACCCATTTGCTGACTTCCGGTGGGCCCAGAAGGCCCGAAAACCAGCTGGCCAGCATGCACATGCGTGCTGGAGCTGAGCTAGCGCAACACTCGCGTGCCCACCAATATGGCTCCGCGTGCCACCTGTGGCACGCATGCCATAGGTTCGCCATCATGGCACTACACCATTCCAGACAAATGGTTGTCCAATCTCTTCTTAAAATCCTCCAATGTTGGAGGACTCAAAACGTCTGGAGACAAGTCATTTCACTGGTTAATTGTTCTCAATTATAGGAAATTTCTCCTCAGTTCTAGGTTGCCTCTCTCCTTGATTAGTTTCCATCCATTGCTTCGTGTCCTGCCTTCAGGTGTTTTGGAGAATAGGTTGACCTCTTCTCCAAAGAGTGCAAGGCACAATATTGCAGATAAGTTTTTCAACACTCCCCTATAAGACTACTTGCAATAACAATGATAAAAAAAACCTGCAGACAATAACTAGGGCTGTGATGGCAAAGGACGGGTGCCACAGGTGGCACGCGGAGCCATATCTGAGGGCACATGAGCATTGCCCTAGCTCAGCTCCAGCACACATGTGCCTGCAGGCCAGCTGATTTTCAAGCCTTCTGGGCCCACTGGAGTTGGGAAATGGGCTGTTTCCGGCCTCCGGAGGCCCTCCGGGAGGTGTTGAGGAAGGCCGTTTTTGCCCTTCCCAGGCTCCTAGAAAGCTTTTGGAGCCTGAGGAGAGGCCCACTGTGCCATTACGTGCCAGAAGCGGGGGGAGCATGTGCACGTGTGCAGGAGGGCAGGGCACGGGTGGGCATTCAATTATGGGTGTGGGCACGCACACACACAATCCTCCTACTCTCCCCCAACTTTTGGCATGCAACGGCAAAAAGGTTAGCCATCACTGAACTAGGGTAACTAGGATAGGATTTCCTCCAAATATTTCTCTTTATAGGACTTGGTTTACACAGAGAAATACTGAAAGGCAGAAACATACCAACTATAGATTGAACGCCTTTTTGTTCTCACTTCCGACTTGCATAGCTAAAGTCTAAAATCTGATGTAATTTAATACGTTATAGCATGTTAAATAGGACCAGGATGGATATTATATAGACTTCAAATGATGAGAACCAAATATTACAGAACGGAGTTCAACCAGGGGTGGGTTCAAAATTTTTTTACTACCGGTTCTGTGGGCGTGGCTTATTTTGTGGGCGTGGTTTGATGGTCATGTGACAATTCTTTAGGATTTAACAGAGGTACTGGTCTACCAGGCTTTTAACTGCTTGCAGAGCTGTACCAGTTTACCCATTTGTTTTTGGAGCGTTCCGGCCTACCCATTTGTTTTTGGAGCGCATTGGTCTACCACCACACTGCCTTTTACCGCTGATCAGCTGTAGGGCGGCCCTCTGAAGCACTGCGGCAAGAGTTTAAACAGGTTTTTTTCCTTCTAGCTGATCAGCTGGGACTCGGGAGGCAGCGAATAGATTGGAGGCAGGGCCAGGCAGAGGTGGTATTTACCGGTTCTCTGAACTACTCAAAATTTCCAAAATTACCGGTTCACAAGAACCGGGGAGAACCGGTAGCAACCCACCACTGATTTCAACTCCAAGGAAGACCAAATGTAGAGTTAAGGGTTGGGATTTAATAAATGCCTTTGCTTCCACTTCTTCAGATTTTCACTTCTTTGAAAGTAAAAGCAAACACACTATCCTTGTCCAAATTCACTGTGTCAAGGTCTTAGTCCAATTTTCGGGCTGACATAAAGTGAGGAAGATTCTTCCCCTCCTGTGGATTTACAATTTTCAGCCTTCCTTGTTGATAGTAGCTTGGCATTTCAAATCTTACTTCCTACACGGTCGCACATTGATAAAATGCCCTACCTGCCTATTAATAGGCATTTTAAGGTTTCTTTGCACTGGTGCTTGGAGGGTATGTTAACAGGTTTTGGAAGCACCTGGCTTTTGCTAATCAAATGTTATAATTGCCAGAATACCTCTATATAGGTGATGGCAAACCTACGGCATGTGTGCCAGAGGTGGTATGTAGCGCTCTCTCTATGGGCACGTGGGCCGTTGCCCCAGTTCAGCTCCGCCACGCATGGTGCACCTCCCACCAGCCAGCTGGTCTTCGGGCCTCTGCCGCACGGGGGACAGAACGGGACGAATGCGTGAGGGCTGGAGCCAGTGGTGAAATCCCAATTTTTTTACTACCAGTTCTGTGAGCATGGCTTGGTGGGCATGGTGTGGCTTGGTGGGCCTGGCAGGGAAAGGATACTGCATCCCACCACACTCCAGGGAAAGGATACTGCAAAATCTCCATTCCCACCCCGCTCCAGGGGAAGGATACTGCAAAATCTCCATTCCCACCCCGCCCTGAGACCAGCCAGAGGTAGTATTTGCCGGTTCTCCGAACTACTCAAAATTTCCTCTACTGATTCTCCACACTATTCAAAATTTCTGCTACCGGTTCTCCAGAACCTGTCAGAACCTGCTGGATTTCACCCCTGGGTGGAATGCATGCACGGGGGCTGTGCGCGCATCGCATTTTGGGGGTTTGAGGCGCACACGCACTTTGGGCACTCGGTCTGGAAAAGATTAGCCATCCCTGCTCTATGTAATAATTTGAAAAAGGTGAAGTCAAGCAAGTTGCAGTTGTTAGTGGAGGTTCACCAAGACCAATAACCTTGTAAAAATAGATTGAGAAATGAATATGTCATATACTCCGCTGCTCAGTCTCTGGAAGTAATAGCATCTAAGTGCAAAGGCATCCGAAAGTTAAGGAGTTTTGAATAAGGTTACTACTTCAGGAGAAGATCTCATGGTCATAGGCAAGACTGAGAATTGGTAAAGCATTCCATTTGCAAATTAATTCCAGACTATTGCCCAAAAAGCTCTATGGAGGCATTTATGTAGTCAGTGAGACTTAAATTCAGGATTCAATCTGGGACCAAAGGTTTAGTCTTCTGAGCTTTCGGATTTGTGCCGGAGCCCCTCCTCAGGGAACTTCTCTCTAGCAAAATGTGTGACATGTATTCTGCAATGTGTAACAATGAGAACGGGCTCCAGCACGAGTCCGACAGCTCGGAAGATCCAGATTCGAACCTGCAACATTATTCTGGTACGCATATATTTGCCTTCATTCGTGAGGCTTAAATTCAGTTTGAAGGAGATGCTATCCTCTCTTTTTATGGTTACAAAAACACATCGGAAACCTGTGCAGGGAGCCTGTGAAATTCCACATTTGGTTAACAGCAAATATACACAGAAAGACTATACAGCAGCATTTCTCAACCTTGGAAGCTTGAAGGTGGGTGGACTTCAAGTCCCAGAATCCCCCAGCCAGCTGGCTGGGGGATTCTGGGAGTTGAAGTCCACCCATCTTTAAGCTACCAAGGTTGAGAAACACTGCTATACAGGTATTCTTTGATTTATGATCATTCATTTACCAATAGTTTGAAGTTACCATTGCCTCCGAAAAAAATGACTTACAAGCTGTCCTCAAAACTATATCCCTTGCACTACCACTACAGTCATGTGATTACAATCCAGATGTTTGGCAACCGGCTCACATTTATGACGGTTACAGTGTCTTGTGGTCATGTGATCGCCATTTGCTGGTTTCCTCAGCTGGCTTCAGACAAAATTCAGACAATTGAGGAAGCTGGATTTGCTTAACAACCATGTGATTCATTGAACTGTGGTTAAAAAAAAGGTGGTAAGAGGCGTGACAGCGCAGTGGTTAGAATGCAGTATTGCAGGCTCACTCTGCCCACAGCCAGGAGTTCAATCCTGATAGAGCTCAAGGTTGACTCAGCCTTCCATCTTTCTGAGGTTGGTAAAACAAGGACCCAAATTGTTGGGGGCAATATGCTGACTCTGTAAACCGCTTAGAGAGGGGCTGTAAAACACTGTGAAGTGGTATATAAGTCTAAATGTTATTGCTAAAAATGGTTGAAAAAAATCAGGTTCAGTCATGTGGCGATTTGCTTAATCGCATCACTTAGTGACAGAAATTCTGTCACAATTCTGGCTGTAAGTCATGGACTACCTATATGTAGAGTCTTATCCCAAACTTGCAGCTGTTCTGACCTAGGCTTCCTTAGAAAGTATACTGTACAGCACAATCTTAGTACCAGCAAACATCTTTAATTCATACGGCTGTGAATTATTGCCATTCCCAGTCCAAAAGGATTCTCAAACAGTCTTTCAGGGGAGTGTTTACAAACACCCACCTTATCTTCCTTGGAATGCTGCCAGAGAACTATTTGCCACACGCAAAGCAAGGCCAAACTGAGCACAGAGTCAAACAGAACTTTCCAAAGCTTTTACTGACCAGATGAACTAATTGCTTCCTTCAAAAGCTCACGTCCTGTTCGCTTCTCTTTTATGTCTCATGGGAGGGGCCAATCATCTCCAAGCCTTACTCCCAAGTCTACCCTGTTTTCTTAATTGTTCCTGTCTTCTGGCAGCTCTGTGCATGTGTACATTGGGAACAGTCTCCCATTGTTCTTCTGCCTTGCTGATGTCAGACTCTGGAGACTCCGGAGGCAACAAAGAACTACCAGATGGCTTTGGCCCCTTCTCTGCCTCTGACTCAAAGCCCTCATCTGAGCCTTCCCCAGACTCCAGGACTGGCCCATGTTCCTCCCCAACCTCCTCACTGTCTGAATCTGCTGCCAGCTCTGCTCACCACTGGTGGGCCACAACAGCAGCAGGATTTCTCGCTGACCATAAAATGGTCAAGGGGAGATACAAAGAGCATTCCCTGTTCCTGAAATGAAAATAGAGGAAATACACAATTTCCACTGTACTGTGCTACTTTTCAAATTGACTGATTTATGTAGGAAAATATACTTGTACAGGCAGATCATTCAAGGACATCTCCCCAGCAGAGAGGAGAGATCCTATGAGACTTTGGGAGATCGTTTTCTCTCTTTGTCAATGAGACTAAACCTTTTTATAAATGCTAATTATTTTTTCCATGGTGAACTGACACTCAACCACGGCTTCTATTACTCATTTGTATTTTAAATAATCAAGTTACTATAGTAATGGCATCGAAAAAGCAACAGCCCTGGTATCAACTTGGGGTAAATGCAAAACTTGCAATTCTCTTTGCTTCCAGCTGTATTCTCTCCCACCCACAATTAAATTTTATACAGGAAAACGCCAATTTCCTGTGATGGAAATTAATTAAAATACATAAGGAAACTCGCTTTAGCTATGGCTTCCTTTGCGGCTTCCTGTATTATTGATATATTTAGGCTACCAATTGCTCTTATGGTCAACTAAATCCCGCACTTGGATGTGGGATGAGCAATGTTGTATTTTTTAAAAAAACAAAAACAAAAAACCCTAGATAATAAACAGGGCTGGGCTTCGAAGAGCAGCTTCCATCTGACAGTGTTTTGAGCAAAATACCCCTTTGAAGTGGTTTTGCAAAGCAATGCAGACTTTTCTCTGGAAAGCAAAGCTAAACTAAATGCACAGCAGCCTTGAAGTATTGGAGAAGCCTTCAGAAGGTGTTCAAAAGTGTCCAGGGAATTAAATCACAGCACTGCCATGGCTTGCAAGTACTTGCTAGAATAAATGTTCATATTGACACATCTCGGCAGGCTTCCATTTGTCGGTGGAAATGAAACAGTTCGAAACTCTTTTGAATTCATAGAGAAACTGGAGATGTGGGTGCTGAAGCTGAGGTCAAAGTCCAGCAGATGTGGTTTTAAAATCTTAACTAAGTCACTGATCCTAAGACAAGCTATGATGGGATAAAGAGCAGAAGCAGAGGTAAACTCAAGTAGGGTGCTGTTCTAACATAATAGGTCATTCAGTGGCCAATCAAATGGACTGCATAAGCTCACCAAGGTTTTCCACTATCAACTTCCAGCAAACATATATTGAAATATGTGTCCATGGGAGGAGGGGCTTAAGGACACAAGTGCCACCATGTGCATCATGGTGTCATCATTCAAATGATGTGGATTATGTATGTATTCTTACCCTTTGTAATTTACAGTAAATATTACCTAATTCAGATCATCAAATGTTAGTTACACAATTACTATTGAATTAAGATACGATCTTCTCATGGGTGCTTGTGTGTATTTAAGATACACGGTCTACAATTTAGGAAATAGCAGACAACCATCAAGAATAGCAACCATTAATCACCTGGCTCCTTTGAGAAACCAACTGAAATTGGTGTGTAAATGCCAATTTAATAATAGCAATGGTTTATGGCTTAGCCAAATGCATTAGCCAAGCTACTGTGGGTTATCCAATGAATCATAATCAAAACAGACTTAAGTTTATTATGTAGTATAAACCCAGCTATAATCTTGTCATTGAAAAATGAAACATGAATAAAACCCACTGACACCTTAGAATTCAAGATAGGATACAACGACCCACAATATAGAAATAAAATTATTATTATTATTAATAATAATATCACAAATCTCAATTCTCCGGTCCTTCACTGAGCCTGGTGTCCCTTTTTCCCTGCTGCCAGAAACTCCAACTAATCCATTTTACAAAAATAATTTTCAGAGCCCTAGCAAGCTCTCCTGCAATTAGTTTTATGTACAGTAGCAGCCAAAATTGTGGAGACCTTTTGGGAAAAGTGTATTTACTAAAACTAGCTAATAATACCACTTTTTTTTTCTTTTGGAGTAATACCATAAAATTATATGTCAATGGAAATATAATTTAATCAAGAATGTAATGCAATAACTTTTATGAAGGATTTGCTACTAGAATAGCAGTTACAATCTAAAGAAGAAAAGTGAAACACGTAGAAAAAATGAGATATACAAAAATTATCACCATAGATAAAATGAGATATACAAAAATTATCACCATATCAGTTAATACTTAATTGGGTAACATTTAGTTGGGAATCAATTCTTTTAGTTCTGCAGCTGTTATAATGTGAAACCAAGATTGAATGATTGCTGCTATTAACTGGGCTTTATTGCTGGGTCGCTTCTGAGTCCTGACTAACAAGTTTCTTTAGTCGGCTCCATAGATTTTCAATTGGGTTAAGGTCTGGGCTATTCCCAGGCCATTCCAGGAGTGGAATAGGATTATTTTGAAACTCCAAAAAAAAAAAAAAGGTGGTGTTATTAGCCATCAAATCTCAAAAATACACTTTTCACAAAAGGTTTCCACAATTTTGGCCACTACTGTAAGTGGCCAAAATCCAACTTGGGTCTTCTTTAGCATCCTAGAAAAGTTCTAGAAGAAAACACCCTGAGCACCTTGAATGGCACTGATGTTGCATAACAGCTCATTATTGTTAAAAGCTCACCTTTTGTTTCAGCAGGACAGTCTCTGCCGAAGAGTCAACTTTGGTATTCCTTGCCAAGGAAACTATGAGACAATTGTGCTGAGAGAAAACAAGTTCCTTGAGAAGATAAACAGCGAGGTAGGCACTGTGAACCAGAGGCTGAAAAAGGGACTGGCTTAATAGATGGCAAAGAGGTGTGTCAGTCCAGATTCTGACATCATTTGTCATCCCATAGCCTCATCATCATCAACAGCCTGGAATTTGCTCCTCTCCCTCACCAGCAGTCCTGCATGAAGAGGGATTTTGGTCTTCTAAATAGCTCAGATGTGGGAAGTCTTGGTATCAATTTTTTTTCACTTCCAGTTAAAAAAACCTGGCTGATGGTGATGAGGAAACATTCTGCTGAAGACTGAAGAGCTACTACTGCACAATACCACAGACTTGATGGATAAATCAATAACAGGTAAACTAAAGAGATAAATTACCCGATAAGCTTTAAATCTGATAAGACATGGTATACTTAGCCCTGGATTCTATCAAGAATAACTTACTGGAAGCTGGATTCCATAACATGCTCAATTCAAAATCTACCCTCTAGTTTCCTGAAATGTTTCTATCTCCCACTAAAGAGGCTTAAGTATTTCTATTTTGGTCTTAGGTGCACTTGACTAAGTGCAAAAACCCATTGTTAGGGCTTGGAACGTACCATTTTCCTTCCAGAAGAAACCACACTGGTTCTTCTGCAGGTAGGTAATATATATATTTACACACATATATATTTAGTTCTAAATTGCTTCTCTCCTTGATTAGTTTCCACCCGTTGCTTCTTGTTCTACCCTCAGGTGCTGTGAAGAATAGTTTGACTCCCTCTTCTTTGTGGCAACTCGTGAGATATTGGAACTCTGCTATCACATACATACATACATACATACATACACACAGATACACACACACACACACACATACATACATGGAAGGTTTTACAATGCTGTTGATATGGTCCACTCCTGGAACAGAGTTTTGCACAGTCTTATTCTTGAATAACTCTAGAATTTCCTTGGGTGGTACTATTTGAATTTACTTTATTATTTCACTGGGGTGCTGCTGTGTTTTCTATTACATATCCTTCTCCCAACTTTACATTCACCTGGACTGACCCTGCTTTCTGATCTGGAAAAAGAACAAAACAAAACCATGGGAGGAGCTCCTTTCAGATTTACCAAGGTGGCAAGTCCAGGAAGTTAAGAATGCCAGAAAAATGATTATACAAGGAAAACATTCTCACAAACTCTTATGTATTATGGTCAACGCATGTGGTTGCAAACTATTTTCACAACAATAAACCGATGAATTGTTGCTATGGTCAACGCACCCCACCTACAAATGCTTGACTTAAATGCACTTCCCCTTTAAAAATGAAAATTCAGAAGCCATTTATTTTTCAGCACATTGAATGGGATCAGTGAACCATGCCAAAGCAATATTCAATCCAGCAGTAAGGAAGTTGCTTCATGTGCTTTGATTTTAGCCTTCTCTCTGCCGTTTTCTGCTAAAACAGGAGAGAAACAAAATGCGACAAGTCTTCCCTATTTTTAAGTGTTCACAATCCAATTGCAAACCTCTTTAGAATCGGATTGTTATATTTGTGGGAATCCACAGCAGTACAATTGCACATTAGATCAAGAGGGTGTGTTAATGTATCAGGCTGGTAAACCCTTAGCTAATGGTTGCAAATTGGATGAGCACTCACTTCTGTTTTTCAGACTGTCATTATATGGATGCCATGATTTAGCATGTTTTCTTTTTTTAAAAAAATAATTTTTATTGTTATTTCTCTTTTTAAAAACAAAACAAACACAGACATAAAACATATATTTCCTTTTTACAACAGTTTCAAGTTGGTGTTCTTCTATCATTATAGTTTTCCCTAACTCTTCTTTACATATATTTGTCTTTATAGTCCCCTTATTCCTTATTCATATATGCAATCCTTCAAACATAATATTGTAACTATATATTATTTTACTAAAATTGTCCGCTTTATGTCGCTTTCCCAATCGTTCTTATTTACTGCTTCTACTCCCCAACAAATCGTACCATTTGTTCCATACTAAATTATATTCTGTTTCCTCCTTTTCTTTTATCTCTTTTGTTAATTTGTCCATCGCTGCACATTCCAAGATTTTTCTTATCAGTTCTTCCTTTTTTGGTATATTGTTGTTTTTCCAATTCTGTGCGTATACTATCCTTGCTGCCGTTATTATGTGTAGAATTAGGTATTGTTGTTTCTTTAATGTATTTTGTGGTAAATATTCCCAGTAAGAATAATTCCGGTTTCCAATCTATGGGTTGCTCAATTATCTCTTCCAACCATTTTCTAATCTTTATCTAATATTTTTTTTTGCGGATGTGCACGTCCACCATAAAAGATATATATGTCCCATACGACTTTTTGCATTTCTAGCAGGTTGGTGAGGTATTTGGAAACACCCCGGCAAGTCTTGCCGATGGGAGGTTTAGCATATTTTCAAGCAGTTAATCCAGAATAAGGGTCGTGAGTAGGGGGTTTGTGCAGGCAAAGCCAGAGACCCCTGACTTTAGTATGTCTTTCAAATGTCACTCCCCCTTTGGCTGCATGTTGTTAACAGATGGCTAAATCTGCATTCCCTCTTTGCAAGTCTGCACAGACCAACTTTCTGAAGCTGGCTTGTAAAGTGATTGAGATGCACAGACTGGAGTGCAGAGGAAGAGAACCTCATCCAAGACAGGACAAATAAGAAGTTGATACACCATGCCCAAGAGCCATTACATACATTACATTACTTTCCATATTAGATCAAAGAATTCTTATTCTTTTACAAGCTTCTTTGGCTCCGTAATTTATTAAGTAGGGATTGTTTCAGCATATATTATTAAGTTGGTAAACACAGCTCCCGTTCGAAACATTTGAAGGAACCAAAGTTAATGAACATTGATAGATTTACCTCCAATGTAGTATTTCAGGTCGCTGTATTTCATCACCAGCTGCAACATCTTCTCTCCTTTGGACTGACTGGCTTGTGTTAAGTCTTGTCTTATAACTCAGCAGGTCTTCTCTTTAAGCAGTAGTTGAAATCAAATGCCTTGGAAGCATGTGCTATTTTATTAATATTTAATGAACTTAATTTGCTCCTTTGATTGAGCTAGAAGCAACATGAGGCATGAGTCATGGCATCTCCTGAAAGTTAACCCCGTGGTAGAGAGAAATGCCTAATGAATTGTTTGGGGTTTTTCCTGCAATGGCTAATTGTCTAGAAATTTCCAACCTGCAGCAGGATATCTCTTTTGAAGGAATCAACACACTAAAAATGCTTCTACCTGTATTTGAGTTACGCAACAAAATTGGGGCAGAAGCAGCAAGAATATGACAATGATCATCACTGTCATCCATTAAGAGCATGTCTTGAGTCTAGGAGAGAGCAATAGAAAACCACTTGGATACTGTTATCAAAAAATTGAAAGATATGTATAAGAAGTCAGCAGGAACCTAGCTCAGCTTGAAAAAAACCCCCCTCTTTTACAATCTATTGCAATTACTGCCTTAGAAAATGTGACGTTTCTAATATTTGACTGTTTTGATTCACTTAGAGGATTTAAAAAGTTTGGAGTCTACTTGAGATCAATGAGCTTCAAAGGAACTCATCTCTCATATCTGATCATAACTGATCCCAGGGGAGACATGATAGCTGTCTTCCAATACTTTAGGGGCTGCCACAGAGAGGAGCAGGTCAAGCTGTTTTCCAAAGCACCTAAAGGCCAGACAAGGAATAATGGATGGAACCTGACCAAGGAGAGATTCAACCTAGAAATGAGGAGGAACAGTGAGAACAATCAACCAATGGAACAGAAGTTGCCTTCGGAAGTGGTGGGAGCTTTCATCACCTGAGACTTTCAAGAAAAGATTGGACTGCCATTTGTCGGAAATGGTGTAGGGTCTCCTGTTTGAGTGTGTGGCTGGACTAGATCAGGGGTGAAATCTACTTACCTCCCTTACTGGTTTGGAAGTTTGCGCACTTTGTGCGTGCAAAACCTGCGCATGTGCAAAACATTCTATGCATGCGCAAAAGTTAAAAAAAAAACTTCCTGGTTAAAACCAAGAAGTAATGACACCTGGGTGGCAATCGTTACCGGATCGCCGAACCATGGGGAAAAATTGCTACTGGATCGGGAGACCCGGTCCGATCCGGGAGCATTTCACCCCTGGACTAGATGACCTATAAGGTCCCTTCCAACTCTGTTAATCTTTTCAATATTTAACGTACTGCAACTGAAAGCCACATTGGCATGTGTTTCAAGGTCTCCAATTATATAGTAGACCTTGCTTAGTCTTGTTCGTCAGTCAAGGATCACCGTCACAAACAGTGGTTGACTCAGCTATTCCAACATTATACAACCTGTTACAATAGAAGAGAACATGAACCAGAGGGCTACAGTTGCTTTAGAAGCCATGGAGAAGGCACGTTCTTTATACTGTAGAGGAGAAGGACAGAAGAAAAAATCCGATTTATTGACACCGATAGTTTCTGAATTTCATCAGACAGCAGTAAGAATGGGAGCAGGTATGTACGTATGGTGAGTACACTTTCTACCCACAATAAGCTCAGTCTGCGGTAGTTATAGTAGAGATGCACAACATTTTCCAGGTCAAAAGGCAACCCAAGCTATAATGAGTAGCATTCCAAGAGCTGCTCCCCAAGAATAAGGCAAGAGAAGACAAACATTAGGCAGAGCTGTCTGGTTGTCCAATAGTCAACTGGACTTTGTTGGGGTTTTGCTTGAAAATGTTTCATTTCTCATCCAAGAAACTTCTTCAGTTTGAAAAACTGTTTGAAGTTCTTTCAGTTTGAAGAAAATCAGTGTGTTAACAACATTAACATATGGAATTTATTCATCAGAAATGATAGAGTTATCAAGCATAGGGGAGATGGTTAAGAATTATATTGAGAAATTGGAAAAGCAAAATTAGTCCAGATGTTAAAGAATGGTTTTCAGAAGTATATGATCCATTCATTTTGAAAAGGGCAATATTTTCTACTGATCAAATGAGAAAACAGCATGTTGTGCTATGGCAGAATTTTCATGATATTTTATATTTTGTGTTGATCATAATATAGTACTTACGGTACTTATTTAATAAGTGAGAGACTACTAATAGGTATGATATATAAGGTGGGATTTTTCTTCTTTTTAGTTGGGGTTTTATTTTTTCCAAACTTTTTCTCTTTTCTTTTTAGTTTCTATTACCTTATTTTTCAGAGTATAAGATGCACCTTAGTTTTTGGGGAGGAAAATACAAAGAAAAGCTGATTGGTGGGTGAATTGGCCTCCCGGAATACCCCCAATCAGCTATTCCCAGAGGTGAATTTTAGCAACAGGTTCCTTGGTTGTGAGCTCTGTGCCTTGCTTTTTTTTCTGCCTCTGAAATATCTGAAACTCTGTTTCAGAAAAAACTTTTTTTTTTTCTGCCTCTGAAAGCCTCCAAAACAGAGCTTCAGAAAAAAAGATTTTTTTTTTCTGAAGCTTCTTTCAGAGGCTTTTTTTCTGAAGCTTCTTTCAGGAGCTTGGGAGGCCTGCAGAGTGCTCCTGGGGGCCAGGGAGGGCAAAAACTTTTCTGTTTACCTCTTCGAAATCTTGGTGCGTATTATACTCCGGTATGTTTTATAATCTGAAAAATACGGTAGTTAAGATGCACCAACACTACCTTTATTGTAAGAATGAAATAACAGAAACTTGCAAGTCTGAAAGTACATTTGTGGGCTAAACTGCCTCTTATCTGTCTGTTGCCCATTCTGCAGTTTCTCCTTCTCCTCCTCTTCCTCCTGTCTGCCAAGGACCTTCTCACAGACCATGACCAGATATTTCTGTTGTTCAATACGTATGGACAAGACAGATGGGATCATGGTGTACTAATCATATCCATCCCCTTTAATCATACATTAAGGGAAGGATATCAGCCATTTACAGTATAATAACACAAGGTTGTTTTTCATTTTTCTTGATCTCCCTAGGCCCTTTTGTAAAACAGGAAAGTTTCCATCTAAGGTGTTCAACAATATTAACCACTTACAAATGTTTTAGCTCCCACGTGGAGCTTCCATAAGAAATAGCTAATCTTGGCAGCAACAACTGTTACAGTTTCACAGCTTAAATGCTCTTTTTGATTGATGTAGACAAGGTGAAATCACAGTATTTACAGATTTAAGGACAGATGAGCAGCTTCATGCCTATATGTTATTTAAGGCCAAAACTACTGAAGCCCGGGAGATCAACATGCCAAAATTCAGCGGCAAACTAGCTAATGTTTAACAGTGTAATTTTGGAGTCAAGAATGATAAAATAAAGATGGAAAAGAGAGTAAGATTTAAGTATGTATATACAGTAAAAGGTAAAGGTTCCCCTTGCACATATGTGCTAATCATTTCCAACTCTAGGGGGCAGTGTTCATCTCCGTTTCAAAGCTGAAGAGCCAGAGCTGTCCGAAGACGTCTCCTTGGTCAGGTGGCCGGCATGACTAAACACCAAAGGCGCAGAGAATGCTGTTTCCTTCCCACCAAATGTGGTTCCTATTTTTCTACTTGCATTTTTTACGTGCTTCGAACTGCTAAGTTGGCAGAAGCTGGGACAAGTAAAGGGAGCTCACCCCATTATGCAGCACTAGGGATTCGAACCGCTGAACTGCCGACCTTTCGATCGACAAGCTCAGCATCTTAGCCACTGGGCCACTGCGTTCCTTGTATATACAGTACATATATTATATCTTACTTCCCTGTCAAATATCCACCTCTAAAAATACTGATGATTTCACTGGAAGCTTTCTTGAGGATTGGCAGCCATGAGGAAGGGTAAGTCATGCCTCTAGCTGAGAAAATCTGTACTTCTGTTTCAAACTACGGTTCCATTATCTCTGACCCAATGGCAAGGCTTGCTGAGGCTCATGGGAGTTTTCGTTCACTATATTGCCTTCCCTTGGACTATAGCAGTGTTATGGCCACTAGAAGATGTGAGGACTTCAAATCTCAGGGTGCCCAGCCACCACATATTCTGGGAAAGTTTAAATTATTTATGTTTGTTTCTTACAGAAAACTATTTAGGATGAAGGAAGCCAAAGAAGAGGAACATTGTAGATAAGATAGACAGGTGAGATCGAAGGAATTAATGGAATGCCCTTGAAAAAATTCATGCTGCTACTGGAAATGGTTTACAACACCATGTGGGTGATTGACTGACTGTGTTTGTGCTGATATTTAGTCAAATAGACAGATGCATTCAGTTCTCAGAAGTCAAATCTAATTCATTGATACCTGCTTGCAAAGCATAGAGTAACAATAACCATCTGTCTCAGGACTGATCTGTTAAAGTACCCTCGATGAACATAGATTGGCTAAAAGTCTCAACTTCACAAGCGGGATTTGAAATAAAAGGTCTACATCTACAGCTACAGGTAGACACCAAGGCACCAAAACAGCAGCATAGCATGTGATTTGCATACAGATTATCCAAAGTTCACTTCTCAGCATTTCCAAAGAGATTTGGAATGTAATTAGTTACATCCTACATTTTTATTGATAATACCAAATCTTCAGCCTTAGATATCAAAAAATCACTTTCAAAAGGAAGAAATTATATTGATCTAGAGTAGACCTGTGTGGGATGCGGTGGCTCAGTGGCTAAGATGATGAGCTTGTCGATCGAAAGGTCGGCAGTTCAGCAGTTCGAATCCCTAGTGCCGCATAACGGGGTGAGCTCCCGTTACTTGTCCCAGCTTCTGCCAACCTAGCAGTTCGAAAGCACATAAAAAATGCAAGTAGAAAAATAGAGACCACCTTTGGTGGGAAGGTAACAGCGTTCTGTGCGCCTTTGGCGTTTAGTTACGCCGGCCACATGACCACAGAAACGTCTTCAGACAGTGCTGGCTCTTCGGCTTTGAAACGGAGGTGAGCACCGCCCCCTAGAGTTGGGAACAACTAGCACATATGTGTGAGGGGAACCTTTATCTTTTTAGAGTAGACCAATTCTCTTAGCCAACCAGGGAATTCTGGAAAGTACATACACCTTAAATCTACCAAGATTAAAAAACACTATCCTAGACCCATGATTCATAGACTTACCAACATCCAGATATATGGATTAATTCTCAGGTAAGAATTCTGGGAGTTAGTCCCCTATCTGGAAATTGCTCAGGTTGGAACATAGGAACACAAACAGTGCCCTGCTGGATCACCAATCTGGTCCAGCAGTCAGTTCCATACCCATGGCTTCCATGAATTGATTCAAATCCTTTTTTGAAGCAGACAAGCTGATGTCCAGGACATCTTATAGTCAGTGGTGGGCTGCTGCCGGTTCGTACTGGTTCGGATGAACTGGTAGTTCCAACAATCAGCTGGCCCCGCCCACCGGCTCCTGCCCTATCCTGTCCTATATTTCCTTCTTTCTGGCTTGGCTGATTCGTGCAGCACAGCTGATTTCTGTGCCTCTGCTGTTTTACTTACCGGGAATACCTTAGAAGATAAGCAGCTGAGCTTCAAATTGTTGCACAAGCATGTTAGGTGTGCACGCTCACAGATCTGGTTGTTAAACCGGTTGCAGTAACTGCTTAGAGTAACCAATTTCACCGCTTAGAGTAACCAATTCCAAAGGGTAATCACAAATTATATATAAAAAAAATTAAGGAACTTTTGTCTCTCCTGATTCTTCAAGGATTCTAGTTCATTGGGTGACTTCTGATCCTTGAACTATTAATCCAGTTTAGGATATAGCAAAAATATGCAGGTTGTCTTGGGGAACAGGTAGCCTTATTTCATCTGTTTTAAGCTCTGTAAATGGGCTGGCTAGGAATACCATGTAAAAATCGATTCAGTTATGAAAGACGTATCTGTATATACATAAATACCCTGTTTCCCCCAAAATAAGACATCCCCTGATAATTTGAGCGCATGGCAGTAAGGCCAAGCGCTTATTTCAGGGTTCAAAAAAATATAAGATATTATCTTATTTTCTTATTTTATTGTATTTTTTGTTTTATTTTATTTATTGTATTTTTATTTTATCTTATTTTATCTTATTTTTCTTAATATATCTTATTTTCGGGGAAACACGGTATATGTATGTATGTAGACACAATGAGTTTTTCTCTCATTACAAAATGCTTTTAAAACCCAAAATGTAAAACTATTGATTCAAGGCCCTGATACTTGAATACTGGAAATTATGCTGATATAATCTTGTCGTGTTTAGGTCTTGAACATTCATTTGCAGGCTGCTAAAGATACATAAACCACTGTGTCACCAGGAGACCTGGTGGTTAGAATGCACTATTGCAGGCAAACTCTGCCCATAGCCAAGTGTTCAATCCTAATGGGGCTCAAGGTTGTCTCAGACTTCCATCCTTCTGAGGCCAGTAAAATGAGGACCCAGAGTATTGGGGGCAGCATGCTGATGTTGTAAACCACCCAGAAAAACACTTTGGGACGGTATGTAAGTCTAAGTGTTATTACGATTGCTATAAACATCAAAATATACCTATAATTTAATTAAGATTACAATACCCTAGGACATCACTGTGGCTTGGATTATCTTTTAAACATGGACAACATTTAGAAGAGTTAGATGACTACAGTAGCTCATCTCAAAAAGGATCCAAATCGCTACTCTGGAGATCATAATTAATACAACACAAACTACCATTTCTGTGAATCCTTTTACTATTCCATTTACCCAGTTGTGGCTATTATTATTATTATTATTATTCCCATTGCCCTGATCAGGATGGCCAGAAGAAGGAGGTGCAAATACCTTGCCAGAACAGCAGGTATTCGTGTTTGCATAAAAACCGAAGTTAATCAGTTCAGCTTTTCTACTCAGGAGAATGAAGACGTCACACGTATAGGAGCAGCCCATTCAGCCCCATGGCAACCACACCAAACAAAAGGAGAAATCAATTCAAGGAGTCCTGTTCTTTCGATGAAAAGGACAGGAGGAAGAAGTCTGTCTCTTCCAAAGCCATCCTGTCCAGCGCTGGCTGCCCTCCCATAAAGCTGGATATCTTGGAAAACTGTTTGGGGAGAGGGGCGGTTAATGTAATGGGATCCCTGAGCAGTAATTGTAGCTGTCAAGCATTTGCCATTTGCCAAATGCACGTTTATTCAGTCGAAAGAAGGGCATACAGCCACCTATTAAGATGCCAGGTTAGTGGGCTACTACTGTTTTACACTGACCTGATTTGCAAGTCAGAAGGTGGTTAAAGCCCACAGCGGTGTCTAAAACCAGGCTGTGGGTTCAAGTGTGTGTTAACACTTGAGGTCTGTGGTTTGTGGTAAGTTTACTCGCCTACATCACAGTCATCCCAATTCAGAGGGTCAATTAACTTCCCCTTCCGGTTTCCTGACAGAGAAATGGGGAGAGGCGAAGCTGAATGTTCAGACTCTAGAAAGAGTGCAGAGAAGAGCAACAAAGATGATTAGGGGACTGGAGGCTAAAACATATGAAGAACAGTTGCAGGAACTGGGTATGTCTAGTTTAATGAAAAGAAGGACTAGGGGAGACATGATAGCAGTTTTCCAATATCTCAGGGGCTGCCCCAAAGAAGAGGGAGTCAAGCTATTCTCCAAAGCACCTGAGGGCAGGACAAGAAGCAATGGGTGGAAATTAATCAAGGAGAGAAGCAACCTAGAACCAAGGAGAAATTTCCTGAGAGTTAGAACAATTAAGCAGTGGAACAACTTGCCTCCAGAGGTTGTGAATGCTCCAACACTGGAAGTTTTGAAGAAGAGATTGGATAATCATTTGTCTGAAGTGGTGTAGGGTTTCCTGCCTAAGCAGGGGGTTGGACTAGAAGACCTTCAAGGTCCCTTCCATTCTATTCTATTCTATTCTATTCTATTCTATTCTATTCTATTCTATTCTATTCTATTCTATTCTATTCTATTCTATTCTATTCTATTCTATTCTATTCTATTCTATTGTTGTTCTGTTCTGTTCATTTGTTCTATTCTGTTCTGTTCCTAATTCTAATTCTGTTGCATTCCACATTTTCTCCAGAAAGTTAAGAAAGCATACATGATCTTATTTTGCTCTATTGCATCAATCCTGTGAGGTCAGCTTTGCTGAGAGTGACTAGCCCAAAGTCATCTGGACTTGGAACTTGGATGATCCCAAGGCCTAGGTCCAAACCTTCACTGTTATATTACAATGCTTCTTCATGGTACCATCCAGCTGCAGGATGGCCTTAGTATTTACTTCCTCATCATCACAGCCTCCACAAATGTATTGAGAGTGAAATTTCCAAAATATCCAAATAGCACAACCCCTGATCATAAGTGAACATTATACACCATGGCGAGCAGTGGCCTGGAGTTAGAATGCAGTATTGCAGGCGAATTCTGCTGACTGCCAGAAGTTTGATTCTCACAGACTCAAGGTTGCCTCAGCCTTCCATCCTTCCGAGATTGGTAAAATGAGAACCTGGATTGTTGGTGGGCAATAGGCTGACTCTGTAAGCCACTTGGAGGGGTCTGTAAAACACTGAGAAGCGGTATACTGGTCTAAGTGCTATTGCTATTAGGCGCTGTGGTCCCGACGTATGGAGATGGTGCCAAGTTGAAGAAGGCTGGGTTAATTCTTAACTCTGTTTTAACGTTGTGCAATTTCCTTCTGGATGAGAACTTTGCAAAGCTGGTTAGTCTGATTATTGTTTCACAGGTATTGCAGGAGACCGTGATTTAAAAATAAATAAAAATAAAGATGAGGTAGAATTTTGGCTAAAGCCAGCAAAGAAAGGCGTGGATTTAGGTGGAGAAAACAAGGGGGCATAGTATTTTATCACTGCCAACTGCAACAGACCTTAATAATGTGTTGTTCCTTATTCCATGCAAGCCGAAGTTTATTTTGCCTTAAAAAAAAATTTTTTTTGTAACAAAAAAAGAAGCTTCTTCTTCTTTGTAATGACGGAGACACTGAAGTTAGTGAGTTACAGGGTTTGCTGGATAATCTCATCTTCTAGAACTGAATTGCACACCCAAGGCCATAAAAGTGTTGCTCTACTAAGCAGCAACATATCCTTGGTACGTAACTTACAGACTGATGGCAAAACTTTCCCTTTTCCTCCTCTAAATGAAGCAGCACTTTTAGCATGTCTCCTTATATAGCAAAAATGTTGGGAGCTTGTTTGTGTTTGGCCAAGAGACGATGCCAGAAAGGGCAACTGTGTACAGAAGGAAAAAAAAAGACGAAGGAGAATAGCTAATGATGACAATCAAAAGCAGCCTGCAACATAGGATCATCTGGCCATAATCCAAAGTGTACCAAAGTTTCATACATGCCTTGGAGATGTTGCACTAAGTGCAAAAAAAGGAGGAGAAAATGCTTTGATTTGGGAAATAATACAACTTTAGTGCACAGGAAGACATCCGCCTCTGTGAAAACTTTATAGTTGTTAATTATGTGTGTATAACATACTAGAAGCCCCAAGAGCTTCCCCTTGAGGGTGTTTATAGCTTTATAAGTTGTATTTGCTCCTAGAGCAAGTAGCAAATATAACAAGATTTACCAACAATTTCCCTTATGAATGTGTACCTTGGAGTGATAAGGATATTCTCTCTCTTTTATTCAGACAAGTGCTATCTAGCATTTTATAGATAGATTGGTATTTAGCTTTGTTTGTTTATGGAAGAAAAAAATAATCCAGCCGCCGAATTCTTTCAGGCTACTGAATGAGGAAGAAGAATTCTTTAAAAACCTATTACTCAATCGGAATAATGATTCTTCCTCATTCAGTAGCCGGAAAGAATTTGGTTGCTGGATTTTTTTTCTTCCATAAACAAACTTAAGTACAACTCTATCTGAGGTCATAAGTTGAAGACTACCTGTAGATCAGAGTAAGGCAAAGTAAATCCAAGATCACGTGAAGTGTTAACACCACTTTATACTGCCTTGGTAAGGCCACACTTGGAATACTGCATTCAGTTTTGGTCGCCTTGATGAAAAAAAGATGTGGAGATTCTAGAAAAAGTGCAGAGAAGAGCAGCAAAGATGATTAGGGGATTGGAGGTTAAAACATATAAAGAACAATTGCAGGAACTGGGTATGTCTAGTTTGATGAAAAGGACTAGGGGAGACATGATAGCAGTCTTCCAATATCTCAGGGGCTGCCACAAAGAAGAGGGAGTCAAGCTATTCTCCAAAGCACCTGAGGGTAAAACAAGAAGCAATGGGTGGAAACTAATCGAGAATCAATTTAGAACTAAGGAGAAATTTCCTGACAGTGAGAACAGTGCAACAACTTGCCTCCAGAAAGTTGTAAATGCTCCAAGACTGGAAATTTTGAAGAAGATGTTGGAAGACCATTTGTCTGAAGTGGTGTAGTGTTTCCTGCCTAAACAGGGGGTTGGACTAGAAGACCTCCAAAGTCCCTTCCAACTCTGTTATCCTATCCTATCCTATCCTATCCTATCCTATCCTATCCTATCCTATCCTATCCTATCCTATCCTACCCTACCCTACCCTACCCAAGAGACAGACGGATAAACTGCCAAGGTGTGTCTGTGACACAAATTCAAGTGGAGAAAATCTCCAACCAAACGAAGGCAAAGAGGCAGCTTTGACATGTGTTTTCAGAAATCCAGAGTTTCAATGGAGAACCAGTTACGGTAACTCTCTAGAGACCAATTAAGCCAATCTCAAATCACATCCAATAGGCCTGGAGTTTGTTTATACATCAGCAGTTTGCTCTTGTACGTGTGAAAACAAACACCTTCCCTGCCTGCTTGGTTTTGCTAAAGTGACTGACAGAGTGGTCCTTAAAACGCAAATATCTCTGGAGACTTTCTCTGCAGATCCGAGAGGAAAAACTGAAAAACTGACCGTTACTTTATGCTGTCCTGCTTTCCATATGTTCAGATATGCCTACTTCTAACTGAATTCGGATCTTTCTTCACACATATCTTATGCAGGCCAGAAAGAAAGACGCAATCTTTTTCTCTAGAGGTGCAAACCACAATTCACATTATAACCCACCAGGTTATTTACAGGTAGTCTTGGCTTAATGGCTGCCCTGTTTAGAGACTGTTTGAAGTTATGGTGGCTCTGAAAATGAAACTTTACAACCCCGTTCTCGCACTTACAACTTTTTCAGCATCCCATGGACATGCAGTCGCTGTTTGCACACTTCCAACTTCGCACATTGCTTCCAACAAGCAATGGAGTCAATGGACAAGTCAGCAGTGAAATTGCAAGGTGTGGTCATAGGATGTCTCACTTAACAACTAGAGGTGATTTGCTTAACAACCACAGCGGAAGTGAGGTCACAACAATATAACGGAGCTGGAAGGGACCCTGGAGGTCTTCTAGTCCAACCCCCAGCTCAAGCAGGAAACCCTATAACCGTGATGGCGAACTTATGGCACGCGTGCCACAGGTGGCACATGGAGTCGTATCGGTGGGCATGCGAGCTCAGCTGATTTTCTGATCTTTTGGGCCCACCGGAAGTCAGGAAAAAGGCTTTTTCTGGCCTCCAGAGGGGCTCTGGGGTGTGTGCGTGTGAGGAAGGCCATTTTCGCCCTCCCCAGCCTCCTAGAAAGGCTCTGGAGCCTGGGGAGAGTGAGAAACAGGCCTATCTTGCCACTGCATGCCAAAAGTGGGGGGAGCGCGGGAGGGTCGTGTGCACATGTGTGTGGGGGGGAGCATTTGAATTGAGTGACCCCCCCTGCACTCCCCCCACTTTTGGCACACAATAGAAAAAAGATTAGCCATCACTGCCCTATAACCATTTCAGACAAATGGTTGTCCAATCTCTTCTAAAATAAATGTAATTTCTCTGAGTTCAATCCTAGCCAGGCTCAAGGTCGACTCAGCCTTCCATCCTTTCTAAGGTGGGTAAATTGAGGACCCGGTTTGTGGGGGCAATAAGCTGACTTTGTATAAATATATACAAAAGTATGAAGGCTATTGCTTAACGCATTGTAAGCCGCCCTGAGTCTCCAGAGAAGGGCGGCATATAAATCAAATTTAAAAAAAAAAAAAAATCTCCAGAGCACCCACAACTTCTGGAGCCATTGATTAATTGTTCTAATTGTCAGGAAATTTCTCCTTAGTTCTAAGTTGCTTTTCTCCTTGATCAGTTCCCATCCATTGCTTCTTGTCCTGCCCTCAGGTGCTGTGGAGAATAGCTTGACTCTCTCTTCTCTTGCTCTTCTCTGCACTCTTTCTAGAGCCATAAGACCATTGCAATCATGTGATGTCTCACTCAATGACTGTGTCACTTAGTGAGGGAACTGCTGGTTTCAATTGTGCTTGTGAAATGAGGACTATCTGTACCTTACAGCTTAGTGCTAGGCATGCAGCCATGAACCTGTCTCTTTGCTTATCAAACCAAGACAGTCTGCAAAATTTGACACACAGTGACACAGCAGCAATATCTGCACAAGATTTTGTTTGACAAGGCTTTGCTTGATGCTGAGGTTGCATTAAACTGGAATGAAATATTATTGTGGCCAAATGCCACATTTATACATTCGGCGGGTTAGGGTCAAGAGTTGCGAAGTGGAAAGCGTGTTTATTTATCCATCAATCATTAGATTTATATCCTGCCTCTGATTTTCTACAACTCAAGGCAGTGGACAATATGCTCTCTCTCTCTTTTTCCCCTCAGAACCAACTCTACAAAGAGAGCTGGCCTCAGAAACAGGGACTGGCTGAAAGTCAGCCAGGTACATTTCATCATTAAGGAAGAACTAGAATTCACAGACTCCCAGTTTTTAACCCAGCACCTGAACCACCACATCAAACTGGCCCCATCTTTATAGGAGCAAAGAGAAGTAATTGGGGTGTTTTAGGCTAAATGCTAAAGTATCATGAGAGCTGTGGTGGTGGAGTGGTTAGTATGCAGTACTGCAGACTATTTCCGCTGACTGCCGATTACCAGCAGTTTGGCAGTTCGAATTCCACCAGGCTCAAATTGACTCAGCCTCCCATCCTTCCAAGGTCGGTAAAACGAGGACCCAGATTGTTGGGGGCAATATGCTGACTCTGTAAACCGCTTAGAGAGGGTTGTAAAAGCATTGTGAAGCGGTATGTAAGTTTAAGTATTATTGCTAAGTGCTACCATAAGTTTCCCACCTCAAAATGACAAGAAAATCTGCTGTCATATTTTAACAATCACGGAGTCCAGAGTGGAAATCTTAGGGATTATGTGCTTAAAAATTGTCCATGATTCTGGGGGTCTCGGGTTATCTTGTCTTGCCTTAAATCAATTTATTACAAAGCCCAAATTTTAAACCTGCTTCAAATGAGAGGGCATATCAGCAATTTAAGCAATTCTGAACTGTTACTGAACCATGCCTAAGAGAAATGAAGTACCGTGCTGGTTAAGCATTGCCCTGCGGTCATATTATTATACATTAACCTGGGATCGGATAGGCAATTCTCCTGCTGGGTTTTCAAAATTCATTAAGGTCACAATCAATGCTTTCTGTAGGAAGAATGCCCCAGTGTCCAGTTTCCAAATGGTATGAGGATGTCACAGATACAGGTACGTTGTCCTCGGCTTACGACCATAATTGTGCCCCAAATGTATGTTACTAAGGGAGAAATTTGTTACGTGAATTTTGCCCCATTTTACGACTTGTCTTGCCGTATTTGTTAAGTGAATCACCGCGGTTGTTAAATTAGTCAAACGGTTGTTAAGTGAATTAGGTCCCCTCCCGTTGACTTTGCTTGTCAGAAGGTTGCAAAATGGAGAAGGTTCATATGACCCCACGACACCTCAACCGTCGTATGTGTGAGTCAGTCGTTAAGCATCCAAATGTCAATCGCGTGACCATGGGGATGCTGTAATGGTCGTAAGTGTGAAAAATAGTCTTAAGTTACGTTTTTCAATGCCGTTGTAACTTTGAACGGTCACTAAGCGAACTGTTGTAAGTCGAGGACTACCTGTCGTCCTTGACTTACAACCATCCATTTACCGACGTTCAAAGTTACAACGGCACTGAGAAAAAAATGACTTACAACAGGTAGTCACACTTACGACTGTCACAGCAGCACACAGTCATGCGATCAAAATTTGGATGCTTGGCAACTGCCATGTATTTACAACTATGTAAAGTAGCATCGTGGGGTCATGTGATTGCTGTTTACGAGATTTGTTTAATGAGCCTGATTTGTTTAATGACCACATGATTCGCTTAACAACTGCAGTGATTCACTTAGCAATCACGCTGCTTAGCAACAGAAATTCTGGTCCCAACTGTGGTCCACAGGCTACCTGTAGTAACCATCGGGCTTGGTGTCCAAGAGGAAAACAGGTAGCTCTTCCCTCTGGTACCCAAGCTTGTTTCAGAAAGATGGAGGGGATAATGATGGTAATAATAATGTATAATAATAATAAGAACAACAACAACAACAACAACAACAATAATAATAATTTTATTTCTATACTGCCCTTCTCCCGAAGGACTCAGGGCGGTGTACAGCCTAATTAAAAGCACAAAGACAGACAAAAATTTAAAAATAATTAAAATTATTAAATAATTTGGCTCAATTATAAAACCCCCAAATTTAAAATCCCCCATTTAAAACCAATTAAAATCTTAACATTGATAGCCCGACCTGGCGGAACAACAAGGTTTTGAGGGCACAACGAAATACATGGAGGTCGGAAATCTTACACATTTCTGGGGGCAGTTCATTCCAAAGAGCAGGGGCTCCCACAGAGAAGGCCCTCCCACTGGGTGTCGCTCTTCTAAAGAAAGCCATGCGTCCAGGAGGATGCCCAGATTGCGAGCCCTCTCTGTGGGGGGCAAAGATTCACCCCCAATAGTCAGCAATGGCACCAGCTGACTATATTGCGACGCCGGGAACCACAGCCATTCAGTCTTGGAGGGGTTGAGTCTGAGCCTATTTCTCACCATCCAGACCCACACGGCCTCCAGGCAGCGAGACATCACATCAAGGGCATCATTGGGGTGGTCTGGAGTGGAGATGTACAGCTGAGTATCATCAACGTACAGGGGGACTCTCACACCAAAACCACGGATGATCTCACCCAGTGGCTTCACATAAATGTTGAACAGAAGGGGCGAGAGGACCGACCCTTGCGGCACTCTCCATGCGAGGTGCCTCGAAGTCGACCTCTGACCCCCTGTCAACACAAACTGCAAGCGGTCGGAGAGGAAGGAAGAGAACCACCGCAAAACGGATGAAGATTTAGTACTGGTGCAGTAGAAAAATGGAGGAACAAGGGGACAGACTTCATTCATTCATAATACACATTTTTCTTGATTTCCTTGCCAATTGCTCTGGGTGTGGAAGACATTAGCGTGCAAGGATTTGCATGAACAAACCACCAGACAGCAACAAGGAAAAAGGAATAAAACTGTGTGGGTTGCTTGGCTTAAACATGGTATCCTTCTGGAAAGTTGCTAACTTACATTACATAATGAGAAACAGGATATTCTCAAACAGAAGGATGCAAAGATTGCCCTGTTTCAGTTAACTCAGAGGGAGCAAGACACCAGCAGAAGTTTTTAAAACTGGCTTCTAAAATACTTGGTCCCAAAAGCGGCATTTTTGCATTTGGGGGCATGTGGATAGCAAGTCAGGCCACAGGAAACTAGAGCAGTATTTTTCAAACTTGGGGACTTTAAAATTTGTGAATTTCAACTCCCGGAATTCTGGGAGCCTAGCACATTCTGGGTGTTAACATCCATACGTATTAAAGTTGCCCATTTTGATAAAACTGGTTCTAGAAGTGGATGAAGTTGAAGTTCAGGTACCTTAAGACTGCCACGTTTTTAAAAAAGACAACATCAGAGATACCAAGTATCTGAACAGATAAAGGAGGACGTGGACAATTGGAAAAGGAGGACACGGAAGAAAACGGAGGACACACAAACTTTTTAACTTTCTTAAGCGCTGCAACAAAAAAATGTATTTAGGCCAATATGTATAGGAAATTTACTTCTTCCACTATCCAGAAGGACCAGTTTTTCAATCACAATATTTCTCCGACGAGTCTTTATTTTCATGCTAGCAATAATATAGGCTCAATGATGATGTGCTTTTCAAATTTCACCCTAGAAACGTATGATGAGTCACGAGATCTACAGATGACAGGGACTGTATCTTGGAAGGGGATGGATTGAAGCCGATTGCTGAAGTCTGGAGATAAATTAACTCGTGTAAATGCTGGCTTTTGAGTCTGCTGACAGTTAAGGAAAAAGAAGGAAGCAGGAGATGATCACATACGTAAAAGTTTGGCTCCCTCTGAAAACAGTCCAAATAAATTTGCAGATGCTCAAAGAGCCAGGCAAAATTTCATAAATTTGCCAGATGGAAGACATGAGGATAAAACAAAGGACATGTCCTCCTTTTGCCAAACATCTGGTAACTCTATTTGGAGACATCTCACCCACCCACCCACCCACCCCCATTTCTCGAGGGTCTTCCCCAGTCCCTCCCTCATTCTCATGGAGTTCGTCTCCACCTTCCGCCCTCGCTTTCTTTCCTAGGCTGGAACATTTTCTCTATAGTTAAAACATTTCAGGGAGTGTTAATGTGATAGCAGAACAAATCTGCTAATGTGCACAGCATCTTTATCTCTGCAAAGGCGCCCCTGAGGGAGGAAGTGAAAAAAAAATGGACATTTAAAAGAAATTAAAAAATAAAATAATAAACCTACGCAGCACCAAACTTGAATGCCTTCTGGGCTGCAAGGCTCTGGTTATCTGAGGCAGTGGTCACCAACCTTTCGGACTTCAGGGACCACTAAATTCATAATTTTAAATCCTGCAGACCACTAATATGATTTTTTTAAAAAATAAATACATTTGCAAAATAATGGGCCTAGTGAAGGGGGTGGGCATGGCCAGCACAGGAGGCAGCCCTTCCCTTTCCCGGTCACCTCATGGCTAGTTGGCCCCTTAACCGCGGACCAGCTGAGCCAGCAAGGGCTGGGAGTTCTGTCTCTCTGGGTGCCTGGAGACATTTCCGGCACACTCTTGGTAGCCCCAGCCCTGCCCATGGCACCAGGCAACCTTGCAGCCGAGGGCCCCTCTCTTCCTCAGAACACTTTGTGGCTCTGAAGCAGGGAACTACCACGCTTTGCACTCTGCCAGGCCTGGAGCTCAGGTGTTGCTCAGGCTGCTGCTACGATGAGGTAGAAAGCCATGTGGCCTGTCGGAAATTGCCCTCCCGCAACCCAGCAGCGGCTGCTTGAGAAAAGGACGATTGTGGGAAGTGTGCGCTTACGGTAAAAGTAAGAATTCCCTGCCCTCACTGGCTCAGCTGATCCATGGACAGCGGTAAAGGAGCTGAGCAGCCATGAGGTGATCACGCTTGCTGCCTCCTGCACCTCAAAAAACACAAGACTTCCCCAAAAATAAGCTGAAGTGCTTATTTTTAAGCCTAAAAGAAAATAAGTCCTGGGAAACATGGTAATAAAACATACAAAATGCAAATAATGTCCAGATTTTTCTGCAGACCACTAAAATTTTCTCACGGACCACCAGTGGTCCGCGGACCACCGGTTGGCTGCTCTGAGGCATCACTTTTTAAATGAATTATTGAGAAGGCTTTGAGTATTTGTTTAATTGAGGATAAAAGTGGAGCAAACTACCAGTAGTAGCCTTTGCAAGCTTTGGATCCTATAAGGCAGTAGTGTCGAAGTCGATTTCATAGAGGGCTGCATCAGGGTTGTGTTTGACCTCGGGGGGCCAGAGGGCCATGGCCAGTTCAATGTCACTCATGTTGGGGTCCACTCGTGTGGTGGACCAAGCGCTCTGCCAGTGACAACAGAGCTCCATTTTCACTGGCAGAGGGTTGCAGGAGGCCGTCACAGCCAAAAACAGAGCTCGGGAACCTGTTTTCACTGGCAGAGGCACAGTGGGTGGAAGTGGAAATTACTTCGTTGTTGTGGCCTGTGGGCCTTGAGTTTGACACCCCTGCTAGAAGGCATCACCGAAATGGGGAAGATTTATTGCATAGAAAAGGAGTCACCCACAACGGCTCCAAGCCTAAAGAATGTAAAACGGCTTACAAATGTCATTGCCAGGATTTTAAAATGGACTTTACGTTCAAAATAAAATGCAACTGAATTTGAATGAAAGATTAAGAACCTGAGAACTACAGTTTGCTATCACCAGATGTTGAATTTTTGGGGTTTGGGTTAGAGTCAACAAAAGCCAAATGCAGTCTGAACACATTTACATGAAGGTTTATTTTTGCAAACATTATAGAAATTTTCCTGCCTCCGGAGGGCCTCGGGGCGTGGGGGGGGGGGGGGGGAAATGCCCATTTTTTGCTGTCCCCAAGCTCCAGAGCTTTTCTAGGAGTCTGAGGAGGGTGAAAACGCCCCCCCCCCCCACCCGCGGCCCTCCAGAGGACAGAAATGGCCCATTTGCCAACTTCCGGTGGGATCAGAAAGCCCGTTTTTTGCTGTCCCCAAGCTCCAGAACCTTTCTAGGAGGGTGATAATGGCCTTCCCCACACCCACAGAGGCCCTCCAGAGGCCAAATGGGCTGTTTTCAGCCTCCCCAGACTCCTAGAAAGGCTCTGGAACTTGGTGAGAGAGAAAAACAGTCCTACCGGGCCACTGCGTGCCAAGAGTGGGGGGAGTATGGGGAGGTCATGCACGCATGCACGGAATACATAGAATTATGGGGGTGGGCACGTGCATGACCCCCCCCCCAGTTTCTGGCATGTGATGGCAAAAAGGTTAGCCATCACTATGCTATAGGAACCACGGACGGTAAACCAATTGCACGTGCATTATGAAATAGCATTTGCATCTTTAAGACTTCAATATTATTTAGAAAAGATCTGAGCCTGTTGTTGCTCCTTTCTGGGGGTGGGGGAAGAGAGAGAGAGAGAGAGAGAGAGAGAGAGAGAGAGAGAATATATCTATTTATATATGTATGTGTGTGCCTCTCTGTATGTATATATTTATCCACCCTTGGTACATGGGGTCACATTATAGTAATGCTTAGAACACATGATCCATATATATTTGCTTTCTTCTAATTATCTTCATTTGGTTTATTGTTTCAAATTAACCATCCTTTCAACTGGCCCTACGTAGGAATGTATTTATTGAATCTGGCACTTCATCTCCATTTACCACCTATTCATTCATTCATTCATTCATTCATTCATTCATTCATTCATTCACTCCATTGGTATATCCTGAATTTTCCAAGGACTCCAGCTATTTATAGTCACGTTTAAACCATAAAATATCTACAGCAAGTAATAAAACAACAATATGCCAATTAAGGCATTGTAAGAATGACAACACTCATAATGCAAAAACTTACTATTGTAACAATCAGGTCATCATCACGTTGCGAGAGCAATCATTAACCAACATAATGAAAGAATTAACAATGTCGGCAATATGTTACGGAGGATTTTTTTTTCCCAGCCGCAAATCCCATCTCTATCAACTTCTCTATTTACAGGAGGAAATGCAGGAGCGCTTGTCAAGAAAAGAACTACTGAAAGAGAAAGCTCAGAGGCAGCAAAGTAAAACAATCAACTTTTTGTTTCTCTAGTGTAACTCAGGATGCGAATTCAAGAAGCATCCATTTGCATTCCAACTGGAAACAGAGGAAATAAGATTTCGAAGTGTATAATCTTTCTTTCTCTCTCCCAGGCAATTTGAAATGTAGGTCCTGAGGATTGCTTAATTAGCATTTTAGTTTTAGGCATCATGGCATGTCAGTAAATTTTCAGTGGCCTCTCGCTAAATCCCATAATCATAGCCAGTGCTTTAAACTCATTGATTCTTGTGCAACTGGGTTTATCTATTTCGCAAAGGACAGATTAAGGTCAAAATACATTTTGCCAGCACCATTTATTAATTTGCTGCTCAGATGCTAAAATCAATAGGAGCCTTGTTTTTGTTTTTATTTTAAATGTTTTAGTTTGGTGTTTTTTGTTTTTTGTTTTTTGTTTTTTGTTTTTGTTAAAAGATGGATTTGGCCATCTTAAAAGAAGAGCATTTATCAGATTGGGAATCTAATCCAATATTAGTATATGTGAGAGTTTTGATAGGATAGTAGTGAGAGTTGATACGTGTGGAGAAGAGCAAGAAAGAGGGTAAAATATATAAAGAAACTTTGCTGGAATTGGTTGCTGGAATCCAATTTAATGAAAAGAAGGACTAGAGGTGACATGATAGCAGTGTTCCAACATTTGAGGGGCTTCCACAAAGGGGGAATAACTTAATCTCCAAAGCACCTGAGGGTAGGACAAGAAGCAATGGGTGGAAACTAATCAAGGAGAGAAGCAACTTAGAACTAAGGAGACATTTCCTGACAGTTAGAACAATTAATCAGTGGAACAACTTGCCACCAGAAGTTGTGGGTACTCCAACACTGGAAGAGATTGGACAACCATTTGTCTTAAATGGTATAGGGCCGTGATGGTGAACCTATGGCACGCGTGCCACAGGTGGCATGTGGAGCCATATCTGTGGGCATGCGAGCGTTGCCCTAGCTCAGTTCTAGCATGGATGTGCGTGCTGGCCAGCTGATTTTTGGGCTTTCTGGGCCTACTGGAAGTTGGGAAACGGGCCATTTCCGGCCTCTGGAGGACTTCCAGGGGATTGGGGGAGGCCGTTTTTGCCCTCCCCAGGCTCCTAGAAAGCCTCTGGAGCCTGGGGAGGGCGAAAAATGGGCCTACTGGGCCCACTGGGCCATCGTGTGCCAAAAGCGGAGGGAGCACGGGGGGTGGGTGTCACATGCACATGCACAGGGGGGGCACATTGAATTCTGAGTGGGGGCACGCATGTGCGCGATCCCCCCCACGCTCCCCCCTTGGCACGCAATGGCAAAACGGCCTGAGTAGCATAGGGGAGTAATGCCTCCTACAAAGGCAGCATTTAAGATCCAGCTGCTGCAATTACTTGTGAGTTCAATCCCAGGCAGGCTCAAGGTCGACTCAGCCTTCCATCCTTTATAAGGTGGGTAAATTGAGGACCCAGTTTGTTGGGGGCAATAAGCTGACTTTGTATAAATATAAATATCCAAAATATGAAGGCTATTGCTTAACGCATTGTAAGCCGTCCTGAGTCTCCGGAGAAGGGCGGCATATAAATCAAATTTTTAAAAAATGTTATTCTGTTATCTCTGGATAGATATCAACTGAGGATAGGAAGTATGCTCCAGTAATTAACAGGGATTACACAGTGCGTTTAAACACATTATATTTGCACCTCTCTCTAGTTCTATTTCTGTGTAACAGAAAACAGCAGGCTGATCACATGTTGTCTATTTTCTTTGCAGATGTCATCTGAGTGTAATTGGGAAGGGAGGAAGAATCATTTGAGGCTGGCTCACATCTCTGGTGGCATATTAATATAAGGAGAACATTCAGAAATAAGATAAATATTGCAGAACACTACATAAGATTGAGCTCATGTGACATCTCAATCTCAAAACAACAAAGAGAAGGACTGACATGAGAGCAGTCTTCCAATATTTGAGAGGTTGTCACAAAGATGGGGAAGACAACCCATTCTCCAAAGCATCTGAGATCAAGACAAGAAGTAATGGATGGAAATTTATCAAAGAGAGATTTAACTGGGAATGAAGAAGAAATTTCCGAATAGAATAGAATAGAATAGAATAGAATAGAATAGAATAGAATAGAATAGAATAGAATAGAATAGAATAGAAAATAGAATGGAATGGAATGGAATGGAATGGAATGGAATGGAATAGAATAGAATAGAATAGAATAGAATAGAATAGAATAGAATAGAATAGAATAGAATAGAATAGAATAGAATAGAATAGAATAGAATAGAATTCTTTTATTGGCCAAGTGTGATTGGACACATAAGGAACTTGTCTTTAGTGCAAATGCTCTCAGGGTACATAAAGAAACAATAAAATATATTCATGAAGAATCATAAGATACAACACTTAGTGATAGCCGTAGGATACTAATAAGCAATCAAATCATTGTAGGAAAGAATAAAAACAATATAAGTTGTAAAGAGGAGATTGACAGCCATTTGTCTGGAAGGATATAGGGTCTCCTGCCCGAGAAGAAGATTGGACTAGAAGACCTCCAAGGTCCCTTCCAAATCTATTATTCTGTATTCTGCAAAAGACTTCTGTACAAAATCTGCATTGGTAAAGTTACCAAAAGGACTGTTTTGAAAGAGTCCTTCAATTCAGTGACACTTTGATCAAGGGGTGAAACCCAAATTTTTTCACCACTGTTTCTGTGGGCGTGGCTTGGTGGGTGTGGTATGGCTAGGTGGGTGTGGCTTTGTGGTGTGGCTGGGGAAGGATACTGCAAAATCCCCATTCCCTCCCCACTCCTGGGGGAAGGATATTGCAAAATCCCCATTCCCGCCCCACTCTTGGACCAGCCAGAGGTGGTATTTGCCGGTTCTCCTGCTGGATTTCACCCCTGCTTTGATCGAATCTCCTTCCTTGAAGGATATTTGGAAGACAAAATTGGGATCTACGTCAAAGCAACAAATTGAATTAAGTTTATTTTGGAGTTTTGCAGATGCAATGGTTTTTCTGGGACTCTTCCAAGCAATATGTCATGCTGCAGCTTCAATTCCATATTTGGAGAAAAAGTTTTTTGGCCATGAAATTCTCTGCCTTCCAGAGTCTTCATGGCATTGGTTTGCATTCACTTTCTCTAAACTTTAAGAAATGTTAACATAATGATACAAGTTGGTGCTGGTTTTGACAACACAACACCTTCAGTTCACCTCTCAGAATTCTGAATATGGCCTCAATCCAATATCTGCTCTAGGTTTGAACCTTATTTTCAAATTTTGGGTAACTGGGACAAGATTAAACCCTTCAACTGTGAGTGATCAAACTCTGGCTAATGCTTACAAGAGCTAATCTAGTCTATCCTGCTTTAAAAATAGGGATGGTGAGTGGCAAAACTCCAGATGACTTTTGCTCTGTGACCTGGCTAATTATGACACTGGTCCATCCTGATTCTGCTAGCTAATAGAATATGGCCAGCAAGCCACAATCCTGACACAAACTCTTGCCAGTGATGACACGACCATTTCCAAGAGGGACCAACTTTGCAAGCAACTATGTCAACCTTCTAGGCCAGTGTTTCTCAACTTTAGCAACTTTTAAGATATGTGGACTTCAACTCCCAGAATTCCCCAGCCAGCTATGAGTTGGGTAATTCTGGGAGTTGAAGTCCACATATCTTAAAAGTTGCCGAGGTTGACAAAAATTGCTCGGGGGACTTCAAAACCCCCAGTAATCAGAGGAAGTAAAGTTACACTTCCTCACCAGCACAGGTCAATGAGCATTCTTTCAAATCCTGCTCAGAACAAAACCAAGATTTGCAATGGATTCCGGCAAGCTCAAGTCATTCCTGGCAGGTACCTATTTTAATGCAGAACGCCTTGGATTCAATTCATTACACTTTAGCCTGACATCATACTCCTTACATAGCTTACATCCTGTAGTTCCTCTGCATTGCTATTTCAGCATGGGCATATGCTCCCAATGTCACGTGTGCCTCTCTTTGCAAGGATATGCTAGAATTCAATTGCTAGTCCTAATGGAATCTTAAGAGAGGAACTTTTCAATATACAAATGGAAAAACTAGGTTGATTACTTGTGCAATGAAACAAGAGGGAGGGGGGAGGGGGGAGAGAGATAGATAGATAGAAGGGTCTCTCTCTCTCCCCCTCCCTCCCTCCCTCCCTCTGTGTGTGTGTGTGTGTGTGTGTGTGTGTGTGTGTGTGTGTGTGTGCAGGTTTTCTCTTTGACTAACACAAAAAATAAGACCATTATATTATTTCTGAGATGCTTTTTAAAAGACTTTAAGGGCAGCTATCGGTTACAGGGCATAGGAATACCTTTGTATGTGCACAAAATACATTTTCATCCATATTTATTATCTATATCTTAGTGCTCATAACTTGGAATTTAGCAGCTAGGGGAATTTCCATGAAAGCTGAGCCCCCCCCTCTCCCGCCCCCATTTTACCTTTAAACATGCCCTACGTACACACCAGTCATAACTTTGCACAAAGCACTGCATTCAAAACTTTTTTTCTTGTTTGCTTTCTTTTAAATAGGAAGAAAGGGAAGAAAAGTTGTCAGGAGTGTTGAGAAAAGAAAGCACAAAAAACCATTCGTCAGGCAAAAATGTAAAAACAGACCTTCAAAGAATAGCTCAGCTGTTCTATCAGGTTTCACTTGGTCCCGTGATCGTTATGCAAACTAACTTTGTCGCAATGGGGATGGATGCATTGAGGAAGTTTACACAAGTCACGTGTTTCTCGCACAGTGGAATCAAGAATCTAAGTTCAAGTACAGAGGCTTGTGGGAAATCAGAGTGCATTTTTATGTGCAAGTCCTTATGCTTTTTTTTTTAAGGAGGAAGGCTTTTTCTAATATCTGAACAACTTTCTTCTCACTAAAGTGCATATATTGTATTATCATGGACCAAGACTGGGAGAGAGAATGTTTTTTTAAAATATTCATACCTGGGCTCAGCACTACATCACCAATCTTCATTCTTTTAAGCTTAAATGCAATCCTTGATAATTTTGGCACTCAAATACATCACCCCTAGGTTAAAAACATTCTTACCCACAAGAAAGAAATGTCAAACACAATGGTTTCTAGGACACCGCACAGCAATGAACTCAGAGGTTTTATATACACCTATGTTCTATAGCAGGGATTTCCAAACCTGGCAACTTCAAAACTTGTATCCCAAAGGTGCTTTTTCAAGAGAAAACTGGAGTTTCTGGTTTTTCTTTGAAGACGTTTCGCTTCTCATCCAAGAAATGAAACATCTTCGAAGAAAAACGAGAAAGTCCAGCTACCTCTTGAAAAAGCACCTTTGGGACAACCATGACCTGGATGATTGAGAATCTTCATAGATATTTAAGACTTGTGGACTTCAACTCCCAGAATTCCTCGGCTAGAGATGTTGGCTGGTGAATTCTGGGAGTTGAAGTCCACAAGTCTTAAAGTTGCCTGTTCTAGGAAGTTCTTCCTGTTCTAGGAAGTAAACTCTAGGCTTCTTCTTCCCACCCTTCCAAATTAAGTTCCTTTGCAGTTTGCTTGAAGGCCTTGAAAGGTGGCTGAGATATGTTTCTGTAACAGTTTCATCTAGATTCAGAAACCATTGGCTTCCACCTCACCAGTCTCAGCCCTTACCACATTCATATCACAGCTAATGGTTATCAGCTCATGGCTTATACTCTAAACTATGGAGAGACAACATTTTGGACAGGTGGACAAGCTGGAATTTTGGCAGCATTTGGCGGTTGCATTCACAAGATGGATACTACTGAAGGCCATTATAAAACATCCATTGACCAGAAAGAAAATTAGTAAGTTACTTTTTGTCAGCTACCATCTTTCCAGTTTACTTTTTCCAGTTTGTTCTGGGTAGATGGACACAAAGAGAATTCTAAGATGTAGCAGCCACAACTTTTATTTGGTAAGACTACCTATCTGTACTTGCTGCTTGCTCATCACCAGAACATACAGCAAATATACAACCTTTTCCACTGAACACTTAACTCTTCCTCCTCTGAACTGCAGGATGAAATTGCCACTGAATTAGTTTAAAAATTTCCTTCATAACGCCACAGCTTTCATTCCCCAGATATTCTGAATGTGCAAAGGTTTCATTTTTTGCCCGTTCACTTTAACTGACCTCACACTTCCAAGAAAATCCACACGTTGGCCATCCCCAGGACATATAAACCACAAACACATTTTGCAAATAGGGATGAAACAGTTATTGTGAGAAAATATGGAGTGACTCAGATTAAGCATAAGGAGACCATGGGTCATCACCAGCATGGCAAAGACACAAAAAAGGAAGGACATCTGTTAGATCTGCTCTACATCATGGATTCCCATGATCTCTAATGACCCAATACCAAGATGATGAGGTAATATTTGCCACGATGTTCCGAGAGATTCATAACATTTCCTCTCCAACTGTTCAGTGTCTCAGAGGATTACGTCAAATCGGAATGAGAGAAAGGACATAAAAACAAAGTATCCAGAATGTTTGGTCACTGTGTCCTTTCCCTCAGCAAATATAAGTTAATTCAAGGCCAGGTCCTAAGAGAGAAAAAATAAATCCTGAAGCTATCACCAAGGTTTTCAGAATAAACTTTGCTAACCCAGAAAGCCACTACAAGCTGATAAATGAGCCTGTCACCATTTGAATGTCAAATGATTAACATTTCTAACTGTAGATGGCCAGTTTGGTCTAGTGGTTAAGGTACCCAGCTAGAAACTGTGAGTTCTAGTCTGTCCTTATTCATGAAAGCCATATGGGTGATTTTGGGCCAGTCACTCGGTCTCAACCTAATACACCTTATAGGGTTATTATAGGGAAAACAGGAGAATGAAGGAAGAAAGAAGGTGTGTTCCCTGCCTTGAGATACTTGTACAAAGAGGGGGGATAAAGGTCTAATAAATAAATAAAATTGTGTCTCCAAGATGCATGCCCATCAGTGGATATGTACAAATCCTCCAAGAAGTTCAGAACTTGGCTAAGAAAGAGAGACTGGGTTCAGTATCTAAGATGTCAGATTGTAATACTGGGGAGACCCATGTACACATCAACCCTTAACCATGGCAGTTCATGAGGTGACTTGGGCCAATCAATCTTTCTCAGCCCAAATAACCCACAGGGTGGGTTACAGAAATAATGATAGATAGATAGGTAGGTAGGTAGGTAGGTAGGTAGATAGATAGATAGATAGATATAGACAGACAGACCAATGCACATTTGATTAAAATCCGATTATTTTTCAAAATTGTCCAGACCTTTGCAATATACTTTTCCAAATTGTGTTCCTTGAATGCATGAAGGCCACTAAATATCAAATCAGAACATGAATCGGATTCTCAGCCATTGTTCACTTGGATTAGATAGAGGGCAAACCCATTCAGGTGGATTTTTTTTGAGGTCTTTACAGGAGACTTAAAAGGGAAGATATTTTTGTGCGCATACCATGTTCTGTAATCCTGCACTAAAACATTTTCCCTATAACTTCAATGATTTTTTAAAGCCATTAATTTGGTATGGTGGAATATTAAGGTTTTCCTTTATAGCACCAAGGATTTTAAAGCCATACATTCAGTATGGGGAATTATTAAAATATCCCTTATCACACAAAGGATTACACGGCTGAATGCACCACCCTTTAATCCATTCCTCTAAATATAGGCCTGGCAATCACATCATGGAACAGAACGGCAATGGAACATATGGAGGGAGGAGGGGAAAATGACACACTTTTCAGGAGGTTAAAATGTTAAGCCAAAAAGAAAAAAAAAAAAAAAAGAATCAGGGATATTTGATGCTTCTCTTCCAAAGCAGGTACAGAGTGAATGTCCTGTATGAAAGATAACTGGTATATGTGCAGCCAAAGCAAACACCAAACTTTACATTATACAGAATAACAAAGTTGGAAGGGACTTGGAAATCTTCAACTACAACCCACTGTTCAAAGAGGAGATCCTATACCTGTGATGGCAAACCTGTGGCACGCGTGTCGGTGGGCACATAAGCTCAGCTCCGGAGCACATGCGTGAGCCAGCCAGCTGATTTTCGGGCCTTCTGGGCCCACTGGAAGTCGGCAAACAGGCCGTTACTGGCCTCCAGAGGGCTTCCAGGGGGGTGGGGAAGGCCGTTTTCACCCTCCTCAGGCTCCTAGAAAGGCTCTGGAGCCTGGGGAGGGTGAAAAACAGACCTACCGGGCCCACCGGGCCAAAAACGGAGGAAGCGCAGGGAGGGTCACACACATGCGCAGGGATGGGGCACGCAGAATTATGGGTGTGGGCACATGTGTGTGTGACCCCCCCCCCCGCGCTCCCCCCCTTTTGGCATGTGATGGCAAAAAGATTAGCCATCACTGTCCTATACCATTTCGGACAAATGGCTGTCCAGTCTCTTCTTAAAAGCCTCCAGTGATGGAGCACCCAGAACTTCTGGAGGCAAGTCGTTCCACTGATTGTTTTAACTGTCAGGAAATTTCTCCTTGGTTCTAGGTTGCTTCTTTTCTTGATTAGTTTCCATCCATTGCTTCTTGCCCTGCCCTCAGGTGCTTTGGCAAATAGGTTGACCCTCCCCACTCTTCTTTGTGACAGCCCCTCAAAGATTGGAAGACTGCTGTTATGTCACCCCTAGTCCTTCTCTTCATTAGTTCCTGCAACCATTCATCATATGTTTTAGCCTCCAGCCCCCCCAATCATCTTTGTTACTCTAAGAATGATTATTTAATTTCCATTAAACAATTGCATTCTGCCTTTGATGGCTATATGCATTAAGGCAGATAGATGAATGGAAAGTTAGGCAAGGCACTGAAAAAGACAAAAGTGCAAATAATGACTAAGTAAGACCCAGAAAGTCTGCAGGTATTGGAAAGGTCAACAGAACTGGAGTAAATCCAGAGGAAGAGAAAGCAAAATTCAGTCTCATCCTCCAACCCCCCCCCCCAACAACTGTGGACACTAGAAAAGAATAGCCAAACAATTCCTTCCAAGCTCCAGATTAATACAATTTATTAGGAAAACATGACAAATCACGCAACTTTGCTCTCAGATATCGAACTGTTTCAAAGTTCCCAACTTCTGACTTTCTTCCTTCTGACATTTTTGCTGCAGAGAGAGATGCCAGTCTCTCCTGAGAAGGTGGGTCAACCTGCACTTGGGAATTGCTTATGTAACGGCTTCATAATCGATGTGAAAACCTCTTTTACACTCTCAGCAAAGCAGACTTTGCCCTTGGAAGAAAGGCCTGGCAGAAACAACATGCTACTCAAAGCAGGATTAATTAGAAATTAATACCACTAGGAAGGTAGCTATATTCAGCTCCATTAGAGAGGCTTGTCTCCAGGGAAGCTTTCTTTGCATTAAAGAAATGTCAAAGCCCTCCCTTCCTTCCTTTTCCTTCCTTGCTCTCCTCCCGTCTTCCCATGTTTTTCTTTGTCTTTCCTCTTTTCCTTTTTTCCTTTCCTGTCCTTTCTTGCATGCATCAATGCCAAAGGCAAAACATTTCTCCTTTTGTTTTCCTTTTTAGTTTGTTTTGCTAGCCCATGTCAGATGGGGGCGTGGGGGTGTGTGGCCAGGGTGGACGTGGCCAGCTTGACGTCACTCATGTTGGGGGGCACTTGTGGTGGCCAAGTGCTAAGGCAGGACTTCCCTCAAGCCGTCCCTCACTCTCATTATAACCAACCTTCCTTCCTTCCTTCCTGTCCCTGGAAAATAAGAAAATATTTGTAATAAGAGGACAAATAAGGGTGTGTGACATTGTCAATTAACTTAAGCAGGTCACCAACTGCACTGATGTTCTTCCCCACCCCACCCTATTCTTAACAGGTAGACACACGCTTGGGTAGAATGCATTTGCCTTCTTCATGTTCATTTCCACCAGAGGTTCGTATAAGAAGAGACAAAATACTCATACAATATTAAAAACTTGTTCCAAGGAAGTGAGAATGTATTTGCGTTCAAACCCATGTGCTACATATTGCAAAGTTCTAATTAAGGCCATGTGAAATACTACTCAGTTATGGTCAGAGAATATTTAAAGCAAAGGATGGGGAAGGATGGAGAAGGGGGTGGGAGGGAAATAAGATCTTGTTTATTATTCTAAGTACAATAACAGTGAAAGGGTCTCTCTCTCTCTCTCTCCCCTGCCTTGCTTCCCTCGGACTCCTTAACCAGGGAGCAGTTTTTGGCAGGGATGCTAACTGACAACAAACACAAAAACAGGGGTTCGTTGTAGATTAAAGATCCTCTTAAAATTGCCACTGTCTTTCTAAATTTAACAAATGTGAATTAGCAAGGTGCTTGACATTCATCTTTCCACAATCAGAATAAGATGGAAAAGTCTGTAATGCAATAAGTTGACATAAGGATTTGAAAATGTCATGATCTGAAAATTGGACTTAACGGCTGAATATATGACAGGAAGAACACACTATCTGTAAGCTTGTCTTGCAAGACAGCATTTCTACATGATTTCAAGGGTACAAAGCATTTATTTAGTTGTTTGCTATTTATTCCATTTATCAATGATTTAAATAAATCATACTCTTTAACTATTTGATTCACAGGTTGCATTAAACCATAAATCAAGATTTATCCTCCACAAGGCTTGGATTCGCAAGCCATGCTCATAAAATATCCTTGAAGCCAGTTTGTTAGCCCTAATGACTGGCTGGATGGGCGTGGCCATGGTGGGCATGTCCAGCAGGTGTGACAGGCAGCACTCGGCCTCCTGCACCCCCCTGGGAGCAAAAACAGGCCGTGGGGGGCCATGCCACACCCCCGCACCCCATTTTGGCCTAGGAGGCCTCCCTAAAGCCTCCTGAGAAGGGAAAACAGGCCTAGGAGGCCTCCCTGAAGCCTCCTGGGAGCAAAAACAGGCCGCAGGGAGGGGCGTGCTCCCTGCCCCCTGTTTTGGGCCTAGGAGACCTCCCTGCACTTACTGTACCTGGGAGCCAAAATGTGGTGCGTGGGGACTCCCTGGAAGGGGCTGGGTGGGGCCAGCTAGAAATTTAACTCCCGGTTCACCCAAACCAGCCCGAACTGGCTGAATCCCCCCACTGCTTGCAGGTAAATTATTATTTCCCATAAGGTAGATGTCAGAGTGTGAAACAGTGGCAGAGTTCATGTATTGTGCTAATCCATGACTTCTTTAACAATGCTTTATCAAATAAATAACCAGGTTAAGATAACACAAAGTTCTATTTACAAGCTACATTCACACATTCATTTTTAAGGGAATATCAGATCCGTTGTAGCTCTGTCCTGGTACATCCCAGTAAACCTATAACTTTGTTTAATTTTGGCTAAGTACGTTCAGACAATAATCCAATATTTTATCCCACACTGATAATGTAATACTTTAGCCAAATACTGAAAACCATGTTTAGCTCTGCTACCCCTAATCCAGTATTAATTTCTAACAGCAAATTCTGTTTAGATTTGTAAAGAAGTATTTACTTATTGGGAGATGGGGCGGGGGGAAATGGACCCTTACTTGTGGGAAAACAGGAGGAAGAGGAGGAAGATAATTCTTTTCTATGTTTTTCCTTCAGACAACATCTGTATCTCTCCTTCCTCTAATTTTTCAGTTCAGTTGAGAGTGACTCTTATGAAAACCATCTTCTGTGGCTGAGATGGACTTGAACTGGGTTCTCCCAACTTCTGACCATCTTTAACCATTATACTATGAAAGTTGGACCATAAAAAAGGCTGAGCGCCAAAAAATCTAGGCCTTTGAACTAGGGTGCTGGAGAAGACTCCTGTGAGTCCCTTGGACTGCAAGGCAATCAAACCGGTCAATCCTAGAGATCAACCCAGATTGCTCTTTAGAAAGCCAGATCCCGAAGATGAAACTCAAATCATTTGGCCACCTAATAAGAAGGAAGGACTCACTGGAGCAGAGCCTAATGCTGAGAAAGATGGAGGGCAAAAGAAGAAGAGAATGACAGAGAATGAAGTGGCTGGATGGAGTCACTGAAGCAGTAGGTGTGAGCTTAAATGGACTATGGGGGATGGTAGAGGACAGGAAGGCCTGGAGAAACGTTGTCCATGGGGTCGCGATGGGTCAGACATGACTTCGCAACTAACAACAACAAACCATTATGCCTCTCCCCCTCTCAAGGTTCCTCTTGTTTAACACACTGAGCCTTAATAAAAGATCTTAAACCAGCTGAAATAAATCTTCAATTTTTAATCAGAAACGTGCATCTTCCACATGAAAAGTACTGCTGGAGGTCATGGCATTTAGATATATGGGAACAAAGTCAAAATTAACAAGTATCCCATCTCTGCTGATTTCACTCAGTCTCTGATGATGATGATTTATTTAAATGTATTTGATCCGAGTTGTCCTTTTTTGCTTTAGCTACTCTTGCCTTCTGGCAGCTCTACGCCTGCGTGCACTAGGAACAGGCTCCTCCTGTTCTTCTGCCTCTCTGATGTCCAACTCTAGTGGCTCCGGAGTCAGTGCATCACTCCCAGATGTCTCTGGCCCCATCTCTGCCTCCGATGCAGAGCCCTCATCCGGGCCTTCCCCAGACTCCAGGACTAGCCCATGTTCCTCCCCAGCCTCCTCACGGTCTGCCTCATGCTGCCACCTCCACGAGCTGCTGGTGGACCACAATAGCACCCTGGGTCTTGTTTCTCTTTTAGTCTTGTGAATTACTTACCTTTTGATTTTTTATTCTTAAACTTGTAAATATTAATCTTGTTTTTAATTTTGCTTTTAACCCTGCTTTCATCAAGTGCCGGGGAAATCAGGAGATCCAGGCAGTTCAAATGAGTATCAAGATAAGGTCTCTACAAGAATCTGACCAACTAGTGGTCAAGGGAAATGAGCGGGAAATAAGAGAGGCATTCAAGGTGGGCTGGACTTAGATTGCTTGTGGGCAGCAAAGGGACGTGTGACTTATGACGGGTTTGACCCCTCCCTCAGGCTCAGTCTGGTCATCTCCTACACTTTTTAATCAGTTCTTATATTATTTTATTAGCTTGTTTGCAAACTACCCAGAGTCACCTAGGTAAGATGGGCGGTGTAGCAATTTGATAAATAGATAAAATAACAATGAATGCTTTTAAGATGCTCGAGAGAAGAAATACTGTTGGCTGCTGTAATCCTATACAAACCTAGCCCAGTGGTGAAATCCATTTTTTTTTTACTACCGGTTCTGTGGGCATGGCTTGGTGGGCATGGTGTGGCTTGGTGGGCGTGGCTTTGTGGGCATGGCAGGGGAAGGATACTGCAAAATCTCCATTCCCACTCCAATCCAGGAGGAGGATACTGCAAAATCGCCAGCCCCACCCCACTCCAGGGGAAGGATACTGCAAAATCCCCATTTCCTTCCCACTCCTGGGGGAAGGATATTGCAAAATCCCCATTCCCACCCCACTCTTGGACTAGCGAGAGGTGGTATTTGCCGGTTCTCTGAACTGCTCAAAACTGCAAAATCGCCAGCCCCACCCCACTCCAGGGGAAGGATATTGCAAAATCCCCATTCCCACCCCACTCTTGGACCAGCCAGAGGTGGTATTTGCCGGTTCTCTGAACTGCTCAAAATTTCCACTACCGGTTCTCCAGAACCTGTCAGAACCTGCTGGATTTCACCCCTGACCTAACCCTAGTATGTATAGACAAGACAGAGGATGCTATGAAACAGGACAGATTTCAAGGATGGGGTTGGATGTTTTAAAAGAAAAATTTTCTTTGTTGGAAAAGAGTTGTGCAGGCTTACAATGTATTAACTATTTGCCAAAACACCAATGCAAAACACATCTTGTCAAAATATTGGAAAAACAAAATGGCATACATATACACAATCCTTTAAAATAAAAAGGTCATTATGTTCTTTCTAGATAAAATGTTTAATTTTTAAACTATAAACCAGCCAGAGCCATTCTGGAACCAGGTGACAACCACCCCACCCCAGGAAATCTAAAATAGAAATAAAATAGTACAATAAAATGATACAATTCCTACACCTCTAACGGTAGCATCCGGTAGAAATTAAGCAAACCATACACCCTGCCATTCTCTTAGAAAAACATCCCTACCTCTAGGGTTTTTAGAGGTACAGGCATTTTCCACTACAATCAGCAGACAAATAACACAAAAAATAATCCATCTGCAAGCGCGCGGGTGCATTTATCATCGCTTTTAACCCACATTTTATCTAGAGTCTGCGCAACACAGGGCAGTTGCCAGATGCTATACATGCCTTTAAGCTAGAATTTCCTCCTGCAAAATTAATTTATATACAAGCTGAAGAAGCTGGCAAATTAACATGCATTTGGTTATTGGAGCTAATGCTGTTGCATTCTTTCCAGAGAGCCTTAGGCTTAACGGGCCTCTAATCTCCCTGGCTGTTGTGTTCTAACACAGAGTTAAATTAGGTTTATAAAACAGCCCGCCACATTTACTCTTCCACTCTTCCACCCATGACTTGGATAATGCTGGAGGTATACTTCTCTACTTTGCTGGGTGAAGAGAAGACCCAGGATGTCTATTTAAAATTAAATAAAGTCTTTTATTGCCAGTCCCTTGGCATAAATGCCATGCATTTGCCTCCCTGCAGCTTCAGATCATCTATGGGGGAACCATGCTAAGGCTTAAAACACAGCATTGGAGTTAAATGTTTAAGGCTTCAGTCTTGCAGTGTCTCCCTTCCACTCCCTCCCCCCTCCTCTGAAATTTCCACTATGAGAGGATTAAAGGCTAAACCCACAACTTGCTGAACCTGGAAAACAACTGGCAACCAGCATGGAACTTTCAATATTAAGCATTGACATATAAGATAGAATAGAGTCAACTAAGCCAGCGACTCAAAAGAGGAACAATGTGGGCACTCCCTCCCCCATAAAGATTTGAGGGTAACCCCCCCCCCCAACCCATTAAAGAATTATCACCAACTGTAAGTTTTAAGATGACAGGGCAGAGAAATAATTAACAACACGGGGAGCTAGATTATCAACGGTATGATCATTTAGTCGGTTTTAATTCAGCTTTTAAAATAAAATAAGTTTTTTTCCCTCTTGCTGGCCCTACCCATTGCCAAAGCACAAGCTGCTGACAAATGTTGCACTTCCTTATTAAAAAAAAAAAAGGTTCTCCTTATTGCTACAGGCAGACAACTCCTATTGGTATCAGGCAAACACCATCCGGAGCCTCTGAGATCCGGGTGTCAACTTTGAGAGCAAACTGAAGCAGATGCCAAGGGTTAGTTTTCCATTCTGGAGTAGACAAGTATAACTGGCTAGGCAGGAGAGACCTCACAAGGCTATAAACCAGGGGTGGGATTCAAAAATTTTAGCAGCCGGTTCTCTGCCCGGTTGCTGGGTGGGCATGGCCATCGTGGGCATGTCCTGCACCATGGTGACGGGGGGGCATTTTCATCCTCCCCAAGCTCCGGAAGCTTTTATTGAGCCTCCGGGAGGATGAAAACAGCCTCCCCCAGGTTCTGGAGGCCCTCTGGAGGCTGGAAATGGGCCCGTTCCCTGACTTCCGGGAGGCCTGTTTTTCGCCGTCCCAGAGCCTCCATGTGGGCGCCGCACTTACCTGGCATCCAAAATGGGCCATGTGGAGACTTCTGGGAGGGGCAGGGCAGGGGGGAGGGGCCAGTCAGTTCTTGCAACTACCAGTTCAGCGAACCAGATGTAAAATTAGCACCCAGTTCACCCAAACCGGTCTGAACCGGCTGAGTCCCACCCCTGGATCCCACCCCTTCTTGGAGGACATCCTCACTTATATCTGCTTGACCCCTCTTGTTCCTCAGTTTCAGTTTTATTTATTTAGTCCATTGTTGGGGCTGCCCAACTCTTTGCTAACTCTGGGTAGCTTACGCACAAAAGAAGAAAAATCATATGTAGGAAAAAACCTGGCCAACTTAAAGAACAATACACACCAGCCCTAGGCAAACGTAACTAAATACAACTAAATGGGGCTCCACAACCACCTTATTCTAAAGCCTGGGAGAACAACTCGTTTTTTTTTCAAAAGTTTCCTAAATGTCATAAGGATGGAAAAGGCACAGATCTCTTGATAGATATATCAAGTTTCAGAGAGCAAGCACAGAATCACCACGAGGTGACACTGTTCGATTGACAGGACTTGGAGTATACCCACCCTGTTGGGTCATCCTGGATGAGCAGAAGTAAGTGGACATTGACCTTAGAGTTCAGTTGTGCAGTTTTAATTTGTTTTGATTAGAAGATTTCATAAGGGAAGGGCTGAGAAATATCTTATTTGAACAATAGCTCTGTTGGGTTTGATGGGTCAAAGATCTAACCTGCTGTGTTGATTTTAAACTATGGCTTGCTTAATCAGATTTATTGGTTAAATCACAATTAACTTAGTTAATCTGATTTACTATGAGGAGGTACAGTAAGTTATGGCCTTCAGGCATGCAAAACATCTCCTAGCATTTTACATGCATTTCTGCTTCTAGAGAACCTGGGCACTGTATTACAGCATCAGCAGAAGGATGGCTGGTTGCCCATCTCTGCATATTAGTGCTTAACATGTTCTCAGAACCAGTTAGATATAAACCAACTTTCAGAGAAGAGCAACAAAGATGATTAGGGGACTGGAGGCTACAACATATGAAGAAGAGCTACAGGAATTGGGTATGTTTAGTCTAGTAAAAAGAAGGAAGAGAGGTGACATTATAGCAGTGTTCCAACATTTATGTGGTTGTCATAAAGAAGAGGGAATCAACCAGGGCTGAAATCCAGCAGGTTCTAACAGGTTCTGGAGAACCGGTAGCGGAAATTTGGAGTAGTTCAGAGAACCAGCAAATACCATCTCTGACTGGCCCCAGAATGGGGTGGGAATGGAGATTTTGCATATCCTTCCTCCAGGAGTGGGGTGGGACTGGTGATTTTGCAGCATCCTTCCCCTGGATTGGGGTGGGAATGGATATTTTGCAGTATCCTTCCCCTGCCACGCCCACCAAGCCACGCCCACAGAACCGGTAGGGAAAAAATTTGGATTTCACCCCTGGAGTCAACCTATTCTTCAAAGCTCCTGAAGGCAGGACAAGAGCCACGGATGGAAACTAATCAAGGAGAGAAGCAACCTAGAACTAAGGAGGAAATTCCTAACATTGAGAACAATTAATCAGTGGAACAACTTGCCTCCAGAAATTGTGAATGCTCCAACACTGGAAGTTTTTAAAGAGATTGGACAACCATTTGTCTTTAAATAGTATAAAGTTTCCTGCCATAGCAAGGGGTTGGACTAGAACAGTGCTGGTGAATCTTTTAGGCACATAGAGCCAAAACTGGAAGGCCCCTGTGTGTCTGTGTATCCATATGTGCGTGCTAGAGCGCCAGAAACCCAACGACCAGCTGGCATGCCACCTCTGGCATGCATACTATAGGTTCGCCAGCACGGGGCTAAAAGATCCCTTCCAACTCAGTTGTTCTGATTACGCCCCAGCTTTTTATAACATCAAATGGCTTGCAAAGGGATCGCAAAACAACTCAGAGCAAAAGCTTGCTTAGAGATGCCAAAATGCTAAGGGACCATGCCCACAGCACAGATAAATTTTATAACACCAGGGAGGAAGGAAAAACAGTTGGCAGATCTGCCCAGCTTACTTGAGTCAAAAGAGCAAAATTAACATGGTAGCCAGCAGGTTGGAAGAGGATAAATAGACCAAAATTCAAATCCCCACCTTGCCCTAAAGCTTAGTGACAGATTTCAGAGTCAGCCGCTCTCTCCCTTCTTGTAAAATAGTTATGAAGATCAAAGGAGTACAAAGAACTGCTACACTATCAAAAAGAACCACATCTGCAGGAGGAAGGCAGAGTAAACAAGGCCAAGATGGTGGAAGCCACATCTGGATGCATTCCCTCACCCTTTTGTATGTACATGGACAAAAGGAACAGGGTTAGACATGCCTCGCAATGCCGATCTTGACTTTTTTATGGCTTCCTGTGGTTCCAACTCTTTGAAAAACAGAACTTCAGGATAAATGAAATCAGAATCTGCAAAAAAGAAAAAGAAAAGAAAAAGAGGATGCATTGCTACAGCTAAGTCAGCCCTTCAAGATCTAGCCAGATGCTATTTTGGCTAAGGATTATTGAAATTGAAGTCCACCATATTTTTTTTTAATCTATCTGGTTGGGGGAGGGGTGATATAAATGAATAGGCCCTATTATTCTCAGGAAGTAACCTTCTCTATAGATCTATATCCATAAAGAAGATATTTACTGCTAGGTCAAAACTGGTCACTGACAGATTATAAGAGAAAGCTCCCTTAAGCTGGCTCTTTAATCATGACTTCTGGAGCATCGATTTAAGTATCTTGTGCTTTACAGTTAACATTATGGCTTTCATCCAGATGTCCAAAACAGCTCTAAATTAAAAAGAGAGAGTTTTCAACACTTTTTAATATACTGTATGTATATTTTAGCATGTTCTTCTCAGATATCAAACCTTTGGAAATGCAATACTTCCAATCAGTCATACATTTTTCTATTCTCTTGGCACCTTCCATTTCTTCGTGCTGTAAATCTAATGCTGAGGTAGATGATTGAAACTTTGTCATTCTCCCTACTAAGACATCCATGCTACAGATTCTGGAGACAGAGGTAGTCCTTGACTTACTAACCATTCGTTTAGTGACCGTTCAAAGTTCCAACAGTATAGGCAGAGGGCCAGAGGTGGGTTTCAGCAGGTTCTGACCAGTTCTGGAGAACCGGTAATGGAAATTTTGAGTAGTTCGGAGAACTGGTAGTAAAAATTCTGACTGGCCCCTCCCCCATCTATTCTCTGCCTCCCAAGTCCCAGCTGATCGGGAGGAAATGAGGATTTTGCAGTAACCTTCCCCCAGAGTGGGGAGGGAATGGAGATCCTTCATTCCCTGCCACGCCCACCAAGCCATGCCACGCCCACCAAGCCACACCCACAGAACCGGTAGTAAAAAATTTTGAAACTCACAACTGCAGATGGCATAACATGGTGGAATCTTCTCCAATGCAGGAAAAAAAAATCCTCATGTAAGAACTTATCAAGAGAAATTGGCTGAGGTAAAAAATTCTCCCCAACATATAATTTTCTCAAAAGATCCTTTCCCAGAGAGGTTTAATTCATGCCAGATCTCACTTCCAGTTCAAAGCACATTATGAACGGGCACAAAAGTATGTGATGGGATTCAGAGTGTATGCTAATATGTAATTATTTTTAAAAAGATTTATTGAATATATAGTATTGGTTGGGTTTATACATCCGTGTTAAGTCAAAAGTCACGTTGTGGTTCTATTTATTATACCAGCCAAGCCACTGTGGCCTAGATGACCAACAATGGCTTAGCATTGGCATGATTTTAAGTAAAGACTAATCCATACATACAACATGCTAAAAGCAACCACAAATTAACACATTGTCATAGAGTGGTATGTTAAAGTGGATGAGTTCACACATTAACTGAATCATAAATCATGATTTACAAACCATAATAGGTAGCTCATAGGTAGGTGATTTGCATCTAGCACCAACCCATGATTTTCAAGGTCATCTTTTATTGTAAGCTGACCTCAACTCTTTTCTTCCTTGTTCCTCTCTATTTAATATTTCTGATGACTTCAGAAACACAAATAACCAGTTCCGACGTCCTTGAAAATCAACTCATCATCTTAAGTTCCATTGTTCGTAGGTCAACAATGACAACTGTTCCAAAGACATAACTTTGTATTGGATATCTATCTTTTTTTCCTACTTGTTTCATGTCCAGGGATTCAAGTTTTAGGGTGAGAAGCGGAGAACACTCTACAACGTGAGCTAAACCAGCGTAAGCAAATAGGTTGGCGCAGAACCAAACTTGAATTTACATTTTATCTAAATTTATGCACATTAAATATGGAGAATGTGATTACCTCCCCATTTTCTCGTCCTGTTACACAAACATTACACTTCACCAGTCAGTTTTAAGAGGGGCTTTGAAAGCCACTCTACTCTTGAAAGTGTATATATGGGGAATGGCATGCAAATCAGGGTTTCAGGTTGAGCATCAGTGTTAAAGATGGTTTACCACAGACAAATTTCCGCCCTATCTCTTTATTTGCATCACTGAAATGCAGGTTGTCCTAGCCCTCAAGTCTTCTGGATTAGATCTCTGCAATTTTAATAGAAATAGCTTGAAGAAACAAGTGAACACACGTAAGCACACGAAGTGATCAATACTATTCCCCATCACAAAAAAAATCTATTTCCAAATTAAGTAAAACATTATTTGCTGCATACAAACAGGGAACAAAAGTGCTATTTATGGCCACTGACCCCCTCATCTCCATGCTGTTTTGGACAAGCCACATTCATCCAGGGCTGCTGTGCTAGACTGATAGGGAGGCTGGCTGCATGAAAAGGCCCAGTTGCATTCAGACTCTGGTATCTGCCACGGCTGTATGCTTTGTTGATAAGACAAGACTGCCCTCTTCTCAGGCCTCCTCTGCCCTAGAGAGTTGATCACTGTATTTCTCAGAATTGCAAATGACTTTGTTGTGCTATAAACTCATAGTAGACTCTAGATCAGGGGTCAGCAACCTGCAGCTCCGGAGCCGCATGTGGCTCTTTGGGCCCTCTGCTGTGGCTCCCTGTCAGGTGATCTCACCACTGGCTAGCCCCACCCTTTGCCATCCCCTCCCAGTCACTCCTCGCCTGGCCTGAGACGGTAAGGGTGACAACGGGGGATGGGAGAAGCGGCCAGGGCAGAGACAGAGAGATACAGAGAAAGAGGGAGAGGGGGGCAGAGAGGGAGGGAGAGGAGAGAGAGATATATCAAAAGGATTTTGTGGTTCCCAGTGTTTTTTAACAACTGGTTCTCTGTCCTAATGACCAGATGGGTAGGCGTGGCTGGGGGGGTCAGGTGACTGGTGGAAGTGAGTGACATTGAGTTGGCCATACCCACCCAGGTTTTGTGGCTCCTGGTGTTTTCTTTTCTGTGGGAAACAGGTCTAAACGGCTCTTTGAGTATTTAAGGTTGAAGTCCCTTGCTCTAGATGTTTCCAGTACAATATACTTGGAAGGTTAGAGCTGTCAGCCAAAACAATTATATTCCAATAGAAGAGAATATTTGCATCTTAGGGTGGAAGTGTGAAGTTCTTGATGATCTCAGAGCTTGGTTGTGTTTTTTTGCAGATATTTTGTTACCCAACTATTTAACACCATCAGTGTAACTGTTGCACTTCCACATTCACACATACTGATGTTAACTAATTAGGTAAAGAAACATCTGCCGGTAAAACAACGGAGCTCAGAACACACCAAGAACTTCACAACATGTTATGTACATACCAAACAAACTTCAGGACTTTTCCTGCACAAAGAATTTTGAGTGAAAATAGATCTACTGTTGCAGAAAAGTCTGTTTTGGGTCCCTTTAAAATAGCCCCAAAGCCTGGTACTGTCAAATTCAGAGGAACCCAAAGCAGTTCAAAACATTACCTGAAGATCAGTTGGGTAGAGATGCTGCTAAGTGCACTCTACTGTTTTCCAACTACAAAAGTCTAGACCAATGTTTCTTAATCTTGGCAACTTTAAAATGTGTCAATTTACGCACATCTTAAGGTTGCCAAGATTGAGAAAGACTGGTCTGGACAGATGTACCATGGACTACACTGTTTCCAATAAAACAAGGAAGTCACCCTGGGCCATCAGCAGAAGGGTTGAGATGGGGTGAAATGCTACTGGTTTGGACCAGTTCGGGAGAACTGGTAATAAAAAAATGCTACCAATACCAAACTGGTATTTCCGATGATCAGCTGTGCCGCGCGATTTATATTCACTAGAAAGCAGAAAATCCTGCTTTCTAGCGAATCTAAATTGCGCGGCACAGCTCTTCCCACCCCCCACTGTTCTACTTACTTTAGAAAAGGCTTAAGCCTTCTTTTTCAGCGCTGCATGGTTGCCCCTGCAATGCACCTGTGCGCAAAGTGTATGTTTGACATGCACTGCACATGCATATGCGCAGCAAACCGGTAGCAGACCTCAGAGGATTGCACCACTGGGTTGAGAAAGTGTAGAGGACCTATAGTCATATATGTGGGCTTCCATGTAGCAGTTGGGACTTTCCAGGAACTTTCTACACCTAGATTATTTTACACTTAATCACGGTTGGTTGAATGAAACACACTGGATGGGGTGACACAGCATGCTAGAACTCAAACTATGGTCTACAAATGACAATAGTCCAGTTTGTGTATGGTGTTAAAGGAAAAGCAAAGAAATCACACAGTGGCTTTGCCTGTTTGTGAAGCTAAGCTTGAGACTCACCATGTCATGTTGCTGTCATGTGACATTTTGCCCCCTCACGGAGCTGGGGTGGGCATGGCCTGTGTTTGACACATCTGACCTGTGGGCCTCCAGTTTGACACCCCTGCTTTAGATGATGGACTGTTGTTGGCTTTTTGAAAATGTTTAGATAAAAGAACATGGAAAAGTGGGAACACAATCAGTAACGTCAGTTCCTCTACTTTCCACTGACCATCAGCTAAAAGAAGTTTCCGGCCTTTTGAGAGATTCAAAATTTGAATTGGGTTTGTATTTCATAACCATGGTATGTTTACATTTATTAAGCAAGCTGCAATTGGCTAGACTCTTAGAATGCAGGAATGCAAAACTAAAATAACTACCGTATTTTTCGGACTATAAGACACTCCAGACTATAAAATGCACCTAGCTTTTGGGAAGGAAAACAAGAAAAAAAAATCTGCCAGCAAACAGCCTGGTCAACTCCAGCACAGCCTGATTTAGTACGAGCAGCTGATTGGCAGTTGGATCGGCCTCCCGGGATACAGACAATCAGCTGTTCCAGGCTGCGGTGATTACTGCCACCTATTGTCGCCTCTCCATGCCCTATTTTTGGCCTCTGCGCTCCACATTTTCAGCCTCCGTTCATCCTGTTTTTGGCCCGTTCCAGATGGCGGGGATCGTTACCGCCTATCGCCGCCACACGGGATGCATGGAAAATGGGACATGCAGAGGCTAAAAATGAGGCACGCAGAGGCGGTGATAGGCGCCGATCCCCACAGCCTGGAACAGCTGATTGTTGGTATTCCGGGAGGCCGATCCAATGGCCAACCAGCTCTTCGTGCTAAATCAGACTGTGCTGAAGCTGACCAGACTGTTTGCTGTTTGCTGCAAGGAGGCAAATTGCTGGGAGGCAGCAGCTGAAGGGTGAGAGCCAGCAGGCGAGCATGGTTTCAGCAATATTCGCTCTATAAGACGCACAGACATTTCCACCCACTTTTTTTTGGGGGGGGGAGGAAAGTGAGTCTTATAGTCTGAAAAATACGGCACTTTATAGATTTTTAACATGTGTGAACTACACCTACCAATTATTACACCTAGTAATTTGGACACTGAACTTGAACAACAGTGACACAGACTGGGTTCACAGATAAAATTAAGCCGTGGTTTCTTTAATCATATTTTGCAGAATTAAATGCAATAGGCCAGGTTTATACAACACTACTAGAAACTGATCTATAAACACAGCGGCTGTGTGTGCACAGTATACTGAGCTGAAACCAAACCAATTACGTGACTGTTTATTTTGGCAAGAGAATTAGGGTTTGTTGTTCTCATTCATATGGAAACACTGTGTACATGGACACTCGGATAGACCCACACCTAGATTCAACTTCTCCCTCCTCCCAGAGATGTCAACGTGAATGTCAGAAATATTGAATTTTCAAAAGGCCAGGTGAATGCTTTGATAAGGGCAGACCTTGTTAAGACAATGCATCCTAATTGCTTCTGAAAATAAATCTGTTTCCTTCACATGTGTGGACCATAGCTCAGATTTCTTTTATTTTTTTAAAAGCTATAGTCAATGACGCTTAAAAGTAGACATTCATTTCTCTGACCCTGATGGAGGAGCCTGCTGGCTCTAGAGATATCAATGGATATCCTCTTTTGTTTTTTGTTTTTTTTTTTAAATTTTGCTCAAGGCTGGGATGCTGATCTGGAACAATCAGGCTAAATTAGTAAGGAAAGAGTTATTCCTTCAGAGAGAAAAGGCATACATCATTGTCAAGAGGGGTAGGAGATCTTTGCTTGATTGAGCTAAACTCCAGAAAAAACTCCAGAAAGAGATAAACCCTTGAGAAAAGGGGAAAGGAAACTAGAGAAAGGGCTGTTGTAGTAGGAGTTATTGCTGCCATGTTCGTAAGCAGATAACTCGGAGCAATGTTTCTCAATCTGAGCCGCTTTAACATGTGTGGACTTTAACACCCAGAAAACCTAACCCAGCCATGGATATTCTGGGAGTCGAAGTCCACAGATCTTTAAAAGGATATGGTTGAGAAACACTGCTTTGAAGACTATATCCATGCATGCTCTATTCCAGGGGTGTCAAACTCGATTTCATTGAGGGCCGTATCAGGGTTGTGTTTTGTCTTGGGGGTGGGCATGGCCAGCTGAACATCACTCGTGTCAGGGCACCTGTGGTGGTCTGAGTGCTCTGCCAATGAAAATGGGCTCCCGAGCGCCGTTTTCGGCTGCGACGGCCTCCTGCAACCCTCTGCCAGCGAAAACAGAGTTTGGGAGAGCCACACCCGGCCTTCCCAAACTCCCTTTTCTTTGGCAGAGGTACCATGGGCCAGTCCTTCGCTGTTTTCAGGACAGCCCCGCGGGCCAGATTTAAGTACCCCACAGGCCGGATACGGTCCCCGGGCCTTGAGTTTGACACCCCTGCCCTATCCCAACAGTTCCATGAAACTCATCCAGGGTCATCCTCTTCCACTTTGCTCATGGCAATCCAAGCGAGTCTCACTCCATATTCTCAGAAAGCCTGGATGAGGAGCCTTTTCCGGAAATAGGAAACAGCCAACTAAATCTCTGTGCTCTATTAGTCAAACTGAAAACAGTCTTCACGGAAATCTGTTTCCAACAGCTCTACAGTACAGTGCAGAAAAATCCAGCTTTGAACAAAGTACTGTAGTGACAAAAGTTCCCAGGAGTTAACAGAACACCATTCCTCTGGGAGAAATGTTCCTTTTCAAATAATGTCAGCAAATTTTAGGCATACATTTAGATTATACTCCTGCAGGTAATCCTTGACGTACGACCACGATTGAGCCCAAAAGTACTGTTGTTAAGTGAGATTTAATTTAATTTAATTAATTTAATTAATTCAATTTATATGCCACCCCTCTCCGAAGACTCAGGGTGGCTCACAATACATTTTAAAAAAATCATTATAAAAAACATTTAAAAATTAAAAACATTAAGAACATTAAAAACTCATTCATGCCATTCATGGCCGGATCTCGCCAGATCACAAGAGCGAGATCAACAGCCCCAGGCCTGCCGGAAAAGCCAGGTCTTTACCGCTTTTCGGAAGGCCAGTATGGTGGGGGCAGTCCGGACCTCAGGAGGTAACTGGTTCCAGAGAGCTGGGGCAGCCACAGAGAAGACCCTCCCCCGCGGGCCCGCCAGCTGGCATTGTTTAGCTGACAGGACCCGGAGGAGACCAACTCTGTGGGATTTTACCGGTCGCTGGGAGCTATGCGGCAGAAGGCGGTCTCGAAGATAACCTGGCCCTGAGCCATGTAGAGAGATATTTGTTAAGGGAGCTTTCCCCCATTTTATGACCTTTCCTGACACATTTGTTAAGTGAATCGCTGCAGTTGATAAATTAATAACACGGTTGTTAAGTGAATCTGGCTTCCCCATTGGTTTGCCTGTCAAAGGGTTACAAAAGGTGATCGGGACATAGCAACAGTTGTTGAGTTGTCGGTTGCCAAGCACCTGAATTTTGATCACGTGATCGTGGGGATGCTACAAATGTCACAAGGGTGAAAAACGGTCATAAGTCACCGTTTTCATTGCCGTGGTAACTTTGAACGGTCCCTGAATGAATTGTTGTAAGTTGAGGACAACCTGTATAAATGAACATATTTACATATCTACATATTTCTATTGTTCAGGCTGTTCTGTTGCTCATGTGGGCAAAATCCTATATAGGTAGTCTTCATCTTACAACTATTCATTCAGCAACCGTTCAAAGTTACAACAGCATTTTAAAAAGGTGACTTACAACTAGTCCTCGTGTATACAATTGTCGTGGTATCCTCACAATCACCGTGACAAAAATGCAGGTGCACGTATCTACGATGTTTGAAGGATCCCTTGGTCATGTGATCACCCTTTCAGACTTTCCTAGCCAGAGTCTGACAAGCAGTCAAAGAGGGAACCCAAATTCGCTTAACAACTGCATGATCTACTTAATGACTAAAATGATTAATTTCACAACTGTGGCAAAAAAAAGGGGGGGGTATAAAATCAGACTCACTTAATGGTCATCTTGCTAGCAGAGGAAATTCTGATACTAATTGTAGATTTGAGGATTATCTGTAACGTGTTATGTGCTCATGCATAACAAAACAAAATAAAAACCAGAACAAGGAGAAAACTGCAAGGGACGGATAATTATAGGTATATTAAAACTACGCAATTCTTTTAGAAATACTGACTCCTACCTTTTGGGGGAGAAAAATAAAGCAATAGTTTGTCTTCAAGAAATCTCAGTTCCCACTTTTTCCCCAAAAGAATTGGGTACTGTTTGCAAGCTATCTAGCACTCCACAAGTGGAAATGAAAAGTGCCATATCTTCCCAAAATCAGTCTGGAGATTTTCAAGCAGTGCTCCTAAAAAGACAACAATTCTATATTGTTCTGAGACAATCATGACCAAATTTGCAGCAATAGCATCTCTTCCTGAGGAATCCATATTTCAAAGGGACCGAATAAAACTTTGTGCAAAATAAAGAGAAAATACACAAGGAAGATTCCCCCTCGGTGGATTTGAGTGTTCTATCGGAAATAGAATGGGACAATAGAATAAACCTTGCACCTAATGGAGCTCATCTCCAAAGTGAAAATTAAAAGAGTGGGATGGGATGAATTTTTTGATGGGAAGCAGTGGTGGGTTTCAAAATCGTTTGCTACTAGTTCTGTGGGTATGGCTTGGTGGGCATGGCTTGGTGGGCATATCAGGGGAAGGATACTGTAAAAACTCCATTCCCGCCCCACTCCAGGGGAAGGATACTGCAAAATCCCCATTTCCTCTCAATCAGCTGGGACTCGGGAGACAGAGAATAGATGGGGGTGGGGCCAGTCAGAAGTGGTTCTCTGACCTATTCAAAATTTCCGCTACCGGTTCTCCAGAACATGCTGAAACCTACCTCTGATGGGAAGTTATAGGAAACACCAGGTCTGGAGGTTAGGTTGGAAAGTTCAAGAAGGACCCGTGAGTAGGCGGCACTGGCGAACTATGGTTGTTTTGTTACTAATATAGATGATAAAGAAGATAAACATAACTCAGAATTCACTTGTTTCCCTTGAGTGGCTAGCAGAATTTTAGGCAAAAATAGTCTAGGTAGACAGAAAACTGCTTTAATAGGAAATAAGATTGCATGCACTACTTTATTCATAATCCCCTTATTATGCGAATCAAAATCATAAGCATCACCCAATACATTTCTCTAAGGACTCAGAAAGAAAATCGAACATATGAACAACCCTTCCCCACTACGGATTGAGGTTCAAATGTATAAGGCTGATCTTCCTTTTTGAATGGCAGCCATACATAAACAACAACAACAAAAAGTACATTTCAGCCAAAAATAAAGCTAATACAATCCTTGGTTGTATACACAGAGGCATAAAATCAACATCACATGAAGCATTGGTACCGCTTTATAAAGTAAGGCCACACCTTACAACTGGATACAAAACTGTATCCAGTTTTGGACATCACATTACAAAAAAGATGTTTGAGACTTTGGAAAAAGTGCAAAGAAGAGCAACTAAGATGATTAAAGTCCTGGAGACTAAAACATATGAAGAATGGTTGGAGGAACTGGGTATGGCCAGTGATAGCAGTATTCCAATATATCAGGGGCTGAGGGACAGAGGGACAGAGATCAACCTATTTTCCAAAGCACCAGAAGGCAAGACAAGAAACAATAGATGAAAACTACTCAAGGAGAGAAGCAAGGAGCCTCAGATAGCTCGACGGGCTAGATAACCTGTTATTAACACCCAGCTGTCTGCAATTATGCAAGTTCGAGGCTCAAGGTTGACTCAGCCTTCCATCCTTTCTCAGGTAGATAAATTGAGGACCCAGTTTGTGGGGGCAATAAGCTGACTTTGTATAAATATACAAAAGTATGAAGGCTATTGCTTAACACATTGTAAGCCGTCCTGAGTCTCCGGAGAAGGGCGGCATATAAATCTAATTTTAAAAAAAAATCTGGAATTAAGGAGAAACTTCCTAACAGTGTGGACAATTAACCAGTGGAACAGCTGGCCTTCAGAAGTTGTAGGCACTTCATCACTGGAGGTTTTTAAGAAAAGGCTAGACAGCCATTTGTCTGAAGTGGAATAGGGTCTCCTGCTTGAGCAGGGGTTGGACTAGAAGACCTCCAAGGCCCCTTCCAGCTCTATTCCAATTGATTGACAGAAGCAAAGAAAGGGTTTTGGAAAACAAGAATACAACTGTTGCCATTCAATTTGGCGAATCTGAAAGCTGTTCAGTTTTAAAAAGGCTACCTCATAATGTCTTGAGATCTTACAGTAACAGTAACAGAGTTGGAAGGGATCTTGGAGGACATCTAGTCTAACCCCCTGCTCACGCAGATCAGTGCAGGAAAGCAGAGGGACTGTGATGTTCAAAACTATTCCGAAACAAGGCCATCAATCCAGTCCATCTAGATTCCTGTTAAATGTCTCTATGCATTTATTTTATATTCATGTAGAAACTAAGAAATCCATGAAGCATTTGTCCACAGTAATAAATGGAATATTTATTTATTTAAATTTATTGGCTGCCCAATTTCAATCCTTCAGCAGTCACTCCAGCAACAGAGCACCAAACTGCAGAAGCTGAATTGACAGGGCAACTGATGTAGTGCCGATATAAACACCATTTCTAAAAATGGGGCAAGAAAGCAGGCTGGTGACAGTCAGTTTAACAAGAAAGATGGTAGAAAAGTAGAAATAAGCAAACCCATGAGACTTCTCTCCCCCCCAACTTTATTCAAAGTAAGTCGAGTCTAAATCTTGAGAATTTTGAAGGTGTCAACGAACGTGTAGACAAAGGTGACCCACCAGATATTCTAAACTTGGATCCTCAGAACTCCTCTCACAAAGTCCTGTGTGAAAGTTTCTTGAACTAACTCGGCCATCATGGCATTAAAAAAAGAGAGGAGTTCCTTTGGATTAAAGAGACAGTTTGGTGTAGTGATTAAGGCAACAGGCCAGAATCTAGAAGACTGTGAGTCAACTCAACCTTAGGCATGAAGCCAGCTGGGTCAATCCTTCTCACTCAGCCCCAGAAAGAAGAAGAAGAAGAAAAGGGCAAACCACTTCCAAAGTCTTGCCAAGAATACTGCAGGGACCTGTCCAGGAAATCGCCAAGAATGAACACTTACTCAAAGGCACATAATTCTTTTGGATTGGCTAGTGCGGATAAAGCAGGAGATAGAAGGAATAAATGGGGAATTGTCTTCCTGATAATAACTGGATCCCTGGGATTGGCTCAGGAGAAATGTTGCAAGTGGGTATGCTGTCAGAACCCACTCCCACCCCCCTTAATTGAAAGATGCATTTTTCTGGGCTCACACTGCAACAGGTATGCCCTCTCACATCCACTCTTCAGAATCAAACGCCACACTGCCCTAATAGAGAAAAGGTTTTTTTTTTTCTTTAAATCCTTGTCTGCTGATTTAGAACTTGGGGTCCTAAATTGAAACCGCAGGAAGATCCAGGAGTGAGGGAAAAACTTTTTCAACCACAGCATAAATTAAACTTGTCACTTTGGCTTCCAGAAATTGTAAGCGTTTGGAGGGTCAGTCTAACACATAATTAAGGGCTGTTTCCTATCTCTGCGAATACAGGTCGTCCTCGACTTATGACCGCAATTGAGCCCAACACTTCAGTCGTAAAGGGAGACATTTGTTAAGTGAATTTTGCCCCGTTTTACAACATTTCTCACCACAGTTGTTAAGTGAAGCACTGCAGCTGATAAGTTAGTAGCCTGGTTGTCAAGTGAATCTGGCTTCCCCATTGACCTTGCTCGTCAGAAGGCCACAAAATGTGATCACGTGACCCCAGGATGCTGCAATGGTCATAAGTATGAACCAATTGTCAGGCGCCAACCAATTGTACTTTGATCACATGATCATGAGGATGCTGCAAAGGTTGCAACTGTGAAAAAGAGTCAAAAGTCACTTTTTTCAGTGCCACTCAGGGTGGATAAAAATCGATGGTTTTTTAAAAAAATTAAATTGGATTTTAAAAATTTTTTATCTAATTTATTTTAATAAAATGCTTTTGGAGTAAAAATCTATCTAAAGATAGTTTTGTATTTAAGGTACATTAATAATTTAGTTTATTCAGCATGAAATGGAGCTTAGTTATGTAGCATGAGGCTGTATATTCTGCAATATTGGGACTGTTGGTGAGTCAACAGCAGGTGAGAGGAGGAGCCGCTGAGGGACAGAGATGACAGTTGCTCTTTAAAAATTATGATTTAAAACGAGTTGATTTAAATCAAGCCTTTTTACTAGTGATTTAAATCGTGATTTTAATCGACTTGATTTAAATCAAATCCACCGTGGTGCCACTGTAACTTCAAGCGGTCATAGGTGAGGACTAACTGTATTTTAAATCAGTGATGAAATCCAAAATTTTTTACTACCGGTTCTGTGGGTGTGGCTTAGTGGGCTTGGTATGGCTTGGTGGGTGCGGCTTGGTGGACATGGCAGGAGAAGGATACTGCAAAATCTCCATTCACACCCTACTCCAGGGGAAGGATACTGTAAAATCTCCATTTCCACCCCACTCTGAGGCCAGCCAGAGGTGGCATTTGCTGTTCTCCGAACTGCTCAAAATTTCCGCTACCAGTTCTCCAGAACCTGTCAGAACCTGCTGGATTTCACCCCTGCTTTAAACACAGACCGTTGAGAAGCTAATAATGAAAAGGAGCTATTTCATTCCAATCCAGGCAGGTAGTGAGGTTGGCTACAGAATGAACCAGCAAAGAACACTCTCTCAGATTTTGTAAATTTCCAGAAATCCCAAAGATGGCATCCAATCTGGATTCCCATAATAAGATGGGATGATAAGTCCATCTCAGTTAAAGAGCTGGATGGGATGGAAGTAACATAGAAGAGTACCGGACTTTTAGGGCAGTTTTTCTCAACCTTGCCAACTGTAAGGTATGTGGACTTCAACAACTCCCAAAATTCCCTAGCCAGAAGGATTGGCTAGGGAATTTTGGGAATTGAAGCCCACAAATCTTATAGTCGCTAAGGTTGAGAAACATTGCTTTAGGGCAATGTGCAATTTCAGCAATTGTGATAGACAATATGGTACTTTAAGAGAGGGGTCTAGCTATACCGTACATACAACTGTCCTACCAATTATCTGTATGTACCAGTGGTGGGTTGCCCTGGTTTGGACCGGTTGGCAAGAACCGGGAGTAAAACCGGTGGGAGGCTCCGGCCACCAACCCTGACATCATCAGGAAGCTTCTGCGTATGGCCCCATTGCGAACCGGTAGTAAAGGTACAGTAAGTAGAACCCACCCATGGTATGTACCAATTATTGTGCATATAATTATATTACCAGTTGAAGCTTTTCTTTTCTTTCCTAATCACAAGCCCTTATGTAGGAGATAGAACATAAAAAATTCATCCATAAATAGGGGCCAAAAGTATTATCAGGAGATGGACAAATCTCCAGGCCCTGTTTTCCCCAAAGTATATCTGCACAACACAAATAGAATTCTACACATTTTTCTGAATCTATACAACCCACCAAAACATCACCTAATATATAGAGGGCATTCACATTGGGCAAAGCTAGGTTGGCTAGCTTGTAGTTTTGTGTGCTGTAAAATACACAACCAGCATCAGTTTTGTGGCACATTGGCTGAGCGAAGTGGCATATAAATTTAATAAGTAAATAAAGTCAGGAGGATATTTCTGAATTGGGAGATGTTCTCATGTTTAGTCATACAAGTGCACTGAGATCCAGTTTATACAGTTGCAAAAACCAACAGTGTGTGCCCATCCTTAATTTTAATAAACCACAATTTAATTTAAATTTAATAAACACCTTAAGCTGTCAAGCAGGGTTTGCAAACTGTAATGACAAGCGTTCACCCAAATAAGAAGCCCCAAACCAAAGAAAGCCTATGGAAACCTGTTTGGGGCGGGCGGGGAGAGATGGATTCCAACCTTGTTACTGGCTTCTAACCCAGATTAGTTGTTCATCAACCATGCCAGGGAAAGATTAGGGAAACTGAAATTTAGCCCACCCCAGGGCAGGAGTGTCAAGGAGTGCATCAAAAAAGAAGGCAAATCACGCAAACCCACAGCACAAAGCCAAGCCTTTCTTGCAAAATAATAATAATAATGATGATGATGATGATGATGATGATGATGATGATGATGATGATAATGAAAAATCGAGCTGGGAGAACCAACGACAGGAGTGGCTACTACTGAATGATCAGGTTACAGAACAGACAAGCCACAGGTAGCAAATCCCACAGATTCTGGTTTCACGCACACACACACACACACACAAATACACACAATCACATCTTGTCCACCCTTAAAATTACCCCCCCCCCATATCCCGAAAGCCTAGGTGAGAATCACCAAGAAACGCCTCCCATTTTCACCCGTGAGAGTTCACACACACACACACACACACACAGAGCAACCTTCGCCCGGGAAAATCGGGAGATGGGATCGAAAGGGGACCATAGGATTCAGCGCAGCTCCCCACGACCACCATACCGCGCGCGCGCAGAACCCAGCCTTCAACCCGCGTGGGGGTCGGTCTCGCGTGGGGGTCGGGGGGGGGGGAAGCCGAGCCGCGCCGCCGCCTACCTTTCTCGGGTCCCCCGTTCCGCTTCTGCTCATCCACAAGGCTTTTTTTTTTCCCCGCGAGAGGGGACTGGGGGGCGGGAGGCTTCCAAACCGGAGGAAGGCTACCAAACCCGTCCGCTTCTGGCCCGGGAACTGCGGCTGGTGAGCCTCGGCGGAGCCCTTCGCTTCCCCCAGGTCATCGGAGCCAAGCGGAAAAAGCCGCCGCCGCCGCCGCCGCCGCGCAGGGTAAGCTAAGTGCAGCTTCGCCTTCCAAAGTGCCCGCCTCTGCCTCGGCGACGCTTTCGGTGGCGCCGGTCTCCCTCTAGCGACCCGCCAGGGCTTTGCTCGAGCGGAATAGGCCGGCCGGAGACCCGCTTCACACGTGCCGCTTTGGCCCCGTCTTGGCCATTCCCCGTGTACGGTGCTGCTTGTTGGGTGCGAGTCCCTTTGCTGAGGCGCGAAAGCGGCTCTTTCGTTTGGCAAAACGGGGTGGCTTATGTGATTTGTAGGCGGTTTGTGGCTTTGCGGGTGAACCGAACTGCTGCGGGTTTTCAAGCAGCTGTGATCATGGTTTAGCAAGATGGGCGATTCCAGTCGAAATAAGCCACAATTGTGCACTGACCTAATAGCTTAAGTCAGCCTATAAGGTACGCGGGAGTAAAACGCCTTCATTCAGCATTCTTCTGAAACTGGGCTTTTTAATTTCAACACACCCCTGTTTGTTTAACCACATTTGGCTTAAATCACACAATGTACTAAGCCATCATTCATTCATTCTCAAATCATATGGGCGGGCCCATATCTATGGTTTCAAAGCTAGCCAGTTAACTCTTCCTGCCTTTTTTTGCAAAATGGTGGCTTTGACCAACATGCTAAATTAAAAAACAAGCAAGCTGCTTTATAGCAATGGCATCCGATATTTAATAAACCCAGTTATTGTAGTTTATGCTTCAACAGGTATCAAACTCAACCTTGGTATCTTTTTAAAGCAAGGTGTGTTTATTTAAGTGGGTGTTATATAAGCTCAACACTACCCTTTTGTACCCTCCCCAGATTTGGGGAGCAAAATGAGTGATGTTACACATACAGTACACACACACAAACACACACATATATACATATACATATGCATATACATATACATACACACACACACCCAGTACATACACATAGAATAGAATAGAATAGAATAGAATAGAATAGAATAGAATAGAATAGAATAGAATAGAATAGAATAGAATTTTTTATTGGCCAAGTGTGATTGGACACACAAGAAATTTGTCTTGGTGCATATGCTCTCAGTGTACATAAAAGAAGAGATACGTTCATCAAGAATCATAAGGTGTGTGTGTACACACACGTACACACACACACACAAACGTGTGTGTGCCTTAGCTCCGAAATCTGGATTGTTTTCCTTCTTTATGGTAAATTTAAGGGACAATATGATACCACTATTACCCTCGACAGGAGCAAAAATATTAAGCCTCACCCTTTTTGGTGACATCATATTTTTGCCCACACCTCCAATTGCCATAACAAGCAGATACATTAGAAGTAAAAATTGTCCCTCCCATCTTCAGGAGTATAAATGTTTTAATTTTGCATCATTTGAAACCCATACATAAATCAAAAATGAAACATAGTGACTCTCCTAAATTTAGCATGAGAAAAGCAGGTTGCAGTGTGCACAAAGGTTAAAAAAAGCCAAAATAGCAAAATAGGGAAACAAAGAGATCTTGGATTACACTGCTACAGCTGACATCTTTACGATTTTCTTACACTGTTTTAATTTATTAATACAAAACACAGGTTGTTACATTATTTGAGTATGGCGGAATTTATAGTATTGACTGGAGATTATTAACACTGATGTTTAGATAATTTAAATGCTTATAGGTAAAGAAAAAAAGTTGGTCAATATTAACTAAGGTTTCTAAAATTTAGTGTTGATAAACATAAGGTGGCTTAAATTTTACATCTAAATGTAAATGTGACATTGCAGAATACATTACATTATTTTTATATTAAAAGGTTCCAATGTCTCCACTGTATTGCTTTGTTGTTTATACATGTTAAGGAAAAATAATAGTAATAACAAAGTTTTAAAAAGCCAATTTGGTTTCTTAGCGTTCCCTCTTGGTTTATTCTCTTTGTCATTGTTTTCTTCTTTGTCTTTTATGGCTTTGTTGTTTCCATTGTTCTCTGTGTTTTAAACATTTTAACCGCTGTATACCACCGAGTCACTGGGAGTCAGGTGGCATATAAATTGAATAAATTATTACTATTATTATTAGGGTCTGTCTGTCACAACAACATGAAGTCGTGGCTGCGAGTTCTTTAACTGGTATTGACTTTCATTTGCGTTGAGGTCTTCCTAAGAACCTAGGCTGTCATCATGTGTTAGCCTAATAAATGTGTGGATCCAAGCAACTTTTGTGACTAACTGATGGAAATTTTGTCAATCAATGAGCAGATTTTTTAACTGCCATCCAAGTTACTTTGGTTGTTATGGTTCGTCACACAGTCAGTTAGATGTTCAGACTGGATTTGGCATTTTTGTCTGCCTATTGAGTCCTTCCCAAAGACCTGGGATAGACAGGTGCAGTTGTTTTATGGTGTCACAGGATGTAAGCCATTCCAAGTAAGGCTGCCTTTCACAATTGACTGATGTTGAATTAGTCAATGCCGATGGTATAGTTTAGTTATTTATTTCTTGGGACCCTAACAGTTTGCAGTGTTTATAACATTTAGGCCCCTTTGCACACCATATTGTTAAGTGTTTATATGGCAAATATAAACCCTATTGACTTTTTCTAAACCTCCCTTAGGGATACTCGTGATAGGAAACTTCCTTCAGTTGAGTTAAATATTACAACTTGCTCTGGTTAAGACATAGTAATATTTTGACCTGATCTATTTTAAGCACATACAATGTATGCTCTCTTGACCACCATGGCCCAAAAAGGGTACTTGAAGAACTTTTAATCATTGCCAAACTGCATCGATTAATGAGATAAATGGGGGAAATCATGTAATTCAGTACAAGTAGAATAACTGTTGTAACTGTGTTGACTTTATTTAGTTTGATTCTCAATCATCTGAAATTCAGTTGCAGCAAATTTAGCTTTTGTCCTTGTTCCATCCTCTTCTTGTTTACCCATGCCCACATTGGTGTGTGTGTCTATTTGTGTGTGTGTGAATCCTCCATGCACTGAATGGCTTAGGGCCGTGATGGCGAACCTATGGCACGTGTGCCACAGGTAGCAGGCGGAGCCATGTCACCTGGCATGCCAGCTCAGTTCCGGCATGCATGCGTGTACTGACCAGCTAATTTTTGGGCCTTCTGAGCCCACCAGAAGTAGGGAAACAGGCTGTTTCCTGCCTCAAGAGGGCCTAAGGGGTGGGGAAGGCCTGTTTTTCTTTCTCATCTGGCTCCAGATCCACGCTATGTATCTGGGGAGGGCAAAAACAGCCTTCCCCACCCCCTCGGAGGCCCGAAATGGCCCGTTTTCCAACTTTCAATTGGACAGGAAGTGATTTTTTTGCTGTCCCCAGCCTCGTCTCTGGAGGCTGGGGACAGCACAAAAATCACTTCCTGTACAACTGGAAGTTGGGAAACAGGCTGTTTTGGGCCTCTGGAGGGCCTCTGAGAGGGTGTGGAAGGCTCTTTTCGCCCTCCCCAGATGCATAGAGAGGAACTGGAGCCAAGTGAGAAAGAAAAACGGGCCTACCAGGCCATTGCATGCCAGGAGCGGGGTGGGGGGGGCACGTGCATGCGCAGGGCAGGGCACATAGAATTATGGGTGTGGGCACACGGGCATGTGTACCTCCCCCCCTTCCTAGCATGCGATGGCAAAAAGGTTAGCCATCACTGGCTTAGGGTAACCCTGGCAGAAAACAGTTGTGTTCCCTCTGATCTAATGCAGGGTTGCCTATAGAGAATGAAAAAATGAACCTGAGATACAGATAGTCTTCAACTTACAACAATTCACTTAGTGACCATTCAAATTTACAACATCATTGAAAAAAGTGACTTATGACCATTTTTCAAACTTATGACCATTGCAGCATGCCCATGGTCATATGATCAAAGTTTGGATGCTGGGCACCTGGTTCCTATTTATGGTGGTTGCAAAGTCCCAGGATCGTGTGATCCCCTTTTGCGACCTTCTGACAAGCAAAGTCAACGGGGAAGCCAGATTCACTTAACAACCTTAATTTAACAACTGCAGTGATTCACTTAACAACTGTGGCAAGAAAGGGTCATAAAATCGGGCAAAATTCATTTAACAGCTGTTTCGCTTAGCCACAGAAATTTTGGGCTCAATTGTGGTCGTAAGTTGAGGGCTACCTATACACTGTATTATGAAAATGCATTCCTCAAAATCGATGCAAGTTTTCTCTGCTGTGTTTATAAAAGATTGTTACTGTGGAGCATTAAAGAAAAGATGTTTGTGAAACACGAACTTATTTTTTAATGTCTCCACAAACAGCCTTTTGGATGTGATCCAGTCTTTCCACTCCTCTCTTACCCCCCTGAAATGTACACAAAGTTCCAGCATTGTATAGTGTATGTAAAAACTTTTTTTTTATTTAAAACCCCAAAATGAGATATTACTCAACAGCAACAGAAATATAACACAGTGTCTTCTTGAACGCAAATACTGTTTTTGCCTTCCACCTCACAAAATGTCCCCAAGAGTCTCAAACTCTCTCAGTAATCCAATCCTGCCAGGAAAGCATATTTTATGACTTCACGTAATTGGTGTTGTACTCTGTCCATTTTTCTGCTGGGTTAAAATAAACCAATTCTTCGGCCTCCTTCAACTTCTAAAATTTAGTGCTTGGTGAAATATCTTCTCATGGGGCTCGATACATTCATCATCGTCTTTTAATGACCCCATAATCCCTTGCGGGGTGGAGTCTGGGCAACTGAATGAAGCTGAGTGTTTACTGGCCGGATGCCCTTCCTGTCGCCAATGCGGAGTGATATTCAACAGATATAATCTCAACGTGCCCAGAGAGAGAAATACCTGCCTCTACCTAGGATCAAACTCACAGGCTCCTGATTGTGAGGCGAGAGCTCCACCTCTAGGCTGCCACACCACTGGGACTCAATACATTGCATCATTTGAATTGCCCACAATGCCATAGTAAGAAACTACAATTGGGCATTGTGGGAAGTATTCTGATGCTTCCAGCAGAAGTTGTGGGTATTGAAACCAACTCTAGAAGGTGCAAAGGTTTATAAAAGGGCTTGATTTTATTTCTTTTTTTCTTTTCCCCTCAGTCCTGCCATTGAGAAATGAGAAATATTTTTATTGAGAGAACCATCTAGTGATGAATTTATAATCTTCAAGAACCACACTGCCATGCATAAGATCTTAAATGCAGCTTAATGTGTTTAGACCCTGTTAGACTGCAGGGGGAGAGAGCTCCTTAGTTGGCAATGAATATTACTCCTTCATTTCCTTTAAAATATAATCAGCCAACCTCACTGTGGTGGTAGAAGATTCACTTTTTGAGTGGGTCCTTGGCTTTCTGCACCACAGCATTTTCTGATGTCCCCCTTTATGAGAGACACAATTCCATTTAAGAAGTTTTCTATAAAAGTCCAATATCCCAACCATTAATGCAGAAGACAGTTTGAAATAATCTTTAGTCGAAGTTTGCTGGTGCCTTCCTTAGATACTTTAAGGTAAGAATGTCCTGTGCTGCAGAGTTGACCCATTGCAATGTTCTCTTAGGACCTGTTTCAGTCCCATAATTGTAGTGCTCACTATACAAACGGAAACTTTCTCCAAGTAATCCAGTTCAAAAAATTTAATTGCCAGTTTTTGGGGGTTAGGGGGACAAAGCTTGGCTTTGTTTAACCCTCATGCCTTCTGGATCCTGATATTGGCTCAAAGAACAACTGGATTTTGTTTGTAAGAAGCTGATTGCCATATTATTTAATGATAAAGTAGTTTTCCTGGAGATACCAGTATTTGTGTAGATTGGATTGGTGCAATTGAGCTGAACATGTTCTCTACATATAGCCCTTGTGGCTTACAGCATGTTGTGCAGAGCCTGGAATATATTCTTTATTTATTATTTATGAAACAAATTCATATCACCACACAACTCCCACACAGGTGACTCCAAGCATCTTACAATATCAAAAATCCACAACCTTAAAAACCCACAAAACCTTACCCCTATCCTTCCATGGGAGCAACACAATCAAATTAATCACTTAAACTAGGGGTGAAATCCAGCAGGTTCTGACAGGTTCTGGAGAACCGGTAGCAGAAATTTTGAGCACTTTGGTAGCGGAAATTTTGAGTAGTTCGGAGAACCGGCAAATACCACCTCTGGCTGGTCCCAGAGTGGGGTGGGAATGGAGATTTTGCAATATCCTTCCCCCAGGAGTGGGGAGGGAATGGGGATTTTGCAGTATCCTTCCCCCAGGAGTGGGGTGGGAATGGAGAATCGCTTCGGTGATGTCATATCGTCACCACTACCGGCTCAGGAGAACAGGGCCGAATCGGGAGAACCCACCACTGGAGTGGGGGGAATAGAGAAGGGGCTAGCAGTGAAAAGACTCTTTTCCATGGTCCCACCAGATATAGATAAGTCCTCGACTTATGACCACAATTGAACCCAAAATGATATCTGTTGCTAAGCGAGACAGTTGTTAAGTTTTGAGTTTTGCCCCGTGTTACGACTTTTCTTGTCACAGTCATTAAGTGCATTACTGCAGTTGTTAAGCTAGTAATACTGTCGTTAAGTGAATCTGGCTTGCCCCTTGGCTTTGCTTGTCAGAAGGTCACAAAAAGGGATCACGTGATCCCCTGGACACTGCAACTGTCACAATATGAGTCTGTTGCCAAGCATCCAAATTTTGATCACATGACCATGGGAAGGTTGCCATGGTTGTAAAATGTGAAAACTGGTCATAAGTCACTTTTTCCTGGGCTGTTGTAACTTTGAAGGGTCACTAAATGAATGGTTCTAATTTGAGAACTACCTGTACATCCCTAATGGATGAGACCTGCAACATATCCTGCTTCCCCACCTTGGTATGCCAAGTGGATATAATAAGGGGGAGACAGTCCTTCACTTGCTTGTCCTTAAGTCATGCAGGTCTTTAAAGGTGATAATCAGCACCTTGAATTGTACCTGGAAGCAGATTGGCAGCCAGTTCAGCTCCTGCAAAAGAGGTGACACATTGTTCTGCCCCAGCTACGGACCCCAAAGAACGCAGCACACACAAAGTCCATTCAAATCTTGGTTTACTAAATAAATCAGTCTTTTACAACAACGGCTGTTAATTAACTGCATTAACAGCCGCCAAGAATTCAGAGAATAATAACTGAAAGCTTACTGTGGTTGGCAGAAGGCCCAAAAGCAATTTGCAGGAAGTTGATAAGATAAGCAAGACAAGACACGAAGGTATGTGAACGAAGTTGTTCCCTGCAAATTGCTTCAGTCGTCGTCCTTCCTTAAACAGGCTAAGGGGGTGGCCAATTAGCCCCAAGCCTTACTCTCAAGGAGACCTCCTCCTGAGGAGCCACTCCTGCCTTTTGGCCACTCTGCGCGCCCGTGCATCAAGAAGAGGCTCCTCCTCTTTGTCCTCTTCACTTAAAGGAGCTTCTGGAGGTTCTGAAGGCCCTGGCTGAATCCCTGCCTCTGGCACCACATCTTCTCCAGCCTCCTCACTGTCCAACTCGAGCACCAGCTGCACAGGTTGCTGGCGCAGCACCATACCAGCCTCCTCGCTGTCTGAATCAGCTACTAGCTGCACAGGCCGCGTACGGGCCACAATACACATGTACAGGTCTAGCAGGTATCATAAAAAGTAGTCTGAACTGGTTGAACGACACACCGCCCGCTTAATTGGGTCCCTTGTTCTCCTGCAATTTCTGGAAAGCCTCAACAATAAATCCACAAATGTTGGTTGGGTGAAGTATCAGGTATCAGTATCGGCACCTCCATTGTCTATTTGCTATAATAGATCTGTTCACAGCTCACAAATCATTTCCTTCTCCTGCAGAAAGTCCCAGGGTGAATTCCTAACTGCCTAAATAGGACATCATGTCTTCAAAATAAGGAGAGATGCGAGGCCTGGTTCACGTAAAGCAATAGTATATTGTTTTTATTCGTTAAGTATTTATACCTAAGTGCGGTACAAGCAAACAAAACAGGAATCACAGTTTAAACCAGTTATAAAACTATAAAGCACACTAGGCCACCGTGCCCTCTAACCATGCATTAGCCCTAATGTTGTGGGAGCTTCATCACTGGAAGCTTTCAAGAAGAGACTGGACTGCCATGTCAGAAATGATGTAGGACAGTGATGGTTAACCTTTTTCTCATCAACTGCCAAAAACGGGTGCCGGCACCCATAATGCAACACGGGGGGCCCTCACGTGCACGCTCTCTCACGCCTCCCGTGCATGCATGCGTGACCCTCTGCCTCTCGTTTTGGGCCTGGCAGGCCTCTCTGCAGCCTCCTGGGCCTAAAAACAGACTGTGGGGGGCACACTGCACCCCCGCCCCACGTGCTTGCACGCGTGATCCCTGCCCCCCTGTGTATGTGTATGACCCCCCCCCCCCCGCACACTGGGTGACACACTGAGCTGGGTGACGGCTCGCATGCCCACAGAGAGGGGTCTGCGTGCCAGCTGTGGCACGCTTGCCATAGGTTCGCTATCATTGGTGTAGGGTCTCCTGCTTGGTTGGGGGGTTGGACTAAATGCCCTACAAGGTCCCTTCCAACTCTGTTAATCTGATCTAATCTGAACAACTAGGCCTCTAGCCATACATTAGCCCAGTGTCTTAACCACTTGGCCACCGTACCCCCTAACCATGCCTTAACAACCGTTTATAAACATTTATTTATTTATTTATTTATTTATTTATTTATTTATTTATTTATTTATTTATTTATTTATTTGTTGGTTCGATTTATATGCCGCCCTTCTCTGAAGACTCAGGGCGGCTTACAATGCGTTAAGCAATAGCCGTCATACTTTTGTATATACTTGCTTAGTAGGGCTTTCGGCCCCCCCAAGCGGTGTTCTTTTTTATACAAAGTCAGTTTATTGCCCCCACTATCTGGGTCCTCATTTTACCTACCTCGGAAGGATGGAAGGCTGAGTCAACCTTGAGCCTGGTGAGATTCGAACTCGCAGTAATTGCAGGCAGCTGGCAGCTAAATGTTACTTTCACAGCACTTTAATCCGCTGTGCCACCAAGGCTCCTTGTGTTGACTTGTGTTTTAGAGAATTCTGGGGTCCAGTAGTTGTGTGCCAATTTGCCTACTTAAGAAGGCATCTCTGGAGGATGCTGAAACTTCAGTCCAACATTGCTTAGTGTTCCTATTTGCCCATTGTCTGGAATCCCCCTAAACTTCCTTAACAGAAAGCCTTTAAGATGCTCAGAGAGAAGATGGGACAGGCAGATTGCAAGGGGGTTTCTCCTGATCATATTCAAACCAGACACATTCAGGATTATTCCTCTTTTTCACATGCATTTTGCTTCAATGGGCAATGTAAGAGAGCATCACCAGTACTTTCCCTGTGTCTCTTGCCAGGGCTGAACTAAAAAAGGCTGTTGAATTATCTATCACCTGCCCTACCTTCCCTTCCTTGGTCCTGAAAGAGAATTTTTTAGTTTTTAAGAAGCATTTGGCATTCCTTTCTGAATAGAATAGAATAGAATTCTTTATTGGCCAAGTGTGATTGGACACACAAGAAATTTGTCTTTGGTGCATGTGCTCTCAGCATACATAAAAAGACAAGACACATTCATCAAGAATCATAAAGTACAACACTTAATGATAGTCATACTCATAGGGTACAAATAAGCAATCAAATCATACTAGGAAACAGTCAATATAAATCTGTGTTGGCAGGGGGGCAGAGGTCGACCTCGAGGCGCCCTGCCTGTGGGGTGCCACAAGGGTCGGTCCTCTCGCCACTCCTGTTCAACATTTATGTGAAGCTGCTGAGTGAGATCATCCATGGATTTGGGGTGCCGTGCCATCCGTACACTGATGACACTCAGCTGTACATCTCCACCCCAAACCACCCTAACAATGCCCTTGAAGTGATGTCCCAGTGTCTGGAGGCCATGCGGGTCTGGATGGGGAGGAACAGGCTTCGACTCAACCCTTCCAAGACTGAGTGGCTGTGGATGCCAGCATCCCGATATAGCCAGCTGGCGCCATTGCTGGCTATTGGGGGCGAGTCATTGACCCCCACAGAGGGGGCTCGCAACTTGGGCGTCCTCCTGGACACACGGCTGTCTTCAGAAGAGCACATGATGGCCGTGGCCAGGGGGGATTTTTATCAGGTTCGCTTGATACGCCAGTTGCACCCCTTTCTGGGTTGGGGTTCCTTATGCATAGTCACTCATGCTCTCGTTACTTCTCGCCTGGACTACTGTAACGCTCTCTACATGGGGCTCCCTTGAGGAGCACCCGGAGGCTCCAACTGGTCCAGAATGCGGCCGCGTGGGTGATTACGGAAGCGACATGGCGCTCCCATATAACACCTCTCTGTGCGAGCTGCACTGGCTCCCGGTGGTCTTCTGGGTGCACTTCAAGGTGTTGGTTCTCACCTTTAAAGCGCTCCATGGCTTAGGCCCAGGTATTTACGAGACCGCCTTCTGCCACCGATAACCTCCCACTGGCCAATACGCTCTCACAGAGAGGGCCTCCTCAGGATGCCGTCAGTCAAGCAATGTCGGCTGGCGGCTCCCAGGGGGAGAGCCTTCTCTGTGGGAGCACCCGCCTTCTGGAACGAGCTACCTCCCGGGATACGATTGATTCCTGATCTCTGCACTTTCCGTAAGGCCCTGAAGACGTTTTTATTTCAACAAGCCGGCCTGGCTTGAATAGGTTTTAGGGGTTAGTTTTTAATTTGTATGGCTTGGGGTTTTAAATTGGGAGGCCGATTAATTTAATTTATTTTTAGGTATCTTAACTTTTTTATTGTATGTTGTTTTAATTTTCGGCTGTTCACTGCCCTGAGTCCCTTCGGGGAAAAGGGCAGTATATAAATTCAATAAAACTAAACTAAACTAAACTAAAAATTGTTTTTGTCGTGCAAAGAACTCCAAGTCAAGAGAAGGTGAAACCTCTTTCACACTCCCACTCCATGGTTTGATTCTGTCACATTTAATCTATATTAAGTTCCTGCTTCATGCTTCCCTTTTCTCTCATGGTCAGAGAATGCGGCCTCTTGTTTCTGATTTGTTTTTAATCATCCCAGCTGTCATTCTGATAGTATCTGTATAGCAGGGAATTGCCAGGTGTAAAACACAAAACCATCTTTAGTGAACAAGCAACTGTAAAATATGAAACAGAACCCCTCGGAGATTAGGACGTTGAAGAATGCATGAGGAGGAAATGAATAACAATTTAGGCAGAAAGAAATCCAGAGCGCTTTATGTCGTTAGGCAAACGTATCTGTTAAAAATAAGTCTTGTCAAACTCAGAGAGATCCAGCCTCTTATTTTCACAGGATGCAAATGGATTGCTCTGTTTTTCTTACATGCTTGAGGCATAGTCACCGGCTGTATTCATACTTTTCCATAATTAACTTTTCAAAATTAACCCGTTTTTGTATAACCCGTGGTTCATATTACCCAGAGAACCATAAACCAAGATCATGGAGCGGATTTACACTTAACGTATTAAGCTAAATATCTTTGGTGGTTTGTGGCTCAGTGGATATCAGGAATGCTGCTTAACTGTAGGAAGCATGTCAGAAATGGTTTCAGGCCATGATTTGCTTAATCACATTTTACTGAATTTGAGTTGCCACATCCCATCAAGCCACAAACTATGATTTACAAGCCACTGTTGACTGAATTTAGATATCCCCCTAAGTCTGAACAGACAAGCAAAGCAAATGAGGCTTAAATATATGCCCAATGTTTAATTCTGCATACCAGAAAAATAGATAGCAGTAGTGATCTATAGCAGATTTGTCCCAAAGATGAAGAAGCTTCTTGGAGGAGAAGCGAAACATCTTCAAAGAAAAACGAGAAAGCCCGGTTGTCTCTTGAAAAAGCACCTTTGGGACAACCATGACCTGGATGACTGAGAATCTCCATAGGTATAACAGATTTGCTGAGGAGGGTGAGAGTGAGGAATTAAAACCTTGATCCAAGCTATTCTGCCTTGTTTAGATCTTGTATTTTTTTTAAGAAAGAAAATAAAATAGATGTAAGGAGTATATAATTCACAAGTTACTGTATTTACCCAACGACAACTTTTTTTGAGCAAAAGGCAAACAACCAAAACATAAGAGATAAACTCAGCTTGCAGCAGAAGAATTTCAACATGCCAATTCTCTATTCCTCAAAAGTGAGCCACATTTCTTCTTGTCCTTTTGAGTTATCTCATTATTATTATTATTTTGCCTTGTCTATGGAGATTCTCAGTCATGATTGTCCCAAGGGTGCTCTTTTTTTTTTTTCTAAAAAAAAAAAAGCAACTGGACTTCCTTGTTTTTCTTTGAAGACGTTTCGCTGCTCATCCAAGAAGAATCAGAACTGAGGAAGCTTCTTTGATGAGAAGCGAAACATTTTCAAAAAAAAAAAAAAGCAAGAAAGTCCAGTTGCCTCTTTGAAAAAAAGTCACCTTTGGGACTACCTTTTGCCTAGGTCCGTGATGGCGAACCTATGGCACGCGTGCCACAGGTGGCACGTGGAGCCATGTCGCCTGGCATGCCAGCTCAGCTCTGGTGCGCAATGGTTGGAGTCTCTGGAGGCTGGGGATAGCAAAAAAGTCCCAACCAGAAGTTGGGAAACAGGCCGAGGGGGTGGGGAAGGCTGTTTTCGCCCTCCCCAGATGCATAGAGAGGATCTGGAGCCAGGTGAGAAAGAAAAACGGACCTCCCGGGCCATCGTGTGCTAGGAGACGGGGGAAGGGGGGGTCGCATGCACGGGGTGGGGTGCATAGAATTATGGATGTGGGCACATGTGCACGTGAACCTCCCCTGCCCCCCCCCCACTTCCTGGCACGCGATGGCAAAAAGGTTCACCATCACTGGCCTAGGTGTTTTCACCACGTTACAAAGTGGGAGGACATCAGGACCTTGGACAGCTCCAATGACTTACCTGCTGCCTTCTATCCAATTGGCCAGTTATCCTTTCTTGGCTCCACCTTTTTTCTGAACAATGGAGTCTCAACCTTAAAGTGACAGTTCTTCAGTCTGAAAGCCTCTACCCTTATATTTTGCACTGAATTCCTGGGAAGTACTGTGTATTCTGAGGTTAAACATTGCACAGAAACCTGGGCAAGCTGGATCAAACTATTACAGATGAGAAGTATTTTATGGGAAGAGAGACCCCCCCAGCTTGATTAGTCACCTCAACAGCAGGTCTTTGGACCAATAGCTTCTTCTCCTCTTAGAGCTGAAGAGGCTTCTTGGATGAGAAGTGAAATGTTTTCAAAGTCCAGTTGTCTCTTGAAAAAGCATCTTTGAGTTCATCTCTTACAGTACATCACAGTCCTGACAGCTGCTCAAAATCAGATGGCAGCATCTTCCTGGCAGGAAAAATGCTTGATTACAGCAATCAGTGATTGTCTGAAAACTCTTATCACAGATACTTGCAAGCAAACTGTTTTCAGCTAGGACAGGCATTGATTGCTCTTATGTCCATTCCAGGCCTGTGGTTTTCAAATTCTTGGGACACTAAGATCATGGGAACTATTTTAATTCCCTGAAAATTCATTACCAAACACTGGTATCCATCAAAATAGAAAAGAACAACAACCAAAAAATGTCAAGTACCAAAAATGGACAGTCTCTAGAGATGTTTTTGGAATTGTTTAGTTTTTAATTTATCAGTTTAAGGCAATCTGGCTATTCAACAGATTATTTTAGCCAAATTTCAACATCATAATTACAATGTGTTCTTTCCATGGACCTAAATAGTTTTAACTAAAGAGAGGAAGCAGTTTATGAAATCAGCTCTTAAATCCTTAAGAAACAATTCTGAAAATCTAATGATGCATAGATAACATTGATATATTACTTTTCTGTTCCTGGCCCATCTCTTTTTTAAATAGAATAAGCTCTCAGAGGAAAAATATGGGAAACAGAATAACAAAAGCATAATCACTGTTACAGCATAGGAGAAGAAAATAGCACATGGCTGGATCTTATCCTAAAAACTCTACTGGAACCAAGAGAAAGAAAAGAGTAAAAGGAGCCAAAAGTTGATTTGAATGTAATTAAAATTAAAAATAGCCTCTATTGATGGCAGTACTTAACTGACCTCAAAAAAACTAAACAAAGTTGGTACTGATTAATATTGGGAAAACAAGGCCACCAGGAAAACTGGACAATTGGCTGGATTAGAAAATTGGGAAACATTTAATAACACAATAAAAAAAAGAAAAAAACCCCTAATGCAATAAAATCATTTCAATTTTAAACTCTTGAAAAATGAGATTGGGATTTGAGAGGATTTGCTAAATATTAAGTAAATGAGAAGCTAATAACAAATCCGAGAGAAATACATACAGTGTATGTATGTAAGTATGCAGGGGTGGGCTTCAAAATTTTTAGCAAGGGGTTCTTTGCCTGGTTGCTGGGGGGTATGGCCATGGTGGGCGTGGCCTAGTTGGCCTCCTGCACCATGGTGTGTGTGTGGAGGGGTGTTTTTGCCTTCTCCAGGCTCCGGAGGCTTTCCTTGAGCCTCCGGGAGGACAAAAATGGCCTCCCCAGGCGCCAGAGGCCCTCTGGATTTCCTGAACTTCCAGTAGGCCCATTTTTCACCTTCCCCGAGCCTTCACATGCACCCTGCACTTACCTGCATCCAAAACAGGCCGCGTGGGGACTCCTGGGAGGGGAGGGGCAGGGCGGGGTGGGTGGGGTCATCCAGGAGTGGGATTTGTAGGTTCTCCAAATTGCACAGAATCTTAGCTAGAGGTTCTCCTGAACCCCTGCAAACCCCCAGCAGCCCACCCGTGTAAGTAGGTATGTATGTATGTTGTTCAAGCAAGATGAGATTCTGGCATTGGGGGGCATCTTCAGGAGCGTCTCACTTGTAGATCTTCACGGCTGGGGCACTTCATAATGGGAGAGGCAGTTCTTCAAATACTCAGGCCTTAACCAGTTTAGGGCTTTCAAAATCAGGGAGAGGGTCTCCTTCAAGTTGAATTCAACTGCTGGTGACATCTGTTCCATGTAGATTTGGTTAGTTTGGTTCTGCAACCATATAACACTAATTTTCCATTGCCTTCCTCTGGGATTTTTTTTTTTACTTCTCAATCTCACTCACAGTTCTCTGCTTCCAAGTATTAAACAGACCTACAGTAATGGCCAAAATTGTGGAAACCTTTTGGGAAAAGTGTTTTTTTGAGGCTTGATGGCCAGTAACACCACTTTTTTTTTTTTTTTTTGGAATTTCAAGATAATCGTATTCCACTGCTGGAAAGGCCTGGGAATAGCGCAGACCTTAACCCAATTGAAAATCTATGGAGTCGACTAAAGAAACTTGTTAGTCAGAAGCGACCCAGCAATAAAACCCAGTTAATAGAAGCCATCCTTCAATCTTGGTTTCACATTACAACAGCTGCAGAACTAAAAGACTTGGTTCACTCCATGGGAAGATGTAAGGCCGTAATTCATGCTAAAGGTTACCCAACTAAGTATTAACTGTCATGGTGATAATTTTTGTATATCTCGTTTTTTCTACCTGTTTCACTTTTCTTCTTTATACTGTAACTGCTATTCTAATAGCAAATCCTTCATAGAAGTTGTTGCATTACATTCTTGATTAAATTATCTTTCCATTGATATATAATTTTATGTTACTACTTAAAAAAAAGTGGTGTTATTAGCTAGTTTTAGAAAATAGAAAATTTACTACTGTAAATTGCTTTTTTTTTTTAGATCAGCCAAGGTTAGCTCAATGCTGCCATCTAGCAGTACTTAAAGCTCAATACCAACATTTTAAATTCTGCCTGGAATAATTGGAATACTGCCTGGAATACAACTGGCGATCAGTAATGGGTCTTTCATGATAGATATCAGGTGATCTCTGAATCTTGCACACCTGTTTGCACTACCACTGGTTGCTTAAAAGCGGAAACTTACATATTTATTAATGTATAAGTATAATGTGCAGCCCTATGTGTAAATATGCCCCTCCCCGATTTAAGGTTTCTTTATTTGCATTACTAAGAATTCAGGATGTGACTGAATATAGACGGTCAAATCTTGTGGTTTGAAAGAAATACAGCCTTTCATTTGTTGCTGAGAAGAGAAATAGAGTTGATTCATCATGTTCAAGTAATGAACATCACATTTGTGTACAATAAATCCCTGCTCACAGAAAGTACAGGTAGTCCTTGACTTACAACAGTTCATTTAGTGACCATGCAAAGTTACAACTGTACTGAAAAATGTAACTTAAGTGTATTTTTCACACTTAACAACCATTGCAGCATCTCCACGGTCATGTGATCAAAATTCAGATGCTTGGCAACCGACTCATACTTACGACGGGTGGAGTGCGCAAGGGGTCACAACATGATCCACTTTTGTGACCTTCAGACAAGCAAAGTCAATGGGGAAGCCAGATTCACTTAACAATTGTGTTACTAACTTAATCACTTCAGTGATTCACTTAACAACTGTGGGGAACGGACTCATCAGTCAGAAATTTGATAATTTCTGATAAATTCGATCATAAAGTGAAACAGCAAGCAGTTTATTGCATGTAAAATACATTCTTGCAAGAGCAGGTGGCTAAGAAGTAGGCACACCAAGGAATACATTTCTTCCAGTGGTGGGTTCCTCCCGGTTCCGCCCGGTTCCGCCGAGCCGGTAGCAGTGACAATATGAAGTCACCGAACTGGTTCTGCCCCCCCACCCCCCACATTATTCTTATCGTTTATTTGGCCCCAACCCCAATCTATTGCTGCCTCATGAGTCCCAGCTGATCGGCTAGAAGGAAAAAAATTGTTTAAACTCTTGCTGCGGGGCTTCAAAGGGCCACCCTACAGCTGATCAGTGTTAAAAGGCAGTGTTGTGGTAGACCGGTGCCTCCAAAAATGAATGAGTAGACCGGTGCCTGCAAAAATAAATGGGTAGACCAGTGCCTCCAAAAACAAATGAGTAGACCAGTACAGCTCTGCAAACAGTTAAAAGCCTGGTAGACCAGTACCTCTGCTAAATCCTAAAGAATTGTCACATGACCATCAAGCCACGCCCACAGAACCAGTAGTAAAAAAAATTTAGAACCCAGCCCTGATTTCTTCAACTTTTTATTCCCTCCATCCAAACTGCAAATCCCTCCCTGCAGCCCCCTTTGACAAAGACCACAAGGTTGCAATCTTCCCGGAACGCCTGTTTCTCCATGAATTTCCCCATGCTTAATCTGTTTCCCCAGCTTTTGCCCAGTTCTCCTTTTTCCTTACTACCTTTTGTCCCTTTTTTATTTCTTAACCTATATTTCTTGTTTCCTTACAATCCTTGCAGCATAAGCATAATAAATTGAGGCAAGTGATTCATTTATTACTAGACTGTGGTTAAAACTGTTAACTAATCTGCTTGACCAAGCTGACTCACTTATCGGAATAACAGTTTCTTCCTGTTTTCCAGGATTGAACTTTTTACCTTTAATGTCCCAATGTTCTACTGAACTTTTATACCCACAATTCTTAACAGTTGTTTTCTTTGCAAAAAGAACATTATCTCCATCAGTTTCTTACACAACCATGGCAAGAAAGGTTGTAAAGTGAGGCAAAATTCACATAACAACTGTCTCACTTAGCAACAGAAACTTGTGGCTCAGTCTGTTGTGACCCAGGCCCAAGTCGGTAGTAGTCAATGCAAACAGTTCCAAAACAAACAGACTTTATTAGAACAGCTGAGAATTAACTCATTCTCAGCATAGTCCAAACTAAATCAAAACCAATTCTTCATAACACAAATTCTTCAGTCTAATCACCAACCTGGGTATAATTAGGCAAACTGCCAAAGACTTCTCTTGGCAAAACTTCAGAAGCAGAAGACACCGACAAGAGATAAGTGCAGCAAGACAAGAACAAGTCTATCAATGTTGTTTTCCGACAAAGAGCCCAAGAGCCGTTGCTAGTTTTTTAAGCCTTATGGGAGGGGTCAATCATCTCTTGGCCCTACTCCCAAGTCGTCCTCTTTGCTTTAGCTGCTCTTGCCTTCTGGCAGCTCTTCTCATATGTGCACTAGGAACAGGCTCCTCCTGTTCCTCTGCCTCTCTACTGTCAGGCTCCAGAGTCCGCACCTCAGTCCCTGATGGCCCTGGCCTCATCTCTGCCTCTGACGCAGAGTCCTCATCTGGGCCTTCCCCAGCCTCCAGGACTGGCCCCTGTTCTTCCTCAGCCTCATTGCTATCTGACTCCGCTGCCAGCTTCGCAGGGCTGCTGGTGGACAACAACACAGTTGTGGTCCTAAGTGGCTGAGAAGAGAAAGAAAATTGTTCTGCCGAATTGACTGGATCATCAGAATGGGGTGGGAATGGAGATTTTGCAGTATCCTTCCCCTGCTACGCCCACTAAGCCATGCCCACAGAACTGGTAGTAAAACAATTTAGATTTCACAGTTGTTCCCAACATAATTTTCGCTGAGAATTAAAGGGATTGCGACGAGTCACAATTGGAGTTGAGTTAAATCAAAGAAAGCTGAGTTACCAATGCTTTAGAAATCATCACGTTCTCATTAACACTGCGACTGGGGTTTTTTTATAACATTGTTTTTATTCTCCACCTCCCCCCTCCCCATGGAAGTCCATGGCGAAAGATAAACAAAGCCCCACTGATGATTAATTGTTTCAGTCTGTTTTACTTATTTCGGTTCTCTAGCTCTTTCTTGTGCAATCTTGTACTTGTACCACAAGTCCCAGAATAATTCCTGTTCCTTGTGGATCTTTCTAGATTTGTCACAAGAGTGGACTTGTACTGTTTCCCCAGCTTCCCAACTTTCCACATCATTTTTTAATAATGTGTGCCTATGCATGAAACATATTTTCCACTCTTCCCTTAAACCAGAGTAAGTACTGAATACTAGGAAGTAAAGCATGAAAATATATGCACTGTACCATAAGTGATGTGCATTTAGAGCCTATATGAGCAATTACTACAGTCTTATCACATTTCTTCTGGCTTTGTTTGAAATACAAACTGGGGGTGGGTTCTAGAAGAAATCCACATCTATGGAGCATGTCAGGTAGGAGATGGCTGTACCAAGCTATAAATCAGTTCACAAACCACTGTGGCAAGATTTACATACTATACTAAAATGAAAACAGGCGGCTACATTATGCACTTACGCAGTATAGAAAAACAGATAGAAGATATATCTTTTTTTTATTGTGCTTGTAGCTGAGAATGGAGCCAACTTGTCAGGGGCAAAGGTTCAGGATCATATGTTGTTGCAGTTTATTTATTGCTCAAGAATTTAGTTAACTAAAGTTCAATACTAAGCTGGCGCCAGATAAGAGTCATGAGAATTTAGGAGGGGCTGGACTTGGACCATTAGTGGCAATGTAACAATTCTAAGCCGATGACACGCTTAACTCTGCCCCCAGTTCAGCATACTATTCTCAGCTGATGGAGACCCCTAGCATACTGTATGCCTGCCTAAAGTAGGCAAACAAGTGAAATGAACTCTAGTCTATAAAACTGGAGGAATGTAAAACAAATTAGTATGCCCTGAATAATTTGATTCTACCTACAAAATCTTAATAGTCAAACTCAATTTCATTTGACGGCCACATCATGGTTCTGTTTGACCTTGGCGGGGGGGAGGAAGATGGACATGGCCATGGTGGGCGTGGCCAGCTCAACATCGCTTGTGTCAGGGGCGCCTGGGGTAGCCCGAGTGCTCCACCAGCAAAAATGGAGCTTGGGAGCGTGATGTGGGGCTCTCCCAAGCTCCGCTTTTGCTGGCAGAGGGCTGCAGGAGGCCGTGGCAGCTGTGTGTAGCCATGCCAAGCTCCATTTTTGCTGCAGAGGCACCACGGGCCGGTCCTTTGCTGTTTCTAGCGTGGCCCCGTGGGCCAGATCTAAGCACTCCATGGGCCAAATCTGGCCCAGAGGCCTGGAGTTTGACACCCCTGATCAAGAGGAAGAGCAGGTGTATGAGTTCACACTTTCAAGAAACTACCTCCCCACCATTCATCCTGGCTGAATAAAGAATTATCTGCATGCAAGATACCAAGTTGCACAAGATACCAAGATGAAAGTTTCCTTGCCTTTTCTCTTACTCCAGTTTTCTCTGCATAGGAACGTGCTTTGCAAAGAGGTGCAATCAGGCAAAACTCAAGATGCTCTTGTATCACCTTACTTATAGGCTGGCATCAGTAAGGCAAAAGGGCCATTTGCTTGCTAATGGTTCTTGCAACACCAGCTGTCCTGGCCCATTACAGAGATTAATGATGCAGAATTTCTGAAGCAATAGCTCAGGCTTTTTCTAGTGCAATTATCTTGTGATTATCCAGAGCTAATCACCATTGGAAAGTCTTAAGACAGGTCCTAAGATAAACATGGTTGTAGGGAGTATCCTTCATAGAATGTAACCTGATTGGACATCATCATCATCATCGGTCAGATTCTTCTCTCTCTCTCTCTCTCTCTCTCTCTCTCTCTCCCTCCCTTCCTCCCTCCCTTTCTCTCCCTCCCTCCCTCCCTCCCTCTCCCTCTCCCTTTCCCTCTCTGTTAAGGATATTCTTGGCTCATAACCGATGTTGTGGGTTATTAAGCAGAGTACCCTTTGAGTAAACGCATGAAAAGTGACTGGGAGTGGTTGTGAACCATCACAGTCAACATACAAACACACTGAGTTGTTGTAGTCTTTTACTTTTAGAAAAAGTAAAGCAAAGTCGAAAAACAATCCAAGTCATACACAGATAAGACGAGACTTTAAAGATCAATCCAGGGATATTTCAAGTACAAAGTCTTCTTACCAGTTGTAGTCATACACAATAAAACAGTTCTTCTTGAGTTTCAAAACAGGAACAAGTTCAATATCAAAACATTCAATAGATAGTAGAAAGCAACATATAGCTATGATCAAACAGTGATCATGCAGAGAGATCAGGTAGAGAGTTTCAGCAAATAAGCAGGTAAAATGGTGTAGTATCCACACAAGTCGTGATCCTGACTTCCCTTAAGTACATTGGCTACAGAGCTTAGCCAATCAGGATACAGGATAATGCAATACAGTCTTAAAGCAATATAATACCTTTCTGACTGCAAAGTTACATTGTTGGTTTATATATTGCCTGACCAACTAGTTAAACAAATAACCATTTCCTAACACTCTCTCTCTCCCTACCATGGACCCATGAGTTCTCTATCTGAATCTGTCTTGCATCTCAGTGGGAACAAAGCTTTAACCAAAGGAGGAGCCATATCATTAAACCTGTTCAGCAGATGAAAAACTGCCAAGCTCATATACACGTACTCATATACATATACACATGCTCATTTTAGTGACCTTTCGAAGGTAAAACGGCAGTGATAAAAGTGACCCATTCACACTTATGACCGTTGCAGCATCCCCATGGTCACGTGATTTACATTTAGATGCCGGACAACTGGTTCCTATATATGACGGTAGCGTTCCGTGGTCATGTGATCCCCTTTTACGACTTTCTGACAAGCAAAGTCAATGGGGAAGCCAACATTCACTTAACAACCGTGTTACTAATTTAACAGCTGCAAGGATTCTCTTAACAAATGTGGCAAGAAAAGTTGTAAAATGGGGCAAAGCTCACTTAGCCAATTTCTCACTTAGCAACATAAATTCTGGGCTCAATTGTGGTCGTAAATCAAGGACTACCTGTAGTTGGTGGTCAGCAAGACAGGGAAAAAAAATCTCCCATCTAGTGGCAAAATGTGGAAATTCAAGAATATTATGAATACTGTAACTAGAGAGCCAATTTGGTGTAGCAGTTAGTTTAGTTTAGTTTTAGTTTAGTTTAAGTTTATTGCCATTGTACATATATACACAGTATACCCATGCAACAAAATTCACATAACACCAGAGACCAGACCCAACTCACATGACAATCCCCAGACACAACCCCACCCGCCAAAAATTCCCCACCCCTACCCTCTTTATTCAGTTTCGATCCATTGCTTCTTGTTTTGCCCTCTAGTGCTTTGGAAAATACATTGCCCCCCCCCACCCTTTCTGGCAGCCCCTTAAAAGCCTGTTGCCTATCACACTCTTGGGCAAATCCTCCTTTCCTCCTTTCAGTGGTCTATGAAAATGCATCTATAGTATGTAGATAATAAAGTTGAAAAAAGGTGAACAACATTTTTACAGAAGTATAGATACATTGAGGCTGGGTGTGACAAGGAATGGTTGGGAGGGGAGGGGCCAGGCAAGGCACCTCTTCACATGAGTGACATTGAGTTGGCCACGCCTACCCAGTCATATGACCATCAAGCCATGCCTACTGTCACATGACCATCAAGCCATGCCCACAAAATAAGCCACACCCACAGAACCGGTAGTAAACAAATTTAGAACCCACCCCTGTCCCACATGAAACTCTATAATACACAATATCAAAGCTGTCAACAAAATTCAGAAAATTCCAAAGGAGGTAAATTACTTTCATAGAATGTATATAAATCCAATAAATCCTAAAAAAAATCCTAATGGGATATGAATTCTAATTTCTGCTGCAGTAAGGTATCCCAGGGGTGGGATTCATCCGGTTCACCGAACTGGTTATTAAAAGGTTGCAGCTCACCACTGAGGCATCCGTTCCCTGTTATAAATCTGGACAGATTACTCTGGGACCTCACACATTATCTGAACATACCAACCTCTACCCTTAATGCTCTTTCTCTCCCAGCCTCCATTTTACCAGCAGAATTTCCTTTTTTCTTTTATACCAGCATGGATACACTGGAATGGAAACTTAGAATTGCATCTAGCACTTTTGTTTTCTCAAAGAAAGAGGAGGAAGAGAGAGAGAAGGAAAAATAATAATAACATCGGGATAAATTTGGGAGGCCTTTCATACTGTGGATTCTAGACCTTGCTCAATAATCCAACTCTAGAACTTACTTCCAAGTAAGCATAGGACTGCAGCCAAATTGCAGGTCCAGCTCTTAAAGAATCAACTCATTTGCTGCACACTCTCTGCCAAATTAGATCCAAGTCCGGACAGCTGTTTGCAAAATTGCAAAGAGGAATCCTATCAAATTAAGCAGTAATAGCATCATTTTAATAGGCTGAGATTAGCTAAATAGGTGTGGGGTTTGCTGCATAGCTCAATGTTAATAGCCCTGATCTCTCCGGGGATTTTGCCAGCTTTAGATTCCCAATGTCTTTGTGCTATTTATGACTTTCCTTTAACTATTAGAATGTTTATGTCTCCCCAAATGGATATCAACTGGATTTGCTTTGCATAAAGGGCAACTTATAGGCCAATTGTATAAAAAAATTAAATTAAAAACTGAGAGCAGGGAACAATAAAGCGAAACGCTTCTCAAGAGCACAGCTTGTCTGCACATTTCCACGGCTGTTCAAGCTGTATGGATATCATTTCATTAAACATGGTCCCAAGTTTTTTCTACAAAGCCAACTTTCTTCCAAGGTTTTCTACAAAGTCAACTCTAATAACCTTGGATTTTATTTGTCTTCATCATGGGCTGTACCACGTCATCTTTCCATCACAATCAACTCAGGATCCTTTCAAAATTTTTTAAAATGTTCTCTTAATTAAGTCAGACGAGGTGGTCCTTCAAATCAACAAAAACAGATTACATTTGCCAAGAAGCTCAAGAGGGCACTGGAATGGAAATGCTTCCCACGTGTACACAATAAATAATAGGTGATAATGGAAAGAAAAGCTTAAATGCATTTCTTACAGCAGACTGCCACTCACGTCTATTCAGAAATAAATCACAACGCATTAATTCCAGACAAGTAGGCAGTGGGCAATAGCTTCTGAAAGTTACAATTCCAAGATGACTAGAACAAAAAAATGTTTGCAATACCGTCTTGCACAAAAATCTGGTATGAAGGTCAACATTTTAAATGGATAAAAAGATAAAGACTTTGAACGTTATATATACTCATTGCCTTGATTAGGATTGTTCTCTGAAGACATACAAGTGCCTAAACTAATAATAATTAGAATAAAGAGAACTATTTCATAAAATGAAATGTTATAGTAGATGTCAATGTTCCACGTAATGCACTGAAAATAGAACTCTGAGGCAGGTAGATTCCTCTACCTGCCTAATTTATTGGATACATCATATTAGCACAGCTGGTAAAAAACGACTCTGAAAGTTCCTACGGTTTTCACCTAATTAAAAAATGAAAGTTCCCCCTTTCCTCCCCCCCCCCCCAATTCGTCAGTCACATTTTCCAATAGAGGTGCTGGGCAGTTGCTTGGTTACTGTATCCTCCTCCCACCCCATTCCAGGGGAAGGATACTGCAAAAACCCCATTCCCTCCCCACTCCAGGGGAAGGATACTGCAAAATCTCCATTCCCACCCCACTCTGGGGCCACCCAGAGGTTGTGTTTGCCGGTTCTCCGAACTACTCAAAATTTTTGCTACCGGTTCTCCAGAACTGGTCAGAGCCTGCTGAATATCATCTCTGATCTTAGCTACAAAGCCAGCTGCAAGGCCTTGAGCCAGTCAGATTCTCTCAACTCTAGGAACTCCAAACTACTTTTTCTTTTTATATATTAAGAGTGTGTGTGTGTGTGTTTTCATCAGTGGTGAGTTGTCCCCGGTTCGGACCGGTGTTGTAAATCAGAGGTCCAGGTTTTTGCTGTTTCAAGATGATTTCCAAGATGTCTCTCCAGACTTCGTAGAGAGATTTATTTTTATACAGTTTTTACAGAAGCAGATAAAAGGTAGCACAGTAACAGTATTCTGATTGGATAGAAATTATTCTCCCCCCTCTCAAGTTGCCATCTTCTCTAGGTAGTATATTAGATCATCCACATCCAAGTCTATGAGGTAATGAAGTAAGCAGGAAAGACCCAGAGCACAAGCTGGCAGTGTACTGCTACAGCCTGGCACTGAGACCTTTGATCTACTGACCTACAGACCAGTTCTCAAGAACTGGTAGTAAAACCGATGGGAGGCCCTGCCCACCGCCCCAGATGTCATCTTCAGCGATCTGCACATGCACAGAAGGCACATGTGGATGCGCAAAACGAGCGCACACGCGCGATCCCATTTCAAACCGGTGGTAAAGGTAAGTAGAACCCATCCCTGCTTTTGCTATATATGTACAAATATTGTATATAAATATTTATAGTAAAATGTGTGTGTATATGCATATATGTGTGTGTCTGTGTGTGTATGTATATATACACATGTATATACATCAGAGGTGGGTTTCAGCAGGTTCTGACCAGTTCTGGAGAACCGATAGCGGAAATTTTGAGTAGTTCAAAGAACCGGTAGTAAAAATTCTGACTGGCCCCGCCCCCATCTATTCTCTGCCTCCCAAGTTCCAGCTGATTGGGAGGAAATGGGGATTTTGCAGTAACCTGCCACGCCCACCAAGCCATGCCACACCCACCAAGCCACACCCACAGAACCAGTAGTAAAAATTTTTGAAACCCACCACTGATATACACGTGTATGTATGTATATATGCGTACAAACCTAGGTAGAAACTCGCTTGGGCAGCATATAAATTAATTAAATAGTAAATAATGAATTAAATAAATAAATCTTCTAACTAAACTTGTATCCAATGGGAGATCAAGCCTGGACTCTGGGGAGGGCGGGGCCAGAAAGAGCCCTCCTCTTAAAGAGACAGTCCCTTTTTGAAAGCGCCGTATTCTTTGGCTTCGCATTTTCTTGCTTTTCCCTCCTGGAGAGAGGGAAAAACTTGCCAACGGGACAGATCGAACGGCACTATTTGGAAAGCACGCGGCAATAATTCCCTTTATGGGCTGCTCGGGTGTCCAATGTGGAAAAAGGAGCCCCGAGTAGGAAGGAGCCGTGAGCGGGGGAAAAAAAAAAAGACGAGCCCGAACCTTCCCGGAATCTCTATGGCAGCGCTCCCTGCGACGTCACGAGCCCTCGCGCCAATCGCATCCCGGCCCGGAAGTGACCATAGAGTCGAGAGGGAAAGAGCCCCTCACTATGAGGGAGCTTCCGGCAACGACCATTCTTCCCACTCCCCAGCCATTTCCGGCCGCCGGTCCCCTCCGTCCCGTCACCCAGGAGGCCAGGCCGCTCGCGTGGCCGTGGGAGACCGCTGCCTCCCCGCTTTTCGTTGCTTCCCCGGCGGCTCCTTCCTCTCTCCCGACCGGCGCCATGGCGATGAAGCAGACCCCGCTGACGTGCTCGGGCCACACGCGGCCCGTGGTGGACCTGGCCTTCAGCGGCATCACCCCCTACGGCTACTTCCTCATCAGCGCCTGCAAAGGTGAGCCCTAGATGGGGCGTCTCGGCCTTGGCCCGCAGCCCCTCGCTTTGCGGGGATCGGCCTCCTCTCCAGCCTTCCCACGACCCCCACGGGGCTCCATCCGAGCCTGATCGGGGCTGCCTTTCGAAGGATCGGGGCTTGGCTTTGGGCAGGGATGGGTAAATGTGGCCCTTTTACAACCTGTGGACTTCAACTCCCAGAATTCCTGAGACAGCTTGGCTGTCTCAGGAATTCTGGGAGTTGAAGTCCACAGGTTGTAAAAAGGGCCACATTTACCCATCCCTGGCTTTGGGCATCCGCAAGAGTTCTCAGACTGGGCCATATGGGGCTACACCCCAAAAGGGCTTTTTTTTTTCTAAAAGGAAACTGGACTTCCCTGGGTTAAATTCCACCCCCCAACCCCCACATGTCCTTTGCAAACGTTTCCCTTCTCATCCACTTCTCCAGTGGAAGAAGCTCCTTGGATGAGAAGGGAAAGGTTCTCAAAGAAAGACCCCCCCCCCAACTCGCAACAAAATCCAGATGCTTTTGAGTGGGGGGGAAACCACCTTTAGGACCATCATTTCTCTGTGGGCGCACCCACTTTATGGAATCAACTCCCCCTGGAGCTCCGGGTGGCCCCTGACCTGCGCTCCTTCCGCTGTGACTTTAAGACATGGTTATTTCGCCAGGCCGGATGGGAGTGAAGGGGTTTTTAAGGGGAATTTTTTTTTGTAAATTGATTTATATGCCGCCCTCTCCGGAGACTCAGGGCGGCTTACAATGCAAATTTTAATAATTTTAACATTTAAATATTGATTCTTGCTTGTAAAAATTTATTCCTGTGAGCAGCCCTGAGTCCTTGTCAGAGAGAGGGCAGCATACAAGATAGGTAGATGGATATATAGGATAGATGAGATTAGATAGATAAGATTAGATAGATTAGATAGATAGATAGATAGATAGATAGATAGATAGATAGATAGATAGATAGATAGATCATGGCCTGGATGCTGGAGAATCTCATTAGACATTTCCGGCTATATAGTTTTTATGGGGAACAGATTAGTTTCATAACCCCAGTGCGGACGGTGAAGTACAGGTAAGTCTTCAACTTAACAATAATTCATTCAGTGGCCGTTCAAAGCACTGAAAGTCTATGGAGATTCTCAGTCCTCCAGATCAGGGTTGTCCCAAAGGTGCTTTTTTTTTTTCTCAAGAGGCAACTGGACTTTCTTTGAAGGCCTTTCGCTTCTCATTCTCATCCATTCTTCAGCTCTTGACTAGATCAGAGGTCTTCAAACTTGGCAGCTTTAAGAGTTGTGGACTTCAACTCCCAGAATTCTCAGCATAGCTGGCTGGAGAATTCTGGGAGTTGAAGTCCACAAGTCTTAAAGCTGCCAAGTTTGGGGACCCCGGAACTAGATGGTAGGGAATAGAAGGATTTTTACTCCTTTGCAGACAGCTGGTCGTTTGCATTCTTTTGGCGGGTCATTAAGGTCTGCTGGAGGTTTATCTGTGTCGCCAGAGGTGGCCAAAGGTCACCTGAGTGGTGCAAATTGGTGTGGAGCCTTCTTGAAAGGACTGGAGATAGATGATGTCTTATCCTGCCCCTATGTCTATTGAGAGAGGGCTGTTCAGTTTTAACATAGATGACCTCTTTGACTCCTCTTGCAAACCAGCAGTCCTCTCTGTCCAAAATATGGACTTTGTTGTCTTCAAAAGAATGACCTCTTTAATGTCTTAAAGAGGGGTGGCTCAGTGGCTGAGATGCTGAGTTCAGTGGTTCGAATCCCTAGTGCCACGTAACAGGGTGAGCTCCAGTTACTTGTCCCAGCTTCTGCCAATCTAGCAGTTCGACAGCACGTAAAAAAATACAAGTAGAAAAAATAGAGACCACCTTTGGTGGGAAGGGAACAGCGCTCCATGTGCCTTTAGCTTTTAGTCATGCCAGCCACATGACCAAGGAGACGTCTTCGGACAGCACTGGCTCTTTGGCTTTGAAACGGGGATGAACACCGAGCCCTAGAATCGGGAACGACTAGCATAGATGTGCAAGGGGAACCTTTACCTTTATAATGTGAGAAGTCTATATATTTAAGGAAGGATGAAGAAGAAGAAAAAAATAGGATGTCCGTTAGAAAAATAGATAGATTCAATTACAATAGTAATAGGTGCACTATTGGTAGACAGGAAGAACCAAGCTGGGAATAGAGTGTCCTAAATAATATTTTTTCTGTGGTTGCTCAACTGGAAGACACATAATTAAACTATATTTATTGTATTTGTCTATTTGCAAAGAGTGGTTGTGGCAAGCAACCATATGTTGAAGTCCTTGGATCACAGCTGAAAAAATGACCCAAGGCAGTTTTTGTAAGACTTTGCTAAACATTAGAATTCCTTATTAATCTACATGGGACTTTCTACCAGTGGTAGTCCTAGACTTACAACCATTCATTTAGTTAATGGCACTGAAAAAAAGTGACTTATGACTGGTCCACACATGTCCAACCATTGTCGCATCCTCATAGTCACATGATCAAAATTCTGGTGCTTGGCAACTGGGAAAAATATTTGTGACGGTTTCAGTGTTCCAGGGTCACCATTGCGACCTTCCCAGACAGCTTCCAATAAGCAACGTCAGTAGGGGAAGCCAGATTTGTTTAATGACCACACGATTCACTTAACAACTGCAGGGATTCACCCAGCAAGGGTGTCAAAAAAAGGTCATAAAATCTGGGTGCAACTCATTTAATCGCCTTGCTTCATAACAGAAATTCTGGCCTCAACTGGGGTTGTTAGTCGAGGACGGCCTGGATACTCTGTAGCCTCTTTCTGAATTTACAAATACCTCTAAACAAGTAGATGTTGTATAATTGAGATTGTCTTACTTTTTCTCCCCCCCCTTTCCAGATGGCAAACCGATGTTTCGACAGGGTGACACAGGAGACTGGATTGGAACATTTCTTGGTCACAAGGGAGCAGTCTGGGGAGCCACGTTGAATAATGATGCCACTAAAGCAGCTACAGCCGCTGCAGATTTTACTGCGTAAGTGAAGAATTCGTTGGATATGGAAATACTTGCAGCAACTTTAAGCTCTTATCAGGTCTCAAATCATTAAGTCAAACAATAGCTAGAAAGCTAACAATTTTGGGCAAAGGAAGTCTGTATCTGGAGCTTTCTGAAAATACCATGTCATTAGCTGAGGGTTTTTTTTGTTGGTTTGTTTGTTTGTTTCAGCAAACTCTGGGATGGTGTTTCAGGAGATGAACTCCTCACGCTGGCTCACAAGCATATTGTCAAATCAGTGGACTTCACTCAGGTAAAAAGAAAAAGTACAAATGTCTTTTTGTCTGTCTTGATTTTCAAGATTTTGACTCTGCCTTTGCTTTTCTGAAGATAGTCCGCCTATCACTAATTTTACTGGGTTTTTTTTTAAGTAATAAGATTTTAAAAGGCTTGGCATATAACCAACTTTCTCAATAAATGACAATGCTAATTTTCTCTTCTAGGACAGCAATTACTTGTTGACAGGTGGACAAGATAAATTGTTACGTATCTATGATTTAAACAAGCCAGAGGCAGGTGAGTTTTTTATTATTATTATTGTTATTATTATTATTATTATTATTATTATTCCTATGACTCAGTAAAATAAATACCAGAAGTTGCAAATATTTCTGTGTTAATTTGAAGGCCCAGCAAGCTGACTTTTTCCACCTGGTTTTAATAGTTTTTTTATTTGTAACTGGCCAGAATACCTAAGAGTTGAGGTGTCAAATAACAAACAAACAAGAAAATTGTGATTAAGAAAAAGCACAGATTCAGACAAAATGAATGCAAAATCTTTAGTTCACCAAACAAAATACAGGAAAGGACAAGAATGTCTATGGAGATTCTCAGTCATCCAGGTCATAGTTGTCCCAAAGGTGCGTTTTGAAGAGGCAACTGGACTTTTTCCTTGAAGACGTTTAGCTTCTCATCCAAGAAGCTTCTGCAGTCTACGACACAGTCCTTTCAGCAGTTCCAAGAAGGATCCACACCGATTTGCACAGATAAACCTTCAGGTGGCCTCAACGACTCTCTAAAAGAATGCAAATGGCCAGTTGTCTGCAAGGAATATAAATCCTTCCATTCCCTACCATCCAGTCAGAGTTGAAGAAGCTTCTTGGATGAGAAGTGAAGCATCTTTGAAGAAAAACAAGAAAGTCCAGTTTCCTCTTGCAAAAGCATCTTTGGGAAAGGACAGAATATGATCCTGAACTTTATTGCAAAAACAAAACAAAACAAAAAACTTTGAACAGCTAATTTTGTTAATGTTGTAAATAAATTGGATTGCCTTTATTATCGTCATATCATCAGAGTGGGATCTTAGGACAGGAGTCCATGGCCCTACTCAATGGAATAGGCAAGGGAAGAAATGAAAATGGCAGAACTGTCTTACCACTTCCTGAAGTAAGAAGGGTAAATGCATATAGTCATATAAGGAGGACTTTTTTACGCCCAAAGCTGACAGGAATTTAGCAAGGAGAAAAGTGATATATTCTTCCTCTGTTTTTCTTGAATCTTTCTCTGTATGCATGGGAATATCCCGAAATATCCGAACATGCACTGAATGCTCTAATATACAATAATTACTTCCGTTACTTTTATTTGTTAACCATGGATGTAGTGGGAAATGCAACCTTACTGAAATGTAAGAAAAGAGGTTTTTCATTTTAAATACAAAATATTTCCTCTACTTTTCAGAACCTGAGGTGGTCAGTGGTCACACGTCTGGTATTAAAAAGGCTCTGTGGAGCAGTGATGATACGCAGATCCTTTCGGCAGATGATAAAACAGTCCGGTAAGAAATCATCAGTGCCTCTTCCCTTAGCGCTATAAAAGAAATGGGTAGTGGAATTGTCCAGTTATCACCTTCACTATAAAACTAGGTTTTGAATTTGAGCATACCTGCTTGGCTTTCCTCACGTTGGGTTTTACCATGCGAGTCAGTGTCTTTCACTATAGGTAGTTCTGGACTTAACAATCGTAGTTAAGGCTGGAATTATGTCATAAATTGCGGTGGTCCATTTTATGCAATTGTGTCTGTCTGATTTTACGAGCTTTGTTGCAGCCGTTGTTCAATGAATCCATTTTAGAATAGAATAGAATTCTTTCTTGGCCAAGTGTGATTGGACACACAAGGAATTTGTCTTTGGTGCATATGCTCTCAGTGTACATAAGGAGAATAAAATACATTCATCCAAGAATCATCCAAGAATCATAAGGTACAATACTTAATGATAGTCATAGGGAACAAATAAGCAATCAGGAAACAATATCAATATAAATCGTAAGGATACAAGCAAAAAAGTTACAGTCATACAGTCATAAGTGGAAGGAGATGGGTGATGGGAATGATGAGAAGATTAATAGTAATAATAATGCAGACTTAGTGAATAGTTTGACAGTGTTGAGGGAATTATTTGTTTAGCAGAGCGATGACATTCAGGAAAAAACTATCCTTGTGTCTAGTTGTTCTGGTGTGCAGTGCTCTGTAGCATCGTTTTGAGGGTAGGAGTTGAAACAATTTATGTCCAGGATGTGAGGGGTCTGTAAATATTTTCACAGCCCTCTTTTTTGACTCGTGCGAAAACTTTTGACTAGTTTTTTCTGCAGTTCTAATTAGCCTCTGAAGTCTGTGTCTGTCTTGTTGGGTTGCAGAACCAAACCAGACAGTTACAGAGGTGCAGATGACAGACTCAATAATTCCTCTGCAGAACTGGATCAGCAGCTCCTTGGGCAGTTTGAGCTTCCTGAGTTGGCACAGAAAGAACATTCTTTGTTGTGCTTTTTTTTGATGACGTTTTTGATGTTAGGTGTCCATTTTAGGTCTTTAGCTGTGATAGAACCTAGAAATTTGAAGGTCTCTACTGTTGATACTGTGTTTGTCTAGTATTGTAAGAGGTGGTAGTTTATTTATTATTCAGTGGAAATAATTTTCTGGAAACCAGTAGTAAACACTGGCAAAAAAGCCTTCAAAAGTCACAATCATGTGACCACAGGATGTCGCAAATAGCTGTAAATGTGAGCTGGTTGCCAAGCGTCCAAAAGATGATGTGACCAGGGCTGGGGGGGGGGGGTGGGGTGGGGGGGAAGGATTTTGGAACTCCAGAAATGGGTCCTAAGTAGTTCTGGGGAGATGCATTGTAACTTCAAATGGTTGCTGAGCAACTGGTCTTTAAGCAAAGGCTACCTATGCTGTGATTCAGATTCAATTTGATTTTTACTCAGATTCCGGTATCCCTCAGTTAGAGCCAAGTGCAAAAGGCTGTCGGGGTGTCAAGAAGAGTGGTATATAGTATTTAATTTTAAGAAGCAGAGTGTTTGCACATGTTCAAGCTGGGATTTGTTTTCTTTAGAATAGCTGACCTCAGCTCTTTTCATTTTCCTTTCTTAGTTTGCTCCCAAATTACATTCCTGTATCTAATTTTAAGAAGCAAGTCTTACCATGTTGTGGTTTTACCGGTTGGGAGACAAGCAGTCCCTGATTTATTGCAGGGCTTCTGAATCTCAGGGCCTTTTAAGATGTGTGGATTTCAACTCCCGGAAATTCCCAGCCAGCTTTGCTTATAAGCAGAGAATTAGAGCTTTCACAAGTGATCACACATTTAGTACAAATACATCAAAAGTTACAGTAATATGGTCTACAGTTGAAAAGTACATTCATATACCGTATTTTTCGGAGTATAAGATGCACCTACCTTTTTTGGTGAGGAGAAGAAGAAAAAGAAATCGCCCTCTGCCTCTGAGCAATTTTGCCTTGTTACAGCAAACAGCCTGCTTTACTTTCATTTTTGTTTTCAGCATAGCTTGATTAGCACAAGGGGGGAAAAAATCTGCTCCAGCAATTTACCTCTTTGCAGCAAGCAGCAGAGCCCTGCGCAAAACAGCTGAGAGCAAATCAGCTGAGAGTCAGGAGGCCAATCCAATCAACTTGTGCTAATTAGCCTGTGCCGAAGCTGAAAGGAGCTGTTTTTTCTTGCTGTTTGCTTGCAAAGAGGTAACTGCTGGGAGGCAGAGGCCAAAGGGTGGGGGCCAGTGGGTGGGCAGGTCTACATTCAGTGTATAAGACGCACCTAAATTTTCATCCCCTTTTGGGGGGGAAAGGTGCATCTTATACCCGAAAAATACGGTACTTAAACCATACTGATCTTACCAACATGGGGGATCTTAAATAAATGGTGGCCAAGGTAGTACAAGTTTGTATCACATGCACAATTCTCTATTTATACTTTCAGAATGTTCATCTTGACAGCCAATCTTAAGCATTCATTAGGGTATCCAGTAAATGGAAAACATGTTTTCGAATTGATAGTAAACTTTTTGGATGTGTTTTTATTATACTAATAGTTGTCAGTATTGTTTCCCATATTGGAAATTGATTTCAAATAAGTGCTTTTAAAAATTCATTTCCATTGTACTCTCTGTTAAAATTGGGCTGGGTTGTACCTTTGAGATGACCATGGAACATATTGGCATATGGTAAAACTTTGATTTTTACAGATTTCTGTTCAGCTAACTGGATGCAATTGACGAAACTGTAGTTCAGATTTCATTCCCCGGAACCATACCGTTGGACATAAAGTAGATGATAGGAGTAAAGTTGCATAATTTGTGTAAATTATACGAGTGACCTTAACAGTTTCATAAGGCATAAATTATTTCAATTCCATAATTGTGGAAATGATGTTAGTTTAATACAGAGGTCTTCAAACTTGGCAGCTTTAAGACTTGTGGACTTCAACTCCCAGAATTCTCCAGCCAGCTGGCTGGAGAATTCTGGGAGTTGAAGTCCACAAGTTTAAAGCTGCCAAATTTGGGGACGCCTGATTTAACAGGTATTCCGTCTGTCAAATGACCAATAAAATCATATCATGGTTTGAATTGTGTTTAAGTCTGAACTTGGGATATTGGTTAAGATGGTGTTTCTCAACCTTGGATACTTGAAAAATGTGTGGACTTCAACTCCCAGAATATCTGGCTGGGGAATTCTGGGAGTAGAAGTTCTCACATCCTCAAGGTTGAGAAACTGGGTTAAGATTTCTGATTAAGACTGCTGGGAAAGTATGTTGATCATTTTATTTCTTTTATTAAATTTCTGTGCTGCCATTTCCCCTACAAGGTGAGTCTGGCGGGTCATACGGGAAGTTCTCAACTTACAACCACAATTGGAACCAGAATTTCTGTTGTTTAAGTGAGTCGTGCGAATTTTACAACTTTTTTAACCTTGGTTGTTAAGCAGATCGCTGCCTTTGTTACGTGAATCACACAGTTGTTAAGTGAATCCAACTTCCCCAATTGACTTGGCTTGTCAGAAGCTGGTTAAGAAGGTCACAGATGGGAGATCACATGACCCCAGGATTTGGCAGTTGTCATAAGTCCATGCTGGTTGCCAGTGCCTGAGTTTCGGTTATGTGTCTGTGGTGATGGTGTGATGGTCGTAAGTGTGAGGACTGGTTGTGAGTCACTTTGCTCAGTGCTCTAGTAACTTCAAATTGACACTATATGAATGGTTGTAAATTGAGGACTAACTGTGATGTTATCAGGTAGTTTTGTTGATGACTCATTAAATACTGAAGTAATTGACCATTTAAGTTTCCTTTTAAGAGTTTGTTGCTCTTCCATTATCAATCAGATGTTAGAATTACTTCCAATATGTAGGATTTCTTAGGTTAAATACGTCTCATTTTCTCCCTCTTTTTTCCCACTTTCAGTGGGTTCTGCATTCATTCACAAAGTGGGTTGAATGCGTAATCAGAATAAATGTAAAATGTTTTTCTTTTTGTGTAACAGCAATGACAATTTTTTAAAAAAAACACTTGATATGCCTAAACTATACTGTAAGTAGGTTGAGAGATTATCATGGTAGCGAAGAGCATTTTATCCAGGAGTGATTGGTGTTTTGATTTACCGGATTGCAATTATGAATTAACTAAATTTCACTCTTTTCTCTCCACTTCAGGCTCTGGGACAGAAATACACTGACAGAAGTGAAGGCGATCAACGTTGCCATGTCCGTGAGTAGCATGGAATACGTGCGCGAAGGGGAGATAATAGTCATCACCTATGGCCGGACCATTGCCTTTCACAGTGCGGAAACGTATGTTTGTTTTTAACACATGTGTGTTTCATTCATCAGGCCATGCAGACAAACTGGTCAAGCGTAGAACAGCCTGTAGAGACAGTGTGCCTATCATGGCATCAGTCTAAATAATTTCTATGCTTTACATTAGTACATGTATTCAAGCCTACTTGTTTTTGCTGAAAAAGAGAAAGAATGTCTAGTTTGCTGGTGGGGAAGATTTTAAAATTTATAAATAGGATTATAATACTGGTGAAGAACTAGGCATGTGATTATATTTAAATGACCTTCAGAGTATATATTTTTTTTCTTTGCTAAAAAAAAAGAGTTGTTGATTTCTTTTTGCTGTGTTAGTTGTTTCCTGGTCTATTTAATAGTGGTACTCAACCTCCATTCCCTAGGCCAGAGGTCTCCAACCTTGTCAACTTTTAAGACTTGTGGACTTCAACTGTCACTCAACCAGTCTTTAAAGTTGAGAATGAGCCTGGATAGCTCAGCAGACTAATGCATTGTAATTTAAAGAATAAGCCTGGATAGCTCAGCAGACCGATGCATTGTAATTTAACTCCAGCTGTCTGAAATTACTGTAAGTTCGAATCTCACCAGGCTCAAGGTTGACTCAGCCTTCCATCCTTTCTAAAGTAGGTGAAATGAGGACCCAGTTTGTGGGGGCAATAAGCTGTCTTTGTAAAATATACAAAAGTATGAAGGCTATTGCTTAACGCATTGTAAGCCGCCCTGAGTCTCCAGACGGCTCCTGATCTCCGCTCCTTTCGTCGGGAGCTGAAGACTTGGCTGTTCAAGCAAATAGGCTGACTCTGATTCTGGGTTTATTATTTATCATTAATTAGTTATTTGATTTAAAATGCGACTTTATTGTACATGTTTCTTAACTTGTGTTTGCCGCCCTGAGTCCTTCGGGAGAAGGGCGGCATATAAATACATGTAATAAATAAATAAATATAAATTAAATTTAAAAAAAAAGTTGACAAGGTTGGAGACCCCTGGTCTAGGCTACAGAGCAAAAGGAACTCTTGTTATCCCTGCCATCCCTGGCGTTTTGTGTGTGTGTGTGTGTGTGTGTATAATCTATCTGTATCTAAGGGAAAATCCCTGCGTCTGATTGCAAATGATAACTAAAATCTCAAATGCTTTTACAGAAGTTTCCTTTGGTTTCCTTTCAAGCGTGCCTTACTTTTATTGTGCAAAATATATTACAAAAATAAAAATCACCCTCCTCTAAAATTGGATCTCTTTTTGCTAACAAGCACTCAGCTCTCTGATAAGTGAATTTCATTCAAATAAGAATCCCTCCTTACAGTGTTTTCTTCTTTGACATGTTTTAATGTTTTGTTCAATATCGGATTTTCTTTTAAAAAAAATAATTGTCGTGCTTTTTGTTTTCCCTCCATAGTCTGGAACCGATTAAATCGTTTGAGGCACCTGCAACAATCAATTCTGCATCTCTCCATCCGGAGAAAGAATGTCTAGTTGCTGGCGGTGAAGATTTTAAACTTTATAAATATGATTATAATACCGGTGAAGAATTAGGTATGTGATATATTTAAATGACCTTCAGGGCATGTTTAGATGAATTTCATGGCTGTTAAAAAAGAACAACCATCTTAACTGCTAATTGTAAAAGTTTAAATTTGAAAGTTTTGGGGGAATTAGCAAAGCATTGATAACAATCCTAACTCATAATTATCAAGTTGGTACTGTACTCATATTTCATTCCACTGAATCTTGAATCGTGGCTTTAAACAGATGATGATGTGTCTCCAACTGCATGTGTTTATATGTGATTGTGTTCAAGTCACTTTTGTATTACTCATATTACAGGCTGATATATATGTTTGCACGTAGACCCAATTATAATTAGCAGAATACTGTGCACTCATGTCTTTCTATGGGTGAGATATAGATAAAAAATAGACACGAGTAAGGCTCCTAATTCCTTTTCCTTATAGTTAGCTGATAACTCAATTCTTAAAAAAAAAAAAAAAAGGTCACTCATCCGGATGGCTCATTTATCTTCAAAACCCCAACACTTTTGAGAGCTGAAGCAGCTGCAGCCAAAAATGGTGCCGCCATTTTGGGGGAAAAAACACCTCACACCATTTTTTTCAATGCCATCCGTTGCAAGAATCAAGTACAATTAAAGGGGCAGAAATATTTTTTTCTGTGGCAGGAAAGATAAGGAAATTTAGAACTCCTGCCATTAGGTATTAAAGGTTTGGGCAAAATTGCAGGAGAAGGGATATTAATAGACAGATTGAGCAAAAACAGATAGAAAATGGTGCCTTAAAAAGCTGAAATGTGTTCAGTATTTGAAAGCTATTGGTAAAGCTGGATCTTAATCGTGCAAAAGTTCAAAAGTCACAAGTATAGGTGTAATTAGTTCGTTTTGACTGAACTGGATCCGTGCAGAAAGTTGGTTATTTTTTTACTTCCTATGGCTTTTGCCAAAGTTCTCTTTGTAGTTTTACTGGAAAAAGCCCAAATTTCCCTGTACTACTTCCATGCCAGAAAATATTTATCACTCTTTAATTATTAATCCTTGATCCTGTGTTTCTGTGACCCACCTGGGCATAGAGATAACGGTAATGCTATTCATTAGAGTCACATCCCATTCTTTGCATATAGGAGCTCAGGATGGTATATATGATGCTCCATCCTCCTGTTTTTCCCTACAACAGCAAACCCTGTAAAATAGGTTGGGCTGAGTGAGAATGACTGGCCCATATTTTTTCAAGAGGAAACTTCGGTGGTCAATGGTGAACTTCAACCTCGGTCTTTCTGCTCCTAGTCCCACACTTAACCCACCAGGGGTATCACACCAGGGGTATCAAACTCGATTTCATTGAGGGTCATATCAGTGTCATTTTTGTCAGGGCAGCCTGTGGGGGCCCAAACGCTCGGGCAGTGAAAACGGGTTCCCGAGCTCCATTTTTGGCTGCAACAGCTTCCTGCAACCCTCTGCCAGCAAAACGGAGCTTGGGAAGGCCGCCCACAGCCCTTGCGAGCTCCGTTTTTGGCTGCGATGGCCTCCTAAAATCCTCTTCCAGCAAAAACTGAGCTTAGGAGGGCCATTCACTGCCCTCCCGAGCTCCATTTTCGCTGGCAGAGGCAGGTCAGGCCGGTCTTTCACTGTTTCCAGGGCAGTCCCACGGGCCAGATCTAAGCACCCCGCGGGCCTTGAGTTTGACACCCCTGCATTATACTATATCGGCCATTTAGATCAGGGGGATATGATATTGAATCTTGAGTTTCTCATCCTTGCAGTGAACCCTCTAGGAAATTCTCAGTTAACATCCCTGAACAGGGATAGAATAATGTTGAGTGTGAGCTGATGTGCTTTTTGTCTTCACTTTTAACAATAAAAGTCTTATCTACCTCTGGTTGCTGCAGTATCCCCTAATCGCAACTCTTTTCTAGTGGCAAGTTCACATCCAGGCCATCAGAGGGCCCTTCTGTTACATCCTACAAGCAATGCTTTTCTAAAATTTGAGGCCTCCTTAATGTTGCTCCACAAGAGAAGGCAGAATTTTTCACTTGAAGCCCCATCGCAGGGCAAAGCTCTCTCTTTTGTTGTTTCCTTAAAAGCTTGAGCTGAGTCCTTTCGGTGCTTTCCCTCTTCTTATTGTCGTGTTACAATTTCTTTGCAGAATCTTACAAGGGGCACTTTGGGCCGATTCACTGTGTCAGATTTAGCCCAGATGGAGAGTTGTATGCTAGTGGCTCAGAAGACGGAACGCTGAGGCTGTGGCAGACGACAGTAGGGAAAACATATGGTCTCTGGAAATGTGTGATTCCTGGTAAGAAGTGTTTTTTCTATTGGGACCCAAGCATTTGCTAACTTGTTTGTTCTCTGATTTACGAGATAATTACTAAGAATTCTACCGAAGCAGAGGCAGTCTTGCGACTTAACGACCATTCATTCGGTGTGACCATTCGATGTTTGGTTAGGGAAAAAAGTAACACAACAATTGGCATTGCTCTTAACAGTCATATGATCAAAATTTGGGCCCTTGGCCACCGGCATGTATTTATCACAGCTGCAGCATCCAGCTGCAAGGGACACCCGGTTGCCAGTTGCAACCTTCCCAGTTGGTTTTCAATAAGCAGAGTCAATGAGGAAAGCCCAATTCGCTTAATGACTGTTGTGGCCCACCAGCAGCCTGTGCGGATCGTGGCTGATCCAGACAACGAGGAGGCTGGTGGATCGTGCCAGCAGCCTGTGCAGCTGGTCCTCGTGTCTGACAGTGAGGAGACTGAAGAGGATGTGGTGCCAGAGGCAGAGACTCGGCCTGGGCCTTCAGAACCTCCAGAGGCTCCTTCAAGTGGAGAGAGCGAAGTGGAGCCTCTCCTCAATGCTCGAGCACGCAGGGCTGCCAAAAGGCAGGAGTGGCTACTCAGGAGGAGGAGGTCTGCTCAAGAGTAAGGTTTGAGGATAACTGGCCACTCCCTTAGCCTATTTAAGTTGCACGCAATTAGTAATTTCTTGCTGGAAACAACGTGTAATTATTACAGAGCATTTTCGAGAGTGAGTGTCTTATCGTATCTTGTTTTCTGGGCTGGTTGCCAATCTTTGCCGGACTTTGTTTATTCTTGGTACGTTATAAATTTGATAAGGACCGTTGGTGTGTGTCACAATCCTTGGGAATCCAGAGCTGGGGCAGAACAATGACTGTGGCAAAACAACCGTGGCAAAAAGGTCATAAAATTGGGCATGACACACTTAAACAACTGCCTACCTCTGCAACTGAAATTCTGGTCCCAAATGTGGCCGTAAATCAAGGATTACCTGCATTTCTTTTGGCTTCACTGCTCAGTAACTCACCAACACCTGATCAGATTGTATAGCAGGAAAAGATTGGGCAGTGCGTTTTGATTAAAACTTGCCATTAAAATGCCAATTCTGTGTTGTACCACTTTCATCTGGCCCCGTTAGGGTTAGTGATACTCCGTGTGAAAGAAACCACCTAATATCATCCTTTGAGAAGAGGCTAGGTAGAGGTTTTCCTTCAGGCATCAGGGATGGGGGTAGATTGAAGGCTATTAAGAAGAAGGTAGAGCTCTCTCCCACCAACTGCCATGACCTGAAATGGAAAACTCTTGCTTTTCTAAGGCCAGTAAATTGTAGCTGGTTCATAATGCATATCTATGTAAGAGAGTAGATAGATCAGTGATGGCTAACCTTTTTGCCACCACGTGCCAAAAGCGGGGGGGAGTGCAGTGGGGTCACAGGCACGCGTGCCCACATCCATAATTCTATGTGCCCTGGCCCCCCATGCTCCCCCCTGCTTTTGGCACGTGATGGCACGGTGGGCCCGGTAGGCCCATTTTTTGCTCTCCCCAGGCTCCAGAACCTTTCTAGGAGCCTGGGGAGGGCAAAAACAGCCTCCCCCCACCCCGAGGCCCTCCAGAGGCTGGAAACAGTGTGTTTCCTGACTTCTGGTAGGCCCAGAAGACCCGAAAATCAGCTGGCTGGCACACACATGCGTGTCGGAGCTGACCTACCGTGCCCACCGATATGGCTCCACGTGTCACCTGTGGCACCCGTGCCATAGGTTCGCCATCACAGAGATAGATCATCCCCAGCTTAAACCAGAGAGCCTTATCTGAAGGAAAATCATATCAAACGGAACATGTCTGGAACATGTTTCGTGCCTGGCGGAACGCTGCCCGTTTTGTAAATGTTTATGAAAGTGACAAGTTGAATGATGTAAAATTATGGCTTTGTGCTTTCTAATTCTCTCTCTCCAGAAGAAGAAGGTGGAGAGCTGGCTAAGGCTAAAGTCAACCTTCCAGGAACTGCAGAAGAAGAATTAGGTAATGACTGAATGGTAGAATCTAACCACAACCAGAGGTTGACCTTTCGTTGTGTAGGATAAGGTAGCGAGTAAGAACTGAAGAGATATAAAAGTTCCAATATGAATCACGTTAAACAGTGTTTCTCAAATTTGGCAACTTTAAGATGGGTGGACTCATACTCCCAGAATTCCCCTGGCAGTGAAAAGTCTGCCCAATGAAAACAGAGGATACACTATGAAACTATGATTATTTTTTATCTCATTTTCATTAAAATATTTTAATAGAGGTAGTCCTCTGCTTACAACAGGTTGTTTAGTGACCGTTCAGAGTTACAATGGCACTGAAAAATGTGACTTATGACCGTTTTTTCATTACAACCTTTCCAGCATCCCTGTCATCAAAATTCAGATCCTTGGCAATTGGTTCCTATTTTAATGACTACTACTGTGTTCCAAGATCGTGTGATCCGCTCTTGTGACCTTCCAACCAGCAAGGGAGAAGCCATGTTAGTAACAACCGGGTTACTAACTTGCCAACTGCAGTGATTCACTTAACTAAGGCCTGGAAGGTTCTAAAAATGGGGCAAAATTCACTTAACTGTCTCACTTAACGACAGAAATTTTGTGGCTCATTATAGTCGTAAACCGAGGACTATTTGTAGCACCAATATTTTAACTGGCCTTTTTTGGGGGAAAACCCTCACAATGTGAGGAGTCGTCTGGAAGATAACGTTCCTTGTTTTGGGCTGGTGTTGGTTGGAAGATCACAAGAGGGAGATTCACACTAGCCTACTGGCTTAAAGTTAAGTTAGGAATGCTGTAGCTCAGTGGCTAAGACGCTGAGCTTGTCGATCAAAAGGTCAGCAGTTCAGCGGTTCCCTAGTGCCGCGTAACGGGGTGAGCTCCCGTTACTTGTCCCACCTTGTGCTAACCTAGCAGTTCGAAAGCACGTAAAAAATGCAAGTAGAAAAATAGGGATAACCTTTGGTGGGAAGGGAACAGCGTTCCGTGTGCCTTTGGCGTTGAGTCATGCCAGCCACATGACCATGGAGACGTCTTCGGACAACGCTGGCTCTTCAGCTTTGAAACGGAGATGAGCACACACACACCCCTTGAGTTGGGAACAACTGGCACATATGTGCGAGGGGAACCTTTACCTTTTACCTTACTGGCTTAAAAGGCCAACTGTGACTGGATGCTACTTCCAGGAGCAAACCCGAGGATCTGTAGACTGGAATAGATAACTGAGTTATGGTGAAATACAGGCATGGCAATACATACATTTTAAAATTAACCTCTGCTAAAAGTTAACGGAGGATTTTTTTTTTCTTCTTGTTCTTCCCTCATGCTCAACTTGGTAGAAGACCTTGGCTCTGAAAACACAGATTCCATCTATAGCACACCTCCTGAAGTTAAGGCTTGAGCGTCACGGCCGTTAAGGACAACACACACGAAGTCGTTGAGATTCGATCCCAAAAAAGAAAAAAATGGAAAAAGCAAACAAACAAACAAACAAATAAAACAACAACAGCAGTCATATGCAACAGCCTCTCCCGGGGGTGTGTGTGCAAAGTGAATCGAAGGCAAATAGAGAGGCAGTAATTGATGAGAATGCATAGGAACAGGTTGTCAAGAAAGGTGAACAGAGACAAAAAAACAAAAAAAAGTTAACGGTTTGGCTGTCTTTTAAACGTCATTGCCTTTTGTTAAATCTGAAGATAACCAGGCGCCGAGATCCTGTTTTTTCTCCAGTGTTAAGATTAAGTCATTGTAGTGTTTTATTATTGAGGAGAAATGTAACGGTATCTTGGTTAGAGTATGTTCTCTGAAAGTGGGGAAGAGGGGACAAAAGGCAGGAGGTTGTTTGGTTAAATAAAATATTTGTGGTTTAAGGGTTTTTGGCCCTCCCACTTTTATTGTACACTGCTTCTGTTTCCAAATCATCTAAATAAAATGCTCCTACGATCGCACTCCTACAAAACGTTATAAAGCTTACCAGGTTTAATTCATCTGTTTCTGAACAGTACTGAATAGCCTGGGGCTTTGTATTTTTAAAAAAAAAAGAAAAGGGGGGGGAAGGGAGAGTAAGATTTGGGGGGGGTGTTTTGCACGATAGGTGGCTGAATGCCCTGCTGCTTGAGGCTTGTATGTTCTTCTCCAGTAAAACTTTGTAATTCAGAATTTCTCTCTTAAAAAGATAACATGCGAAGGAGCATCCCTATATTAATTGCCTCTGGTCGAAATTGTTCATATACTATCTGAATTTACACTATTGTCAAAGCATACCTACTTAGCCATTGTATTTCTTCTGGACTTCTTTTAAACGGAAGCAGCTAAGTATTTCTATATGATTTTTAATGTGCGTTTTTTTTTCCAAAAACGAACTGTATGTATACATCAAATAATTCATATGCTGCATAGGAATAAAATGGTGGTTTAAAGAGTCATCTGCATTAACTGGAGACTAAATATAAGTTCGGCCATTGACGTTTAGAAATGGCAGCATGTGTTCAGAATACATTTCATCCAACATAAATGGAATACAAGCCCATTATTTTAGAACAGCCTTTCCCATCCTCTTCCTCTTTAGGTATCCGTTGAGTTGCAGTAAATTGTCTTACACTCATATCCATGATCTGAACGATGCAGTTCAGCAAATCTGGCAGATTCAGTGTTGAAAAAGATTCTAACAGAGCGTTCTGTCAGTGCCAGGGGAGCTGAGAATTAAGATGAACTCTGCAACACACGGATTCTATGGAAGTAGTAAAATACCTGAAATATTAATGCAGTTATTAGGATGGATTGGTTAAAAAGAATACTCTCCATCTTGAAAAGAATGTGAAAAGGATGAAAAACATATCCCCTGAATCTACAGTTATATAGGACCATGCCTTTAGGAATATGGCCTTTAAACATTTCTGCATTTTGAATACAGATTATAAAATCAAATAATACAGGAAGAATAATTGTAGCCTAGCCTTCGATACTGGGTTTTGTTTTTTTGCAGATGGTCTTTTTCTAGTGGGAAGGTCTGAGAGTGTTAACAACAAAATTTGAACGAATCGGCTGATTCTAGAGTACCAACCCTCTTGGTTGCTTACAAATGCAGTAACTTCCCTCCCCCTGTATCTTGGTGCTCCATCTTTTTTTGCATTCGTTTCTGGCAGACATTTTTGCTTGAACCCTCCATCTATACGCAAGTACATGGATATGATAAGCGGATGCCATTAGCGATGTAGTAGAGAAATACAGGATGTTCATTTTCCTATAAGAGAAGGATTTTCCGTTCTGTGTGTGCTTCCGTCCTACTGAAATGTTCAAGGGTAGGTCTTGCAGAGATTACAGGTAGTCCTCCACTTACCATTATTCATTTAGCGACCATCCAAAGTTACGACAGCACTGGAAAAAAAGTGACTTATAATCGGTTCTTACTCTTAATGCAGCATCCCCACTGTCTTGGGATCAAAATTTGAGAGCTTGGCAAACAACACACACTTACTACAGTTGCAGAGTCCCAGGGTCACGTGATTGCCATGTATGACCTCCCCAGCTGGCTTCCAACAAGCAAAGTCAATGGGGGAAGCCCGATTTGCGTAACAATCGCACAATTCACTTAACAACTGCAGTGATTTGCTTAACATACATGGCAAGTAAAGTAAAAATCGGACATGACTCAATAACTGCCTTGCTGAGCAACAGAAAGTCTGGTCCCAAATTGTTGGCCATAAGATTGAGAGCTACCTATAAACTTCTTGACACAGGCATAGCCTTCAAATTTACCACATTCTGAAATATCTTGCATTTTCGTTGTGAAAAAGTGTTTGTAGTCGGTTAATGCAGCAATGGTTTTGGAGCTTCATCTTGGAAGCAATAAAAGAAATGGCAGGTTTATTGGCACCATTTGTTTCTCTACATGCATGTGCAGAATCACTAACCTACTCCATGCCACCACGGCTGGCCTTTTGTTCTTAGCTGATAAGAGGGTTATGGAGTGGTATTAATCCTTGCTTGCAATTCAAACTATTTTGCAAAGAAAGACGAGGGACGATGCTGCAAACTTAAAACATCCTGTAATCAGTTGCACCTTCCAAAATACGCAGCTCTCCTTGTGGCTTCCTTCACCCCATTATCGGCGCCACGTTTAAGCCAAGAAGGTATCTGAAAAGCTAGGATGTAGGTGGATTCCAAGCAGATATCATTTGTCATCCAGTGGAACCCAATGACGCCTCTAGTGAAGGTCAGAACTTTTGCATTTATGAAACTCAAAGGAAGGAGGGCTTTCTGAGGCAATTATATTTACTACTTTTGACCTCAAGAACAGCGGACGATGCTATTGGCACAGCTTTAAAAACAATTGAAAATTTGCAGTTCTTAATGCTTCCGCAGGGAGAAAATGACACCTCTCTGGCCCCTGCCTAAAACTTGTAAGGCAGAGGCCGCTTCATCAAAAACCCAATAAATTCTGAATCGCTGAATTATCCTTTCTTGCCGGATTCTAAATGTGACATTCCTTTCCTACCTTTTCTCTTAGAAGGTAAGATGATGGACTCTTTTCCCCTCATTTTATCACTGGCCCGATATGCCTACCTTATTGGCTGGAGTGGTGGGGAAGCAAGGCCTACATTTAGCTCTTAAACTCCATGACTGTGGTGTTGCGGCCAAGGCCCAAGTAGTGATTACCAAACATAATTCAGTCCTCAACAAACTTATTTTATTAAAACAGCTGAGAATTAATTCATTCTCAGCTTAGTCCAAAACAAAATTCATAATAACTAATGTGTTGGCCTTATCATCAACCTTTGATGTCTTCCGCAACCGGCCAAAGGCTTTTCTTGGCAAACCCCCCACAAAGTTCAAGAGATGCTGACAAGAAGCATGGGAATCAACGTTGCTTTTCTACAAAGAACCCAATGGCTTGCTGCTCTTTTCAGCCTTATGGGAGTGGCCAATCATCTGGCCTTACTCCTGAGTTGTCCTTTTTTCTTCAGCTGCTCTTGCCTTCTGTCAGCTCTTTGCATGAATGCACTAGGAACAGGCTCCTCCTGTTCCTCTGCCTCTCTGCTGTCTGCCTCTGGAGGCTCCGGAGTCTGCGCGTCAGTCCCAGATGGCCCTGGCCCCATCTCTGCCTCCGATGCAGAGCCCTCATCTGGACCTTCCCTAGACGCCAGGACTGGCCCATTGTCCTCTCCAGCCTTCTCACTGTCTGACTCCATTGCCAGGTTCGCAGGCTGCTGGCGGGCCACAACGTGGAGATCAACAAGGGCTTCATTTCGACCAGTGATAACTTGTACACCAAGAGGCTGCTGTACATTGTCCAGTCTGCAATGTTGATTTTTCTGGATGATGTAACTGTAAATCATTAATGAAGATGGCCTCCTGGTTGTAAAATCAAGGCAGCTCAATCACTGCAGTACTAATAGGGGCTGTTGCAATTGAGGAGCCCAAAAGTAGTGTGAGCACATCAATCGCGACAACAGACCATTTTATCTTTGCAGTCCCCACTTTCCCTGAGCGATGAATGAATATGAGTTTGTATTAAGCATACCATGCATGCATTTTTAATAATAATAAGAATAAACAATAATAATAATACAAGCAGTGGCATGACAAAGTAGCAACAATGGTGCATTGGAAGATCTGCAGGAAATATTATTTGCCTGTAAGCAAAAACTGGTGGGACCATGAAACAGAAAAAGTCATAGGAAATGAAGAAGTGGGAATTTCTTCTCACGGGGAATTATGGGAGCGACGTAGCGCTCCCACGTGACTCCTCTCCTACGCGAGCTGCACTGGCTCCCGGTGGTCTTCCGGGTGCACTTCAAGGTGTTGGTGACCACCTTTAAAGCGCTCCATGGCTTAGGACCTGGGTACTTGCGGGACCGCCTTCTGCCGCCAATAGCCTCCCACCGGCCAGTACGCTCGCACAGAGAGGGCCTCCTCCGGGTGCCGTCAGCTAGACAATGTCGGCTGGCGACCCCCAGGGGGAGAGCCTTCTCTGTGGCAGCGCCCGCCCTCTGGAATGACCTACCCCCGGAGATACGCAGGATTCCAGATCTCCGGACCTTTCGTCAGGCCCTTAAAACGCATTTATTCCATCTAGCTGGGCTAGCTTGATCCCATCCTCCGTTTTTAAATTTGACATTGATTTTAAATTGGGTTGTTTTAATTCTCAGCCGAATAATATTTAATAATTTTTAATTGTTTTTAACTTTTGTATACCATGTTTTATTCTGGCTGTTCACCGCCCAGAGTCCGCAAGGAGAAGGGCGGTTTATAAATTGAAATAATAAATAAATAAATAAATAAGAAGTTAAATTGCTCTGGGCCTTCAGAATTCAGACAGACAGGCACCTGCCACATAACACCCTGGACTTAACAGTTGTCAATAAGAAAGACAAAAAAGTCTGGATAGCGGATGTGGCAGTGCCTGGAGACAGCAGAAGAGAAGAGAAAAACTGGAGAAGATAACAAAACACAAAGACCTACAAATAGAAATAGAACAACTATGGCAAAGGCAAGCAAGGGTAGTACCAATAGTAATAGGCGCCTTGGGTGGAATCCCAAAACAACTGGAGCACCACTTGAACACCATAGGCATTGACAAATTTGCCATCAGTCAATTGCAGAAGGTGGCTTTACTTGGCACTGCTTCCATCCTGCGACAATATCTGTAACATCATCAAACATCCAGATTTGCCTAGCCCAGGTCCTTGGTAAGGACTCAATAGGTAGACAAAAATGCCAAACCCAGTCTGAACATCTGGCTGGCTGTTCAATGAATAACAACAACAACAACAACCACAATAATCGGGCACTTGGTACCATGTCCAAGAATTTTATAAGATACACCAACAAATTGCAGCTTCCTGAAATAACACCAGCGGAACTGCAAAAATCTGCGCTACTTGGAACATCATATATCTTTTTTAAAAAATAATCTTTATTTACATTTTCCATTAAAAACAAAAGAAAAACAACACATATAAATAATAAACAAAAGAACAAGCAACCAAACCACAAAATAAACACACACACACACACACAAAAGAGCAAGCATATCTCTAAACAGTAACTTAATAATTTAGTATTCTGTACTCTATATCTATATTATAATCCGGAGAAGACAGAACATCTTACATATCTTTATACAACAATTAGGTATATCCGACCTCACTTTACTTGTATAATATAACTTTCTCAATATATAACGTTTCTCATCTAATTTGGGTTACATTTTCCTCTTCTCTAGCCACCCATAGAATTTTTTCCAAGATAAACCTATTTGTGTTTGATCGCTGTTTTTTAATTTCTTAGTCAATTTATCTGCTTCAGCACAGTCCAAAATCTTCTTTATAATAGCTTCCTCTGATGGGATATTTTGATTTTTCCAAAATTGAGTGTACATCAATCTCGCCGCAGTGATGATATATCTTATGATCATATATCTTAAGAAGGTACTTGGTTGAGACTCTGGCAGCAACCCGTATCAACAATTAGCAGCAGTCAATGGTATTTGTGATGCATTTTTTAATGTTCAGTTGACTGAGTTTCATGTTTAATGAATAAAGTAAATAATAATAATAATATATCACAGCTGTCAAATTTATTGGCATCGCGGTATCAGGAAATGCCAGAATCGAAGAAAAAGAACTGGAAAAAATCACGAAATATCGCAACCTGACCATGGAAACTACACAGCTATGGATGAAACATGTAACAGTGATACCCACTGTCATTGGGGCACTTGGTACCATGTCCAAGAATTTTACAAAGCACATCTCGGAACATCATATATTTTAAGAAGATACTTGGTTGATACCTAGGATGCTGGCAGCAACCCCTATCAACCATTGGCAGCAATCAATCATATTTGTGACACATTTTTAAATGTTCAGTTGACTTTCATGTTTAATGAATAAAGTAAATAATAATAATAATTTTAAGAAAATACTTGGTTGATACTGGCAGCAACCCCTATCAACCATTAGCAGCAGTCAATCATATTTTGTGACACATGTTTAAATGTTCAGTTGACTGAGTTTCATGTTTAATGAATAAAAGAAACAATAATGACAACCACAACCACAAAGCCTTTTGCCTCTCCTTTTCTTTGCTCATTACTCCACGCGGGGATCCGCTTTGTCTTTATAATCTGCAGAATCGCAGGGCCTGCTTTTGCAGTTTTTCAAGCGATCGCCCAAAGAGGTGCGAATCCGATTCGCCTTTCTCTGCCCCGGGGGCCCTTCTGGAGGGGAGACGGCAGAAAGAGGAGGAGGAAGAGGAGGAGGAGGAAAACGGGGCGTTGTGGGGGAGGGAAGGAGGGAAAGGGCGTAACCAGGAAGCGCTGTGAAAGGAGAGCATTGACTTTCGCTTCTCCGCCGATCATGGCTGCTAGCAACCGGGGCATGGAGTTAGGTAAGCCGGGCCGCAGCATGCAAGCTTGAGGGCGCATCTGGACAAAGGGTGGCGGACGGAACAAGCGGGCTGGGCTGGGCTGGGCAAAAGGCTTTGAATTTGGAAGTTTTCCCAGGTTCCAGATGTGCCAGAGAGGTTTCTCCCTTCTGCTGGTCGAGCGCAATGTCGGTTGTAGACCAGCGGTTCTGGGAGATGAACCGGGGCCTCTGAAAACGTCTGAAATGCATGCTCTTAATAATTAATCTTAATCATCATTTCTTCTATGCAGGGATGGGCAAATGTGGCCTTTTTACAACCTGTGGACTTCAACTCCCAGAATTCCTGAGACAGCCTGGCTGTCTCAGGAATTCTGGGAGTTGAAGTCCACAGGTTGTAAAAGGGCCACATTTGCCCACCCCTGTTCTATGGGGCCAATTTGTTTAGCCGAAACCACTATTCCCAGGAAAGGAACTGGGCATGAAAGCCTACCAGTCAGTTGTTGGAGCAAATAAGAGAGCAGTTCCTTTTTGTCTATGGAGATCGTCGGTTATCCAAGTCACAGTTTGGTCCCAAAGGTTTGTTTTTTTTTAATAAGGTACTGGACTTCCTTGGTTGTTTGTTTTTTCTTCGAAAACGTTTTGCTTCTCATTCAAGAAGCATCTTTGGTACTGAAGAAGCGATTCATCTGTAGAGATTCTCAGTCATCCAGGTCATGGTTGTCCCAAAAGTGCTTTTTCAGGAGGCAACTGGACTTGCATGTTTTTTCTTCGAAGACCTTTTGCTTCTCATCCAAGAAGCTTCTTCAGTTTCCCCACTATCCTGTCAGAGCTGAAGAAGCTTCTTGGATGAGAAGCAAAACGTTTTCAAAGAAAAGAAAAGAAAATCCTGTGGCCTTTTGGAAAAACACCTTTGGGACCAGAACAGTTCCTTAAATTGCACATACAGCGCACAATAGTTGCTTTTCTCCCCGTTCGGTTCGTGCCTTGGCTTTTTTGATTAGTGTTAATAGAAAGAAATATGACAGTGCCCTCCCACCTTGAAGGAGTTTAAAGGACACAGTACAGGGTTCATATTCTGCAGGAAGAAACAACAAGCATGTAAGTGCCAGAAGTTTGCTTATTCGTTTACTTGATTTATAGCTGGGGTTTTAAAACTTGGCAACTTTAAGATATATGGACTTCAATTCCCACAATTCCCCAGCTAGTTAGCTAGCTAGCTGGGGAATGGCTGGCTGGGGAATTCTGGGAGTTGAAATCCACATATCTTGCAGTTGCCAAGTTTGAGAAAAACACTGATTTATAAGGCTTAAGCGATCCGAGGGAGCTTACAGGAGTGTTCAAAACATACAACCACTCAAACAACAACAGTGCAGGGGAAGATAAAAACTGAAATTCAAACACTTCGGTGGATTCACAATTCATTCTGGGTCAAGCATCTACTGCATGTTTTTAAGGCCTCAATCCAAGATGAATTTACAATGGCCATGGTAATTATTGGTATTTATATATTTAGACACCCCCATCCCCAAACTTGAGGTAATTCTGGGAGGTTTATATTTTAAAAGAAAGGAAACAACATCAAAAACCATCTTTAATGGCCAGCAGAAAAAAAATCCAGACAGCTCAGAAACCTATGGGGACTCACAACCACTGAATGGCAAATTTTCAAAAACATTGAGATCGCTGGAGTGACTGCAGTCTAACTCAGCAAAAAGGTGCTAAATCATACTTGACAAATCTCATATCAGATGATAGAACCAGTATTACTAAAGATGGTTGGAAGGTTGTGGGAAAAGAAATATAATCCCAGCTATTAGCAAACATTGGCAGCCAAGATATTTCAAAGGATCTAGGCCTGCAGATGAAAAATCGTTGTGGCTGTGGTTCTCCAAGGTACAGATAGTCCTCAATGTATTACCGGTCCTTTAAAGCAGGGGTCTCCAACCTTGGCAACTTTAAGACTTGTGGACTTCAACTCCCAGAGTTCAATTCCACAAGTCCACAAGTCTTAAAGTTGCCAAGGTTGGAGACCCCTGCTTTAGAGACCATTTGTGGTTACAACAGACAACCCCCTCCCCAGCATTTACAACTTGGTTCCAAAACTTTTGCAAAGTCATCTGAGCTCATGTTGGGCACTTGGCAACTAGGCCTTATTTATGCCTGTTTGTAGCATCCTGCAGTCATGTGACCATGTTTGCCAAAAAACACATTTGCTTTTAATTTTTTGGCAAAAGCAGCCCATAATGAACAATGGGTTCACTTTATGATTACAGAATCCATGATGGTCGTAAGTGGAGCACTACCAGTAGAAGAATTTAAGTATTTCCTACTTCATAATTTGGGGAAAATGTTTCTTGGGAACATTTTTATTTATTTATTTTATTTATTTATTTCAATTTATATACCGCCCTTCTCCCCGGGAGGGGGACTCAGGGCGGTGAACAACCAAATTAAAACACATATAATACAAATATTAAAAGGATTTAAAATTAGATTAAATCGATTGGCGTTCCAAAATAAAAGTCTTGAGACCCTGTTAAAATACCCAATTTAAAACCCCAGAGATTAATAGTACCAAAAATTTTAAAACCCCATTAAAATCAATCAAGCAAGGCCGGCTTGTTGGAATAAATAAGTCTTAAGGGCTTTTCGGAAAGCACGGAGGTCCGGGATCAAACGAATTTCAGGAGGCAGCTCGTTCCATAGGATGGGTGCCCCCACAGAGAAGGCTCTCCCCCTGGGGGCCGCCAGCTGACATTGTTGAAATGTTGTTTTAAACTGCCTAAGAAAATAAATATCTTATTAGAGTTTGGATTTGATCTCCAGAAAATATCAGGCACAAGTTACCAAGAACAGGAGTAGAGTTCAAAGATAAAAAAAATTCTTATGTGCTACCTATATACAAGAATTTGATTTACTAATAGTCAGGATGAATTTTCATTAGATAAGGGTCAGTGGAATTCACGGGAGGCTGGTCTTAGGTGGGAATGCAAGGATTCCAAACGGTATATCACAGAAGTGGGTACACCCCCTCACGTTTTGTAAATATTTAAGTACCGTATTTTTCAGACTATAAGACACACCAAGATTTTGAAGAGGTAAGTAAGAATAAAAAAAGTTTTTGCCCTCCCCAGCAGTCAGGAGCACTCTGCAGGCCTCCCAAATCCTCTGCGCACCCTGTTTTTTGCAAAAATGGACAAAAAATTAGCCATTTTTTGCCCGTATTTGTGAAAAACGAGGCGCACAGAGGGTTTGGGAGGCCTGCAGAGTGCTCCTGGGGGTTGAAGGAGGGAAAAAACACCTGTGTTTTGGTGAAAAATGGGCCCGTTTTGGTGAAAAATGGGGTGCACAGTGGGTTTGGGAAGCTTGCAGAGTGCTCCTGGGGGCTAGGGGTTGGCAAAAATGCCCCAGTTTTTGCAAAAGCAGGCGAAAAACAGCTGTTTTTCGCAAAAATGGAACAAGCGGATCGGGGCTTCAGGAGGCCTAAAATGGCTATATTTGGTGTATAAGACGCACCAACATTTCCACACTCTTTTAGGGGGGGAAAAGGTGCGTCTTATTCTCTGAAAAATACAGTATATCTTTTCATGTGACAACACTGAAGAAATGACACTTAGCTACAATGTAAAGTAGTGAGTATGCAGCTTGTATAACGGTGTAAATGTGCTGTCCCCTCAAAATAATGCAACACACAGCCATTAATGTCTAAACTGTGGGCAACAAAAGGGAGTACACCCGTAAGCTATAATGTCCAAATGGGGCCCAAGTAGCCCTTTTCCCTCCCTGGTGTCATATGACTTGTTAGTGTTACAAGGTCTCAGTTGTGAAGGGGGAGCAGGTGTTTTAAATTTGGTATTATCGCTCTCACTCTCTCATACTGGTCAATGGAAGTTCAACACGGCACCTCATGGCAATGAACTCTTTGAGGATCTGAAAAAAACGAATTGTTACTCTACATAAAGATGGCCTAGAACCTAAGGCTTGCGTGCCACAGGTTGCACATGGAGCCATATCTGTGGGCACACAAGCGTAGCCCTAGCTCAGCTCCAGCGTGCATGCGCGTGCCAGCCAACTGATTTTTGGGCCTTCTGGGCCCACCAGAAGTCAGGAAACAGGCTGTTCCCGGCCTCCGGAGGGCCTCTGCTGGGGGTGGGGAAGGCTGTTTTTGCCCTCCCCAGGCTCCTAGAAAGCCTCTGGAGCCTAGGAACGGCAAAAAACAGGCCTACCGGGCCACATGCCATCGCATGCCAAAAGCGGGGGGGTTGCACACACGTGGGGGGCAGGGCCAGTGCTGTGGAGTCAGAGTCGGAGTCGAGGAGTTGGAGTTGGAGTTGGAGGAAATTTTGGGTACCTGGAGTCGGAGTCGGAAATACAAAAAACTGAGGAGCCGGAGTCGGAGTCGGAACATTTATCTCCCAACTCCACAGCCCTGGGCAGGGCGCATTGAATTATGGGTGTGGGCACACGAGCGTGACCACCCCGTGCTCCCCCTGCTTTTGGCACACAATGGCAAAAAGGTTACCATCACTGGCCTAGGTTATAAGAAGGTTGCCAAGCCCCTGAAACTGAGCTGCCGCACGGTGGCCAAGACCATACAGCGGTTTAACAGGACAGGTTGCACTCAGAACAGGCCTCGCCGTGGTGGACCAAAGAAGTTGAGTCCCCGTGCTCAGCATCATATCCAGAGGTTGGCTTTGGGAAATAGACACATGAGTGCTGCCAGCAGTTTAGACAATAATGGCTGTGTGCTGCGTTATTTTGAAGGGGCAGCACATTTACACCATTATACAAGCTGTGTACTCACTACTTTACATTGTAGCCAAGTGTCATTTCTTCAGTGTTGTCACATGAAAAGATATATTTAAATGTTTACAAAATGTGAGGGAATATACTCACTTCTGTGATATACCGTCTTTAACTCTGCCTTTGGATTCAACCTACACAAAATGCTCTTTTGAAGAGTATGGATGGAGCCCCTTTAAAACAGCCACATCTTTTCCCAGCATCACAACTACAGAGGGCAGCTGTGCAACCCTGGCAGTGTTGCTGTTTAGGAGGTTGTAGAAAGGTGCTGTGTTTATGCTTTCTAGCCCTCTCGAAGGCCTTTTAGAAGTCCAGATCCAAAACCTTGCAGTGCACTTGTTCTAGCGCGATTTTGGTTTTCGCTTAGCACCATATATGCCAATTGGACTCAAGGCCGAATATATTGAGGGTCCTGGAATCCGGCAAGATTGCATTTTCCAGAGAAACGACCGAATACAGTTTTGAAGAGCAAAGCTTTGGAACGTATCTTCAGATGAAACAAAGCAGATTTCCATCCCCCATTCACACACACACCCTCTCAGAGGGAGGATTAAAGAAAGTTGGCTAATTATCTGTAGTTTAACTACTTTAATTACTTTGATCCCTGAAGCCCCATGAATATTTGATTGGAACAGATGACATATTAAAAATGGTATTATTAACACTCCCAGGTTTAATGAATTGAAACGTCTTTGTCTTTCAGCAGACATTCAAGATGATTCAAACCTGTTCCTTCCCAGGCGTGCAATCCAGTTTTCCTTTTTAGAGCCGGTGGAATATTTATTTATATTCTGTCTTTCCTTCAGGAGCCCAAGATGGCATGCACGGGGCTTGTATTGCCATTACCACCCCACCCCAAAATAGCAACTTTATGAAGTTAGACTGGGAAAGAGAGAGAGAGGAGCTGGCCTAAAGTCACTGGGATGTAAATTGATAAGAATAAAAATAATAAATATGCACAGGCCCTCCATTTTTAATTATGGTGCGTCATCTACAGCAGTGTTTCTCAGCCTCAGGAATTTTAAGATGCACAGCTTCAACTCAATTCAGCCAATGATGGCTGAATTCTCCAGCCATCATTGGATAAGGAAGAACTTACTACAGATATTGGGACTCCAGAAAGAGTGCAGAGAAGAGCAACAAAGATGATTAGGGGACTGGAGGCTAAAACATAAAGAACGGTTGCTGGAACTGGGTATGTCTAGTTTAATGAAAAGAAGGACTAGGGGAGACATGATAGCAATGTTCCAATATCTCAGGGGTTGCCACAAAGAAGAGGGAGTCAAGCTATTCTCCAAAGCACCTGAGGGCAGGACAAGAAGCAATGGGTGGAAACTAATCAAGGGGAGAAGCAATTTAGAACTAAGCAGAAATTTCCCAACAGTTAGAACAATTAATGGAACAACTTGCCTTCAGAAGTTGCAAGTGCTCCATCACTGGAGGCTTTAAAAAGAGACTGGACTTAACGTCATAGGATTTCCTGTTTGAACAGGGGTTGGACTAGAAGACCTCCAAGGACCCTTCGAACTCTGTTATTCTGTTTGCAATCAAGTGATGATGGCAATAGTACAAAACAAAGAAGTTTTTAAATTCATATTTATTATGTTTTAATTTTTCTCCAATCTGATCACTTCCAATAAAAGTTAAATGACACAGGTGATAGTTGCTGATAATATGAAAGAAGAAGACCTAAAGAATTATAGATCTAAAATTGGACCAGTGTCCAAGACTGTTCCTCCTATCTCCCCTTCAGATTCTGTTCTTCCCAAAATTGCTTTTGAACATAAATGGCAATGGAAGTAAATCGGGGGTGAAATGTAAAATTTGTTACTACCAGTTCTGTGGGCGTGGCTTGGTGGGGGGAGGGTAATGTGACTGGGTGGGTGTGGCCAACTTTTTTTTTTTTAACTTTTCTAAGCATTTTTTCTAATGCTTTGAAAAGCCTCTGCCAATCAGGCAACTCAGCTGGGATCGTCAGAGACTTTTCAAAGCATTTTTTTTACCACCTCTTCGACCAAGAGGTTGCAGAAAAAAATGCTTTGAAAAGCCTCTGACGATCCCAGCTGAGCCGCATGATCATCAGAGGCTTTTTTTTTTTTACTTTTAAAAGCATTTTTTCGTCGGAAGAGGTTGTAAAAGAAATGCTTTGAAAAGTTTTTTAAAAAAGCCTCTGATGATCGTGTAGCTCAGCTGGGCATGATGGGGGACGGGAGCGCAGGGATTTTTGCTACCGGTTCTCCGAACCACCCACCGCCATCACTACTGGATTGGGTGATCCAGTCCGAACCAGGAACATTTCATCCCTGAAGTAAATGGATGTTTTTTTCCCCCCTCTAGATCTCACATGGCTTGCACGGGTTCGGGTGAATCACCCAGCTGTTTTAAAGCGGGCAGCGCAGATTGAAACGCAACGGGCCATGAAAAAGAATTGGCAGGTGAGAATTCCCCTGTTCTTAGGTTTCCAAAAGAGACATTATTCTCCTGTGAATTTTAGCACCGTCTTTTGTTCGTGATGTTTGCTGCTTTTGTCATCAAAATTCAACAGTGAGAATGGGCCAGTGAAAGATGATACGTTTATCCGACTCAATTTCAGATTTGGAAGGCCACAAAGAACAGCTAAAATACAAATATTGTTTAAGACAGGGGTCCTCTGTCACGGTTCCGAGTAATGTATCCACCTAAAGCAGAACTCCGAGGCAGGTAGATTCCCCAAAAGAACATGTTTATTGGACTCACCTTATCGGCACAGCTAGTGAAAACCAGCTCTTAAACGTTCCCGCGGGTTCCCCCCTTATTTAAAGAGCAAGTCACGGGAGTTCACTCCGTTATGCGGCGCTAGGGATTTGAACCACTGAACTGCCAACCTTTTGATCGACAAGCTCAGCGTCTTAGTCACTGAGCCACCGCGTCCGTTTTAGTGATTCATTTAACAACAACCAAAAGATCATAAAATCCGGACATAATGCATTTAACAAAGGCCTTGCTTAGCATCAGAAATTCTGGACCCGAATATGATCATAAGTCAAAACAGAAAAAAGAATTGCATCCTTTTAATAATGATGTGGAGTAGGGGAATAAGCTAATCTCTTTTTCTGCTTTCAGTGGTGGGTTGATACCAATAAATATACAAGGTACCCAATGATGTTGGCATATACATGTCTGAATTAATTTGACCATTGTTTATGCAAAGCCAATAGTTAACTACTGCACTTAATTTGTGACTTGTTTAAAATCAAAGGCAGGCAGGTTAGAAGAAGGAGAAATACAGATAGACTTACAACAGTTCATTTAATAACTATTCAAAGTTACAATGGGACTGAAAAAATGTGACTTGTAATTATTTTTCACACTTAAGACTGCTGCAGCATCATGATCAAAATTGAGACGCCTGACAACTGATTATATTTATGACCATTGCTTTGTCCTAAAGGGGATCATGTGATCCCCTTTTGTGAACTTCTGACAAGCAGAGTCAATAGGAAAGCTAGATTCACTTAACAGCCAGGTTACTAACTTATCAACTGCAGTGGTTCACTTAACTGAGACAAGAAAGGTCATAAAATGGGGCAAAATTCACTTAACAAATGTCTCACTTAGCAACAGAAATTTTGGGCACAATTGTAGTTATAAGTCGAGGACTGTTGTGACCTAGGTTTACTGAGTCATTAAAACACACGAGTAGTCCCAACAGTGGGACTACTCTTTTATTGCAACAGTGGTGAATTATTTTCATTCACAGCTGAGTCCCAATTAGTTGCAAAAAGTCCTTCGGGAGAAGTCCTTCGGGATAATCACCAACTTTTATCTCCCTTGACAGGCTGCCAAAGACCTACTTGGCAAAGCCACACAGAGTCCAGAATCAAACAGAGATGCCAACTGGGAACAGAATTAACAACGTTGCTTTCCTGCAAAGGGCCCACGTGCCTTTGCTCCTCTTTTAAGCCTTATGGGAGGGGCCAATCATCTCCAGGTCTTACTCCTGAGTCATCCCTTTTGTTTTAACTGTTCTTGCCTTCCGGGAGCTCTGCATATGTGCGCACTAGGAACAGGCTCCTCCTGTTCCTCTGCCTCTCTGCTGTCCAACTCTGGAGGCTCCCGAGTCCGCGCATAACTCCCAGATGGCCGTGGCCTCATCTCTGTCTCTGACGCAGAGCCCTCTTCTGGGCCTTCCCCAGACTCCAGGACTGGCCCATGTTCCTCCCCAGCCTTCTCACTCTCCGACTCCGCTGCCAGCTCTGCAGGCTGCTGGCAGACCACAACAAGGACTGCCGGTGTAACAGATTAGAGACTGCTGTTGGACTAGGACTGGGGTGATATCCATGTTTGTGTCTATTCTTGACTTTGAATCATCAAGACTTTGAATCACAACTCACAGTTGTGGTGTTTTGGAGATATAAACAACGGAAGCTACCATGCAACCTATGGTTGTTTCTGTGGTTTATCTGGGCTGTGAGAAATCTTAACAACATCAGATGGCAGCAAAACACATAGAAAACTCTTTGCTGCCCTCTATTGGTCATCTGCAGTTACTCTAATCAAGGGTCCAAGCACAATTACCAGGTAGTCCTCGAATTACGCATACAGACAAGCCCCAAACTTCCGTTGCTAAGCAAGAGAATTTTTAAGTGAGTTTTGCTCCATTTTACAAGCTTTCTTGCCACAGTTATTAAGTGAATCACTGCAGCTGTTAAACTAGCCACACGGTTGTGAAGTGAATCTGGCTTCCCCGCTGAACTTTGCTTGTCCGAAAGCTGCAAAAGGTGATGCCGCATATGAATGCGCTGTTTAAAAGAGATTATAAATACATGCCAGTTGCCAAGCGCCTGATTTTTGATCACGATGCTGCAACAATCTTAAGTGTGAAAAACAGTTACAAGTCACATTTTTCAGTCCCATTGTAACTTCAAATGTTCACTGAATGCACGGTTGTTAAGTCAAGCTCTATATGCACCAACCATGTAGTTCAATTGCAAGGACATTTTTTGATCATGTTGGCATGTGTGTTTTTAAAATGAAGGCAGCTTGGCTTTTGAAAGCCGTCACCTGCATAGACCTCACCACCCTTTCTGGAGATGACACCCCACGCAGTGTTCACCGATTGTGCCACAAAGCCAAACATCCCATCCGAGAGGATTTGTTACAAGCCTTGAAAATGCACGATAAAGGTACATTGTGCTTATGAAACCTTGCTTCTATCCAGAGGTGAAATGTAAAATTTGTTACTATCGGTTCTGCTTGGTGGGGGGGGGGGGGGGGTTTTAATGTGACTGGGTAGGCGTGGCCAACTTTTTTTTTATTTTATTTTTTTTAAAAAAATATTTACATTTATGGTTAAAAAAAGACAACAACACATCAAACAAATAACAAAACAAGACAACAAAATAAAGAACACAAATACATATAAATATTTATGGTTGTCAAAAAAATGCTTTTAAAAGAAAAGCATTTTTGGCCGAAGAAAAAATGCTTTTAAAAGTGTAAAAAAAAGCCTCTGATGATCACGTGGCTTAGCTGGGCATGGGGGGTGGGTGGGTAGGGATTTTTGCTACTGGTTCTCCAAACCACCCGCCGCCATTGCTACCAGATCAGACGATCCAGTCCGAACTGGGAGCATTTCACCCCTGCTTCTATCTGGGTAAAGTGTACTGACAATTTTGAATGTCATTGTCCTTCATCAGACAAAGAGAAACAAGCTGAGTAGATAAAGCTAAGTTGGCAATGTGAAAGGTAATGTGAAAATGGAAGGAAAAAAAAGGAAAAGCATATTGCAAATTCAACAGCACCAGAACAATTGACCCAAGACCAGGGGTATCAAACTCGAGGCCCGTGGACCGCATCTATTCCATGGGGTGCTTATACCTCACCCTCAGGCCAGGCTGGAAATATCAAAGGACCGGCCCGTAGTGCCTCTGCCAGCCAAAACAGACTACAGGGGGGCTGTGTGCACCTCCTCAGCCCATTTTCGGCCTCCACTGCCCCCTGCAGCACCCTGGCCAGCTGAAAACGGGCCGTGGGGGGCTTGCGAGGGCCCCGCGTGACCCCACTGCACCATGTTTTGGCTAGCAGGGTGCTGCACGAAGTGTCCATCCCGTCCTGTCCTGTTCCATCCTGCTCCCCTCCCCTCCGCCAGCCCGCAGAGGAGAACTACAATGCTGATCCGGCCCTCGAAGAAATTCAGTTTGACACCCCTGTCCAAGAGGATCAAAAGTCTTCTTCAAAAACAAAACGAGAAAAAAAAAACAAAAAAATGGCAGGAAGATTGCTTGGTTTTGCTTTTTTTCCTATGGCTTCCTCCAACACTTTCAAGTGCTGGACGAGGCTAAGTGGAAGCTGGGAGAATAAGCAAAGCACTTGATCAAGGTAAATGGTGTTCTTTCTTGTCAGGTAATGGAAATCGCATTAAGGAACATTAGAACTGCTTTGCACAGGCTTACAGTGGATCAATCCCAGCAGTGTGGCATAATCACTCTTCAAGCCATTCCCCTGGCAAGAAAAATTCCCAATGCTTGAGGTCCTGATAAATCTCACACATTACCGATATTGCCAAGAATAAAATAAAAATGGAATGGAATGGAATGGAATGGAATGGAATGGAATGGAATGGAATGGAATGGAATGGAATGGAATGGAATAGAATAGAATAGAATAGAATAGAATAGAATAGAATAGAATAGAATAGAATAGAATAGAATAGAATAACAGGAGAAATAGAAATAATAATAACTTTATTGTTACTTTGAATGTACACTAATGGGCATATATTAAAGTGAAAACTGAAATTGTTCTTAAGCCTCTAAAGTCATGGGAATTATCCTCTGGATTTTAGCTTAAGTTATGGCCATGATAGGACAGGCTTGGTCATGTGAGTTAATATTCCAATTACCGACTTGCACGTTGAACAGATACACATAGGGGGTTTTTTGTTTTGTTTTGTTTTGTTTTGTCTATGGAGATTCTCAGTCATTCAGGTCATGGTTGCCCCAAAAGTGCTGTTATTTTTTGAAGAGGCAACTGGACTTTCTTGTTTTTCTTTGAAGATGTTTCGCTTCTCATCCAAGAAGCTTCTTCAGCTCTGACTAGATGGCGGGGAACTTTTTTTGTGTGAGAACATCTGAATGATCTCCAAAATTCCCCCCCTCTTCCAAAATAATGTTTAACTTTACTGCCTTTACAATAGTTGGGAGATTACTTTGAAAGGCAAATTAAATGCTAGGGTCTCCTTCCCAGGACAGATTGCTTGATCGTGAACTCTCATAATCCCTACGTGGCTGGGGATTTGGGTGGTTGAAGTCAATCCATGCAGAGTGCAAAATTAGGAAAGGCTCGATTGGCGTGAACTAGGTTAGTGGACAAAGAGTCAGATGAAGATAACAGAGGGGTCCTTGGGACTTCGTGAGCTTGGTGGTTTTCTTGCAGACATTTCAAACTGCATTACTGTTTGGTTTGGTGGCTGCAGTGCCTCAGATAGAAAGTCCATACAGAGAAAGGTAAGGACAGCCGAGAAGATTATAGGAAGCTCGGCTCCCATTATTTAGGATACTGCTTATAAACGCCATGTGCTTAGCGCTCAAAGCATTGTTAGAGACCCCACACATCCACTTTACGGTCTATTTCTGTTGCTCCTCTCTGGGAGGAGGTTTCAAAGTATCTCTAGCAGAACTACCAGATTCTGTAACAGCTTTGTTCCCTATACCATCCGTCTGGTAAACTCTCAAGACTAGTTTTTCTTGCCATGTACTTTTATACATCTGAACTAGATTGTATTGTTTCTCTGTGTCATATAATATATGTGGGTGTCTGTCTGTCTGTCTGTCTGTCTGTCTGTCTGTCTATCTATCTATCTATCTATCTATCTATCTATCTATCTATCCATCCATCCATCCATCCATCCATCCATCCATCCATCCATCCATCCTTCCTTCCTTCCTTCCTTCCATCCATATTTTTGTCATGTTTATTTAGTGTATATTGGAGGGGGTGGCCCTTTGAGATCTGTATCAGGGGTGGGTTTCTACCGGTTCACCCTGGTTTGGGCAAACCAGTAGCAGCGGCCGGAGGCTCCGCCCACCTGCCCAGACGTCATCAAAAATGCTCTGCGCATACGCAGAAGCGCCACACACTCGTGAAGTGCACATGCGCCCCAGTAGCAAATCAGTAGCTCTGGGATTTGAATCCCATCTCTGATCTGTATGTAAAGAAATTTCATTTTAATGTATGCCAATTAGTGTGACAATAAAGTCACTTTGGGTAAGTCATTATCCAGACTAGACAACATCATCAGTGCTCAAGCAATGCTTGAGCTCTGGTGATCTTACCTATTTTGGGTAATGAAACATCCACAGGAAAACAGACAAGCTCAGAGAGCAGCAAGAACCTTGCATTTCAACACTGAGCTACAAATATCCTCCTTTATTGAGCATAACAGAGTCTTGATGATGGTTCCTTTCCAGGCATCACCACAGCAGCCGTTTGTGTCTATCCGGCTAGAGTAGCCGATGCAGTTAAAGCTCTCAAATCTGCTGGCTGCGACATCCCAGTAGCTTCAGGTAAGCTCTCCGCCTGAATTTCCAGAGAGGCGATTCACAATCCAATGCTCATTTTATTTATTCGTTCATTAAAGATTCTGTCTTGTTCTTGACTGATGAACAGTCCAGGGATGGGTTGTAAATTTTTTTACTACCGGTTCTGTGGGCGTGGCTTATTTTGTGGGCATGGCTTGATGGTCATGTGACAATTCTTTAAGATTTAGCAGAGGTACTGGTCTACCAGGCTTTTAACTGCTTGCAGAGCTGTACCAGTCTACCCATTTATTTTTGCAGGCACTGGTCTACTTATTTTTTTTTGCAGGCACCGGTCTACTCATTCGTTTTTGGAGGCAATGGCCTACTCATTTGTTTTTGCAGGCACTGGTCTAACCATTTGCTTTTGGAGGCACCGGTCTACTCATTTGTTTTTGGAGGCACCGGTCTACCACTTTTAACACTGATCAGATATAGGGTGGCCCTTTGAAGCCCCAGGGCAAGAGTTTAAACAGTTTTTTTCCTTCTAGCCAATCAGCTGGGACTCAGGAGGCAGCAATAGATTGGGAGCGGGGGCAAATAAAAGGTAAGAATAGCGTGCAGGGGGGGGGCAGAACCGGTTTGGTGACATCATATCGTCACCACTACCCACTCGGTGGAACCAGGCCGAACCGGGAGGAACCCACCACTGGAACAGTACCAACCTTGATACAGTTCTGCATTAAAAAGAAAAGTTGGTCCCTAACAAACTATGATCAAAATGAATGAAATGAAATGAGATGCACAGATAGTCCTCAACTTACAACCACAATTGAGCCCAAAATTTAATGTTGCTAATCAAGACATACGTTAAGTGAGTTTTACCCCATTTTACGAGTTTTTTTGACACAATTGTTAAGTGAATCACTGCAATTGTTAAGTTAGTAACACGGCCGTTAAATGAATCTGGTTTCCCCATTGACTTTGCTCGTTAGAAGATCACAAAAGGGGATCACATGATCACAGGACCCTGCAACCAGCAGGCCCTCTCCAGGTGGCCAGACCCGATGGTCAGATTTGCTGGTGTCAAATTATTCATGATATATCTGGATGATAGCTGTTTACAGGACTGCCTTCTGCCACCGATTGCCTCCCCCTGACCGATACGCTCCCACAGAGAGGGCCTCCTCAGGGTGCCGTCGGCCAAACAATGTTGACTGGCAGTCCCCTGGGGGAGAGCCTTCTCTGTGGGGGCCCCTGTCCTTTGGAACGAACTGTCCCAGGATATATGAAGGATCCCCGACCTCCGCACCTTCCGGCGTGCTTTGAAGACCCTTTTATTCCATCAAGCCGGGCTGACAGAATAATTTGATTTAATTGGGCTTTGTAAATAATGTTTAATTTGGGGTTTTAAATAACAGCCAAGGGATTGAATTATTTTAATTGGCTTTTAATTTTTATGTGTTACTGTTTTTTAGTATGGCTGTGCACCGCCCTGAGTCCTTCGGGAGAAGGGCGGTATAGAAATACAATAAACTAAACGTAACGTAACATTCAGCTCATGCTACTTTTTGCATGAAACAGCAGTGCTATATATATTTTTCTTCACTACTGAGGCAGAGGTTGGGTTTCAGCAGGTTCTGACCAGTTCTGGAGAACCAGTAGCGGAAATTTTGAGTAGTTCGGAGAACCAATTATAAAAATTTTGACTGGCCCCGCCCCCATCTAGTCTCTGCCTCCTGAGTCCCAGCTGATCGGGAGGAAATGGGGATTTTGCAGGAATCTTCTCCTGAAGTAGGGTGGGAATGGAGATTTTATAGTATCCTTCTCCTGCCATGCCCACCAAACCACGCCCATCAAGCCATGCCAACAGAACCGGTAGTAAAAAATTTGAAACCCATCACTGTACTGAGGCCAATGTTATTGGATGCTTACTCAGCAACAATTCAGTCATGGACAAATTTAACTTGGGCTTGATTTGCTCCGAATGAAGGCAAAGTTGCATCTCCCAAAGATAAAGTTGCAGGATCAAATCTGGGTCGGTCACCAGGACCAGACTTTCAGACTCGTGCTGGAGCCCATCTTCAGGGAACTTCTCCCTCACCAGAATGTGGTGAACTGCTCCAGAATTGCTCCATTGGGATCCTCACAGAGACTCCAAACACTACTTCAGAACGTTCATACCATTTCCAGTTTGGTCAAGGAGGGTTGATGTATTGATGCTATCTTACTATGAACCAACGGTTGACATCCCATAATGGTTTCACGTTAAGCTAACATGTTAAACATCTAACCTTTGGAGTCCCACTTGGACTTTACCATTCCCTGCATTGATTGAGGCTGCCTACTCAAGTAGCGGTCAAACCATTGTAAAATAGTGTTGCAATTCTGGTAGCCTGGAAGGATACCATGACTGATGGAATGGAAAGCTGCTGAGAAGTGTAATAAAAGTCCTACATCTAACTCCTGATATAGAATATTGCCACTATTTTAATGTCCATGATGTATTTAACGGATTTTGTTTTTTCTTTTCTTAGTGGCAGCTGGATTCCCAGCAGGACAGACGCCTCTAAAAACCCGTTTAGAGGAGATCCAGCTAGCTGTGGAAGATGGGGCCAAAGAGATTGATATTGTCATTAATCGAACCTTAGTATTGACAGGCCAATGGGAAGGTGAGCATCTGCATAGACCTAAAATCAAGGTTCTAGGGAAGACTCTCTTCATTCCCTTCCTCCTCCCCGCGGAATAAACCAGTCAAGAAACTCAGCCATGGTGGCACAGTGCCTGCTTTGGAAATAGCCTTGTTTTCCTAGGTAGTGACTACATTTTGGGCAGAAAGAGAGACTTGTGGGCTCTTAGGAAAATAACACAGGCATTTTGCTGGCGGTAATGTACCAAGAGTTTGCAATCCTATCCAGCGTGTTCAAAACTTCCAAGCGATTCTTCAGCAATTTTGAACCTCCTTGTCAGGCCTGGAAGCCATCTTTTACACTAGTCCTTCAGGCCTGCCACATTTTCTACTGTGGGAAAATGGGAGGGGGGATTATACGGAGTAGGGGAGATATATAGTCAAAATAACATTCCTTTTTCAGACAGTCAAGGACGTCTTTCCCTGGCACCTGGAGTCGGGTGATTGGGAGGCATCTCCAGTTGGGATGGTCCCCTATTGGGCCATGTGATGGACATGTGGGTGCTGGGCAGGGACTTGAACTTTCATTTGGGTGGGAGAAAACCTGGAAACTTTTAGATTCAGGTTTTCCAAGTTGTGCCAATATGACATCTCTAATAAAATGGAACTTTGAGGAATCTCGAGCCTCAGAGACTTCTGTCGTTGGGGGTGTTACTTGGAAGCCTGACACTCCTTTTTTGCACGCTGGTAGGTGGTTGCCTTTTTTTAAAACCTAAATTTGTTTACGGCTGTTATAAATTTTGAAAAAACATCTCTAGATATTGGGTTTTTTTTAAAAAAAAAAAAACCAAAACCGAACCCTTTCTGCAAAGCTATTTTGTGAAAATTCAATCCATCCTCACTTTTCCCTAAATTAAGAGCAGGGGTGGGGGTGGGTGGGAAAAGAAAACTACGTGGGGTGCTAGTGCTCTAATTATTTGCAACAGAATTGTTAAAAAGAATTCAAAAGAGGGGTGTTTTTTTTTTTTTGTTTAGGTGGTGTGTCATGTTAAAAAAATAAAGTGTACTGGATTCTTGACAACAAAATCTGTATTTTCTAATTGGTTTTCACAGAATTTCAGGGCATGTGTGGTACTGTTTAGATTGCTGTGGCTAGTTGTCTCCCCAGAATGCTATTAATTAGTAGATTTAATAGCATTTTCCTCTGCATAGTAATTGGGTTTTCCTTAATGTACCTTGAATGGATTGCCTGAAAGTGCTGACAGAACTCCAACAACTGGATTCCGTGTAGAGAAAAAAGGGATGCAATTAAACATCCTTGCATTAAAACACAACTCCCACTCCCCCCCCCCCCCCATTGTTTTGGCTGAATGATATAGTGCTGATAATCTCTACCTTTTTCATACAGCGTTTTTACTATGTTTGTTGGGCAAAAAGACTTCCAAAGTAGGTTGCAAAACTCAGCTCTTGTTTTCAAGGTAATATTTGTTGTGGCCCACCGGTGGCCAGCGGAACTGACAGCAGAGTTGAACAGTGAGGAGGTTGGGGAGGAACATGGGCCAATCCTGGCAGCTGGGGAAAGCTCGGACGAGGGCTCTGCATCAGAGGCAGAGAGGGAGTTAGACAGCAGCGAGGCAGAGGAAAAGCTGGAGTCTGTTCCCACTGCGTGCATGCGCAGAGCTGCCAGAAGACAAGAACAACTCAGAAAGCAGAGTCGACTTGGGAGTAAAGCCACACCTTGGAGGTGATTGGCCCCTCCCATAGGAAACAAAAGAGGAGCGAACAGGGAGTGGGCTTTTGCAGGAAACAATTCATTTGTTCTGTGACTCTGAGAGACGCTGTGCCAAGTTTTGCCTTGTCCTGCGTTTGGAAACTAGTTACCTGGTAGCTTTCTAAGTGAGATAAGGTCTGTGTTGATAAATATTCCTTTGAAAGACTGTTTGAACTGGCCTTGCCGACTATGAATGAAAGGAATTCACAGTTGTGTAAATAAAAGAGGTTTTGCCGGGACTCTGCTTCCTGCTTTCTAAGGGAGCCTAGGTCAGTACAATATTTAGAAGAAGGCAAGTGAGGAAAGAGGAGTGGGGAGGGCAGAAATTCATACAACCTATACTTTGGCATCCAAGTGGGAGAAATACAGATTGTCTTCAACTTAACGACCACAGACCAACATTTCTGATGCTAAGCAAGACATCTGTTAAGCGAGTTTTGCCTCATTTTACAACCTTTCCCGCTGCGGTTGTTCAGTGAATCACTGCTGTTGTAAAAGTTAGTAACACGGTTGTTAAGTGAATCCAGCTTCCGTATTGGCTTTGCTCATCAGAAGGTCACAAAAGGGGATCCGGAGACAGCAATCGTCATATATCTGAGTCAGTTGCCAAACTTCTGAATTTTGATCACATGATCATGGGGATGATGCAACAGTCTTAAGGACTGAAAACGGTCATAAGTTATTTTTTTAGTGCCATTGTAACTTCCGACGGTCACTAAATGAACTTCATAAGTTGAGGACTACATGTAGTTCAGCTTGCTTGGTGGAATTGCTCCAACTGAGTGTGATTTGAGAGAGGCAAAGGGCAAGTAATTTCTCAGCATAACTACCATATTTTTCGGACTATAAAACGCACTCCCCCCTCCAAAAGTGGGTGGAAATTTGTGTGTATCTTATAGACCGAATATGGGCTTGTTTTTGGCCTCCTGAGCCATTTTTGGTGAAAACAGGACACACGGCAGGTTCAGGGAGGGCGAAAACGGGACGCGCAGAGACCAAAAACTTGTTTTTCTTGTTTTTCTCCTCTAAATTTACCAGTAGGTGCATCTTATTGTCCAAAAAATACGGTATTTGCTTTGTTTGCAATTTGGAGCCTTAAAACAACTATTGGGTTTCCCTCTTTCTTTATCACTTTAATTGAAAATGTCTTGTAAATTGTTTTTTGAATATTAAGGATGACGATTTTTATTACATTGGCTGACTTTTCTCCAAACTGACATCGAAATAGGATTTACGTAAGTTTAAAAGTTAAAGAAAACTTTTTTTTAGTTAGAAATAAGCAGCAAAAGGGTGATCAGAATGTTAATTTTGGAAAGTTTTTAAACAGACTAGGGGGCCACGTAGACTGGACACAACATTTTGAAAAAAATAAGAATGCTTTCTGCAGTTCGTTTAAAATCTTATTAAAAGTATGTGAAGATTTTCAGTTTAAGTGCAAAAAGAGTTTTAAGAGTTACATTTTCTCTGGGAAAATGTTAGATTAGAGAAAAATTAGAGAATTAAATTAGAGAAATTTAGAGTTACATTAGAGAAAAAACATGGTAAGAGATTTTAAAGGTTGATTACCAGAAGCAACCAGAAAAAAAATTATAATTTATCATAATGTATTATTATAATTAATGGAGAAGATCGGCTAATAAGGAATGGGGAAAAATATTTTAACTCTGGAAAAATGCAAGGGATATTTGGCAGGGAAATATTCAGAAGTTTCTATTTAAGATTGTCTCTTACTATAAAAATAGGTTCAAAAGAGGAGAGAAAAGGAAACAAGTGAGACTCAGTCTGGTTTGGCATGGATATAAAATTGACAGGATGCAAGAATGATATCGACATAGATGTTATAAAGGTCTCACAAATTAAATCAATGTTTTAATAGCTAAAACGGACACACAAGTAATACATCAGAAGAGTGACTTTGAATATATTTCAATTCAAAAAAGTGACAGATAACTTTTTTATTTTGGACTTACAGAAGAGATATTTTACATCTCTGAAGGGGTTCCTGAGAAAAGACTAAAAAAGGAAAAAAAAAACATTTCTGGAACACTACTTAAAAGGAATAACCATCAAGACTTTTAAAAGTAAAAATAAAATATATAAAGTTACTTTCTTCAATCAAGGTTAAAATGTATTTGATGGGGGTTTTTTTCCAAGATAGCTTTTAATGAGTTTTTCTTGACCAGAATTAAATGATGAGGCTTTAAAGATTTGTCTATAGATAAGATATGATAAGAAAAGATTTTTTTTGTTGTATTTTTAGAGAAAGTGATAAGCTGTGGTATTAAAATGGCAAAAAAGTGTTAAACTTGTGAAGAAGTTTCTAAGAGGGATGAAGAAAAGATGATAAGAAATTAATTTGTGGGACGTGATTTGATGGGATTAAATTTCAATATGTTGTTTCTGGTAGCTCTTCATAGATTTTTTTTTTCTGATTAACCTTGAATGATGAGGCTTTAAAGATTTGTTTAGCAATATGAGATAAAATGTGAAGAAAAGGTTTTTTATATATATTTTTAGAAAAAAATGATAAATTAGCGTGTAAAATAAATGAAAGAAATATGAAATTGATTTACTTGTTTAAGATGTATTATTTCTGATAGCTCTTAATGGATTTTTGAGGATTAAGATTGAATGATGAGGATTCATGATTTGCTAATAGATAAAAAATGAGATGGAATGAAGAGATTTTTGGTTGAAATGCTTGACAGTGAGATGGGTGGCATCTAAATTTAATACTTAAAACTAAATAAATAAATAGAAAATTGAAGACAATGTCATTCGTCAGTTGGGTGTGCTTAAATTTCGATAGAGAAGAACTTGATGTTGCATTTAGTGGTTTTCACAGGAATGGCAAGTTTGAGGTTAGCAACATGGTTGTTAAGTGAATCTGGCTTCCCCGTGGACTTTATCACAAGATCACAAAATATGACCCTGGGATACTTCAACCTTTATAAATATGAACCAGTTGCCAAGCATCCAAATTTTGATCACATGACCATGGGGCTGTTGCAATGGTCGTAAGTGTGAAAATCGGTCATGAGTCACTTTTTTCAGGGCCATTGTAAAAACTTTGTTTTTTATTTTTTTAAAAAAAATTTTTTTTATTAATAATACAAAATTAAAAAAAACATTGGACATAGATACAACATCACTGGTTCCAAACATCTTCCGTCACTTTACAATAATATTAGTACTCATATAACATATAGTTCTTAAGCTTTGATCATTATTTAAACATAATATGATATGATATTAATACTTTTTCCCTTATTTCTGTATATTTATTTATTTATTTATATTTATATACCGCCCTTCTCCCTGGGGACTCAGGGCAGTGTACAGCCAAGTAAAAACATAGAGTACAAACATTAAAATACGATTAAAAAGATATATGTAAATTTGGCCCCGTAATTAAAAAACAGTAACAAACCAATTAAAACATTTCAAAGTGTTAAGCCAGCCCGGCTTGCTGAAAGAAGAGAGTTTTAAGGGCACGGCGGAAGGTACCGAAGTCTTGGATTCTCCTTATCTCTGGAGGCAGTTGGTTCCAGAGGGTAGGTACCCCCACAGAGAAGGCCCTCCCCCTTGGGGTCACCAGCCTACATTGTTTGGCTGATGGCACCCTGAGGAGGCCCTCTCTGGGGGAGCGCACGGGTCGGTGGGAGGTCATTGGTAGCAGCAGGCGGTCTCGAAGATAACTAGGTCCTATCTCTTAAACATATGTTAATCTATAGTAACATCTATATTTTTGTTCTAACACTATACATTTGTCTTGGCTACCCTCTTGTTATCTATTCAATCATAAAATTGTTCCCAGATTTTGTAGTACTTAGTTTCGCTTTTATCCTTGAGTTCCAAAGTGAGTCTGTCCATTTCTGTGCAGTTAAACATTTTCAGTAATATTTCCTCTTCAGTTGGAATATCTTTCTCTTTCCATTTTTGAGCATTTTTGCCGCTGTGAGTATATGCAGTAATAAATAATTTGTCTCTTTCTTGTATTTTCTTTCTGTAATTCCCAGTAAGAAAAATTCTGGTTTGACTTCTATATTTGTTGACAAAATTTCTTCCAGCCAGTTCTTTTTTAAATTCCAAAATTTTTGCGCCTTTGGGCATTCCCGCCACATGTGGTAATAATTCCCAACGGTCCCTCCACACCTCCAGCATATCAAGGATTTTCCCTTATTCATGCGTACTAATCTTCGGGGTGGGGAGGTGCCACCTATAGAACATCTTATAGAGGTTTTCCTTATAGGAAGTTGCTAGTGATTTTTAAATTTTTTTTCCCATAAACTTTGCCAATTGTCCAAATCGATATTGTGCCCAAAATACTTACCCCAAATTATCATTGCTTCTTTCGCCATTGTAAAAACTTTGAACGGTCACTAAATGTAAGTCGAGGACTAGCTGTAGAGAAGAAAGATTCTGAAAACATCTAATGCATTTTCTTTGCTTCCAAGTTAACTGCATTTGCGTATTTGCAGTTCAGAGAGTCCACTAAAAAGTTTATTTGTGATGGGTTGCGAATTAGAGAAGCGATCAGCTGCATTTTGAAAGGAATGGCCTTGACTGTTCATTTCCCTCCTTCAGACAAACACACACCCTCTCCATTTTCTTTTTACTTTTTTTTTTGAAAAAATAAAAAATAAAAGCTTTATAAAAAGCCTGTAGCAAAGTTGAGGGTCATGTTTGATGGAAAACCGTTGGGCTCACTGAGCAGCCTTTCAGCATTGAATGCAATTCTAAAATCACTGAAAATGTTAAGTACTCGAACGTATGTCCAATTATGCTCATCTTTAAGTTAAATCTGCTGTTACCTATTGTAGTGCATCTTCATAACACTTGAACTATAATTTGTCTAAGCCTGGGCTTTAACAATTATTGTAAGCGTTCTCTAATGGATTGGAATATAAAAGCAAGTTATTGTGAGCACCTTATCCATTTTTTTTTCTTTTAGGAATGGAGTCCTTGCACTGGAGTTACAAAAAGTCTTTTTTTTTTCTTTTTTGATGCTACCTGAGTTCTATTCATACTTTGGGTGAGGCCGGGGGAGGGGGGGAACCTAAAATTCTTGTGCGTTCCCCCCCCCCCCCCCAAGAGTATGCCATAAGCAATAGGAAAGGATAAGAGTTGTATGAGTCTTGGAATCTGGTCTTGGATCCTTCAGATACTTGAAGATCAGGGAAGTCCTATGATCCCTGTTGCCAAGGTTCAATCAAAGCCCACCCAGTATTTTCAATGATACACTGTCCTTGAAAAATGGAAATGGTCTCTTGTATACCTGTTAGTCTTCCAGGATAATGAGGCTTTCACTGAAATGATCAACATGTAATAAAACATTAGAAAAAGGATTGTATTGCCTTTTGTTAGTTGGGCTCCCTATCAATACTGTTGGGCCTTCAGAGAGAGATCGCTTCAACAGGTATCCCACTGTCAGCTGCTACCTTATACTTGCTTTTGCTTCACTGCTATGCGGTGTCAGACTGCCCTGAACTGTGGGGAAGGGGAATGAAAGGGAGAAGGCTTGAGGGAAAATGAAAGTAAGGGCTGTACCTCCTCGAGAAGCTGCTTCAAGGTCATCCAGCTGGAAGAAGGAAGGAGCCACATACCAAACCATGCTTGGACTGATCATTATAAAAACATCTTGCCTGAACCTGATTGGTTACGGTGGGTTGGGCAATGAGAAATAGTTAAAAGGAGGAAAAAGTAGGATTTGGGGATTTTGGTGTGCGATTCTCTGTTCGGGCTTTGCAATACTGCAATATACGTGACTAAGGATCAATTCTATTTAGAGCAGGGGTGTTAAACTCGCGGCCCACGGGCCAGATGCATCAAGTGCTGGCCAAGCCCACCCCCATTTTAGTGAAGGTGGGAAGTCGCAATACGTCACGTGACGACAATATGACGCCGCAAGTTTGATTTAGAGGTTTAAATTGTGGCAGGTCTGACACCTGTCTTTTGATGACGATGACCCTGTCTGATGATGATGATAGTAATCATAATATCATCATGGACACTGGCATGGTACCTAGGACCAGCATTCAACATCATCTTTATTTGCAAATGGACCCCTTAAACATTTTTTAAAAAGAAATTGAAAGGTGATGGCAGTCCAGTTCTTTTTTGCAAGAATCTCAATCGTTTCCTCCTGATTTGGAGCAGCAATTGGCAGGAAAAAAGCCCTATTATGGACATGATGAGATCAGTTTTGAGTATAATCTGTGGTTGTTTGTTTTTTTGCTGTTTAAATCCAAACTGGAAAAATGATGATAAAGTAAAAGATGCTAGTTTGTTCTTGCTGCTCTCTGAACTTGGGTGTTTGCTTTCAGATGTTTCATTAGGTAACATTATTGACATTACCTAGTCCACTGATGGCTAACCTTTTTGCTGTCGCGTGCCAAAAGAGGGGGGAACGCGGGGTCGGGTCGCTTGCCCACACCCATAATTCAATGCCACCCCGTGCCCCACCCCCATGCATGTGTGCATGACACCCCCTCCCCGCGCTCCCCCTGGTTTTTGCACACGATTGCACAGTGGGCCCAGTAGGCCCATTTTTCGCTCTCCAGAGGCTTTCTAGGAGCCTGGGGAAGGCGAAAACAGCCTTCCCCATCCCCTGGAGGCCATCCAGAGGCCAGAAATTGCCCATTTCCTGACTTCCGGTGGGCCCGGAAGGCCTGAAAATCTGGTGGCCGGCATGCGCATGCACGCTGGAACTGAGGTAGGGCAACGCTCTTGTGACCACAGATATGGTTCTTCGTGCCACCTGTGGCACACATGCCATAGGTCAGTGATGGCTAACCTTTTTGCCATCGCGTGCCAAAAGTGGGGGGAGTGCGGTGGGGTCACACGCTCCCGTGCCCACATCCATAATTCTATGTGCCCTGCCCCCCCCGTGCTCCCCCCGCTTTAGGCATGGGATGGCACAGTAGGCCCATTTTTTGCTCTCCCCAGGCTCCAGAGTCTTTCTAGGAGCCTGGGGAAGGCAAAATTGGCCTTCCCCACCCCTCCAGAGGCTCTCTGGAGCCCGGAAAAAGTGTGTTTCCTGACTTCTGGTGGGCCCAGAAGGCCCGAAAATCAGCTGGCTGGTGCACGCATGCGTGCCGGAGCTGAGCTCATATGCCCACCGATATGGCTCCACGTGCCACCTGTGGCATCCGTGCCATAGGTTTGCCATCACAGCCATAGGTTCACCATCACTGATGTTTTCCCCAAAATAAGACATCCCCCTGATAATAAGCCCAATTGGGCTTTTTAATGCATGGCAATAAGGCCAAGCGCTTATTTCAGGGTTCAAAAGAAATATAAGACAGGGTCTTATTTTTGTGGAAACACGGTAGTCATATACCAAAACATCTGCAAGCAAACAACCAAACCTAGAGGGCACCATTGTTCAACCGAAAAACTACATGTATTCTCTTCAGTTAAAGGATACTAACAAGCTTTTTCCCCCTCTACTTTTATTTATTTATTATTCTTCCCAGACCTTTATGAAGAAATCCGTCAATTCCGCAAGGCCTGTGGTGACATTCACATGAAAACTATCTTGGGGACAGGAGAGCTGGGATCACTTACAAATGTCTACAAAGCCAGTCTTGTAGCCATGATGGCAGGTAACTTCCACATCTTTGGATGAGGTAGCGTTTGAAACGGATTGCTGTTTTGTGGAATGCTTCAGTTCTTTAAACCAGCCAGTCATTTGATTTTTCTAATAAACTCCATTCCATTCTTCCTTTTCTCTATTTTCATTTTTTTTTTCTCCTCTAGGCCACGGGTGTCAAACACAATTTCATTGAGGGCCACATCAGGGTTGTGTTTGACCTCAGGTGGCCAGGGTGGGCGTGGCCAGCTCAACGTCACTGTTGGGCGCCTGTGGTGGCCCGAGCTCTCTGCCAGCGAATATGGGCTCCCAAGCTCCATTTTCGGCTGTGACAGCTTCCTGCAAGGCCCTCCTTAGCTCCGTTTTCACTGGCAGAGGCACCGTGGGCCAGTCCTTTTTCCAGAGCAGCTCTGTGGGCCAGATTTAAGCACCCTGTGGGCCAGATCCGCCCTGTAAGCCTTGAGTTTGACACTCCCGCTCTAGCGGTCAGCAGTTCTTGCCTTGGATATGCTGAGCTTTCATCAAACTGTTTTAGATCAATCTCTCTGCCACTCCCACCCTGGCATATTACACTAAGCCAAAGTCTATTTTCTTATATTTTGTTTTTCCATATTGGTTCTAGACCAGGGCTGTCAAACTGGAGGCCCGTGGGCCGGATACGTCACGCGCAGGCCACGCCCATCCCGGCTCCGCAAAGGCAAAAGCTGTCACGATATGTCACAATACGTCATGTGACGCGATCGAGTTTGACATCAGTTTTTCTAGACCATCTATACTTGTGGTACATTATTTAGCATGTTGTGCGAAGACAACCAATTATAGTTTAATAAGCCATGGTTGATGGCAGTATCTGCTGTGTGAACCCAGTAAATGGTGGCATTTGGTAAATAGTTACAGGTAGTTCTCGTTTAGCAATTGCAGTTGGAATCGGCCACTCTGTCACTAAGTGAAGTGGTCACTCAGTGAAACCACCACTGTGCTTATGCTTTTATTCAGCTTTCTTTGCTCTACAGACCTGTAAAGGTCATAAATGCAAGGACTGGTGGGAAAGTTACATTTTGATCACTGTTGTAATTGCAAATGGTTCCTAAATGAGTCAGTTATTAAGTGAGAACTATCTATATCCAAAGCGTGATTTAGGGCACTACAAAACCCAGAGGAGTTAAGACTCAGTCAATGGTTGAAGTGGAAGCTATACTCTTTAAGTAGGTGGAGGGAAAAAAAGACAACAACTTTTCTCTGGATCTACTTCGTAGCTTGATTCCAGAAGTTATCAGTACTCCAATTAATTGCAGAAATATTGAGAACTGCTTAAAATGGTCTAAAACCTCTTCCCATCCACTCTTATGAGTTTCAAGGGAAGGGCATTAGATCTCAGTAGATTTCTGTACACATTTTTCATTTAGAATTTCATTTAGGAATAATACATTACCCTTCATCCTATGTGTTTCCCCACAACAATAGAATAGAATAGAATAGAATTCTTTATTGGCCAAGTGTGATTGTACACACAAGGAATTTGTCTTGGTGCACACACTTTCAGAGTACATAAAAAATACATTCGTCAAGAATTATAAGGTACAACACTTAATGATAGTCATAGGGAAACAGTCAATATAAATCTTAAGGATATAAGCAACAAGGTTACAGTCATACAGTCATAGGTGGGAGGAGATGGGTGGTAGGAATGATGAGAAGATTACCCTGTTTCCCCCAAAATAAGACATCCCCTGATAATAAGCCCAACTGGGCTTTTGAGAGCATGGCAATAAGGCCAAATGCTTATTTCAGGGTTCAGAAAAATATAAGACAGGGTCTTATTTTCAGGGAAACATGGTAATAGTAATGCAGACATAGTAAATAGTTTGACAGTGTTGAGGGAATTATTTGTTTAGCAGAGTGATGGCGTTCGGGAAAAAACTGTTCTTATGTCTAGTTCTGGTGTGCAGTGCTCTATAGCCTCGTTTTGAGGGTAGGAGTTGAAACAGTTTGTGTTTCAGGATGTGAGGGGTCTGTAAATATTTTCACAGCCCTCTTTTTGACTCGTGCAGTATACAGGTCCTCAGTGGAAGGCAGGTTGGTAGTAATTGTGATAGGTTTTGGCAAGACTCAGTTCCCCTGTTGCTTAGCTCCCGGACCTTTTGTTACCAAATTAGGAAACATCTTCAGTGGGGTTTTGGGGTGAAGTATCTTGAGTTTTTGGATGAAGACACTTCAACCCAAAACCCCACTGAAGATGTTAGCTAGTTTGGTAATGAAATTTCCGGGAGCTAAACAGCAAGCTTGGAGAACAGACCCCCTGCCAAAACTTACAACCTGAGCTACGAATATTCTCAACAATTTCTAATCTGAGATAGGATGGGCAAAGAGCAAGTGACTGATCCAAAGTCACACAAGGAATTTCTGTAGATGAAGATAGATCAACATTTGGATCTTCCTGCCTTTAGTCCAGCATGCCACACTGGCTCATTGACAGGAGCTCTTTTGAGTGGTGCTTCTAATACAGGATTACTGTTTTATTTTAATGTTTTCTGAGAATTAGGTGCTATTTTTTAAAGTTATAATCCCATTCATCCATTTAGCTATTCAAAGTTAACGTTTAGGATGAACGTTGATTCCTCTACATTTTTTAGTCCTGTAGTTTCACTGAAATACAGCAGATGGCGCTGCTGTTTACACAATTCCTTTTTTTTCTGTACGCTACACATACACACAAACATACAGAGGTATTGCTGTGTATCCTTATAAAAATACTTTTAAATTTAACATCTTCCCAAAGGGAAATCTTACCTTTTTTCCCCCTAAATAATTTAACTTTAAATAAAAGGGTCCGTTTAGGTTTGCTGAGAGTAGGGTAACAATGCAAATCAGATCCTCTCTTTGTCTTCAGAAATTTTGAGGGACTAAATTGTGTCGCATCACACTTGTCTTCTGAGTTCTAAGATCATAATACTGAGAATTATGGGTTTTCTCATTCTCGTTTAAAAATTAAGTGCATAATGCTGTTTTTGGGTTCCATGAAAGTATAGAAACTGTGTTCAGGCCTTGATTTATACTTAAAATGATTAATATTTAACCTTGCCACATGTGTTTCATTAATTATTGCTTACGACAGAAGTTGTTATCTTTCCAAAGCCCCTACCATCAGTGTGTGTGTGTGTGTGTGTGTGTGTGTGTGTGTGTGTGTGTGTTAGTTACTTTATAAGCTAGGATGCAAATTTTTCCTGATATCTCAGCTGTTTTATTTTGTATACTTCTTTTTTTAAAAAAAAATGTATGTTTATTTATTATGAATTCAGGAAGCACCACACAAGCATGTTTCAGGTAGTTTGGCATTTCGTGTTGTTCATTCCCGATTTGTAGAATTACATGCAAATATGCCATGCCTTCCTGGTTATTATTCCTTCCTTCCTCCCTCCCTCCCTCCCTTGATTGATATGGTGCCCATCTCCTCTATAAGGCAGCTCTGAGCAGTTTACAGATCATAATATAAATACAATAGAAAAACAATTAAAATGTTGAAACTATGCAGATTAAAAATGTAAAACTATGCAAAAAAAATGAAGCCAGGAGACGAACAGCATGGAGGATGAGGTCTTTTCACCAGCAGTGAACATCCCCCTCAGGCTCCCAAGCCTATTTTGTTTTTTTTTCTTTCTTTCTTTCTTTCTTTCTTTCTTTCTTTCTTTCTTTCTTTCTTTCTTTCTTTCTTTCTTTCTTTCTTTCTTTCTTCTTCTTCCTTCCTTCCTTCCTTCCTTCCTTCCCTCCCTCCCTCCCACTGCTTCCTTCCTTCCTTCTTCCCTCCCTCCTACTGCTTCCTTCCTTCCTTCCTTCTTCCCTCCCTCCCACTGCTTCCTTCCTTCTTTCCTTCCTTCTTCCCTTCCTTCTTCCCTCCCTCTCTTTGCTTCTTTCCTTCCTTCTTGCCTCCCTCCCATTGCTTCCTTCTTTCCTTCCTTCCTTCTTCCCTCCCTCGCTCCCACTGCTTGCTTCCTCCCTCCCTCTCTCCCACTGCTTCTTTCCTTCCTTCATTCCCTCCCTCCTTTGCAATGTTCTCAACTTTTTTTATATAACAAAGGGACCCTTAGTTTTAGTGGCATAGCAGAAGACTTCCAAAAGTTAGCAGGGCCAAAGTACGAGTAAATATAGTGATTGAAATTTGATGTAATCTAAATAAAACTAAATAAATAAATAAATATCATTAATATAATGTATTTGTATATCTATCAATAATTCACTACATGCTGGGACTTCATTTCCATTCCTGGACATTTTAAGGGTACTCCTATGTATCTTCAGTTATATCCACATGGTGATAGTTCAGTAGAAGTTCTAAGCCTCATACTAATAAGGCTGCTCGCTATATAAGACCTTCATTTATCTGATCTTGAAGAAATTTCTGGGTAGGCACTGTGATTTCTACTTAATGTTACTTCTTTCAGACAAAGACTCAAAAATATCTTCCTAAGTCTGCCACTTTTGTGCTACCATCTGTATAATGCACCACACCATTAATGAAGTTTGGAACTTCTTATAATACTATTTTTATTCTGTTTTAGTTTGTTATATTTGTTCTTAGTCATTTTTCAGATTCTATTCTACTTATTATTTTCATATATCTATTCCTTCTCTCTCTCTCTCTCTCTCTCTCTCTCTCTGTGTGTGTGTGTGTGTGTGTGTGTATACACACCTCCTCTCTCTCTCTCTCTTTCTTCCTTTCTCTCTCTCCTTTCCTTTTTCATTTCGTGTATATATACAAAAGGTATATATACAAAAGGAACTAAAGAGAAATTTCCTGACAGTTAGAACAATTAATCAGTGGAACAACTTGCTTCCAGAAGTTGTGAATGCTCCAACACTGGAAATTTTTAAGAAGATGTTGGATAACCATTGGTCTGAAGTGATGTAGGGTTTCCTGTCTAAGCAGGGGGTTGAACTAGATGACCTCCAAGGTCCCTTCGAACTCTGATACGATATGAGATGAGATGAAATATGATATGATATGATATGACATGATATGATATATAGAGAGAGAGAGAAAGAGAAAGAGAGAGAAAGATCTTGAGAACTGAAGAAGCATCTTAGATGAGAAGCGAAATGTCTTCAAGGAAAAGCGAAGTCCATTTCCCTTTTGAAAAAGTTCTTTTGGATCATTGGGTTAGAAAATACTGCTCGTTGAACCTGAGCCCCCACAGCATTTTGCGTTCATTTAAATTCACTGGTGAATAATTTAAAGGATCCTGTTTACTTTTTAATACAAGTGAGAGATATAAATTGTCTTTGTGTGGGTATTGTTACATACAGCTGCCAGTGAACAGATGCCTGGAGTTCTTAAATGGATATTTTAGTCTACCAGAAGTTACAGGAGTAAAAATCAAATCTTTTTTCTCTCTTTCATTTACACTCCCACCCATTTTTAAAATTGATTTTCTGACATGATATAACACACTATTTTTATATAGTTCACACACGTATAAGAATTCCTTATAAACACGTAATTTGCTTTGTGCTACTTTTTTGGGTGTTTTGGGAGGGCAGGGACTGAGTTTTCATGAAGATGAGGATGGTGATGATAGACTATCTTAATATATAGCTCTTAATTAAGCTTCATTTATTCTTCTGAGCCCAACACACCCCAACATTCACTCCTCTATTAATACTATATATTAATACAGTTGTTACCCAAATGATCAATCTAAACCATTAACCGGTGTAAAATAAAAACTATATTCCCTACAATTTATTAGGTAAGATGTATCAAACCAAAAGTAATATTTAAAACAAACTTAAATATACCTCTCTTTATATCTTGTTTTCATCAGAGCAACACAAAATTTAGTTACTGCATACTTGTTGTTGTTAGTTGCGAAGTCGTGTTCGACCCATCGTGACCCCATGGACAATGTTCCTCCAGGCCTTCCTGTCCTCTACCATCCTCTGGAATCCATTTAAGCTCACGCCGACTGCTTCAGTGACTCCATCCAGCCACCTTGTTCTTCTCCAGTGAGTCCTTCCTTCTCATTAGGTGGCCAAAGTATTTGAGTTTCCTTTTCAGGATCTGGCCTTCTAAAGAGCAGTCAGGGTTGATCTCCTCTAGGACTGACCGGTTTGATTGCCTTGCAGTCCACTGCATACTACCGCTACTATTTTAGTGTCAGAGCAAAGGTCCCACTAAACAAGCCACAAGTCATTTTTGGCTACTGTGAGGTCCTTAGCGCACTTCTTCAAGCTTGGTTGTTTTCTTGCAAAGATTTCATCGTCAAAGTAGGTAACATCATCAGTGCACTGATGACGTTAACCTAATTTGGTAAGGAAGAGTCTTCAAGGAAAGCAACCAAGTTGAGAGAGCACCAAGGACCTCACAGTGCAACCCTAAGCTACACATATTCTCTTCTATTTTTCACTACCCTGAAAAAACATCCTCTATAAACACGCGCACTTTTATTCACTTACACAGACCAAAGAGGGAGAAAAAAGACTGCCTTTCTCCTGAACTGGATGAAAAGGAGTTGGGAGATTTCAAGGAGCTCTTTATGGGAGAAATTTATCTCTTCCAAAGCCATGCCTCCATTTTTTTTTATACTATTCGTAGATACAAAATACAGAATAACAGAGTTGGAAGGGACCTTATAGGTCCATGATGGTGAACCTATGGCATGCGTGCCACAAGTGGCAGACATAGACATATCTGTGGGCACGCGAGTTCAGCTCTGGTGCGCATGTGGGTGCTGGCCAGCTGATTTTCGGGCCTTCTGGGCCCATCGGAAGTACGGAAACAGGCTGTTTCCTGCCTCCAGAGGGCCGGGGGGGGGGGGAGGAGGCCTGTTTTTCAGTTTCTTCAGGCTCCAGAGCCTTTCTAGGAGCCTGGGGAGGATGAAAATGGTCTTCCCCACCCTCCTGGAGGCCTTCCAGAGGCCAGAAATGGAGGTCCCACCAGAAGTAGACAAACGGGCCATTTCTGGCCTCCAGGGGGGTGAGAAAGGCCATTTTCGCCCTCCCCAAGCTCCGCGAACAGTGATGGCTAACCTTTTTGCCATTGCATGCCAGGAGTGGGGGGGAGGGGGGACCCTACACCCCCCCCCCGCTCCTGGCACACGATGGCCCGGTGGGCCCAGTAGGCCCATTTTTCTTTCTCCTCAGCCTCCAAAGCCTTTCTAGGACCGTGATGGTGAATCTATGGCACGTGTGCCAGAGGTGGCATGTAGCACCCTCTCGGATGGCACACGAGCTATAGCTCCAGTCAAGCTCCGCTGCGCATGTGCGCATGCCTCCCACCAGTCAGCTGGTCTTCGGGTCTCTGGCACTCACAGGGAGCAGGGCATATGTGGGTGGGCTGCGCACGCATGTATGGGGGCACATGGCGGGGTGCACACACATGTGTGGGGGAGGGGCACATGTGCGAAGGGGCAGGGCACATGTGCGGGGGCCACACGCACATTGCATTTTGGAGGTTAGGGCATGCACGCTTCGGGCACTTGGTCCGGAAAAGGCTAGCCATCACTGCCTTATACCATTTCTGACAGATAGCTGTCCAGACTCTTCTTGAAGGCTTCCAGTGATGAAGCTCCCACAACTTCTGAAGACAAGCTGCTCCATTGGTTGATTGTTCTCACTGTGAGAAAATTTCTCCTTATTTCTAGGTTGAATCTCTCCTTATTCAGCTTCCATCCATTATTCCTTGTCTTCCCTTCGGTGCCTTGGAAAATAGATTGAATCCCCTCCTCTCTGTGGCAGCCTCTCAAATATTGGAACACTGCTATCATGTCTTCCCTGGTCCTTCTCTTCACTAATTAGCCATGCCCAGTTCCGGCAACTGTTCTTCATGTTTTAGCTTCCAGTCACCTAATCATCCTGGTTGCTCTTCTCTGCACTCTTACTAGATCATTGTGTCTGTGCTGATTCTCATAAATTTTCACACTTGGTTCTGGATTTTCAGTCTAGTTTTAGTGTCTGACTTTTGCCCGTCAGTCTCTCTCAGCCCAACTCACCTCACAGAGCTGTTGTGGGAAAAATAGGAGAAGAAGGTTTATTAGGTATGTCTTCACTTACTTATACAGTAATAAAGGATAAAAAAATCAAATAATGGAACTGAGAGAGAATATAATAGCTGAGAATAGAGAATAGAATAAAATTTGAGTAATTTATTATGTATTTCATATCGTAGTGGCAAAGATTTTGTTGCTGTTGCTTGGCATCTCATATAAACCTATTTCTACCTTTCCGACTTATTAGTGGATCAGCCTCAAACTTATTTGAATAGGCTGGTTTGACTTAGATAGTTGGTGTGATTCAGTGATTGGAACTGATTGAGAAAATAGAATTGAAATCATTTCCGTCTTCCAAATCGCCAAGCCTTTTCACAGGCATTTGATTCAGCTTTTTGATTCAGAGGACTGATTCTTTTGAAATTGAGTGTATGAATTGAAAACTTAAAGAGTTTGAACAAGCTGGTGGATTCAGTGCTACTTCTTGGCTTCTGCTTTCTGTTCTTCTGTTTGATGGTTGTTGGTTTTATGTATTTGTTTTATTTTTAGTAAAATCTTAGTCGAATCTCCATTCAGCAGTTTGTGGGTGTAATGGACAAAATCTGAATTTGCCAAATGCATCTCCTCTTATTTTTTTAATTTTGTGCTCTGCACATTGCAGAATGATATTCACCAATAGATACCAATAGAAGCCACAATGATGTAAATGAAAATGGCAGGAATTAAGTAAAGGTTCCCCTTGCACATATGTGCTAGTTGTTCCCAACTCTAGAGGGTGGTGCACATCTCCATTTCAAAGCTGAAGAGCTAGGGCTGTCCAAAGATGTCTCCGTGGTCATGTGGCCGGCATGACTAAACGCCAAAGGCGCACAGAACGCTGTTACCTTCCCACCAAGGTGGTCCCTATTTTTCTACTTGCATTTTTTACCTGCTTTTGAATTGCTAGGTTGGCAGAAGCTGGGACAAGTAATGGAGCTTACCCCGTTAGGCGGCACCAGGGATTTGAACCGCTGAACTGCTGACCTTTTGATCGACAAGCTCAGTGTCTTAGCCACTGAGGCACCCCATCCCTTATGGGAACTACTTATTTGATACTTAATTGATTTGATATTTGACTTGTGTTATTTGTATGCTAACTTCATGACACACACACAGTCTCTTGCTCTCCCCTACAAAGACCCAGGTAGTCTATCTCTTAGATTGTACCTCTGAGATTGGATGAACAAAATTCTTTTCCTCTTTTTTCTATTTTTGTGGAAAATAAGCCTTCACAGCTATTTTCTTTAAATGTCTTCATTTTCCCCAAATTGGGGAGGAAATCTGCGGCCTGCAGATTCCCTAGAAACCAAACAAATAATGCAATAATGAAAACAAACATGTAGTCTCTGGCCTCATAAAGTTTGTTCGTTTTTGGTGTAATGTTCAGTTTTGGCGATTTTGCAAGAATGTGACTTCATGTTTGCAAGTGTGTTTTCACAATTCTATAGGCCAGAGGTCTTCAAACTTGGCGGCTTTAAGACTTGTGGACTTCAACTCCCGGAATTCTATGCTGAATCTATGCTGTCTGGAGAATTCTGGGAATTGAAGTCCACAAGTCTTAAAGCCGCCAGGTTTGAAGACCTCTGCTATAGGCTCTTGCATTTGTAAAGATGATGGCTAGAAACACACAAACAGGCAATAAACAAATAAATATTGTCTGTTGGTCATAGTAAGAGTCTTATCAAGATGAATTAGGGAGAAAGTGATGTTCAAAACAGCCCTCAGTCTTCGGCAACTCTACTGTGGTGCCGAAACTGAAAAACTTGGTAGATTGTGGTTTACAGTCCTAAGCACGGTTTATAATTCTAAGCACTGTTCCAATATTTGAGGGGCTCCTACAAAGACGAGTGGAGGTCAAAATATTTTCCAAAGCACCAAAAGGCAAGACAAGAAACAATGGTTGGAAACTAACCAAGGAGAGAAGCAAGGAGAAATTTCCTAACCATGAGAGCACTTAACCAATGGAATAGTTTGCCTTCAGAAGTTGTGGGAGCTTCATCACCGAAGATTTTCAACAAGAGACTGGACAACCATTTGTCTGAAATGATATAGGGTCTCTTTCTCTAACAGTGGGTTGGACTAGAAGACCTTCGAGGTCCCTTCCAATTAGAAGATCCCTAGTTCCAAGGTGCCTTCTGAGGTTCTATGTTCTAAATGTAGCCTCTGCATTGCCGGAAAGTGTAAAATCTCCAAACATCACTCAGATTCCCACCTTTAAAATCCATCTTATCTAAAACGTGAAAATGAGGACTAAGAGAAAACATGCCTCATAGCCCTCACTCATTACTCTCCCCACATCTGTTACAAAAATATACTTATTTGGAGCTAGTCTCTCTAGCTATGTGAATCTGTAATAGACCGAGTGTGTTGAAAGCTCTATTAGGATAAGTCACAGGGACATAACATTTTCTTTTAAAGCTTAGTTGTTTATTCTGAGCAAAAATAAAAATGAGCCTTTTTTGGTGGAGGCTTTGAAGTTGGACACAGAAGTGTTCGGGCATTCAAACTTTAAAGCCAAAAAGTTCAAATCCGAATATATTTCTGCCTTCCTTTAAGGCGTGCTCTTTTATTACAGTTCAAGTGCTTTTATTGGGAACTATTGAAAAATACACTGAAGTTGACATTGAAGTGTGATGATCTTCGGTGCGTGTGTGTTTTTTATATCCGCCTTTTTAAAAAAGTTGTGCTTAAAATTCATAGCACTTTCAAAGGAGCCTAATTTTCCTGCTTGCTTTGTTCAGTGTAATATATTTTTCTCAATTCATTTCGAGCAGCTCGTTTTTTCCATTTCAGCAACTTTCCTGCCAGTTTGGTAGACAATAGGGTTTTTTATTAATAAAATTAGCTAACAACTTATTGCTGACACCGGAAAGTAGCAAAGTTAAATCGGGTTTCGGGAAATATCTGTATCTTATACGATATTGCTTTGGGAGGGGGGGTATTTGAAAACATTTGAGGCTGCAGTTTTGACAAAGCTAAGCATTGGTGTATTTTGTTCAAAATAAAAAAATCAGTATTTTGATGGGAGGCCAGCAAAAATCATATTTACTGGATTGGAGAAAGAGATGTTTCACTTCAAAGCAAATTGCAAAATAGGCAAATGATAACTATTTATTTAATACATATACTGTAATAATAATAAATTTTTTTTCTGTCAGTTGTTTTCATTTTTTAGATTACATTGATGTGTAGGGGATATTTATAATGACAACAAGAGTAGTTTTTTTGTGAGTTTGATTTAAGAGATATCTTCACCATTCTTGTGTGAAAAGAGTGCCCAAAATAGTTTTCATAAAAACCAAAAAAATGGCTCTCCATGCCAACAACTTAAAAAGCAGGACACAGAAAAGAAAAAAAAAGTTTGAGGGAAATCGAGCCACCAATTTTTAAAGGTGTACAGGTAGTCCTTAATTTTCAACCATTTAATGACCGTTCAGAGTTTCTGTGGCTCTGAAAAAATGATTTATGAACATTTTCCACATGACCGATTCAGCATCCTCATAGTTACATGATCCAAATTTGGATGCCTGGCAACTGGCATGTACTTATGACAGTTGAAGTGTCCTGAGGTCATGTGATCCAGATGTCAACTTGCAAGGCTTTCAAGTTGCCATGAGCGGGAGGGAGGAAGAACTGATGGAGCTGATTGATTTCCTTAACTGAAACTACATTCCACAGATGCCTTTCTACCGCAATCAGTAGGAGAGCTTTGGGTTTCATACCCAGTCAAAGCGGTTAATTGGAGAATGTGATTTATGACATGGCCAGGGAGGAGGGGAAAGACAGGTTCATGTGGGAACATAAATCTATGTGGGATTAGTTCTAACTGCATCTGAATACTGCTGAAATAGTGCTCCTAATAAATGACTGCATTTCTTTTGAAGTTTGGCTCGTGGCTCATGAATTAATTAGGGCATCTTTCGGAAACTTCACATCAGGGGTGAAATCCAGCAGGTTCTGACAGGTTCTGGAGAACCGGTAGCGGAAATTTTGAGTAGTTCGGAGAACCGTCAAATGCCACCTCTGGCTAGCCCCAGAGTGGGGTGGGAATGGAGTTTTTGCAGTATCCTTCCACTGACATGCCCACCAAGCCACGCCCACAGAACTGGTAATTAAAAAAATTGGATTTCACCACTGATGTGATCCCCTTTTGTGGCCTTCTGACAAGCAAAGTCAATGGGGAAGCCAGATTCGCTTAACAACTGGAGCAAGAAAAGTCATAACATCAGGCAAAACTCACTTAACTACTGCCTTGCTTGGGAAAAGAAATTTTGGAAACAGTTTTGGTTCTAAGTCAAGCACTCCCTGTGCAGTAGTTGTCCTATCGACAAAATAGAATGGGATCATTCAAAGACTGGGAGAGGTACACAATCTCTTGGCAGAAATTGTAAGCCACCCAGAGTTGCTTTGGGTAGTGAGAATAAAATAAATTCAAGGGCTGTTGAATTAATGTAGCGTAAATTACATTTAGCTCTTGTCCTGGATTTGATATGGAGTATAGTCTCCAATGTCCAGTATCCAACTTTCTGTCTCTATCTGTCATGCTCCTTCACAGGTGGGAACCTCAGCAGATGTTTCTGTGCACATGGATTACACAGGCAGGAGTGGTGCGGTGGCCTAGAGGTGGAGCTCTTGCCTCACAATCAGGAGGCGGTGAGTTCGATCCTAGGTAGAGGCAGATATTTCTGTCTCTGGACACACTGAGAATATATCTGCTGAATAAAACTCCGCATTGGTGACAGGAAGGGCATCTGGCCATGAAAACCCTCTGCTAGCTCTATTCAGTTGTCCAGACTCCACCCCGCAAGGGATTATGAGGTCAGTAAAAGACAATGATGATGGATTACAGAGCAGAATCCCATTTGGGAAACACACGGATATCCAGGCCCTGAGCCATAGAGCTCACTATAGGAAATACAGGTAGTCCTCAACTTACAACAGTTCATTTAGTGGTCGTTAAATGTAACAATGGCACTGAAAAAAATGAGTTCGGTCCATTTTCACACTTACGACGGTTGCAGCATCCCCATGCAGCATCCCCCGTGATCAACGTTCAGACCCTTAGCAACTGGCGTGTATTTATGACGGTTGCAGTGTCCCAGGGTCATGTGATCAACCTTTGCGGCCTTCTGACGAGCAAAGTCAGTGGGGAAGCCAGATTCACTTAATAGCCTATGACTAACTTAACAACTGCAGCGATTCACTTAACAACTGTAGCACAAAAGGTCGTAAAATGGGGCAAAACTCACTTAACAACTGTCTTACTTAGCAACAGATAGTTTGGGCTTAGTTGTGGTCACAAGTCGAGGGCTACCTGAAGACTTGCTATCTGTTCAATATCTAAAAAGTGATTCAAATTTTGGAACCGCTGAAAATGATGACCTCCGCTTTAGAACTCATTCTTCCTTTTGTTTTATTTGAGTGACATTGTTCTGGCCCAGCCTTAGCAGAAGCAAGAAATGGACAAAAAACCCTCTTTATTTTCCTTTTGTGAATTAATTGCATTCACCCCTCAAAAAGTCCAGGCTTTAGTCCTTCAAGGAGTTTAACTGCAGTACAGACCTTAATCAGTTCCTTGCGCTAATTTCAAGGTCGTGAGCTCCCAAGACGAAAGACTGCAAATTAAGTTCTGGCAAGCAGTCTCTGTGGCACGAAACGCAATGAGCAAAATCTTCAGAAATACGAACTGTTGTCTCCTATAACAACCACTCCCCTTTCCTTCTACTTATTCCACAGCCAGGGAGGAGCCTTTTTTTTTTTTTTTTTTGATTTATATGCCGCCCTTCTCCGAAGACTCAGTGCGGCTTACAATAGCCTTCATACTTTTGTATATTTATACAAAGTCAGCTTATTGCCCCCACAAACTGGGTCCTCAATTTACCTACCTTAGAAAGGATGGAAGGCTGAGTCAACCTTGAGCCTGGGGATTCGAACTAGCAATAATTCCAGACAGCTGGGTTTTAATTACAATGCTTAGTCAGCTGAGCTATCCAGGCTCTATTCAGCATCCACGTGTGCTTTGCTTCCCAAGTCGACTCCTTGTCCACTGTTGTTTCCTCTCCTAACTGCTGTGCACATAAGTGCATCTGGAACAGGCCGCAGCTATTCTTCCTCCTCACTTATCTCAGCCTCTAAAGGCAGCTGCCTCTCTGGTGGCTGAGAAATGTTGGATGGCCCTGGCTCTCTCTGCGTCCAACACAGAGCATCCATCAGAGCCTTCCCCAGACTCCAGAACTGGCCCAAATTCCTCCCCAACCTCCTCATCAACCGAGTCTGCCGCCAGCTCCTCTGGCAGCTGGCAGGCCACAACAGACATGCTCCTTTCTTCCATGAGAAAGCCTTTCCTTCTCATAGTCTGGCAGGATACCGGTGGGTTGCATCCTGTTTTCACCTGAGAATGGAGAGGTGAGATGGCTTTTGCTAAATGTTGAGCCCACCGAATTTGGATTTTCCTAAGAAGAATTGGAAGAGATGCCAAAGTGATAACTTCCGGCTGGTCGCTCTGCATTATTTTAAATTGCAGACTGGGTTCTTACTCTTTATTAAGAGGAAAGCAACGTTAAGCAATCTGAGATTATTGGGAGATAATGGCATCCCGAGGGGGTTTAGAGCATAACTGAAACATAAAGATTGCGATTACGCCATGATTGCTATGCTGTTTATTATTCTTTACTGCTTAATAATGGCTCTCTAATATTGTTCTTGTCTACAGCCAGCTAAATACTTTGCTCCAGTTTTAATCACATAAATGGTTGCCATTTACACATTCCAGAAATGCTTTCTTTGTTTTTCCCCCCCTTTTTTGCCTTATTATGCTGGCAGTGAAAGGGAGTGGTAACATGGAGCCTACACTCATATGGTTTTTATTAATAGATATTGCCTATCAGCATTTTTCTTTTGGGTTGTTATTTCTGGTCCAATGATTTCCAAAATCCAATGATTTCCGAAAAGCAACTCCACTTTGGTTGCAGTACTGCATTCAGTACAGTATTTAGAAGTAGCAAATAATGTGCATTTACTTCTCATCTTTCCTATCATATGTTCTGGCAGCTTTTATCCCTTGTTCTAGGAATGTTGTTATATTGTTAAGGCACCAGGCTAGAAAGCGGGAGACCGTGAATTCAAGTCTAACCATGGCCATGAAAGCCAGCTGGGTAACTTTGGGCCTCAGTCAAACTCACCTTTCAGGATTGTTGTGGAGAAAATAGAAGGAGGAAGATGTGTTGGGTATGTTCACCGTTGTTATGGTCCGCCAGCAGCCTGCGGAGCTGGCAGCGTAGTTGGGCAATGAAGAGGCTGAGGAAGAACATGGGTCAGTCCTGGAGGCTGGGGAAGGCCCGGATGAGGGCTCTGCGTCGGAGGCAGAAATGGGGCCAGGGCCATCTGGGAGTGATGTGCAGATTCCAGAGCCTCCAGAGGCTGACATCAGAGAGGCAGAGGAACAGGAGGACCCTGTTCCTAGTGCACGCATGAGAAGAGCTGCCAGAAGGCAAGAGCAGCTAAAGCAAAAAGGACAACTCATTAGAAAGGCCAAGAGATGATTGGCCCCTCCCATAAGGCTTAAAAGACCAGCTACGGCTCTTGGGCTCTTTGTCGGAAAACAATGTTGATAGATTTATTTCTTGTCTTGCTGCATTTCTTTCTTGTCGGCATCTTCTGCTTCTGAACTTTTGCCAAGAAAAGCCTTTGGCAGGTTGTCTAATTAGACCAAGGTTGGTGATAAGGCTGAAGACTTGTGTTATGAAGAATTTGTTTTGAATTAGTTTGGACTACGCTGAGAATGAGTTAATTCTCAGCTGTTCTAATAAAGTCTGTTCGTTTTAGAACTGATTGTGTCTGATAATATCTACTTGGGCCTGGGTCATAAAAGCCTCATTGAGTTATTTGTAAAAATAAGAAAGGTGGGATACAAACAAACAAAAGGACAAACGTCCCAAAGGTGCTTTTTCAAGAGGCAACTGGACGTTCTTGTTTTTTCTTTGAAGATGTTTCACTTCTCATCCAAGAAGCTTCTTCAGCTCCGATTGGATGGAATGGAAGGATTTATATTCCTTGCAGAGAGCTGGTCATTTGCATCCTTTTAGAGAGTCGTTGAGGCCACTTGGGTGGGTGAGTGAGGGTTATCTGAGAATGTTGGAGAGAAGATTTGGAAAGTAGCTTCCCATATAAAATAACCATTTTTGATCTATCTAAGAAATTTCTGATTCGCAAATTCATAACCGGGAAGAACCTGCGACTTTTTCTTAGGTTGCGACTCCAGATTTAATTATTGAGGCTTCTTGATCACATGCCTAGGTGTTCTTGCTTTTTGAAGTGTTCCACCTGGAAAATTGATCGCTCAGGTTTGCAATAAAGATAAAGATCTGTTAAAAAAGAAAGCCAAATACCTGGATGTCGCCTCTTTCCGTTATTTAACACCTGGATAGTAGACAGAACCTGGTTGCAAGGGCCAGATTGGTACCCTCTGTTGAGCTATGGTTTATTTAACCCTTGTTTATGGAATGAATCACAATTGGCTGGATTTGTACAGCATGCTAAATCATAAACCCGGTTTAAAACAGTGGCTAGGTTTATGCAACACAATCAACTAAAACAAACCTCATTTTGGCATAGCATGATGGTTAGCCTCACCCAGTCTTTTCAGCATGATGAGTTGCATTATATTTCTGATTTAGTTATGAGATTTATTTCCTTCTATACAAATGTGTTAATATGTGTACTTTTTAAACAAATCTGGCTTCTTTTGTCGTCCTTCACATGATGCAAAGTAAGAGATTTTGTTCTCGAAACATCACCTCATTATGTGCCTTGACCTTTTTTAAAAAAATTTGATTTATATGCCGCCCTTCTCCGAAGACTCAGGGTGGCTTACAATGCGTTAAGCAATAGCCTTCATACTTTTGTATATTTTATACAAAGTCAGGTTATTGCCCCCGCAAACTGGGTTCTCAAATTATCTACCTTAGAAAGGATGGAAGGCTGAGTCAACCTTGAGCCTGGTGAGATTCAAACTTACAGTAATTGCAGACAGCTGATGTTAATCGCAATGCTTTAGTCTGCTGAGCCACCAGACCTTGCATTATCCTTGATTGTTCTGAAGCTCAACACAAGTTGGGTTTCATTTGATGTTGTTCCCAAACTTGACTTTTGCTCTTGATACCTAGAATTTCTGTTGCTACTCATCACAGCTGCTTCCCACAATGGAATCAGACTTTGAGCTTTTCTTGTTTGCCGAAACTTTGTTCTTTTTTTTTCCTTACCAATCTGAGAAAAAAAGAAAAAAACCCATTGACAGGTGAATTATACAGCCAGAAGCACCTTATTTATAAAGCTAATATGAAATATGTTTAAGAGCCTCCATTTTAACAGCAAAGCTTCCATTTCTCTCCCTCTCCCTGTTTTCATTAGAGAAATATAAAATGTGAATAATACCTTTATATTGTAAAGCTCCATGCCAGCATCCATCTTCTGAGTTCTTTATAGTATCCTGCTAGCAAACGCTCTCCTGAATCATAAATAGAATTTGTTCATAAAGTAAAATAGTGCATTGTTTTCATTGTTAGAAGATGCTGCTAAATTGGCTGTATTTTGATAATCACATCCGAAGCCGATTATTCTGCTAATAGCCTTAAGATATTATTTTATTTTTTAAAAATAAGTGTTTCACTATAATCCTAATACTACTATTTAAAAAAAAATCCTTTCTTGTTTCTGCAAAGTCTGAATGAGATTTTCAAAATTGAATAATAATTTGATCCGTTAATCTTTTGAAGCTAGTAATTTTATTTTCCCCTCTTTGCGGTCTCCGAGGCTTGCAAATGAATAGAGCTTCATTACCGGAGCCTGCATTTAATAACCATTATCCATTATCTTGTAATTAAGACCCCTTGTAACGAATCATGAGGACAATGCAAAAATACATAGTACATTTCTTTAATGAACTGGAAAATGTTCATCTTGTTCTATTTAGTAATGAGTTGCTGAATAGTCGTTAAATCCACTGGAGAATACAGCGAGATGGATTTTGAAGACTATCTTGAGTTTGTGGTTAATCTATTAGAATTAAAATTTCATCTTCTATTTTTATCAACAGCCGATTAGAAGCCCTTCTGTTTGACCAAATTGATTATGAGACCCTATACAAGGGCAGATGTTGTTTAATGAAAGTTTTTAATGAAACCATACCATTGAGATTTCTAATTATCAGACTTATAAAAGCTTTGACTTACCTTACTCCGATAGGAGGAAGTGGGAGATAGGAGTGGAAGATTTAAACAAAAGGGCTTAAACTCTTGTGATTTTTTTTATAAAAAAAAATGAGGGGAGGGAGAACATACGAGTTGATGCAAAGAAGTTTGTTTTTTTCTTTCTAAAGAGGAAACTTTCTCGTCTCATTAAGAAAAGCTCTGTGGGGCAGACAACGTGGTGAAATGGCAAAGGACATAAGTAGTATCAAATGAAATCAAATGCATCCAGATCAGTATTTTCCATGCTGCCTGGGAATTCTGGGAGTTGAAATAGAATAGAATAGAATAGAATAGAATAGAATAGAATAGAATAGAATAGAATAGAATAGAATAGAATAGAATAGAATAGAATAGAATAGAATAGAATAGAATAGAATAGAATAGAATAGAATAGCAGAGTTGGAAGGGACCCTGGAGGTCTTCTAGTCCAACCCCCTGCTTAGGCAGGAAACTCTACATCACTTCAGACAAATGGTTATCCAACATCTTCTTAAAAACTTCCAATGTTAAAGCATTCACAACCTCTGGAGGCAAGTCGTTCCACTGATTCATTGTTCTAACTGTCAGGAAATTTCTCCTTAGTTCTAAGTTGCTTCTCTCCTTGATTAGTTTCCACCCATTGCTGCTTGTCCTACCCTTAGGTGCTTTGGAGAATAGCTTGACTCCCTCTTCTTTGTGGCAACCCCTGAGATATTGGAACACTGCTATCATGTCTCCCCTAGTCCTTCTTTTCATCAGACTAGACATACCCAGTTCCAGCAACCGTTCTTTACATGAAATCCACACATTTTCAAGTTGCCAAGTTTGTAGAGAAGCCTTGTTGTCTATGCCTCGTCTCTTGAAGTGTTTTCTGGATAATGATCTTGACAGTTTATTCTCAGTTCTATATTAACTGTGGGTTTCCCCAGGGGTGAAATCCAGCAGGTTCTGACAGGTTCTGGAGAACCGGTAGTGGAAATTTTGAGCAGTACAGAGAACCGACAAATCCCACTTCTGGCTGGCCCCAGAGTGGGGTGGGAATGGAGATTTTACAGTATCCTTCCCCTGGAGTGGGGTGGGAATGGAGATTTTGCAGTATCTTTCCCCTGCCACGCCCACCAAGCGACACCACAGCCACCAAGCCACGCCCACAGGTAGTAAAAAGATTTGGATTTCACCACTGCTTTCCCCTATACTTAGGTCTTAAATAGAGACAAAAATAGGTGGAAGGTACCTGGGAGGTAGGGGTACAGAGTACACTGTCATCTTTTCATAGTGGGAGTTGGTTCCATAGGTAAAACAGAGTGGAAAGATAGGAGGAAGAATAATGTTTTGTGTAAATAAAAATTCTCTGCAATAACCATGCAAAATAAGTACAGGCAACGTGGAATTTAGTGGCCATTCCATGTTACAGTGGCACTGAAAAAAGCGACTTATGACCATTTTTCACACTTGTATCTGTTGTGGCATCCCTATCCCTACATGATCAAAATCCAGACGTTTGGCAACTGACTCATGTTTATGACGGTTGCAGTGTCCCGGGGACATGTGATCACTTTTGCGCCCTTCTGACAAGCAAAGTTAATGGGGAAGCCAGGTTCATTTAACAATTGCAGTGATTCATTTAACAACTGTGGCAAGAACGGTCGTAAAATGGGGCAAAATTCACCAAACCACAGACATTTTTGGCTCGATTGTGGTCGTAAGCTGAGGACTATCTTTATTTCAGATGTCAGTGATTTGAAAGGTCCTACTGGTGTAGAAAATATTGGGGTAGAATCTAATCTGGTAAATCTGTAGCATTTTTAGGAAAGTTGTCAAGATCATTTTTTATTTATATATATATAAAGTTTATTGTCATTGTACATATATACCCATGATGGTGAACCTATGGCACAGGTGGCACGCAGAGCCATATCTGTGGGCACGCAAGCGTTGCCCTAGCTCAGCTGATTTTCAGGCCTTCTGGGCCCACCAGAAGTTGGAAAACGGATCGTTTCTGGCCTCCGGGATGTGGGGAGGCCGTTTTCGCCCTCCCCAGGCTCCAAGAAAGCCTCTGGAGCCTGAGGAGAGCAAAAAACAGGCCTACTGGGCCCACCGGTAACCTTTTTGCCATTGTGTGCCAAAAATGGGAGGACACGAGGGGGTCACGCTCACATGCATGGGAGGGCATGGTGTGGGGGCATTGAATTATGGGTGTGGGCACACATGTGTGCAACCCCCCACGCTCCCCCTGCTTTTGGCACGTGATGGCAAAAAGGTTAGCCATCACTGGTATATACACAGTATACTACCCACGCAACGAAATTCACATAACACCCAGAGACCAAGCCCAACACACATGACAATCCCCAGACACCCCCACCCACCCACCCACCAAAAATTCCCCACCCCTCAACCACCCAAGCATCCACACAGCAGACCAAGTAATGCTATCCAACAGCTCACTGATGGTGGCCCTTTAGTTTATTGTTGTGTGCAATTATAGCTCTGGGATAAAACTACTCAGAAGACGTAGTTTTAATTGTTCTCTATCTTCTGCCAGAAGGCAACAGTCCAAAAAGATTGTAAGCAGGATGGGAAGAGTCTCTAAGAACATTGTGCAACTTCCTCAAGCAGCAAGATGCGAACATGTCGTCCAGGGCTGGTAGCTGGAGCCCGATATTCTGGGCAGCTTTAATGATTCTCTATAGAACTTTTTTGTCTGCTACAGAGCTGCTCCCATACCATGCAAGAATGCCGTATGTCAGGACACTCTCCATGGTGCTGCGATAGTAGGACAGAAGTAGATGCTGAGCTAGATCTATCTTCCTGAGCATTTTCAGGAAGTACAGCCTCTTCTGTGCCTTCTTCACCAGCATGTCAGCATCATAGTCCATGAGAGGTCCTCCGAGATATAAAGGCCTAGAAACTTAAAACTACCAACCCTCTCAACCTCCTCACCATTTATGTACAATGGTAAATGTACATCTCTCTTCCTCCTGAAGACCGTTATAAGTTCTTTAGTTTTTTTGGTGTTAAGTATAAAATTATTGTCTTTACATCACAATGTCAGCTCTTGTACTTCCTTTCTATAAGCAGACTCATTGTTCTTATTAATGAGCCCCACCACTGTTGTGTCATCCGCAAATTTAGTTGTCAGAATGTTGGCTGACTAATTTCTGAAAGTATAACAACAGACAATGCACGATAACTAGAAGATCTCCCAGGTGCCTTTCAACTCTGCTGTTCTATGACTCATCACCCAGAGTTCCTTGTCTGAGACAGGTGGCTAAGGTAGATAGATAGATAGATAGATAGATAGATAGATAGATAGATAGATAGATAGGTAGGTAGGTAGGTAGGTAGGTAGGTAGGTAGGTAGGTAGATAGGTAGATAGGTAGATAGGTAGATAGGTAGATGATAGATAGATAGATAGATAGATAGATAAGAGAGAGAGATGATAGATAAGAGATAGATAGATAGATAGATAGATAGATAGATAGATAGATAGATAGATAGATGATAGATAGGTAGGTAGGTAGGTAGGTAGGTAGGAAGATAGAAAGATGATAGATAGATAGATGATAGATAGATGAGAGAGAGAGATGATAGATAAGAGATAGATAGATAGATAGATAGATAGATGGATGGATGGATGGATGGATGGATGGATGGATGGATGGATGGATGATAGGTAGGTAGATGATAGGTAGATAGAAAGATGATAGATAGATAGATGATAGATAAGAGAGAGAGATGATAGATAGATAAGAGATAGATAGATAGATAGATAGATAGATAGATAGATAGATAGATAGATAGATAGATAGATAGATAGATAGATGCTGACTTTTGAAAAGTAAATGAAAACGCAGTGTGGAACAGAATAGAGAAAGACTGTTGGCTGGGAATTCTGAACCGAAGCCATTTTCCATCACTTTTGTTTCAAATCCCATTATTTCCTGCCTTTGAAAAGAGAGGGGATCAGCATTGAGAACGAACCTTAAATCTAGGAGTTCTGATATTATATTTTGCTGACATAAAGTTTTCTCCTCCCTTCTCTTCCTAAGGGTCCGATTTTATCAAGACATCTACCGGAAAAGAAGCAGTGAATGCTGTTTTCCCAGTGGGGCTGGTCATGGTGAGAGCTATTAGAGACTACTACTGGAAAACAGGCTATAAGGTAACATGATAGCTCATCTGTCAGGGTTCCAAGTAATACACCTATAGCAGGCAAAACTCCGAGGCAGGTAGATTCCTCAAAGAATAGCTTTATTAGATATACCATATTGTCACAGATCTGGTGAAAACCGACTCTGAAGGTTCCCGCAGTTTTCACCTAATTAAAAGTAAAAGTTTTTTCCTTCTCCCCAGACAATCAATCACATGGTCAAACCGAGGTGGCATCCAGTTGCTGGGTAACATCATTCTTCCTCTCTCTGACCAGGTGTGAGAATGTCCTTGGATTCCCAAGAGAAAGTACTTTGTTTTGGCTACAAAACCCCAGCTCTCTCTATTCCTCCTTCCCTGTCCCTCAGCTCCAGTGTGGCAACATTGAAGCGGCAAAATGGCTTCAGTCAGGTCAGCTTCAGGGTTTGACATCCCATTCCCCATCCCCACCCTAGCTTGATTTTTACCTGTGAGCCTCGCCCCACCCCATACACCCTGGAGTGGGCAGGGTCTTAACTAGGGTTTATTTGAGGGGGTAGGGCTTATATTGGGCTCACGTGTAAAAAAAAAAGCTGACACTCATAAATCCTTTCCTTGGGAATAAAATACAACCTGAAAGTGTTAAATCAATACCAATGTGCTTCCTTTTATGATTTCATCACTTATTTTCTCCTTTCTGCCTAGCGGTAGAGCCGGTCCTACAAAATCTTATAGGAGAAGCATCCTTCTGATTAACTTCATGCCTTGCTTCTCTCTGCTACCTAAAGGATGATGTTCAAAGCTTCAACATTTAGCTTTATTTAACTTTAGAAACTGTGGAAACTTTTCATGAAGGAGACACAATTCCCTTCCTCCAATCTTCTGTTGATAAGAGGTTGGTCACTATTATAGGTAGCACTGCTGAGTTTAGATTTTTTTATGGTGGCCTCAGAGCTTGATGATCTCAGTGGGTCATGGCCTTTCCAGTGAATTCTTCTCTTCATTAAATTGTTGCTACTCAGTTCTTTGCCTCCCGTCTGAATACCCAACTCTCTGTCTAAATAAAGGGGGTTCAGAAGTTTCTGAACATTTCAGGGGTGCAGCATTGCTGTCATTTGTCTGGAGGGCCCCCAAGAGGATGCCAAAAGAGGGACAAAATGAAATGGGAATACAAAAATTATTTTAAAAAAATAATTAAATAGAGGCGTCGTAGATCTAACTGCTGACAGTCAGCAGAATTAGCCTGCATTCTAAAGGGACGTGGTGGCTCAGTGGCTAAGATGCTGAGCTTGTCAATTGAAAGGTCGGCAGTTCAGCGGTTCGAATCCCTAGTGCCATGTAACAGGGTGAGCTCCCATTACTTGTCCCAGCTTCTGCCAACCTAGCAGTTTGAAAGCACGTAAAAAATGCAAGTAGAAAAATAGAGGCCACCTTTGGTGGGAAGGTAACAATGTTCCATGGGCCTTCGGCGTTTAGTCATGCCAGCCACATGACCACGGAGACGTCTTTAGACAGTGCTAGCTGTTCATCTTTGAAATGGAGATGAGCACCGCCCCCTAGAGTCAGGAATGACTAGCACGTATGTGCGAGGGGAACCTTTACCTTTACCTTAACTTTGAGCCAACCTTGCCCTCGTGATATCTCTGTCAGAACTTCACCTAGTTCTCCAGATCTCAGCAACAAGCCATTTCAAGATAAAGCACCTGATCCAATGACATAAATGATTCAACAGAAGATTTTAAGCATTCCTCTTCCTCGAATCTTTGGCTTCAAAATTGACTGTTTCCAAGAAAAATAAAACAAAAAAAAAAAGGCCCACACCGTTGGGAAAACCAGGCACAATAAACATGACAGTTTTGAAGGATTAATCACTTACAGAGATACATATTTCTTGATCAAAGAAGGGAGGCTAGACACACAGACATTTTTCATTCATTTTGTTCATGCATTTTTCATCCTGAATCCATTGAGAAAGCTTTTACAATTTTGGCCTAGATGGCTTTAAAAAAATCACTTAGATTGCCTATTTGATAGGTGAACAAATGACACCTGGGGGCTAAACTCAACGGCGTCCATTATCAGCCACAATTATGTCAAAAGATCTTGTGTGACCGCTCATTACATCAGTGCCATCATATGGTGCAGATAATTCCCTACCCCTCTGTAGATACCTACGTTCCTGTGGCCGTTGTTCTTTAGCTTTTGAGATGTGACAGTGTGATGCAGTTACTCATTGCTTCATACAGATAGTCCTTGACTTGTAACCCATTTTGTTCTGTGACCATTTGAAGTTGCAATGACATTGAAAAAAGTAACTTCAGCGGAGTTTCAGAAATGAAGAAGCTTCATGGATGAAAAGTGAAACATCTTCAAGGAAAAACGAAGAAAGCCCAGTTGCCTCTTGAAAAAGCATTTCTCATACACTTAAAGAAAATTCGTTGGGCAGAAATTTAGAATAGAATAGAATAGAATTTTTATTGGCCAAGTGTGATTGGACACACAAGGAATTTGCCTTGGTGCATATCAGGGAGAGAAAAAATCAGAATATCAGGGAGAGAAAAAATCAGAATTTTTTTACTATCGGTTCTGTGGGCGTGGCTTATTTTGTGGGCGTAGTTTGATGGTCATGTGACAAACAATTCTTTAGGATTTAGCAGAGGTAGTTGTCTACCAGGCTTTTAACTGCTTGCAGAGCCAGTCTACCTATTTGTTTTTGGAGCGGTCTACCTATTTGTTTTTGGAGCGCACCAGTCTACCACCACACTGCCTTTTACAGCTGATCAGCTGTAAGGCAGCCCTTTGAAGTGCCGTGGCAAGTTTTTAAACAGTTTTTTGCCGCTCTGCCACCACCAAATGCATCGGAAACCACTTTCAGGCAGCTTGGCCTCAATTGCCAATCTACCACCACCGAACAGTTTACAAGGAGCGGATTGGTTATAGCCAATCAGTTGGGAGTCTTCTTGGCTTCTCAATTTACAATAGAACAGAATAGAATAACAGAGTTGGAAGGGACCTTGGAGGTCTTCTAGTCCAACCCCCTGCCCAGGCAGGAAACCCTACACCACTTCAGACAAATGGTTATCCATCATCTTCTTAAAAATTTCCAGTGTTGGAGCATTCACAACTTCTGCAGGCAAGTTGTTCCACTGATTAATTGTTCTAACTGTCAGGAAATTTCTCCTTAGTTCTAAATTGCTTCTCTCCTTTATTAGTTTCCACCCATTGTTTCTTGTTCTACCCTCAGGTGCTTTGGAGAATAGTTTTTTTTTTTAATTTGATTTATATGCTGCCCTTCTCCAGAGATTCAGGGCGCCTTACAATGTGTTAAGCAATAGCCTTCATACTTTTGTATATTTATACAAAGTCAGCTTATTGCCCCCACAAACTGGGTTCTCAAATTATCTACCTTAGAAAGGATGGAAGGCTGAGTCAACCTTGAGCCTGGTGAGATTTGAACTTACAGTAATTGCAGACAGCTAGTGTTAATCACAATGCTTTTAGTCTGCTGAGCTACCAGACTCCCTCTTCTTTGGGGCAACCCCTGAGATATTGGAACACTGCTATCATGTCTCCCCTATTTAAAGCTAAGGTGTCTTGGTTTTTTTTCTTCCCTTCTTTGTCAAGTGAGCCCTGATTTTTTCCTTCTAGCCGATCAGTTGGGACTCAGGAGGCAGTGAATAGATTGGGGGTGGGGCCAGGCAGAGGTGGTATTTACCGGTTCTCCGAACTACTCAAAATTTCCACCACCAGTTCACCACGGAGAGAACTGGTAGCAACCCACCACTGGTGCATATGCTCTCAGTGTACATAAAAGAAAAGATACATTCATCAAAAATCATAAGGTACAAAACTTAATGATAGTCATAGGGTACAAATAAGCAATTAGGAAACAATATCAATATAAATCATAAGGATACAAGCAACAAAATTAACAACAAAATAAAGTTCTGTTAACCAAAAGAATCCCGTGCAAGTACTCACTCTGACAACAATAATAATGAAAAATACCTGTAAAGAGTCTATATCTTTTTATTAGACAAAGACCATTTTTATCATTGACAGGAGATTCCTAAATGCTTTCTTTAACAAACCAATTCGTCTCCCACAACAGATGCTTTTCTTCGAAGGCATCAGCTAGTAAAAACAGGTTAATGCAGAAATTAAACTTCTCCCAAGGATGGAAGTGGGCTGCAGACTAACATTTATTGAATGATAAGCTGTCGCGGCAATATAAAAAGTATTTGGCATAATAGGAAATAAACTTCTTTTTTTCCTGTCAGTACTGAAGGACACACACAAATTGGTTTTTCTGTTGGGGAATTCCTAGCCCAGAGAAACTTATTACTTCTAATAATACAAGGTGATGAGAAAAAAAGTCCGAGAGATGAACTTATTAAACAAAATAATGAAATGCTGTGAAACAGCATGGGAATAGTAGCCAAATCTTTTATGGTTCTAGGACAAAAATATTCCACTATGGATAATGGCTTGTTTGGGGGAAAGGAGAAATGGAATTATTTGTGGGAATGTGAATGCTTCGGGTGGCGAAAGGAATGGAGGTCAAATTCCAAGGCCTTACAAATTGAGTTGCTACTTATATATTGTCAGGTTTCGAAGTCGTCTTGAATAAATTGCATTTCAAACAGAGTCTTTGAAAAAAAACCTCTAATTTATTAAGCACGCACATTCTATCTCCGACTCATTGCAGCCAAGTCTGGCTTCCTCAGGCAAACCCTCCTTTTCCTTTCCCCACTCCTCTATACTCATTGGCCATCTTCCCCATCACTCTGCCCCTAATCTACTGCTCCCTTCAAAGGAATTTCCCCCCTCCCATCCCATCTCCTAGGTGATATTCTCTCCAGTGAAAATAAGTAGGTGAAGGGTCAAATGTCTCTTTCCAGATGCCTCCGCTTCTTCTTCTTATGTCAGCATTGGAGTAAGTGCAGTATGAAATGCTGACATCTATAACATAGGGGTAATGTACTATTAGTACTACTAAGATCAGTTTACTGCACCACACAAACTAAATTTATGGAAATTCAGAAGCAGCTTTCTATTCAGGAGCAAACCAAAGAAGAGCCAAGTTACATGCATCAAAGCCTCTTCTACAGGGGAGAACAAATATGGCAACTTTATGACTTGTGGACTTCAACTCCCAGAATCCCTGCTGGCTCAGGAGTTCTGGGATTTGAAGTCCATAGGTCATAAAGTTGCCATATTTGCCCACTCTACTGAAGACAAGCCATAGATGTGTTTGAATCATGTTCTTTCTTCCCCCTCCTCTTTATTTTAAAGCAATTTTTCATCTCTTTTTCCTGACATGGAGGCTATAATTTTTTACAGCCCACTCAGAGCACTCATGGATAAAGTTGATAAGAAGTGGAAATACCGAAATTCAGATCAAGGGTTGATGTTCATGAAGGTTATTTATTGTTTCCAAGATTAGAAGAAGCTTGGCTTCATTGGCTGGCAATGGGAACAAGGGAGCTTGTGGTCCTTCATGGAGCTTGTTCTTTTCAGTGCAATTGAAAAGGATGCTGCAAGTTGTAGTTCAGTAGGGACCCATTTTCATGTCCTGCTTACTAATGGCATAAAGATGCTCTAACACAGGAGTGACATATCACAACTTTTTTCCTTTTCGCTAAAATGATTGGCATGGCCAGCGCATGATGCATTTGACACCCCAGCTCTAACAGTTGCTTTTAAGAAACATTTTGGTTTTATATGTGGCTCACCTATTCTGGAAGCCTAGAGGGCAAGACCACCAAAAATAATCCTTCAGAATTGGAGCAGAAGGTCCCACCTTTGTTGAGTCAATGAAAGTATATACACCAAATCCAGAAGTTATTTTGCCTAGAGAGCTTTTTTTTGGATTGATTTACTAGTAAGGGTAGGAAAGAGAAGTAGTTTTTGGCATTCATGTTAGAAGCATTGAGGTGCTTCAGGGTTGAAAGGATTAGCTGGTGACATAACCGTTGTCCCTGGAAATGCTCCTACCATGTCCCCGGCAGGAGCTGGAGTGAAGGATGGGAGCTCAACCCTGCCCCACAGCAGCTCTTGGGTCTCAAACGTGGGCTTGCTAACCTCCCGCCCAGTGTTCCAACCATTTGAGCCACTGTGCTCCATAAGAGAAGTAGTAATGACAATATAGTAGTTTTGGTTCTCTCTCCTCTCTGAGGAATTCTGAATTTGGGAAGTTGGAGGATTCATAGGTGCTCCAAATCAGAAGAGAAGGAAAACTTCCATCTCTCCATCTTCCAGCTGGTGGTGCCATATTCTTTCAACGCCTCCCTGCTGTCTGAAATACTCCTTTACTTCATATTCAGGAGGTTATGACTATTAAGTGCCTTAGATCAGAGTTCCCCAATCTTTTTAGCTTTACAGACCGATGGGGGGCAGAAAAGAGGGATTGGGGTGAGTGAGAACGAGTGGGGATGCGCACCCATGCACACTTGCCCACCCACTTCCGTGGCCCAGTTCTGAAAGGATCACGGCCCATTAGTGGGCCATGGCCCAGAGGTTGGTGGCCCTTGCCTTAAATGTCTACAGTGGACATTCACCTCTTCCCCAGGTGCGAATGCCATGTGTGAGATATATTCTCTCTCTCGCTTCCCCTCACTTTTTAATCTATAGTTCCAAATCTTTTAAATTTACTGCAGTTTTATTTGTTGCATTTAAATACTTCTTCTCGGCTAACTTGCCATGCCAATTTTTCAAGATTTTAATATTAGAAAGATATTTCTTCTTCGTAGAATAAACTCTACGGTTTCCCCAAATTGGCTTTGAGGCTTTTAGTGCTCGTATAATACATACTATATCTCTCCTCAGATGTCTGGGGCTCCCTAGTTTCCAAGAGCTACTCTATGCTTCCATTTATATTTTTAGTGATTTTCTTTTATTTAGTAGTGTGTTTCCTCTTGTCATTATACTGTATTTTATTACCCTATAAGCCACTTTGTGCACCTGCATTTTGAAGAAGGAAGGCAGGAAAGAAATCCTTCTGTAAATTAGATACATACACATACACACACACACTGTCTAGATAGATGTATGCATTTATATGCAAATTCCTATTTGCTGTACACCTGCAGTGACTTCTTTTGAGCCTAATATAATAGTTCTGTCTTTTTTTTTTATTCGTCTTTCCTAAGGTTGGATTCAAACCTGCAGGAGGCATTCGCAAAGCCAAAGAGGCCTTGATCTGGCTTTCCCTGATGAAGGAGGAATTGGGAGAAGAATGGCTGAAACCAGAACTCTTTCGCTTGGGTGCCAGTACTTTGCTGGGAGACATTGAAAAACAGGTTAGATTTGAATCTGCTGCCTTTCAGCAGGAAGGTTCCACTTCCTTCAATACATCTAACCCAGGGGTGAAATCGAGCAGGTTCTGGAGAACTGGTAGCGGAAATTGTGAGCAGTTCAGAGAACCAGCAAATACCACCTATGGCTGGCCCCAGAGTGGGGTGGGAATGGAGATTTTGCAGTATCCTTCCCCTGCCACGCCCACCAAACCAAGCCACGCCCACCAAGCCACGCCCACAGAACCGGTAGTAAAAAAAATCGGATTTCACCACTGATTTAACCCTTAATCAGGGCTAACATAGCACAATTGTTGGGTTAATAGAAGAATGTATTTATTTTTATTTTATTTTATTTATTCATTTTATTTGTCAAACACAAATACGATAACAGATATAAGTATAAACATGATTATGAATACAGGATAAGGATACGAATAAATGGGGACAGTAGGACAGGGACGGTATTTGCTCGGATTAATAAAACAGTCCAGAGATGGAGAGAGTTTCAGTGGTCAAAGGCAATAGTATAGCCTTTTGACTTCTGGGGGGAGGCAATACCGCTATTCCTTGATTTATGACCACAGTAGAGCCTGGAATTTTGGTTGTTAAGTCATTAGGGTCCGCAGGATTGAACAGGGTCCGCAGGATTGTCTGGGACGATACACATCCACTTCACGACCTGTTTTCCTTCACATGTGGGTGTGGATGTATGGGTGTGTATGTATATATTTTTGTGGGTGTATGGGTGTGTATGTATATATTTATATTTATCGGTGTGTATGGGTGTGTATGCATATACATTTATATTTATGTATATGTATGTATGGGGGATGTATGTATATATTTATATATGGGTGTATGGGTGGGTGGGTGTGTATGTATGTGTGTATGTATATGTGTGTGTATGTTTATATTTATATTTATATTTATGTGTGTGTATGTACATGTGTGTGTATGTGTGTGTGTGTGTGTATATGGGTGTGTGTGTGTGTGTGTGTGGCATGTGTATGTGAGTTATGTCTGTATGAATAGATATATACTTTCTTTTGAGAGCAAGCAACATAATTTCATTTTTAATGTGGGCCAGTGTGCTCACAGTAGAAAAAAAAATGACAATAAAGGTTATCTTATCTATAAGTCGAGGCACCAAGTTACTAGATTCAATTTTACAACCATTTTGTGAAGGTTGTAAAGTGAGTCACATAATCATTAAGCATGGGCATTTTTTGCTGAAAACTGGCAAAACTGGCAGGGTCATGTGATTGTTGCTACAACCAAGCATAATTGTGAGCCAGTTGCCCAATGCCCAAACGCAATCATATGATCATTGGCAGGTGGGGGTGGGCAGTCCTAATTTTAAGGATGGAAGTAGCTTTTTCAGAAGTCTGCGTAACTGAATGTCTACTAGTTAAAGGTTAAACTTACCAGCTGGAAAGATGACTGCCTGGGTTTGAGACCTGACAACTGCATGATGGGGTGAGCTCCCATTACTTGCCCCAGCTCCTGCTCACTCCAAAAGCATGCAAATGCAAGTAGATAAAGAGATACCATTTCAGTGGGAAGGTAACAGCGTTCAGTGTGCCTTTTTGTATAGTCATGCAGGCCACAGGACCATGGAAGTGTCTTCAGACAACGCTGACTCCCTCAGCTAAGAAACAGAGATGAGAACTGCCCTATAGAGTCAGACACAATCAGACAGGGGAAAACCATTTACCTTTACCTTTAATCTAACTATACATGATTGATTTGGAATGAGTCCTATGTATCCCATTTTCCATGGAGACAGACAGAAAATTGCCAGATAAATGTAAGATGAAGCACACCAGGTGAAATAAATAGTATCAGCCGATATTTCCTTTTTAAAGTGAATGGCTTCAGATAAGGCATGCTCTTAATCAGTGTGAATAATTAAGTGTCTCCGCTGGGTCCACCTTTGCATTAACCTACCCATAATTTGCCAGTTTTATTATCCCAGTTTAATTTTTGCTTTTTTGTTTCCATTGCACAGATTTATTATCACGTGACCGGCAGATACCCAGCTTCCTATGACCTGCCCATGGCTTAGACTGGTGACGGATTCATACTGTGAAAGAGAGAAAGAATTAAACCAACAATGTCTTGGATTTTTTTCTATCCCCTTAAACCACGTCCTTACTAAGTGCTTTACAAAACGGATTAAAACTGTGGTGCCTCCATTTCACAGTTTCAGTGTTCTTAGAATGGTCCAAGGCCCAGGTGAATCAATGGAGAAATCTTTGAATGTTGAAGATTTCTAGTGTTATTTGTTTTGTAATGGCACACATTGACTTTGGCCTGGATGTCAGGAAACAACCAGGAAATGATTATTTTAGGGTGAATTTTGTACTTGAAATTAAGCATTTGTGAATTGGCATATATATATAAATGAAGTATACCAAAATCTGATGATCAGCAGTAGAATAGAATAGAACAGAATTCTTTATTGGCCAAGTTGGACACACAAGGAATTTGTCTTGGTGCATACGCTCTCCTAGTACATAAAAGAAATCATAAGGTACAACCTTATGATTGTACCTTTTGACGTTCGTCAAAAATCATAAGGTACAACACTTAATGATAGTCATAGGGAACAAATAAGCAATCAAATCATATTAGGAAACAGTCAATATAAATTGTAAGGATACCAGCAACAAGGTTACAGTCATATTGTCATAAGCAGGAGGAGATGGATGATAGGAACGATGAGAAGATTAATAGTAATGCAGACTTACTAACTCATTTGACAGTCTTGAGGGAAATATTTGTTTAGCAGAGTGATGGCATTCGGGAAAAACTGTTCTGGTGTCTAGTTGTTCTGATGTGCAGTGCTCTATGGCGTCGTTTTGAGGGTAGGAGTTGAAACAGTTTATGTCCAGGATGCAAGGGGCCTGTAAATATTTTCACAGCCCTTTTTTTGACTCGTGCAGTATACAGGTCCTCAATGGAAGGCAGGTTGGTAGCAATTGTTTTTTCTGCAATTCTAATTATCTTCTGAAGTCTGTGTTTGTCTGGGTTGGGTTGCAGAACCAAACTCCAAATTCCAGTATTGGAATAGACCATGATAAAAGCAGCTCGGTGCAGAGTTTCAAAATGATGCTATTTAGGCTATTTAGAAAGGATAGGAATCCAAACTGGTGTGTGTTATGAGGGGAAGGTGTCCCCTGTGTCCCAGCCTTGCAGTCCTGACTAGGAGTGTGGTCAATCAATCATGCCTTCTTCAGGTTAAGAAATAACAGTGGAATTATTTGAAATCTCTTCGTTCTTCCCCTGAAAAGGCTCTATAGAGGACTGAATGAGTCATCACCACCAAGCCTTATGGTTCCTATAAAGATCCAAATTTAGTCCCTTTCTATTGGCGTACTATGTTTCCCTGAAAATAACTGGGTCTTATATTAATTTTTACTCAAAAAGTTGCATTAGTGCTGTTTTTCTGGTTAGGTCTTATTTGGGGGGAAAATACGGGACTAAATGCACCCATCTGGCTGACAATCTTAACTGGGGCTTATTTTGGAGGTAAGGTTTATATTACGAGAATCCTGAAAAATCCTGCTAAGACTTATTTTCCAGTTGGGTCTTATTTTTGGGGAAACAGGGTAGTAATTCTTGCAATTGCTGATAGGGTGATGATGTCTGTGCTAATTTGGCCCAGAAAACATCTGACCCTTTTTCAGTACTGTCACGTCCTGCTAGTTGTATGTGAGAATCTGAGATAATTCAGATAACAAGCTACCAGAATCTCAGATAACTTTGGCTAGATTGGGTGTTATTGGGAACATAGCAATAGCACGTAGACTTACATATTGCTTCACAGTGCTTTACAGCCCTCTCTAAATGGTTTCCAAAGTCAGAATATTACCCCTAACAATCTGAGTCCTCAGTGTACGGACCTCGGAAGATTGGAAGGCTGAGTCAACCTTGAGCCGGTGAGAATTGAACTGCCGAACTGCAGCCAGCAGAAGTAGCCGGCAGTACTACATTCTAACCACTGCGCCACCACGGCTTTCAACATCTCTTGAAAGGTCAATAGTCAATAGTTAACCCATTTGGATTAAAATTCCCATCAATATCATGCATTTGAATATAGCCAAATCAAACTATTTGAAGGATTGTTTTTTCCTGATCACGTCTACCCAATCCACCAGAGCAGAGAAACAGGGAATGCTACAGGTTGCCTCTTCCAAGGTGGCCCATCAAGCAGGACCAAGAAGAAGGGCCTTCTCCATGGTGGCTCCCTCCCTCATCCCCACAGAGATAAGATTGGCTTCTACTTTGATACTGAAAACCTAGTTTTGCCAATGGGCCTAGGGACTTCAGAATCAGATGGAACCCATCAAATGGCTGATCTGATTGTTGTCACCAGGGACATGAGGGGTTATTGCCTTTCTATTGTTTTCATATTGAGAGTGAGTAGGATGGCCATTTATGTTTTGTTAAATACCATATTTTTTGACACACCAGAGTATAAGACGCAGCTTAGTTTTTGGGGAGGAAAATAGGGGGGGGAAATCGGCCTATCAGGTATTCATCTGGCTAGCATCCTTAGTCTGGTCAGCTTCAGCACATTAGTTTGCTGGTTTTTTATTCCCTGCTTGGAGATAAAAAACAGCTTCTAAGACACAGCTGAGAGGAAGCAGCAATAAAAAAAGCAGGCAAAGCAGGAGCAGTGGAGATCGCTTCACTCGGCTAGCGCCTAGTTAGGGCTGAAAAACAGCTTCTAAAGAACAGCTGAGAGTCGGAGCAAAGCATTTATTTATTTATTTATTTGTTTAGATTTGTATACCGCCCTTCTCCTTGCGGACTCAGGGCGGTGAACAGCCAAATAAAAATAGTACACAAAAGTTAAACAATTTCTTTAAAAAGCATATAACTTTGGCTAAAAATTAAAACCATTAACCATTAAATATTTAAAATACCCAACCCTATAATGCAGATCTTAAAAATTCAGCGGGGTCAGGCTAGACCAGCAAGCTGAAAGAGATGAGTTTTCAGGGCCCGACGAAAAGTCCGGAGGTCAGCAATTGTTCTCCGTTTTGGAGGAAGATCGTTCCAGAGGGTAGGGGCTGCCACAGAGAAGGCCCTCCCCCTGGGGGTCGCCAGCCGGCATTGTCTGGCTGATGGCACCCTGAGGAGACCCTCTCTGTGGGAACGCACCGGCCGGTGGGAGGCTATTGGCGGCAGAAGGCGGTCCCGTAAGTACCCTGGTCCTAAGCCATGGAGCGCTTTAAAGGTGGTCACCAACATCTTGAAACGCACCCGGAAGTCCACCGGTAGCCAATGCAGCTCGCGCAGGAGAGGTGTCACATGGGAGTGTCCCGTCGCTCCCATAATCCCCCGCGCGGCCGCATTCTGCACTAGTTGGAGCCTCTGGGTGCACCCCAAGGGGAGCCCCATGTAGAGAGCATTGCAGTAGTCCAGGCGAGAGGTGACGAGTGCCTGAGTGACTGTGCGTAGGGAGTCCCGATCTAGAAAGCATGGAGATGGCTTCACTCGCTAGCGCCTAGTTAAAGCACGGTGGATTGTCAAGGAAGCAGGCAAAGCTGGGAAGATTGCTTCACTCGCTAGCGCCTCATTAGTGCCTCATTAGGGCTGAAAAAAGCTTCGAAAAAGCTACCTTCTGGGTGTAAGATGCATCCAAATTTTCAGCCTCTTTTAGGGAGGAAAAAGATGCGAATTATACTCTGAAAAATACGGTAAATAAATAAACTCTCATACTTGGGCTATCAGCTTTACCGTGGGCCAGCCAACATGGCCACCCATACTCATCATATAATAATGCTGTAGCCAAATTTTGAGGGGGGAGGTTGTCAGCCCTCATGTTTCCAACTGTTCCAGCTTTTCAATCCATATGGAACAGCAAAGTTTTCCCTGGTAAGTTTCGAAGTTGGGAGCTGTTGAAATTTTCTTAGATTCCCAGTTAGCCTTAAGTACAGTTGCTAATTCACGTGCTACAGTCAGACCTAAAGGAATCTGCCTACGTGAAACTTCAGCATGAAATAGCTTTCCTGTTATTTTACCTTTTTTTTTTTTTTTTGAAGTGTGCTCCCTATATAAGAAGACGAGAGCTGATAGAATTTTAAAGAGTTCTGAAATTTAAACAAAACCATTTTGCACAAATGAATAAGGAAAAGGGTTGTTTGGGCCAGACATCTATGTTATAGTCCAGAAAGTTTGATAGTGAACATTGTCAAAGCTGAAGAGGAGTTTTGAATTTGAAACACACACACACACACACACAATTTCAAGTTGAACTGCCCTATTTCACTGCAAACAGCTGTTTTTGAGTGTGAAAAAAAACCCGCTCAAAACAGCTTGTTTTGCTTTGGGAGCAGCTGTTGCACATTGAAAATGGGGCATTTCACACTTCCAATTGGAATGTTTTGAATTACACATGATTGAGTTGCAACTATTATATAGATCCTGACTTTTCAAAAAAAAAAAATTGTACTTCTTTGGGGATGAAGTGGGGGGGAATCCTGAGTGGAACTACAAGCAAACAGTTTGGATCTGGCCTCTTTATCTCTTGCCGAAAACAGAAAAGAGCTTCTGTGTGAATTTTTGTTACAGCCCTGACGTTGTAAAATCAATTGCTTGACATTTTAAGAACATATGTTTAAATAAATGAATAATCTGCAAGGGTTGTTCTCCCATTTCACTTGAGATTAATTACTGCCTGCACGCGACACAACTAAAAATAATATTTGAATCATTACCTTTCTAAAGATCAGGCTACCAGCAGTTCCACGCCTTATTTTGTCATGCCGTCTGCTAAGGAATTATTTTTCTTTTCTAGAAGGCCACCATCACATAAAACAAATCATTGCAAGGAAAACAAAGGAACATATTTTTTATTATATTCATAACATAAAATATTGGTGTGATTTTGTTTTAGAAAAGAAGGATGCACATTGTCAGGACAATCCCATAATGTTAGATGCATGGCGTTGGGCTGAAATTATTCAGGCATAATAGAAAAGCACCGAATGCTTTCAAAGTAACTCTCGGCGTGCGCTGGATGTGGCTTGTTACTGGAAATAAGTTTGAGATTGAATTGTAAGGATTTTTTTAAAACTAAACAAAAAAACTATCCCCAAAATACAGATAATCCTTGATTTACAACAGTTCATTTGGTGACAAAAGTTACAAAGCCGCTAAAACAAATGACTACATTGTTAGAATTTTCACACTTCTGACCACTGCAGCATCCCCATGGTCGCGCGGTCAAACTTTAGATGCTTGGCAATTGATTCATATTTATGACGGTTGCCCTGTCCCAGGGTCACATATTCCCCTTTTGTGACCTTCTGACAAGCAAAATCAATGGGGAAGCCAGATTCATTTAACAACTGTGTTACTAACTTAACAGCGGCAGCCATTCACTTAACAACTTTGGCAAGAAAGGTCCCAAAATGGGGCAAAACTCACTTAAGTAATTCTCAGTAATTTTGGGACTCCATTGTGATCGTAATTTGAGGACTCCCTGCAGAATTAAAAATAAGGGACTGCTTCATACAAGGACTGTGTTCAGCCAGTTCTATCCGGTATGGACCAACCGGTAATGGCGGCTGCGGGAGGCTCCTCCCACCTGCCTGGACGTCATCCCATCCTGTTTTTGGCACTCTGTGCATGTGTGGAAGGCCCTGCACATGCACGGAGGTGGCGCGTGCGCTCCCGTTTGCAAACTGATAGCGAAGATAAGTGAATACCACCCCTGGACTGCTTCATTTAAAAGGAAATAGATAGAAAGGGAGTTTAAGTGCATCATATATGTATACGTATGTGGTCATGAAGAAAAATGTAAGTATTTTAGGTATTCATAGTCAACATTTCTATCCAAAATAATATTGGTGCAGATGAAGGTAATCTAGTAAAAAAAATAAATTGTTAATATTTATTTATTTATTTACTTATTTTTGTGATTTATATGCCGCCATTCTCCCTGAGGACTCAGGGCGGCTTACATACAACAATGATCAATACAAATCACAATAAACATAATTAAAATAAATTAAAATCCACAATAAAAACCATTCAAATTGTAAAACTATACAACCCCACGATCAGAGAATTGTTGGAACAGCCACGTCTTTAGTCCACGGCGAAAGGAGAGGAGGTCGGGGGCCGTCCTAAGGTTGGCGGGCAAACTATTCCAGAGGGTCGGGGCTCAGACTGAGAAAGCCCTCCCCCTGGGGGCCGCCAGCTGACATTGTTTGGCTGACGGCACCCGGAGGAGGCCCGCTCTGTGGGAGCGCACCGGATGATGGGAGGAAGGCAAGAGGTGGTCCTGTAAGTACCCTGGGCCTAAGCCATGTAGGGCTTTATATTATTAATATAATTAATAATAAATAGAGACCAGATCTATGCAAATGCATCCTTCTTTGTAAGAGTTTTTTCCCCCAAGGTCTTTTTCTATCATTATGTTAAAGCAGAGCAATTCCCTTCAATTTTGAGTACTGCTAATGTTTTGAAAGGTATTCCTGGGGTGGGGGGGGGGGGGGTGGGGTTGTGTATTTTGCAATAAGAAATTCTGGTTTTTAACAAAAAATAATTGAATAAATGGATTGTGTTATATTGGTTTATATGCCCTAGGAAATATGGTAATAAGAGGATTCACTGTAAAAGAGTTGGTCGGGTTTTTTTTCCTCCTTATTTCTTCAGACTTTTAACTAAATGGAGATCGCCACCAATATGTATGTTTATTTATCACTCTATCATCATAATTTATAATTTGATCAGATTGTTAGTATGGTACGTTTGAATTGTATTCCTGGTCAGTTCCTAACTGCTTGCTGAAATCCCAAAGGTTGAGAGGGGGGGGGGGTGTGGTGTTTCAAAAGGCAACTGGACTTCCTTTGTTTTTCCTTGAAGACATTTTGTTTCTCATCTAAGAAGCTTCTTCAGTTCTGAACTGTCCAGTTGTCTTTTTGAAAAAGCATCTTTGGGACAACCATGACCTGGATGACTGAGAATATAGACCGGTGGGAATTTTATCCAATGTAGATTCCAGATTTGAACTATGGAAGGAATCCTGAACTCTTGAAGACCCCAAGTTAGAATATCTTGCTTAAACCCTCAAAACGACGCTATAGAGCACTGCACACTAAGACAACTAGATAAAAGAACAGGTTTCCCCCCGAACGCCATCACTCTGCTAAACAAATAATTCCCTCAACACTGCATTACTATTAGTCTTCTCATCGTTCCTATCACCCATCTCTTCCCACTTAGGACTGCATGACTGTAAATTTGTTGCTTGTATCCTTACGATCTATATTGATATTGATGGTTTCCTAGTATGGTTTGATTGCTTATTTGTACCCTATGACTATCACTAAGTGTTGAACCTTATGATTCTTGACAAATGTATCTTGTCTGTTTAGGTACACTGAGAGCATATGCACCAAAGACAGATTCCTTGTGTGTCCAGTCACACTTGGCCAATAAAGAATTCTATTCTATTCTGTTCAACTGGATTCTTGGTGACACTAATAACGGGTCTATGTGGTTTTCTTGGCAATTATTATGGATGGATTTGTAATGCTTTCTTCCAGAACATTTTTCTGGTTTCCCAATCTAACAACCCTGATACTTCTGGGTAGAATCTCATCCCAATACTAATGCGGCCCGACCTCACTTAGCTTTTTGAATCCAGACAATATTGGTTATCTGCTTCTTCCTGCCAAAAGCATCCGTAATATTAATTGTAAGCCATCATCAGTGTCAACTGTTAGTGACCATATAGATAGATTTTTTCCAGGAAGCTTAATATAACATGGATGAGATTCGCTTCTCATTAGATGAAATCACTGTTAGATCTTTATGGCTTTTGGAAAGGATTCAGAAGTGTTTTCGATCTTGTATAAGAGCTATTCATTAAAATCACTTGGCTTTTTTTAGAGTTTGGCGTGGGGGAAAAAATGCATTAAGAGCTTTTCTTCAGGCTCATGTGGAGCGGAGCAAAATTTCAGGCTACGTTAATGAGTACCAGAAAGGAGTTGCACTTTCTTAATGTCCAAAGCAACCCTGAATCATTTTCAGATTATCCATAATATTGCACATCTTGCCTACACTATTTTTAAATATTATTTTTAAAAAGGGCCTAACAGGAGAAACCCAGATGATTTTCAAAGGAATGGTTGAATTTGAATTCATTCGGCACAGGTAATCCTTGAGTTATGACCATTATTCAGCCCAAATTTTCCATTGCTAAGCAAGATAGTTGTTAAGTGAGTTTCATCCCCTCTTTTGGCTTTTCTTGCCCCAGTTGTTAAGTTAGTAACAAGGTTGTTTAATAAATCTGACTTTCCCCATTATCTCTGCTTGTTAGAACATCGCAAAAGGTGATCACATGACCTCAGGACACTGGAATCGTCATAAATATGAACCCGTTGCCAAGCAGCCGAATTTTCATCACGTGACCATGGAGATGCTGCACCTAAATGATTGGTTGTAAGACAAGGACTACCTGTATTGAGTTGGTCCTTATGGCCCTTCCTTGCAAAATGGGTTTCCATCAATGATTACCTAATTTGATCCAACTAACCATCTTCCCATTCCTGGCCCTGAACATTTAAACTCATGCTTAAAAAGCAACTGGAGAAAGATAAATTTTGGGAGCCAAAATTGTTTCCACTTTGATGTAAATTTAAATCATGATTTGGAATGGTAAACTTAAATCCCTGAGGGATGGGGAGGGATGGTACTTCAAGACAGAATATCAGAGCAAGGATGGTCAGTTGAAAGATCCAGGGCAGAAGATCCATGGAGGTGGTCAAAAAATTAAAAATGATGTCTATTCATGAACTTTGTGTTGGGTTCAGAACCCAAGTCTTGGATACGGCTTTTAAAAGAGACCCTACCCAGATTTAACCCCACCAATTATGGATAGAAGTTTTCTGCAGAAGAAAAGCTCTGGAGAATTCTACATTCACACACGCAGGGATATTGTGCTGATGGTTATTACAGGTAGCCTTCGGCTTACAACCATTCATTTAGTGACAGTTCTTAAGTGAAATCACTAAAGTTGTTAAGTTAGTAACACCGTTGTTAAGTGAATCTGGCTTCCCCACTGCAACGGTCGTATGTGTGAAAAACAGCCATAAGTCACTTTTTTCAGTAACTTCAAATGGTCCCTAAGTGAACTGTTGTAAGTCGAGGACTACCCATACTCAGGATCTCCATATGAAAATGTACATTCCCAACAATGTTTCCAGATCCCATTTTCGAATCCAGCTTGGAGAATTTCTGAAGATGTAAACAATGCATGTGATTTTTCTTGGCTTAATTAATAGTGGTTTGCTGTTGAGTTTTAAATTATTTTTGCAGTCAAGTTTACCGCCTGGTGTGAGAATTTCTTCATCATCCTTTGAGCCATTCGCTCTGCTCGGGATTACACATAGCCATTTTCCCTACTTTCCAAAAGGAAAAGAAGCTATCTATGCTTTTAAAAGGATAAACACCTCAGGGCCATCACACAGCTGTTTGCTGATGTTTCCGACTACTTGTGGTTCCTCCAGTAAATTATTCTGGTTTCCAGCCAATGGCTGATTCTATACAAATAGTCCTCAACTTACAACAGTTCTCTTAGTGACCATTCAAAGCTACAATGGCACTTAAAACAGTGACTTATGACCAGTGGTGGATTCAAGTAATTTAACAACCGGTTCTCTGTCCTAATGATTTCTTCCAACAACCAGTTTGCCAAACTGCTCAGAAAGTTAACCGGTTCTCCCAGAATTGTGCGAACTGGCTGAATCCCACCATTGCTTATAACTGCTTTTCACATTTACGACCATTGCAGCATCCTCATGGATTTTGATCACGGTCAGGTGATCAAAATCCAGACGCTTGGCAACTGACTCATATTTATGACGGTTGCAGTGTCCCGGGGTCATGTGATCAACTTTTGTGACCTTCTGACAAGCAAAGTCCATGGGAAAGCCGGGTTACCTTAACAACCGTGTGACTAACTTAACATCTGCAGCAGTGGTGGTATTCAGCCAGTTCTATCCAGTTCGCCCACTCACCTGGATGTAATCATGTCCCATTTGTCCACTCTTTTGACCCTCTGCACATGTGTGGACGGCCCTGTGCCAGTGGTGAAATCTAAAATTTGTTACTACCAGTTCTGTGGGCGTGGCTTGGTGGGCGGGAGATAATGTGATGGTGGGCGTGGCCATTTTTTTTTTTTACTTTTAAAACCATTTTTTCTACAACCTCTTCGGCGAAAAATGCTTTCAAAAGGCTCTGACAATCCCAGCTGAGTTGCCTGATCGTCAGAGGCATTTAAAAGAAAAAAAGTCTCTGCCAATCAGGCAACTCAGCTTGGATCGTCAGAGGCATTTAAAAGAAAAAAAATCCTTTTTTCTTTTAAAAGCCTTTGAAGATCCCAGCTGAGCCACACGATCATCAGAGGCTTTTTTTTTTTTTTACTTTTAAAAGCATTTTTTCGGCCAAAGAGGTTGCTGGGCATGGGGGTGGGGCAGGAATTTTTGCTACCAGTTCTCTGAACCACCCGCCTCCATCGCTACCGGATTGGGTGATCCGGTCTGAACCGGGAGCAATTCACCCCGCCCTGTGCATGCGCAGAGGCGTGCATTCATACTTGCAAACCGGTAGTGAAGGGAAGTGAATACCACCCCTGACCTGCAGTGATTCATTTAACAACTGTGGCAGGAAAGGGTGTAAAATGGGACAAAACCTGTGGTTGGTTGCCCCCGGTTTGCACTGGTCCTATAGAACTGGTAGTAAAACCAGCGGGAGGCCCCGCCCACTGATCCTGACGTCATGAAAATGCTTCTATGCATGCACAGAAGAGCATGCGCACGGCCCCGTTGCGAACTGGTAGTAAAGGTAAGTTGAACCCACCCCTGGACAAAACCAGTGGTGAAATCCAAATTTTTTTACTACCGGTTCTGTGGGCGTGGCTTGGTGGGCATGGTGTGGCTTGGTGGGCATGGTGTGGCTTGGTGGATGTGGTAGGGGAAGGATACTGCAAAATCTCCATTCCCACCCCACTCCTGGGGGAAGGGTATTGCAAAATCTCTATTCTCACCCCACTCTGGGGCCAGCCAGAGGTGGTATTTGCCGGTTCTTCAAACTGCTCAAAATTTCTGCTACCGGTTCTCCAGAACCTGTCAGAACCTGTTGGATTTCACTCCTGGAGAAAACTTACTTAACAACTATCTCTGCAACATAAATTTTGGGCTCAATTGTAGTTTGAATTCTACCTATAGTATTTTGCAACGGTTTAGCTGGAAGGTGTAGAAATTAATACTTATCTAGAAATCAGCACAGACCATTTCCAGTTCATATCTGCATCTCCTCATGCATCACATCTTGATAGCTTCTAATCCCAGGAACCTGAGAACAGTTTTATTGGAGCTGGTAAGAGAATTAGCTTAGCAGATGGGGCTTAATTTTGCCTGATGGATGTTCCTCCTGGCCAAATATTCGTTCTGAGTAATAATTTTCCTTTCCCCCCCAACATAAAGCTTCCTAAGTATTGATCCTCCCCTAACACTTGTCAAATCAATATGTTGGAAGAGATGACTGATAAAAGTCCAGGACTCAGAAACTACTCTTGATGGACAGGAACCCTTGGCAACCTTTCCATATCTTAATTTGCTCATTTGTAACTTTGGTTGCTTGTTTCCTAAGAAGAATAGCCTTAAGTTTTATCCCGCTGATCTTGTGAAGATCAGAGCTAACATCTGGATAAGAGATAAAATGTCATGGGTAGGATTAAAAAGGAGAATAATTTTTAATTAAATGCAACCTGTGCTGGAAGACAAGATTAAGGAGGGGGATGAGAGTGTTGGAAATATCTCCATCTGGTCAGTTGTTTTAATAGGGCAGGCAGCAACTAAGGTATATTAATTCACCAAGCACACTGTTTTAAATGCCTAATGGCCATTGGAATTAATATCCTGGTTATTCTAAATTCACAGGGCAGCCTGTCTGTCTGTTAACACATATTCTGCTCATCCTGAATTATTAGCATAGATTTCTGTTTAGGAGGTGGAAGCATTTTTTTTAAAAAAAGAAACTTTGGATAGTGTGATTAAAAAACAGTTTAAAAACAAAATTCATAGTATTGTGGTGAATTTGTATAATTCCATAATGCATATTGGAAATGCTGCCATGAATATAATTTTGGGCGCTCTGTGCAAAACAAGTGTTTAGAAAGTTGGGAAAGGTTCAGCAAAGTACTGGTAGATCAAGAATTTTTAAAGGCATCTTGACACGAGATGTCACCTAGCTGTCATCTATGGCAGGGGTCTCCAACCGTGGCAACTTTAAGACCTGTGGACTTCAACTCCCAGAAATTCTCAGCCAGCTTGCTGGTGTCTATGTCTCTATGGTCTCTATGATCTCCTACGGCAAGGGCCCCCACTCCCAGGGCATGGTTTGGTACCAGTCTGCGACCCGTTACAAACCAAGCCACACAAGCGAGCAAAGCTTCATCAATTATTTCTCCATTCAGAAGTATTTCTTCTCCCAAGTAGCTGATGCACAAGGTTTAAATTTCATGCATGAGACCAGCTCCCTAGATACGATTCTCTCTTTTTTTTCTCTCCTTTATCATCTATCTCTATCAGTGGTGAGATTCAAGTAATTTAACAACCGGTTCTCTGCTCTAATGATTGCTTCCAAAAATCAGCTTGCTAAACTGCTCAGAAAGTTAACAACTGGTTCTCCCAAACTGGTGTGAATTGGCTGAATCCCACCACTGATCTCTATCATTATTTCTCTCTTTCATCTCTCTCTCTTTCTCTTTCTCTCTCTCTCTCTCTCTCATCTATCTATCTCTCATCTATTTATCTACCTACCTACCTACCTACCTACCTACCTACCTATCCATTTCTCTCTTTCTATCTCTCTCTCTCTGTCTTATCTATTTATCTATCTATCTAATCTATCTATCTATCTATCTATCTATCTGTTCTTTATCATTTCTCTTTCATTTCTCTCTCTTTCTCTTTATATCTATCTATCTATCTATCTATCTATCTATCTATCTATCTATCTGTTCTTTATCATTTCTCTTTCATTTCTCTCTCTCTCTTTCTCTTTATATCTATCTATCTACCTATCTATCTATCTATCTATCTATCTATCTATCTATCTATCTGTTCTTTATCATTTCTCTTTCATTTCTCTCTCTCTCTTTCTCTTTATATCTATCTATCTATCTATCTATCTATCTATCTATCTATCTGTTCTTTATCATTTCTCTTTCATTTCTCTCTCTCTCTTTCTCTTTATATCTATCTATCTATCTATCTATCTATCTATCTATCTATCTATCTATCTATCTATCTACTGTATCTATCTATTATTATCTCTCTCTCTCTTTGATCTATCTGTATTTCTGTCTCTATCACCTGTCTGCCTGCCTGTCTATCTATCTGTCTCTCTATCATCATCTAGCTCTATCTTTCTAAAACATTTATATAGGCACCCATCATACTGAACTCTGGCCATTTTATCAATAAAAGAATGACATAATACATAAATGTATTAAAACCAGGGGTGGTACTCACTTATCTTCGCTACCGGTTTGCAAATGTGAGCGTGCATCTCCTCCACACATGTGCAGAGCCTTCTGTGCATGCGCAGAGGGTCAAAAACAGGACATGATGATGTCTGGGCGAGTGGGCGGAGCCTCCTGACGCCGGCGCTACCAGATTGTGTGATCCGGATAGAGCCAGCTGAATTTCACTACTGATTAAAACCACAAACATTAAAAACCTAGTTAAACTTCTGACATAGAGTTTCTCTTAAAATCTTCTTACTCACCTCATCCTATCCCAGATCTTGGGTGAAACATTGGATCTTCAGTGCTTTTCAGGCGGTTATGAGGAGAGATGGTCCTGAAGTTAACCTGGCCCTGTGCCACATAGGACTTTAAAGGTGATAAACCAGTATCGCCCTGAATTGCACCTGGACAGTATTTGGGAGCCAGTGCACCTCACGCAACAGAGGTGTGACATAGGCACTTCATAAACCTAGGGCAGGGGTCTGCAACCTTAAACACTCAAAGAGCCATTTAGACCCGTTTCCCACAGAAAAGAAAACACCGGGAGCCACAAAACCCTTCCTGTGCCTGACTGTTTCTTGAGCAGCCACAAAACTAGCATATAGAGTTGAATTAAACATTCTGTTTTCTTCTGAAACTTTTCTTTTCTTGGATTTATCCATGGTTGGCCTAGCGGCGGGTTTGAAAAGCTCAATAAATCGTGTGCTGGTGGGTGTAGCACATTGGCGGTTGTGACACATATTTTCAGTGACAGGGAGCTGCAGCAGAGGGGTGAAAGAGCCACATGCAGCTCCAGAGCCGCAGGTTACTGACCCCTAACCTAGGGGCACCCATCACTGCACATGCTGCTATATTCTGGATCAGTTGTAGTTTCTGAGTATTCTTCAAGGATAGCCCCATGTACAATGAAATGTAGTAATCCAAATGGGAAGTGACCAAGACATGGTCTTGACCTCTATGTCCTCCTCCAAGCAAGCTGATAAAAAAAATGCACGAGTCAATAGTATAAGACAACAATTAGATTCAAAAGCAAGTAAGTTGAGCAGTGATGAAATTCAATTTTTTTTTACTACCAGTTCTGTGGGTATGGCTTGGTGGGTGTGGCGTGGCTTGGTGGACATGGCAGGGGAAGGATACTGCAAAATCCCCATTCCTGTGGGAAGGATATTGCAAAATCTCCATTCCCACCCCACTCCCAGGGAAGGATACTGCAAAATCCCCATTCCTTTTCCCATTTCTGTGGGAAGGATATTGCAAAATCTCCATTCCCACCCCACTCTGGGGCCAACCAGAGGTGGCATTTTCCGGTTCTCCGAACTACTCAAAATTTCCGCTACCGGTTCTCCAGAACCTGTCAGAACCTGCTGGATTTCACCTCTAGAGCTGAGGGACCTTGGCAAACAGTTGGCACTCGGAAAACCTTGGATAACTTGAGTCAAAGGGGAATGAAAGAAATCGGGAAAAGATCCTAAGGATTTGACTGGGCAAAAGAGGGAAATGGGCACAGAACAGGAATTTACAAAGGGAAGAGAGGCTGCCGTCCATGTGCTGATGTGGAATAATAATCAAGTCATTCTGCTGTACAAGTGGCTTCCATCCATTTGGGCAATATAGATAGTGAGAGTGCTTTATCGTGCCATTTTTAAACTCTGAACTAATGGGTACTTTGGCAACTGCTTCCAAGCCTGAAATCATTATTAATTCCTTTAGTACTGTAATAACGTTGATGGAGACGAACTCTTATAACATTGAAATAGTATAGTATTTAGCAGTAATTAACGTCCTCTAATTAGGAAATGTTGCCAAGTAGTTTTTCTCTGCTGGCTCCACGAGTAGTTAAGTGCAGCTGGATGAAAATTAACCACAAAGGGAACAGCTTGTGTTTTATGTGAAGTTTGCCTTTGATTCCAAAAAGATATTTGTTAATATCTCTTCATTATCAGAAAGGGGACAGACATGGAGTTATTAATGTTAGAGAGAGCAATGAGCTCCGGTGCCCTACCATACAATAGGCTAACTTGAAGAGGTCAGAAGCTAGAAAATTCACCAACTGGCCTTACTACCTGGCTACTCTTCCAATGCTAGGAGAATTGGAATTTAATAGAACTGTTTGCTATAGGAATGGAAACTGCTGACCAATGAATTTGGAGAAAGAAGTTATGACTATCATTTGCAGTGAAATACCGTATTTTTCGGACTATAAGACGCACCTGACTATAAGGTGCACCTAAATTTAGAAAAGGAAAACAACAACAAAAAAGTTTTTTGGCCTCCCTTTTTCCGGGCCTTTTTTTTGGCCCTTTGCCAGTCTTTTTTCAGTCTGTTTCTGGGGCTTTTTGTGGCCCATTTTTAAGGCTTTTTTGCCTCAAAAATGGGCCTGTTTTGGGGGCTTTTTTAAGCTCATTTTCTAGGCTTTTGGGGGGCTGTTTTTGAGGGTTTTTTGGCCCATTTTTGGGGGGGTTGGCCTGCTTTTTCAGTGCGATCCCAATGTGAACTGGTAGTAAAGGTAAGTAGAACCCACCCCTGGCTTCGTGGGTGTGGCAGAAGAAGGATACTGTAAAATCCCCATTCCCTTCCCACTCCTGGGGGAAGGATATTGCAAAATCTCCATTCCCACCCCACTCTGGGGCCAGCCAGAGGTGGCATTTGCCGGTTCTCCAAACTACTCAAAATTTCTGCTACTGGTTCTCTGGAACCTGTCAGAATCTGCTGAATAGCACCCCTGACCTATATACACAATACCTGAGATGGAAAAAAACATGCATTATAGCAAACCAAGCAAATGACAGGATTTACAGCAATATGCACAGTGGCCTATGTATATTAGAAAGATTTGTATCTTTACCATAGCCATCAATTCAATAATAATTATTATCCCAAATATCAAAACAAGCCTAGATAAGCTTGTTGGAGGCATAAATGCTCCCCCCCCCATTTTAAAAAAGAAGGCTTATTTGATAACATTGCCACGAGTTATTTCGATTTCTGCACATTTTAAATATTCACAGCTAATGCTCTAAAATACATTTTTTTTTAATTTAAAAAAAAAACCCAACCCCTGCAATTTAACCTTGGATATATTTCAACAGCAGGCCGTTGGATCTTGCTAAATCTTGTCCCACCCCCTCCTTTAAAATCTTTGTCCCCTTACTTAATGGCACCCCCGTGGTGTTGTGTAGGCCAGATGCGGTTTTATAATGGAGCTTGGAAAAAAATATCTACGGAATAATTAGCTGGTATGGATGTAACCGAAGAGGGCTTTTGTTAGCAGCAAAGGCTGAAATCTTTGGGAATTTCTAATGCTGTCTGGAACACTCTTCTTGGTTCATTGTGAAACTTCAGAGCATATGGTGCTTCTGCTGGTAGGTGTTATTTCAAAGTTTTCAAATCACACTACGAGAGAGTCCCTCTGGTGAGCTATTGGAATGCTTAGCAACTGTGAATTGGAAGTGACAGAATAGAGAAAGAGGGACTAAAAAAAAAAGAGAAAAGAATCAAACCAGCGATACGTTCTGTTTCCAAGAAAAGAGTACAAAATAAATCTATAAACTGAGACAGCTTTACAAGGGGAAAAGAGAGGCCAGTGTTCCAAATCAGGACATGTGTATGTGTGTGTGTATGTGTGAGGAAATAACACCTAAATTGTTTTAACCCCCCCCCCCTCCTTACGGAGATCTCCCCTCCCTGCAAAAGTCATCTAAATGTTAAAACAAAAATATGGTCACTTTCTCGTGCTGACATGTAAATGCGGTGTAAATTCAAACAACTGGCAGATAAAATATGGAGTCGCTTAAGATAGCTCTCAAAGGGCCAAGTGGCTTTGTGGAACGAGGAAAAAACCCAGTCTTTTCGTTCAGTTCGATCGGGCGGAAAAATCTTTGCTCAGATCATTTTCTCACATGCAAAAATCAAAAGGAGTCTATGGGCACTTTTCCCGACTGACAGTTTTTATTCAAAGGCACAAGCTTACAGGGACTACAGCTCCCTTCGTTGGGTGCACACGGAGAGGACTTTCACTATCATTTGGCCCCATCCAGTATCTTTGGGAAGGGAGGGGAAAGCAGGAATCCACCATTTGAATTAAGTTGGGTAAGGCCAATCTAGAGAAAAGAAGGACTATGTCAGAATATTCATGAACTGGAATAGGGCATAATAACAAGGTCAGCCAATGAATAGGCATGGCAACAGATCAGCAAATGGGAACTGTTTGGAAACTGAAACAGTATTTGACTGAAACAGCAAGGAGCCTGGGCGTGGCTTACGCTTAGCTTAACTGCCCTGTATAGAGAAGGTTATCTTTGTCTGTATTAAGCTCTGAGCTCTGAAACTGAAACTGAAACTAGTCTGCTGAATTGAAACTGAAACTGTTCTCTTTTCTGCCTGTGTTTGCCTGTACTCTCTACCACATTTGAAGAATCATCCATTTATTTATTTGTTTGTTTGTTTGTTTGTTTGATTGATTTATATGCCACCCTTCTCCGGAGACTCAGGGCGTGGCTTACAATGCATTAAGCAATAGCCTTCATACTTTTGTATATGCCTGCTTAGTAGAGCTTTTGGCCCCTCCTAAACGGTGTTCTTTTTTATACAAAGTCAGCTTATTGCCCCCACAATCTGGGTCCTCATTTTACCTACCTCGGAAGGATGGAAGGCTGAGTCAACCTTGAGCGTGGTGAGATTTGAACTTACAGTAATTGCAGGCAGCTGGCAGCTAAATGCTATTTAACAGCACTTTAGTTCGCTGTGCCACCAAGGCTCTTAAAGATACAGCCATTGATACTGTATATTTATTTTCATGTGTTCTTTTATATATCAAGAGAAGTTAATGATTCCTGCTGAATCCTGTGTGTGCTTTCTGAATTTGATTGCTGCAACAAACTCGGACAGACTAGGAGTGACATGATAGCAGTGTTTTTTTGTTTTTTTTAAAATTAGATTTATATGCCGCTCTTCTCCGGAGACTCAGGGCGGCTTACAAGACGTTAAGCAATAGCCTTCATACTTTTGTATATTTATGCAAAGTCAGCTTATTGCCCCCACAAACTGGGTCCTCAATTTACCTACCTTAGAAAGGATGGAAGGCTGAGTCAACCTTGAGCCTCGAACTGGTGTAATTGCAGACAGCTGGATGTTAATAACAGGCTATTCAGCCGGTTGAGCTATCTGAGGCTCATCAGAAATACTGTTCCAGTATTTGAGGGGCTGCCACAAAGAAGAGAGAGTCAAGCTATTCTCCAAAGCACCTGAGGGCAGGACAAGAAACAATGGATGGAAACTACTCAAGCAGAGAACCAACCTGAAATTAAAGAGAAACTTCATAACAATGAGGACAGTTAATCAGTGGAACGGTTTGCCTCCAGAAGTTGTGGCTGCTCCATCACTGGAAGTTTTAAAGAAGAGACCGGACAGTCACTTGTCGGAAATGTTATAGGGCAGTGATGACTATCCTTTTTGCTGTCGCCTGCCAAAAGCAGGGGGAGCGCGGCAAAGTCGCCCATGTTTCATAATTCAATGCGCCCCACCCCTGCGAATGCGCACCCCCCGCTTTTAGTACGTGATGGCACAGTGGGCCCGGTAGACCCATTTTTCACTCTCCCCAGGCTCCAGAGGCTTACTAGGAGCCTGGGGAGGGCGAAAACGGCCTTCCCCACCCCCACGGAGGCCCTCCAGAGACCAGAAACAGCCCATTTCCCAACTTCCGGTGGGACCGAAAGGCCCAAAAATCAGCTGGCTGGCGCACTGGAACTGAGCTACGGCAATGCTTGCGTGCCCACTGATACGGCTCTGTGTCACCATCACGGTTATAGGGTCTCCTGCTTGAGGGGGGGGGTTGACTAAAAAACCTCCAAGGTCTCTTCCAACTCTGTTGTTCACTGTTCTGTATGGACAACACAGCAGGATAGTCTCAATCTGAGTGTTCAATAAGGATGCATTCTGGGAAATGTAGACTTATTGCCTCCTATGATATTGAAGCTATAAATGCAATCTAGCTAAGCCAATCGAAGAAGAGACTGGACAGCCACTTGGTATGCTTGAGCGAAGGCTTGGACTAGGAGACTTCCAACTCTGTTCTGATTCTGATTCTGATTTTCTATTGAGAACATGATTCGTTCTATGAAACAATTGGATGGATCTATTGCTTTCATTCAAATAGTAAAACTAGTTGGTAGATCATTGTTATTTTAATATTTTGGGCTTTCCTACTTAGTTCCATTTTCTGGGATTATTGACTGTAGAGAAAAAGAGAGAAATTGTAGTGTCATAAGATGCAAGAAGTGCAAGAACTCAAAGAAAAGGTCTAGCCCTGGACTTTCTGCAGTCTTCAATAGGTCCTGGTGCTTCTTATTTATCACTAGGCAACGCTTCTGAGCAACCTCGTGAAACTGCCTCTCACCCCTTCCTAATATCCCCTTCCTTATCTCAAGGATCTTGTACTCTGAGTTGGAGTAAAGTTTGGTCTCCAGAATTTGATGTTTGAGAAGAAAATATGGATCAGCAGAATCTCTGGGTAGAAGATCTTGGTTTCCAGAATCTGATCTCTGGTTGAAGACCTTGGTCTCCAGAATCTGATACCTGGGCAGAAGGTCTTGGTTGGCAGAATCTGGTCTCCAAGCAAAAGCTACTTCTGTCATTACAATTACAAGATGCAAGTTATTTCTAAAATAGAGATGCGTTTCCTTTCCTATTTTCAGGAAGACAGTGGGTCAGGAAAACTGGGCAGGAGTCCCCTCCTGCTGGAGGAGTGTCACAAGGCACCAGAAAGGAGCTTACATTCCAGAGGCTCCAGTTACTCCATGGCAGAGAGTCAGAGGTGGTATTTAGCTGGTTCGCACCGGTTCGCACGAACTGTTAATGGAAATTTGGCCAAGGTCACCGAACCGGTAGTGATGGCTGGCTGGCCACGCCCCAAACCGGTCCCCCAGTCGCCACTCACTCGCCTTGCCCGCCATGTTCATTGCCGCCATGTTCTTCAAGCACGTGCATCCCATTGCCTCGCAAGTCCAATGGGATGCGCATACGTGAAGAACATGGTGGCGATGGCAGCAGCTTTTTCTGCGACCTCTAGTACTTTTCAGTGGCCTGAAGCCAGCCACAGCCTCTTTGAGAGCCACCTTGCGGCTGTGGCAGCTGGCTGGGGGGGGGGTCACCTAAAACTCCGGTCAGCTTGCCTTCCGGACTCTGGACCAGCCACTGCAGAAGGTAAGCAGCCTGAACAAAGAGGTGGTGGTGGGGGAGGAAGCGGAGCTAGGGCCGGGGCCACTAAAGGAGGGGAAACAGAGGCGACTGGCGAATGGAGGTGGGGATAGGTAGATGGAAATTCCAAACGTTTTCCTACCTTTTCCTGTGGGCGTGGCTAGGTGGGAGGGTCATGTAACTGAGTGGGCGTGAGTGATGTCAGGTTGGCCACGCCCATTCAGTCACATGCTCCTCCCACCACGCCCACCGAATCAGTAGCAAAAAATTTTTGAAACCCACCACTGCAGACTGCCACGATTATATTTCCCACTGTCAATATTGGCAAGTAGGACCAGAAGTAGACATCAAAAAAAAGGTTTTCATCTTCACCTTCCATCAATCCTCTTTTGCCAGCCTAGAATCAACACTAATTCCCTCTCCCCTCACCCACTGAAATGAATGTGGGGGGAGGGAGGGAAAATATTACTACACCAAAAGAGAAGTTAGGTCGATCTTAATACCCATAGAGATATTCACAGACAGGCAGAAGGCTTTGGACCTGGAAGGCAATTCACCATTTTGCACACATACACCTCCATTTAATCTCCATTAGCACTGCACACTGTAAGCTTTTAAGAAAAAAAATCTGAATTAGCTTGCTACGCTTTCCTTTATATAAAGCTAATTTGGAACCCATTCTCATGCAATAATTAAATTTTCAAGTTAAAATGGAACTGAAAGTCGAAAACAAAACAAAATAACTTGATTGCAATGAAAGCACTCAGCATTAAAAAAAAAAAGTCATTCAACATGTAGTATTGGCAAAACACATCAACAACTAATTCCAGAAAGTAGGCATCTAATCTAGATTTTTCCGGAGAAGAGCTTTGGAGCTACAACCAATAAGAGACTGTTTTCTCAATATAATCAGCATATTGTTGCTATTCCAGTGGTGGGATCCTCCCAGCCAGGTTCGCGAGAGCCTATAGCGGTGATGATACGACGTCACTGAACTGGTTCTCTGTCTTTGGGAGCTGGGCCCTCCCGCCCACCCCTGTGTTATTCTGACCGTATATATCTGCTTTTTTCGTCCAGCTGAGAGGTGCGGCAGAGCAGATTGCCACACCTCAGCTGGGCACATTCGCAACGTGCTTGCGCGAAGCACAAGTTTGGGGTGGCTGCAAGAGAACTGAGCATGCGCACGGTGATCATGCGCAAAGTGAGCAACCAAAGAGGCAATCGCGCGCGAAGCACACACACAAAGAGAACCGGTAGTAAAGCCGGTTAGAACCCACCCCTGTGCTAGTCATATTTTTGACAGTTATATCTACTATCATGGTAGCTGGGCACTAATACAGTTAGTCCTTGACTTATGACCACAATTGAGCCCAAGAGTTCCATTGCTAAGCAACATGATTATTAAGTGAGTTTTGCCCCATTTTATGACCTTTTCTAAGCAAAGCACTGCAGTTGTTAAGTGAATCATGTAGTCATTAAGCAAATCTGGCTTCCCCCCCCCATTGACTTTGTCTGTTGGAAACCAGCTGGGAAGGTTACAAGCAGTGGTGGGATGCTGTAGGTTTAACAACCGGTTTGGTGAGCGCACACTTTGCGCTCTTTGCACATGCATGCGCCTAAGGTGCTTGCACGCAGCACTGAAAATGGAGCATTTAGAAGCTCAGCTGCTTACCTTATAAGTCAGCAACAGTAAGTAGAACACAAGGGGGGGAGAATCAGCTGTGCTGTGCCATTGAGATGAGCTACAAAGCAGGAAATAAATGAATAGACAGGATAGAGCGGGGTGAGTGGGTGGGGCCAACTAATCATCGGAGCTACCAGTTCGCCTGAACCGGTCCGAACTGGCTGAATACCACCTCTGGTTACAAAGGGTGATCACATAACCCCGGAACAGTAAAACTGTCATAATTACATGCCAAGAGACCAAAATTTTGATCACGTGATCATGGGGATGCTGCAACAATTCTAAGTGTGAAAACTGGTCATAAGTCACTTTTTCCAGTGCCATAGTAACTTTGCGTTGTCGCTAAACAAAGAGTTGTAATTCGAGGACCACCTGTAATAAGTTAATTCTAAAAATTAGCATTTGCAGGTTTCGTTGACCAACAAATATTCCCCAAAGTCAGCTTTATTTTGCAACTTTGTGGATTGTAGTTAGGCTTTGATGGTTTCCAAAACAAATATACTTCCTCAAAAGGCTAAAAATCAGCGGTTGGTAACCTTGGGCCATTCATGTTGGATTCCAACTTCCCTCAGCTTCAGGAATAAAGTATACTGTAGTCAGTGATGAAATCCAATTTTTTTTACTACCGGTTCTGTGGGCGTGGCTTGGTAGGCGTGGCAGGGGAAGGATACTGCAAAATCCCATTCCCTCCCCACTCTGGGGCCAGCCAGAGGTGGCATTTGCCAGTTTTCCGAACTGCTCAAAATTTCCGCTACAAAATTTCCGCTACTCTCCAGAACCTGTCAGGACCTGCTGGAGTTCACCCCTGGCTGTAGTCCAGGGGTGTCAAACTCCATTTCATTGAGGTCCGCATCAGGGTTGTGTTCTGACCTCGGGGGGCTGGGGTGGGCATGGCCCGCTCAGATGTCACTTGTGTTGGGGGGCGCCTGTGGTGGTCTGAGCGCTCAGCCAGCGAAAACAGGCTCCCAAGCTCTGTTTTTGGCTGTGATGGCCTTCTGCAACTGTCTGCCAATAAAAACGGAGCTCGGGAAGGCTGTGTGCCAGAAACCGGAAGCTCCGGTTTCACTGGCAGAGGCATTGTGGGCCGATCCTTCGCTGTTTCCAGGGCAGCTTTGCGGGCCAGATCTAAGCCCCCCGTGAGCCAGATCCAGCCCCTGGTCCTTGAGTTTGACACCCTTGTAGTCCAACCTCTATCTAATGAGCTGTGGTGGCACAGTGGTTAGAATGCAGTATTGCAGGCTAATTCTGTCCACTGCCAGGAGTTTGATCCTGACTGGCTCAAGATTGACTCAGCCTTCCATCCTTCTGAGGTTGGTAAAATGAGGATCCAGATTATTTGGAGGCAGTATGCTGACTCTGTAAACTGCTTAGAGAGGGCTGTAAAGCACTGTGAAGAGGTATATAAGTCTGAGTGTTATTACTATGTAAGAAGAATTATCCTTCTGGGTTCAACTCCAAGTGGGGAAAAAGACACTGGAAACATAGAGACTGCTTGGAAAGATGGTTTAATGGTGGACAGGATCACATGGTTTGAGATCCTGAACAGAAAAGGAGCTGAGATGCAGTGAGTCCCCGGGTTTTATGCCCTCTCTTGCTTTGAACTTCCTGGGGCACAGAAAAAGTATCTTGATTGGTTGTCAGACTCCCAGGGGGTGGGAGACTTAGCTAGCCTTGCTGGCTGATGTAATCTTCCCAGATGCCATGTGGTGAGTTTCTGTTGCTAGATGGGTCCTGGAAGTGGGCCACAGCCCACAGGTTGGGGACCCTGGTATAGGGTTTCCTGCTTCAGCAGCGGGTTGGAATAGGAGACCTCTAAGGTCCCTTCCAACCAGGAGTAAGATCCAGCAGGTTCTGGAGAACTGGTAGCAGAAATTTTGAGCAGTTCAGAGAACCAGCAAATACAACCTCTGGCTGGCCCCAGAGTGGCGAGGGAATGGGGATTTTGCAGTATCCTTCCCCTGGAGTGGGGTGGGAATGGAGATTTTGCAATATCCTTCCCCTGCCACGCCCACCAAGCCACACCACGCCCACAGAACCGCTAGTAAAAAAATGTGGATTTCACCACTGCTTCCAACTCTGTTATTCTGTTAAAATCAGCCAGTAAATCTTCCCTGCTGAAAATGACTTTGAACTCACTTTTTAATCTCTGTCGGTTTTACATCACTTTATACAAATCAGCTTTTCTTATGCAACTCAATAGTTTTTTGGGGATTGGATGTGTGTGTGTTAATGGTTTTATTTTTTTTTAACATTACTAGTAGAGCACAGAACTAAATCAGAGTAGATCTTTAGAAACGTCTTAACAGGTCGGAGTAGATCTTTAGAAACCCGGAGTAGATCTTTAGAAACGTCTTAACAGATCAGGACTTCAGGTGAGACTTCAGGAGTAACCATATAACTCCATCTCTGGTTTGCCTTCTTTATAAAACTTCTTCTGCATCCATCTCACCTCCTTTGTGCCTCCACCCCAGACATGGAGCTTTGATGGCAGCTGTGCCATTTTAAAGTTTTATCTCTACTGTAATTAAGAAATGGAATATTCAGCAATAGTTAAATTTTCACATAGGCCAGCTGTTTCTACAAAGGAATTGCTATTTCAGAAGCACAGGTCCTCCTCCCTCCCCCATTCCTGCAAAATCTGATGATTGCTTCAGATTTATTTCTTCAGTTTTTATTAAAGGTAAGCTTGTCTGTTCCCATATGTAATTTGTAGTCCTTGATTTTTTAAAAAATTCATAACTGAGTGGAATGTCAGTTTTCTCTTATACTGTTCAGTTTAGCAACTGTTAGAACATAGAAGAATAGAGTGGGAAAGGACCTCAGAAATCTTCTAGTGACATCGTAAGTCACTTTTTTCAGTGCCGTCGTAACTTCAAACAGTCTCTAAATGAACTGTTGTAAATTGAGGAATACCTGTATGCTGTTTCGAGACTGATTAGTGGCACATCGCGTGAGAACTCTGAATGGATTTGTTTTCTTCGCTACTCATGGTATTCTCAGGAGATTTTTCCAACCCTCCCGAATGTCACTACTTCGAAAGTGTCAATATTCTTTGCTGCTGCTTCATAGGCCAAAAATGAAATTTCTTGCCTCCTTTTTCTGAGACTTCTTAACGTTGGAAGGCGTTTTCCTGAATACGTCAAGAGTAGCATTTGGGGGCCATGCTTCCCTACAAGAGCATCGCAACGTTGTGGTTTGTTCGACTGGGACTTAACAGGTAGCCTAAGTCTCACCGTTGTGCTTTTAGATCTTGGCTTGCGTCTTTGTGCCTGATGTGAACATAGTCAAATGTGGCTTATTCAATGCATCAAAGGGTGATGTGCACATCCAGGCTACAATTTCCAACCTCTTTTTTTTTTAAATTTTTATTTATATGCCGCCCTTCTCTGGAGACTCAGGGCGGCTTACAATGCGTTAAGCAATAGCCTTCATACTTTTGCATATTTATACAAAGTCAGCTTATTGCCCCCACAAACTGGGTCCTCAATTTACCTACCTTAGAAAGGATGGAAGGCTGAGTCGACCTTGAGCCTGGCTAGGATTGAACTCGCAGAAATTACAGGCAGCTGGTGTTAATTGCTGCCTTTAGTAGGAGGCATTAGCCCCCTACGCTACACAGGCTCTTTAGAATTTAGCTGTTCCCCTTATAATTGTGTTTCTTATTCCCTGAGACTAACATAGCTCCCTTAAGTGAAGAGAAGAGTGGACACAGGAGAGCTAAAAATGCACTTTCTTATACTTTTCTATTCCATATATCAAGAAATGGGTTGAGATGTATGGGTTGGTTTGTTTTTTTAATAAAACCATTGGGGTCTTGGTAACCAAGGCAACCTTTTTTGGGGCGGGGGTTGCCTTGAGCCACATTTTTGGATGCCTGTCTATTGCAATGCCAGTAATTGTAGATGAAGAGGCTGCTTGTTATGAAAGGCAATTAGCACTTGAAAGAAAAGAACAGATTTAAATAAATGGGGTGGGGGGGGGGAGGAGAGAGAATTGAGTGGTCTGCTTCTAAAAAATGAACTAGGTACTTTTTGAGGGGGTGGGAGGGGAGAAAGGAAAACAGATGCCATGGTTTTAGTGTCGACTTCCAATGAGTCAAATTTCAGTTAAATGTAGCTTGACTCCAAAGAAACAAGCTCAGGATAAATCTAGGGCAGAGCAAAACAGTAGGGTAAAGGGAGGGATTCTCTGGAAGAGCAACTATGGCATGCAAAGCAGTAATGGGTTTCAAATCCGGGCGCTACCGGTTCGCTATTGGTAACGGGGAGGGGGGCACGATTGCCAAAACACATGTGCAGAGCGTTTTTGATGATAACTGGGTGGGTGGGCGGAGCTTCCCTCTGCCGCTGCTTCCAGTTGTCCTAAACTGGAGCGAACCAGGAGCAACCCACCACTGATGCAAAGCTCTACTAACTGGCTGAAGCTGAGGCCAAAGGGCCCTTTTCTATTTTTTTTCCTTATTTATCTTTTTATTAAATTTGTATATCACCCATTCCCTCTGTTCAGCAACTCTGGACAGCTTATATTGTGCATCTTAGAAGCACAATATAAAATAATGAAAGCATTAAAAACATTAAAAACATTCAGCATTACTGTCAAGCACAAAAGGAATCAGGAGATCCACGCAGTTCAAATCATTTATTTCAAGCTTAAGCTCTCTACAAGAATCTGACCTACTAATGTTCAAAGCAAATTGGCGGTAGATAGGAGTCAAAGGGATTTCAAGGTGGGTTGGACTCATGACTGATGACATGTTTGACCCTTCCCTCAGGTTCAGCCTGCTCACATCCTACAGTTACAATTAAAACATTAAAGATTAACAAGATTAGATAAAAGTGATCAATTCATGGAGTGGAGGTAGAATTTTCACCTAATCTCTTAATCTAGGGGTGGGCTTCAAAAATTTTACCAAGGGGTTCTCTGCCCAGTTGCTGGGTGGGCGTGGCCATGGTGGGCATGGCGTAGTCGGCCTCCTGCACCACGATGGGGGGGGGGGGGATTTTTGCCTTACCTGGGCCCCGGAGGCTTTCCTTGAGCCTCCGGGAGGGCAAAAATGTCCTCCCCAGGTTCCGGAGGCCCTCCGTTTCCAGGCCAAATGGATGGGGGCAGATCTCATCTTGAGGGACATAATGTTCCAAAGGGCAGAAGCCATGGCAGAGAAGGCTTTTCTCCTGGGCCTTACCACTTAAAACTCCTTGGATGATGGAGTCTGCATCATACCTCTTCCTTGTCTGCTTTATCTCTCCTTTTCTCTCATTGGCCAGAATAGCAGGAGGTTAATATCCAAAGCTGGCCTACTAATAAAACCGGGGTGTCAAACTTGGAGTCTGCAGGCCAGATGCGTCACCTGCTGGCCATGCCCAACCCCGGTTTAGCAAAGGGGATAAAAAGTCACGATAAGTCAATGGCGGCAACGTGACGCTGCGAGTTTGACACCCCTGTCCTAAAGCATCTTGAAAATTAACATGAAATTCATACCATCGGGGTTAGGTAGAACTTCTATTACATTATCACTACCAAAATTTCAACTTTTAACTTACATTGTAGAGCCCCCTGCTCAGCATACCATGGACCCATGTCATGTTCCAGTTGTGTAGTGTTCTTTCCCACCATTGCTATCTCTCCAACACCAACAGAATACCACTGGTAAGACAGCAGCAGTGGTATTTTGGGTTTTCTTCTCAAGTTAAAGACCACATCTGGCTGAAATCCAGACGTTTAGAAGTTAAGCACAGTTGGGCCTAGTTAGTGCTCGGACAGAGAACTCTCTGGGAATCTCAGGGCTGTGTTGTGGCCTGCCATTGGCCAGTGGATGTGGCAGCAGTTTCGGACAGAGAGGAGATTGGGGAGGAACATTGGCCAGTCCTGGAGTCTGAGGAAGGCTCTGATGAGAGCTCTGCATCAGAGGCAGAAAGGGGGCCAGGGCTGTATGCCAGTTATCAGTTGCCTTTGGAGTCAGACATCAGTGAGGCAGACGAACAGCTGGAGCCTGTTCCCAGTGTGCGCATGCATAGAGTTGCCAGACTAAGGGAACAGCTAAAGAACAAGGGTCAACTTGGGAGTAAGGCCACAGGTGGATGATGAATGGCCCCTCCCAGAGAGAATAAAAGAGGAGTGAAAGGGGAGTGGAGTTTGCAGGAGACAATTATGGGGGTGACACGGTGCACCCATGTAACACCTCTCCTGCGTGAGCTGCACTGGCTCCCGGTGGTCTTCCGGGTGCGATTCAAGGTGTTGGTTACCACCTTTAAAGTACTCCATGGCTTAGGACCTGGATATTCACGGGATCACCTTCTGCCACTGATAGCCTCCCACCAGCCAGTACACTCCCACAGAGACGGCCTCCTCAGGGTGCCGTCGGTCAAATTATGTTGACTGGTGACCCCCAGGGGGAGAGCCTTCTCTGTGGGGGCTCCTGCCCTATGGAACGAATTGCCCCCGGAGATACGTATGATTCCCGACCTACGTACCTTTCGCCGTGCCCTTAAGACTTTACTATTTTGACAAGCTGGTCTGACGGAATAATGAATTTTAATGGGTATTTTAGTATTGGGGGTTTTTAAAAATAGGGCCAAACCTTTAAATATGTTTTAAATCGTTTTTAATTTTTGTGGTATATGTTGTTTTTAGTATGGCTGTGCACCGCCCCAAGTCCCTCGGAAGAAGGGTGGTATAAAAATTTAATAAATAAATAAATAAATTAGTTCATTACTACATTCTTTCCAAGTATTGCAGCATCTGAAAGGTATCGGCCTGGCCATTCTCCAAGCCTGATAAAGGTCAATAATTGTGAATTATCTTGAAAGACTGTGGGAGAGGAAAGACTTTGCTGGAGAGGAATTCACTGTAAATTAAATAGAATGGGTTTATCGGGATGAAGACTCAGCTTCATGCTGCTGGGGAAGCCTAGGTCAGAACAGGCTGTAATCTAATTTAGGAAATGGAGGAAGCATTCTGGAAGAAGGCAACGGCAACATACTTCTGTGTTCTTGACAAGAAAGTCATTTGGAGGAGTCCCTGTAGTCCCCAAAAGTCAAATTTAGGCTGAAGGTATCTTCACTTGGGAGAAAACAGTAGTGGGGTCTTTTCCTTAGAGCTTCCTTATAATGCAGTGTTTCTCAAACTTGGCAACTTTAAAATGGTGGGCTGGGGAATTCTGAGAGTTGAAATCCACACATGTCAAAAAGTTGCCAAGTTTGAGAAGCATTCTTTAACTGCATCTTTTAACAAGCAGCTGCTCAAGCATGATGCCTAGGATACTGTATTTCTGTGAATGGAATCAATTCAGTCAATATTTGCTTTTCTTCTTAAGCACTGAGATTATCATAATTCATTGTAACAAATTGTTTTATAGATGTAGATCAGATCAGATCATCATTATTTTTGTATGATTCCAAGAGGGACAAAAAGAGACAGCGGGATCCACATAGGCAAATGGAACTGTTGTCAGCACTTCAAGCTGCATTTACTCTAATGCTGACATAGAAGAAGAAGAGGCATCTGGCAAGGGACGTTTGACTTTTCACCTACTTATTTTCCCTGGAGATGATATCCCCTAGGAGATGGGAGGGGAGGGGGGAAATTCCTTTGAGCTGGAGCAGTAGATTAGGGGCAGAGTGACTTGGAAGATGGCCAATGAGTGCAGAGGAGTGGGGAAAGGAAAGGAAGGGTTTTGGGTCAGGAAGCCAGTGTTGGCTGCGACGGAGTCGAGTATTGGTTGTTGTGCTTAATAAATGAGAGATTTTATCAAAGACTTTTTGTTGAAATGCAACTTATTTGAGACGACATCGAAACTTGACAACTGTGTTGTTCAGGATGTCATTTCCCTGCTCCCATCCTACTATCCAAGTCATTCCATCTTCTCCAAAATAGTATACAGTTGTGGAATCCTGCTGAAGGAGTTAGAAGAAATATGGATGAATCAGAATAACTGGAATGATAGAATTAGAAGGAACATTGGAAGTCTTCTAGTCCAATCCCCTGCCAGGCAGGAGATCTTATACCATTTCAGACAAATGACTGTCTGATCTCTTCTTAAAACCCACCAGTGAATGAGCACCCACAACTTCTGGAGCCGTTCCACCAGGGGTGAAATCCAGCAGGTTCTGACAGGTTCTGGAGAACCAGTAGCGGAAATTTTGAGCAGTTCAGAGAACTGGTAGTGGAAATTTTGAGTAGTTTGGAGAACCCTACTCTGGCTGGCCTCAGAGTGGGGTGAGAGTGGAGATTTTGCAATATCCTTCCCCCAGGAATGGGGAGGGAATGAGAATTTTGCAGTATCCTTCCCCTGGAGTTGGGTGGGAATGGAGATTTTGCAGTATCCTTCCCCGTCACGCCCATCAAGCCACACCCATCAAGCCACACCATGCCCACCAAGCCATGGCCACAGAACTGGTAGTAAAAAAAATTGGATTTCACCATAGCGTTCCACTGATTAATTGTTCTCACTGTTAGGAAATTTCTCCTTAATCCACGGTTGAATCTCTCTTTGATAAGTTTCCATCCATCACTTCTTGTCCTGCTTTCAGGTACTTTGGAGAACAGCTTGATTCTGTCTTCTTTGTGTCTCAACTATTGGAAGTCTGCTATCATGTCACTCCTAGTGCTTCTGTTTGTTAGACTAGACATGCCCAGTTCCTCCAACCGTTCATCATATGCTTCAGCCTCCAGCCCCCTAATCATCTTTGTTGCTCTTCTCTGCACTCTCTTGAAAAGCTACCTCAACTGATTACAACCTAAATATACTGAAAAGTGTCTCAACATCATTTCTGATGTTCTGACATGGTATTCCAAGTATTGTCTTAAATATTTACCATATTTTTCAGAGTATAAGATGCACTCCACCGTCTTATAAAGTGGGGTAAATACTCCAAATATTGTGGTGGGGGGCAGGGGGGCTGGTGCAGTGCCGATCAGCTGTTCTAGAATGGGCCGTGGCAGCTGCGCCAAATGGGCCATGGCGATGGTGAACAGGCTGTGGCAAATGGGCTGTGACAAATGAGCCACACTAAATGGGCAGTGGCGAGCAGACTGCAGTGAATGGCCAGTGGCAAACGGGCTGCGGGAAAGGATGGTGGCAAATGGGCGTGCCAAATGAGCAGTGGTAAACAGGCTACAGCAAACAGGCCAGATGAATACTGGATGGATGCTGGGAGGCAGAGGCAGATTTCCTCCCCCCCCCCCCCGTTTTCCTCCCCAAAAGCGTCTTATAGTCCGGAGCGTCTTATAGTTCGAAAAATACGGTATTTATGAATCTTTGTAAATCAAGCAAACAATCTTCCCTGTGTGATGTTCCAGTCATGGAACTGTTTTGTTTCTTTTCTTTAAGATCCCTTTTGTGTCTTCAGAGCATCCTGGACTTAGTCTTCTCCTTCCATTCCTGACACAATCTCTGAAGGTTTTATTTATGCTCACTTCACTGGATGAAAGAAAGCTAGCTGTGAAGAAGAATCGCTTTCAGGAAATAATTCTGCTGACTCTCCTTTTGTTTCCAGGGATAAATAAGCTGCCTCAATTGGTTACACAGCATCTAGCCAATCTTTTTTGGCTTTAAAAAGCTAAGCAGAGCTTGGCTGGTGTTTGGATGGGATTCCACTTCAAAACTCCAAGGTCATTGGTGAGATTGGGCAGTCGAAAAAAGCCTGAAAGACACTGCAAACTACTTCCATGTTCTTGCCAAGAGAACTGCACAGATGTGCCCGTATATTCATCAGGACTTCTCTTTGACTTAAAAGAGACCTTTTAAAGGTTATCCTCAGCATAATTGTAAATAGTTGAGGCTGCCTTCTCCCCACGTGAACTACCTGCCTATTGTAGTAATCTCTGGAGGCTCTTTTATACATCTCCAAGCCTGTGGACATATATAAGGGATGCGGTGGCTCGGTGGCTAAGATGCTGAGCTTGTCACTCGAAAGGTTGGCAGTTCAGCGGTTCAAATCCCTAGTGCCGCGTAACGGGGTGAGCTCCCGTTACTTGTCCCAGCTTCTGCCAACCTAGCAGTTCGAAAGCACATTAAAAAAAATGCAAGTAGAAAAATAGGGACCACCTTTGGTGGGAAAGTAACAGCGTTCCATGCACCTTTGGCATTTAGCCATGCTGGCCACATGACCATGGAGACGTCTTCGGACAGCGCTGGCTCTTTGGCTTTGAAATGGAGATGAGCACCACCCTCTAGAGTCAGGAACGAATAACACATATGTGCGAGGGGAACTTTTACCTTTAAGCCTGTGAGATACATCTGTCTAGGTGGAATTACACAAAAGACTATTTCAATGGGATGCAAAACTGGAGGCAGGGGAACGTGTGATTCCAGATGTTAATGAACTACAAGACTGAGATGTTCTTGGTAGATGTTCTTTTCCTATGATTAGGATTATAGGAATTTATAATTCAGTAATACTTGGAGAAGCCATATGTTCCCTACCTTTAGGCTAGGCTTTGGGTGGGCTCATTTTTTTAAAAAAAGATATTATTATTATTATTATTATTATTATTATTATTATTATTATTATTATTATTATTATTATTATTTGTTAAATGTGAGTGAAGAATAGATCAAGCCAAAAGGATCTTTTAGGAAGAGACGGACTATGTAAGTTTAATTTACAGTTGTATATTCATTGTGTTCCGCAATTTCAGTCACTCTTGTGCCATTGTATCCTTCTACAGTATAAAATTACTAACAGTGCTATTAATTATTAAATTACGAATTGAACTCTGTTGGAAGAAATGTCCATCTGGTTCAGTTCCAAGTGGGGAGAAAGACACTGGAAACATGGAGGCTGATTGAAAAGATGGCTTATTGGTGGACAGGACCACATGGGTTTGAGATCCTGGGCAGCTGACGACATGGAGTGGAGAGGGAGTGTCATTTATATCCCCTCTTGGGCCTTGCCCTTGAGCTTCCTGTTCCTGTGGCAAGGACATGTATTCCATTTGTTGCTGTCAGATTCCCAGGGGGCTATGCAGGGGTCAAACCTAACTTTGTAGGTTTTCTGAGTCAAGCTTGGTTGAAACCTGGGCTGATGCAATGCAGTTCCTATTGTGGCTGAATGGCTTTGCTCTGAAGGATAATCCCATCATCCTGGAGCTGAAGGCCTTTCGTCTTGTAGATAGGCTGGCCCAGTCCTGCTGGGGCTATTAAGAAAGGTGGGGGCTGCTTTCCAAGAGCATGTTTCTCCTTTAGGGAAGTATAATATTCTGCCTTTTATAATATTTCCCAAAATATTTCATTCTTCTAGGAAAGGGGTGGGTGCTAACTTTCTACAACTCTAAACTGCAAGCAGGGAACTTTTTTTTTTTCTGTGTTAAAAAGCCTGGTTTGAGCCCCATTTCTCCTGAAATCCTTCCAGTTCAGGATGGTTCTGCTACCAAATAGTGGTGAAATGTAAAATTCGTTACTACCGGTTCTGTGACCGTGGCTTGGTGGGCGGGGTAATGTGACTGGGTGGGCAAGGCCAACTTTCTTTCTTTTTTTTTACTTTTAAAAGCATTTTTTCTACAATATCTTCGGCTGAAGAGGTTGCAGAAAAAAATGCCTTTAAAAGCCTCTGACAATCAGGCAACTCAGCTGGGATCGTCAGAGGCTTTTAAAAGCATTTTTTCTACAAAAAATGCTCTTCGGCCGAAGAGGTTGTAGAAAAAATCAGAGGCTTTTAAAAGCCTCTGACGATCCCAGATGGGCCGTGTGATCATCAGAGGCTTTTTTTTTTACTTTTAAAAGCATTTTTTCGGCCAAAGAGGTTATAGAAAAAATGCTTTTAAAAGTTTTTTAAAAAAGCCCCTGATGACCGTGCAGCATAGCTGGGCATGGGTGGGGGGGCACAGAGATTTTTGCTACCAGTTCTCTGAACCACCCACCACTATCGCTACCAGATTGGGCGATCCAGTCCAAACTGGGAGCATTTCACCCCTGCTACCAAGCCTCACCTGAAGTACACTGTACACTTTTAGTAGACTTTTTTACTCTCTGTGTTTATATCACTAGCCAGAATTACTTTTGGAATTGCATCTCTAGGTCCAATTTTCACCAGCTCAGAAAAAGGACATGTATATATTTTTGAAAGCATCCCACATAAATGGGCGGGTGCTTATTTACTGTTAGAGTTACCATCTTTCTAAAACCATAATGTCTGTGCTGTCAAAGTTGGTTCTTCCTCCAAATGCCTTCCTCGCTGATGCTCAGTGGGTGCGAGTTGCATTAATAGCTTCCCAGAATAGAGTTAATGTTTGTAAGTTTCCACTCTTGTGTCTCTACAGCTAATCATGCTACCTAACAGATGGTGCTTATGTGTTTCCTAATGCAATGACTTGTATCTGTGCAGTTGTCATAATTAAATAATGGCTCCCTACACCCACTCGTGAAACAACAGTCCAGAGATGTAATTCTGAAGGAAGCAAAAATGAATATTTCTTGTGCTTGTCCTAGGAATCTAACACACTGAAGAAACATCCCATACAAATGAACAGAACCTCATCTCTTTCTTATTTCTTTGCATCTTTGGTCAGGGGTGGGTTCTACTTACCTTTACTCCTGGTTCGCAACAGGACCGCACATGCGCAGATCATCCATGATGATGTCGTGGCGGGTGGGTGGAGCCTCCTGACGGTTTTACTACTGGATCTATAGAACTGGACTGAACTGGACTCCTTAGGGTGCCGTCAGTCAAATTATGCCGACTGGTGACCCCCAGGGGGAGAGCCTTCTCTGTGGGGGCTCCCACCCTATGGAATGAATTGCCCCTGGAAATACGTATGATCCCTGACCTACGTACCTTTCGCCGTGCCCTTAAGACTTTACTATTTCAACAGGCTGGGCTGATGAAATAATGAATTATAAATGGGTATTTTAGTCTTGGAATTTTTATAAATAGGGTCAAATTGTTTAATATGTTTTAAATTGTTTTAAATTTTGTAGTATATGTTGTTTTTATTATGGCTGTGCCCCTCAGGAGACAGGCGGTATAAAAATTTAAATAACAACAACAACAACAACAACAACAACAACAACAACAAAACTGGGAGCAACCTACCACTGTCTTTGGTTATGCAAAAGGTTAGCAAGCACCCCTCTCCTAGAGGAATGAAATATTATGAGAAATATTAAAAAGGCAGAATATTATATTTCTCTGGATGAGAACTGGAGAAATGTGCTCTTGGAAAGCATCCCCCGCCTTTCTTAAGTAGATGTCAGCTCTTAAGAGATAGCTTAAGCTATCTATTCATAAGCAAATTTCCTTGCAGGAAGGTCTGAATAAAGGTAGGATTAGTCCTCAGCCAAAATAATAGGAATTGCCCAACAGCCTTTCAGAACACAAACTCCTTCATTGCATCATCTCAGTTGCACCCCCCACCAGCAAACTTCAATCAAACGTATCTCAGGCAACCTACAGAGCCAGCTATGACCCCCTACAACAGCCAATAGAATACACGTTCTTGCATAGGAACAGGAAGCTCAAGTTCAAAGCCCAAGAGAAGGTATAAAAACCCCTCACTCTCAACTCCATGTGGTCAGCTGCCCAGGATCATCCATGTGGTTCTGCTTCATCATTAAACCAACTTTCCAATCAGCCTCCAGGCTCCATTTTGTCTCCAGGGGCTTTCTCCCGGCTTGGAACTGAACCAAATGGATATTTCTTCCAACAGTTAAATGGAACAAATACATGCAATCTACAACATCCAGTCAACATTTTATATATGGTAGAACTGGACAAAGATGGCATCTTGGCTACTTCTGTTGAGAGAAAAGGAACTGGGCACATGACTTCACTGAAGTTCTCAAGAGAAAATGGAATTCTTTCATACTTTTTCAGGGGCGAGATTCCCTCTAGTACTGATGTTAGAACGATATGTTAGATCCATATGAAGGATTAGGCTAGGGGTGACATGATAGCAGTGTTCCGATATCTCAGGGGTTGCCACAAAGAAGAGGGAGTCAAACTATTCTCCAAAGCACCTGAGGGCAGGACAAGAAGCCATGGGTGGAAAGTAATCAAGGAGAGAAGCAACTTAGAACTAAGGAGAAATTAGAAGTTAGAACAATGAAGCAGTGGAACAACTTGTGTCCAGAGATTGTGAATGATCCAACCCTGGAAGTTTTTAAGAAGAGATTAGATAACCATTTGTCTGAAGTGGTGTAGGGTTTCCTGCCTAAGCAGGGGGTTGGACTAGAAGACCTCCAAGGTCCCTTCCAACTCTGTTAAATTATTATATGTGAAAATTTCCTTTAGGATTTGGGAAACCATGGTGGCTGCGAACTGGAAAGATGAGGATGTAATGAAAGGTTAAGATACTCATATCCTTTAACCACCTTTTGCAGGTTGTCCTCGGCTTACAACGTTTTGTTTAGTGACTGTTCGAAGTTAAAACGGTACTGAAAAAAGTGACTTATGACCGTTTTTCACACTTACAACTGATCCATGGCCATGTGATCAAAATTCAGGCGCTTGGCAACTGACTCATATTTATGACGGTTGCACTGCCCTGGAGTCACAGGATCACCTGTTGCGACCTCCTGACAAGCAAAGTCAATGGGGAAGCCAGGTTCACTTCAAGGCTCAACAACGGTAGCAATTCACTTAACAACTGTGGCAAGAAAGGTCGTAAAATGGGGCAAAATTAATTCCCTCAGGTAGCCACAGAAATTCTGAGCTCAATTGTGGTCCTAAGTTGAGGACTACCTGCCATCTAGAAAGTTCAGGGAACCCCATGTTGCACTTATGAGGATTTCTCCATAAATAAATTCCCAGTAAAAATTATTCTTCATCAAATCTCATGAGAACTTTTATTAAAATTTCTTTATCTAGCCTTAAGAGGTGGCCACCAATACCAAGGATGAACTTGAATCCAAAGAAAGGTTGGTTGGAGATTCTCAGTCATGCAGATCATGGTTGTCCCAAGAGGCAACTGGACTTATTTGTTTTTCTCTGAAGATGTTTCACTTCTCATCCAAGAAGCTTCATCAGAGCTGAAGAAGCTTCTTGGAGCGAGAAGCAAAATGTCTTCAAAGAAAAGCAAATAAATCCAGTTGCCTCTTGTCACCTTCGGGACAACCATGATCTGGATGACTGAGAATCTCCATAGACTTATAGACCAGGAGTAGAACATCATATCCACGAAATGTTTCCCAGTGTGATTCCTGCAGTATCTTCTCTTTGTCCGAAGTGGTTGGGAGAGTACAACTTTGTGACAGCAAGACTTCGCATAACACTGGTTGTAAATCTTAAAATCCAATCACTGGATGTTTAGCGTCGTAAAATATGCCACAGAAGCAAGAAAGCAGTGAACTGGTAAATCCGAATATCATACAGTATATCAATTCAGTAAAAAGCTTAGCTTACAATCAAGGTTTTCCTCCATCCCTCCCCTCCTTCCCATTAAACAAATCTTAAGCAATATGAAAATATTTTAAATAGATGAATACTATAAAAGAAAATCTGATGCAAGTTTTGTTGGGTTCCAACAAAAAAAAAAACAAAAAAAAAACAAAAAAACCCCCCAACACCAGTCTTATGTTCAGTTTTTGTGATACAATAGTTTCCCAAAGTTGAAGCACAATATAGCTTTTGAATAGAAGAATCTATGTACAGAGAGAGCATCACCTTATATTCAGGGGTGGGATTGAAACATTTTAGTAATGGATTCTCTACCTGGTTGCTGGGTAGGTGTGGCCATGGGGGTGTGGCCTACTCGGCCTCCTGTACCATGGGGGGGGGGGCGTTTTCACTCTCCCTAGGCTCCGGGGGCTTTTGTCAAGCCTCCGGGAGGGTGAAAACAGCCTCCCCCGGGCTCCGGAGACCCTCTAGTGGCTAAAAACAAGTCTGTTGCCAGACTTCTGGAACTTCCAGGAGGCAAGTTTTTCACTCGCCAAGAGCCTCCGCATGGGTCCTGTACTTACTCGCATCCAAAACAGGCCGCATGGAGATTCCTGGGAGGGGTGGGGCAGGATGGGCATGGCCACCAATCCTTGCAACTACCGGTCCAGTGAACCAGATGTAAAATTAGCATCCGGTTTCTGATTTGATTCTGAAATTTGATTCTGAAATTACTCATTGGGCTTTTTTTCTGAGAGATAATCTGAGTCACCTTCAGTGGAGTTTAGGATTCAGAAAAGAATCGAAACAAGTTGGGTGATGTAGAGAAGTGAAAATTTCTTTCTCCATCTTAGTTTACCTTACTTTAAAGCAAGGGTGTCAAACTCGATTTCATTGAGGGCCGCATCAGGGTTATGTTTGACCTCCCAGGAGTGGGGGGCGGGGGGCATGACTAGGGGGCGTGGCCAACATGACAACATTTGTTTCAGGGGCATCTGTGGCGGTCCGAGCACTCTGCCAGCAAAACAGCTGCAACGGCCTCCTGCAACCCTCTGCCAGTGAAAATGGAGCTCGGGGGGGGGGGCACACACCGCCCTTGCAAGCTTCGTTTTCACTGGCAGAGGCACTGCAGGCTATTTCCAGGGCAGCCCCGTGGGCCAGATCTAACCACCCCCGGGCCGAATCCGGCTCCCGGTGCTTTGAGTTTGTCACCCCTGCTTTAAATTAACTTTTTTCAAGCTTGCTTTCTTTTTCGGGGGGAAATGGGGAGGCACATAATCCAGAAAGGGCAATTTGGGGAGGTAAATTAAAAGAAGGATGGCTTTCACCTTTTCATTCCCAGCTCGCTAAAATGAACCTTATTTCAGCTTTTACAAACCGACTGACATATGTGCATTTATTAAGCATCTGTGTGGCTGGTTTGGCTTAAACCTTAAACTCAGCATGGCTGTGAAATATCTCCCCCCTTCCTTCCCTAATTTAGGCTGTTTCCCACGTGGTAATTGCAGCTATTACTCAATAACTTGAGGATGTATAACTGCTATCCTGGGTCATTTATCACTTGATCATTGTCTCTCACTCCATTAGGCAATTATCAAACAATAGGCTACAAGCCGGGACACGATCAGCTCTTCATTTAAACCGAACCTGTTCTGACATGCATTCAACTTTCTTTTCTGATATTTGTTATAATCTAGAGGTGGGGTGGGGGGGATTTTTTTTGGACATCTTTCCTTCTTTCTTCTGAGTCCTTTTTAAGTTGTTAACATTTGGTTTGAACAAGGGAGCCAGAATATACGATGTCATCGGCTCTGGTTTTCCAGTGCTGTAAGAAATAAAGGTAAGTTTTCTTCTCTCAGGAAATTTAAAATAAGGTTAGGGGATTTTGAGTAATTATAGGCTAGATGGCTATCTCGAAGCAGAGACAGGAGTCACAGGAAAGGCACTGATTTAACCCAACATTAAATCACTAGGAATGGAAGATTAACCTTTTAGCCATCCTGAAAGTAGCCTTGGCTTTTTCAATTGTTCTAAAATGGGTTTTCTTTTTTTCCCCTCTTTTTTTAATCGAGAGCTTTAAAATCCATTTTTGCAACAAAAAGGAGGAAGCCAAGGGGATTTTTCTTTCAGCGTGAGACTGTAAGTGATGCCTCAATTTGGGAATTCTGGTGTTGGAAGAAATGTCCGTCTGGATTCAGTTCCAAGTGAAGAGAAAGACACTGGAAACACGGAGGCTGATTGGAAAGATTGGTTTAATGGTGAAGCAGAAAACCACCAAACACATGTGATTCTGGGTAGCTGACCACATGAGTAGAGAGTGAGAGTTATTTAAGCCCTCTCTTGGGCCTTGCCCTTGAGCTTCCTGTTCCTGTGGCAAGAGCATGTATTCTATTGGTTGCTGTAGTCAGACTCCCATGTGGAGTCATGTTTGCCTGAATCAAGTTTGGTGGAACTTTGGGCTGATGTAATGTCCCCAGGTGATTTCGCAATGCAGTGAGCCCTGCTGTTAGATGGGTAGAGGGCTAATCCTATTATGTCCTGAGGGGTCATGTCTTAATCCTATCACCCTGGAACTGAAGGTCTAATTGTCTTGTAGATAGGTTGGCCCAGTCTTAATGAACCCCAAATATTTGCTGGGGAGGCAGGGAGCTGCTCTTTGACTTTTAAAAAAAAATCATGTTTCTCCTTTTCTCATCCAGGGAAATACAATATTCTGCCTCTTTAATATTTCCCAAAATATTTCATTCTTCTGGGAGAGGGGCGGGTGCTAACTTTCTACACTGAAATGTGAGGTCTACCTTTCCATAGCAAACATAGTCTACCAACCACAATCCTTTCTCTTTGCTCCAAGGTTAATTTTGTCTAACCTCAATCCTGCTTGCAAAGACTTGAAGCAATTACTCATCTCCTTCAGCATGAGAAAGTAGACAGAACGTAAGCAGCAAAGGGCTCCACAGAAAGTATTGTATGCCCAGGTTTTCATAACACACATTCACACAAACTCTACGCTAAAAATGGACATGTTGGGAACCCAGCCTAGTCTTTATCATTGGTTTAGTTTTCTTGTTTATTCATTTATACAAAATGTTTACTTCTCACCTTTCCTCTGTGAGATCAGTGTGGTTGACAGCATTACTGAAAATATCAATTTAACGTTTGATTAAATACATGTGTAGAATGTTAGCACTCACTGGACCCATCTCCTAGAAGAATGGAATATTTTGAGAAATATTTTAAGAAGGCAGAATATTATATATCCCTGGATGAGAAATTGAGAAACATGCTTTTTAGAGGGAGAAAGCAACCTTCACTTTTCTTAATAGCCTTCAGCAGATGTCAGCACTTAAGTGATAAAGAGTTTATTGATTATTGATTATGCCCAGAATCGAAAGAAATACAAACTTGGTTACAGGAATTAACTGGCTTTAAAATAGAATACACACCGGAATTGTTTCTTCTCAGGATAATGAAAGGGAAATATAAAAAAACAACATACATCATTCTACATATAATAACGGCAGCAACCTTTGCGCAGTGTTGGAAAAATATAAATATACCCTCTGAAGACTTAATAATTAAAAAAGTTTTCGACTGTGCTGAAATGGACAAATTGACACTTGAACTGAAAGGATTGATGGATTTGGGATACTACATAATATGGGAGAAGTGGTACAAATGGATTGAAAATAGAAAAAGAAAAAAGAATTAGATAAACTAGGATTGGATTTAGTTAGAATGTATAGAATATAAGTAAATTATAGTAATATGTCATGTAAATGGTCACATTTATGCACAAGAATTCTTTCTTTTTGTATTTTAATTATTGAAAATTAATAAAATATTTTTTAAAAAAGAGTTTATTGAAAGAAGCCAAATATCTAGGTAACTCTATTCATGGGCAAAAATTCCCTGCAGCAAGGTCTGAACAAAGGCAGCATTAGCCCTCAGCCACAATAGGAATTGCCCAACGCCCCTTCATTGCATCAGCAGCCCAAACTTCAACCAAACCTGGGAGCTCAGACAACCTACAGAGCCAGCTATGACCCCTACAACAGCCAATAGAATACATGTTCTAGCACAGGAACAGGAAGCTCAAGTTCAAAGCCCAAGAGGAGATATAAAAATCTCTCACTCTCAAATCCATGTGGTCAGTTGGCTAGAACCACCCATGTGCTTGTTAGTTCTGCTTCATCATTAAACCTTTTTTTCCAATCAGCCTCCATGTTTCCAGGATATTTCTCCCAACATATGCAACAATGGCTTAGGGCTGTGATGGTGAGCAAAAACAGGCCTACTGGAAGTCTGCAAATGGGCCATTTCTGGTCTCAGGAGGCTTCAGGGAGGCCTGCTAGGCCCAAAACTGGGTGCGGGGGGGAGGAGGTTGTACACTCATATGCGGGGTAGCGTCCGGGGTGGGGCAGCATGGGGGGGTTGCATGTGCATGTGCAGGTGGGCGGGGCATATGGGGGGGCATTGTATTATTGGTGTGGCACGTGTGCATGTGCTATCGCGCACATGCACACACTTTTGGCACCAGAGGGGAAAAAAAGTTTGCCATCACTGGTTTAGGGTAATGATACAACTAATAAAATTCTAAAGCGGCAAAGGAGATGGGCAATTTTGTTTTTAAAAAATGACCAAAGATAATCCAGCCACCACATTTCAAACCATTTCCAAATAGGAGGAATGGTCTACTTTTCTAGTTCTAGTTTTATGGGGCCACGCATCTCAACCCTATGAGAAACTCTTGCCCTGCTTCTCTTTCTCTCTTTTTTCTTTATTGTCCCAATGTATATTTTTCTATTCTTGTCTTCCCCCCCCCCCCCTCCTTGCTTGAAACACATTCGAATGCACTGAAGATCAAAACTGCAACTTCTATCTAGCCAGCGTTTCCGTATCTGCAAATGACCTCATGTGAAAAGAAGGGATGGAGGAGAAAGAGACTTGTGCTAATTTTAAATTTGTAAAGAAATGTGTGGGATCCAGTTTTGGGTCCCCTCCAAGGTAGAATGTTCTTGAAGGAGAATAAGGCATGATGAAAAACTTCTCAGCTTCAGTCACCAAGGGTCTGTAGCATCTTTTGCCCTTCCTGATGGATTGAATGAGAAAGTATGCAACGTAATTTCATTTTAGTGTATGCCGATTAGTGTACATTCAAAGTGGCAATAAAGTATTCTGTCCTGTCCTGTCCTGTCCTGTCCTGTCCTGTCCTATCCTATCCTATCCTATCCTATCCTATCCTATCCTATCCTATCCTATCCCTATTCTTTGTTCTGTTTTGTTCTGTTCTGTTCTGTTCTACTCTACTCTCTACTCTCTACTCTACTCTATTCCTAACCCTATTTTCTGTTCTGTTCTATTCAATTCAGTTCTACTCTACTCTATCCCTATTTTCTCTTCTCTTCTCTTCTCTTCTCTTCTCTTCTCTTCTCTTCTCTTCTCTTCTCTTCTCTTCTCTTCTCTTCTCTTCTCCTCTCCTCTCCTCTCCTCTCCTCTCCTCTCCTCTCCTCTACTCCTAACCCTATTTTCTGTTCTATTCTGTTCTATTCTGTTCTGTTCTACTCTACCCTATCCCTTTTCTGTTCTGTTCTGTTCTGTTCTGTTCTGTTCTGTTCTGTTCTGTTCTGTTCTGTTCTGTTCTACTCTACTCTACTCTACTCTACTCCTAACCCTATTTTCTGTTCTGTTCTGTTCGATTCTCTTCTCTTCTACTCTATTCTATCCCTATTTTCTATTCTGTTCTGTTCTGTTCTGTTCTACTCTACTCTACTCCTAATCCTATTTTCTGTTCTGTTCTGTTCTCTTCTACTCTATTCCTAACCCTATTTTCTGTTCTGTTCTATTCTGTTATACTGTACGCTACTCTACTCTACTCTACCCCTATTTTCTGTTCTGATCTATTCTACTCTATCTACCCTACTCTACTCTATCCCTATTTTCTGATCTGTTCTGTTCTGTTCTACTCTACTCTATCCTACTCTACTCTATCCCTATTCTCTGTTCTGCTCTGCTCTGCTCTGCTCTGCTCTGCTCTACCCTACCCTACCCTACCCTACCCTACCCTACCCTATCCTATCCTATCCTATCCTATTCGAAAGAGGAAGCCTTTTCTGTACTGGGGACCTGACTGTGTGATAATGCAGCTGCTGAGTGAGACAGTTCTCTGTAAAAAAGTTGTATACACGAGGAACGTGTGGGTATGTGCTGGTATACATCACATGGAGACATCATCCTGTTTGAAGTTTGTCATTTCAAATGTGTGGCTTTAAAGTGTGGTGGTTTTGCCCCTAGAGCAGCCTCGCTTTAACAAGGGACGTTAGAGAGGCTGCTGGGAAGGACTCTGTACATTGTTTATGCATTTATATCCCACCTTTATTATTTTATGTCAATAAGTCAAGGTGGCAAATACAGGTAGGTCCTCGACTTACAACAGCTCACGTAGTGACCATTCAAATTTACTACAGCACTGAAAAAAGAGACTGACGACTGTTTTTCATACTTATGACCATTGCAGCATCCTCATCAAATGTGATCAAAATTTGGGCGCTTGGCAATTGGTTCATATTTTTGACAGTTGCAATGTCCCGGGATCCTGTGATCACTTTTTGAGACCTTCTAACAAGCAAACTCAGTGGGGAAGCCAGATTCACTTAACAACTGTGTTACTAACTTAACAACTTCAGTGATTTCCCTTAAGAACTGTGGCAGGGAAGGTTGTAAAATGGGGGCAAAATTCACTTAACAACTGTCTCGCTTTAGCAACAGAACTTTTTGGCTCAAATGTGGTTGTAAGTCCCTGTATACACAATACTCCTTCCTCCTTCTCCACAACAACCCTGTGAGGTGAGTTGGGCTAAGAGAGACTGAGTGGCCCAAAGTCACCCAGCTGCCTTTCCAGCCAAAGAAAGGACTAGAATTCACAGTCTCCCAGTTTCTAGCCTGGTGTCTTAACTACTAGACCAGGGGTCTACAACCTTAAATACTCAAAGAGCCATTTGGACCTGTTTCCCACAGAAAAGAAAACACCAGGAGCCACAAAACCTGGGTGGGCATGCCAATTTGATGTCACTCACTTCCACCAGTCACATGACCCCCCCCCTTAGCCACGCCTACCCAGCCGGTCATTAGGACAGAGAACCAGTTGTTAAAAAACACCGGGAACCACAAAATCCTTTTAACATCTCTCTCTCTTCCCCTCCCTCCCTCTCTCTACCCCTCTCCCTCTCTCTCTCTTTATCTCTCTCTGCCCCTCTCTCTGTATCTCCCTGTCTCTACCCTGGCCGCTTCTCCAATCCCCACCGTCGCCCTTACCTTCTCAGGCCAGGTGAGGAGTGACTGGGAGGGGAAGGCGAGGGGTGGGGTGGGTTGGGGTGAGGCCAGCCAGTGGTGGGATCACCTGACAGGGAACCACAGCAGAGGGTCCAAAGAGCTGCATGCAGCTCCGGAGCCGCAGATTGCTGACCCCAGTACTAGACCAAATTGTCTCTTTGGATATTATTGCAATAGGTTCCTATGGGAGAAGATCAGAGGTGATATTCAGCCAGTTCAGATCGGTTCGCCCGAACAGGTAGCGGAAATCATGCATGGCCCCGCCCTCCCACCCCAGTTCTATGCTATCCTATTTAGGCACGTTTTTGAGGCTGGGCATACACGGAAGACCGGGCATATGTGTGGATGGGGCCCGTGCGAGCAAAGCGAGCAAGTGGATGTGCTCACATTTGCAAACTGGTAGGAAAAGTAAGTAAATATCACCCCTGGAGAAGAAACTCTTTCAAATAACCAAACCATAAGAGGGAGGTGGGAGAAAGTTTGACCCTTTCGAAGATCACAAAGACTGAAATTCTTTGAGGTCAGAGAGGTTCTTTTGAGTCCAATCTATGAGCATGAATATGTTCCAGATCTCTGGCAGAGAATTTCCTTCTAAAAATATCATAAGCAACAATAGTTTATTTTTATTTTTTTTAAAAAAAAGGTTAAAATTGTCCTGTTAAAAAAATAAATAAATCATTGGATTCTTTTTCTGTGGCGGTGTTGGTGTTGGTGCCTGTTTTTCCAGATGTGCATGTTACCATAAATATGAAGCGCCGCGTTCTCCTTACCATTTTATAACTTCTCTCGCCGGCTGTAATCTGTTTACAAAGAACATGAATCAGACTGGTAAAAAATAATTGGGGTGCATGTGTATTATAGTAAAGCTGTCGAAAAGTTCCTCTTGGTAATGAAAAGCTTTGTTGTTATGACAATTGCATTAGCTATTTCCACTTCTCAAGGTGCTCGCGGCATTCCGTGCAATCGGCAAAAAGAAAAAAAAAACCACACCAAAAAAAAAAAAACCCAGCAGGAATAATTAAAACAAATGGCAAATGAAGGGAAAAAAGGGAACATCTGCAAAGACAGATCTCTGACAGAAAGCTTTCAAGTCACACATGTGAAATGACAAACTTCAAACGGGATGATGTATGTATGTGATGTATACCTGCACCCCCTCCTCCTCCTTCGCGCATAGAACTTGTCACAGAGGACTTCGCAACTCACCAGCTGCCACCGCGGATGAACGGCGTCGCACAGTCAGGTCCCTGGCACGGAGGAGGCATCCTCTTTCTGCTTTCTCATTCAATCCATCAGGAAGGGCGCACGATGCCACAGACACTTTTGGTGACTGAAGTCAGAGAATTTTTGCATCATGCCTTATTCTCTTTCAAGAACTACCCATGCTGTTCTTATCACAAGAAGTCCTGCAAAAAAAATGAAAAATAAAGAAAAAAAAAGCACAGCGGGGAAATGGGGGGGAATCGAAACCCCTGCCGGATAGCTCTGCCTTCCAGACAGAACTTTGGAGTGGAAATGCAGGGATGGGGTTTGGAAGAGAACAAAGCATGATGGGATTGGTGTCAGACCCTAATTGGCCACGGGAGGTGATATGGAAGCTGCAGCTGGTACAAAGCATAGTGTGTCCATGAGTGGCATACAAGATCACTCGTGGGCTGCTGTATTTATTAAACAAGATACCATTTAGGTACTGGGCACAATTAGGGGAAAAATCACACAATTGTTCCTGCTAAGAAACTAGACTAGACTAGACTAGTTGAAAGGGACCTTGGAGGTCTTCTAGTCCAACCCCCTGCTTAGGCAGGAAACTCAATACCATTTCAGATGAATCATTGTCCAATCTCTTTTTCAAAACTTCCAGTGTCAGAGCATTTACAACTTCTGGAGGCAAGTCGTTCCACTGATTAATTGTTCTAACTGTCAGGAAATTCCTCCTTAGTTCTAGGTTGCTTCTCTCCTTGATCAGTTTCCATCCATCGCTTCTTGTCTTGCCCTCAGGTGCTTTGGAGAATAGCTTGACTCCCTCTTCTTTGTGGCAGCCCCTGAGATATCGGAACACTGCTGTCATGTCACCCCTAGTCCTTCTTTTCATTAAACTAGACATATCCAGTTCCAGCAACCCTTCTTCGTATTCTTTAGCCTCCAGTGTCCTAAATGGTCTTTAGGGGACCTAAATGGAAGGATATATATTTTCCTTCACCCTTGCCATGTTTAGCTGTGGAAATAATAACAGCTATGCATCAGTGGTGGGTTCCTCCCGGTTCCACCCGGTTCCACCGAGCCGGTAGCGGTGACGATATGACGTTAGTCAGAAGTGACCCAGCAATAAAACCCAGTTAATAGAAGCAATCATTCAATCTTGGTTTCACATTAGAACAGCTGCAGAATTAAAAGACTTGGTTCACTCCATGGGAAGACGTTGTAAGGCCGTAATTCATGCTAAAGGTTACCCAACTGACATGGTGATAATTTTTGTATATCTCGTTTTTTTCTACATATTTCACTTTTCTTCTTTATACTGTAACTGCTATTCTAATAGCAAATCCTTCATAAAAGTTATTGCATTACATTCTTTTTTTTTATAATATCTTTATTAAATATTTACAGTAAAATTAACACAAATTAAAGATTGGAAAACAATATAAATGGTGAAATGTAGAAACACATAAACACAAGACTAAAACGAAACAAACATGACTAACCTAGAGTTAAGCTCACTCTCCAATTAATAATAACCAATGTCGTCCAAACCAAACATTTCAATACAATCAATTTCTATTAACTATCTACAAAACAATTCTTGATTAAATGATCTTTCCATTGATATATAATTTTATGGTACTACTCCAAAAAAAAAAAAAAAGTGGTGTTATTAGCTAGTTTTAGAAAATATACTTTTCCCAAAAGGTTTCCACAATTTTGGCTACTACTGTACATTTCTATTTTTTAAATAATGTTTATTAAATTTCCAAAAATTAAAATACACAGTACAAAAAGAAATATAATACACACACAAAAAACAAGACTCACACAAAAAATATAAATAAACAAAAATAAACATATCAAATTTTCAATACTAGTAACAACTTTTCTGCATCGGTGTCTCTAACCTATTTAACCTCTTTACACAAAATATCTCTGTCTTAAACTACTGTACATTTCAATATTCCCTGAAATACGGGAGAAAAACAGCTGAGTGATAGCTGGATTATGGTTCTTCATGCTCAGCTATTGACTAGGAAGAATCATGGATGTTTGGCTTCAGTTGGACTACTCTGAGCCTGGGAATGAGGATGAATATTTGCAAAATATTGCAAGATTATAGCAGATGTAAATTCCTTTCTTCCTATCAGACAAATGAGTAGCAGTATCTCTGCTGTATCAAGGGGCAATTGGGAAGAAGATCAAAGGCCCCCAAGAGGTCTTTAACATTCTCAATAATAAATAGGGGTTAAAGTACATGTATCAAGTTCCAAATATTCTAACTTAACCTCTTTTCTCTTGCAATAAATCTGACTAATAAGACTCAGTACAAATTTATTGATTGGAAGCAGTCATTAGGCACTTGACGTTGGTTGTCAGTTCTCCGTGAGCTCTGAGCTGGATTGAATCCGAAGAGCTGGGCTTTGAATAGATGGCTCATCTAGAAATGCCAGGATTCACTCACGGAGCAGATCATCCTCGACAGGGGTGGGTTCTAAAATTTTTTAGTACCGGTTCTGTGGGCATGGCTTATTTTGTGGGTGTGCCTTGATGGTCATGTGACAATTCTTTAGGATTTAGCAGAGGTACTGGTCTACCAGGCTTTTAACTGCCTGCAGAGCTGTGCTGATCTACCCATTTGTTTTTGCAGGCACTGATCTACTCATGTATTTTTGCAGGCACCAGTCTACTTATTTGTTTTCTTTTACCACTGATCAGCTATAGGGCGGCCGGTTGAAGCCCCATGGCAAGAGTTTAAACAGTTTTTTTCCCTCTAGCCATCAGCTGGAACTCAGGAGGTAGCAATAGATTGGGGGTGAGGCCAAATAAAAGGTAAGATTAATATGGGATGTGGGGGGGGCAGGGGGGCCAGAATCAGTTTGGTGATGTCATATCGTCACCCTACCGGCTCGGCAGAACCGGACTGAACCGGGAGGAACCCACCACTGATTCTCGAGTTAACACCGCAATGGAGCCTGCCCATTATGGCTCTAAGTCGTAACCATTGTAAAATGGGTCAGTCACATGACTGGATTTTATGACATGCTATTGTGACCTAGGCCCAAGTAGTTATTACCAGACACAATCAGTCCTAAACGAATATATCTTATTAGAACAGCTGAGAATTACTTCATTTTCATCTTAGTCCAAATTAAGTCCAAAACAAATCCTTCATAAACAGTCCTTTGGCCTTATCACAAACCTTTGTCTTCTTTGGCACCCTGCCAAAGGCTTTTCTTGGCAAAACCCCACAACACTGACAAGAAACAAATGTAGCAACGTTGCTTTCCTATAAAGATCCCAAGAGCCGTTGCTGCTCTTTTAAGCCTTCTGGGAGGGGCCAATCATCTCCTGGCCTTACTCCCGAGTCATCCTTTTTGCTTTAGCTGCTCTTGCCTTCTGGCAGCTCTTTGCATGCGTGCACTGTTCCTCTGCCTCTCTGCCATCTGCCTCTGGAGGCTCCGGAGTCTGCACATTGCTCCCAGATGGCCCCGGCCCCATCTCTGCCTCCTATGCAGAGCCCTTGTTTGGGCCTTCCTCTGACTCCAGGACTGGCCCATGGTCCTCCAAGCCTCCTCACTGTCTGACTCCGCTGCCAGCTCCACAGGCTGCTAGCGGACGACGACACATGTTGATATTTTTTTCCCGGTTGTTAAGCAAATGCTGTGGTCCTTAAGCAAACCAGTGGCTTGTTATGACCATGGTTTTGCTGAAAGCTGGAAGCAAGTGTTGGTTTTCTGCAAAATTATCGTAAAACATGCCCACGTGACTATGAGATGCTGCAAACAGCAGTAAAGGCAGCTGTGTGAGTCTGAAGGGAGGTCATGTGACTGTGGGGTGGGTGGAACTTCAGATCCAGGTCCTAAGTCCCGTTTCAGGTAGGTTGTAACTTTGAACGATTGCTTAAGTGACCAGTCATAGATTGAGGACTACCTGTTTTTTGCATACAGACAATGCCATGTTCATTGCCCATTCTATCTGGTTGGTGCTAGGAAAGAGCTGTGCTGCTTGCAGTAGTTAGAGTGAAGTATTGCAGGCTAACTCTGTTCACTGCCAGGAGTTCAATTCTGACTGGGTCAAGGTTGAATCTGCCTTCCATCCTTCTGAAGTCAGTAAAAGGAGGACCCAGATTGTTGAGGGCTATATTTTGACTCTGTAAACCTCTTAGAGAAGGCTGTAAAGTAGGGGTGGCAAACTCAAGGCCCGCGGGCCAGATTCTCAGATCTGGCCTGCGGGGCTACAGCTGGAAACAGTGAAGGATCGGTCCGCAGTGTCTCTGCCAATGAAAACGGGTTCCCAATCTCTGTTTGCGGCTGGGACAGCCTCCTGCAACCCTCTGCCAGTGAAAATGATGCTTGGGAGGGCCGCGTGCATTTTTGCTGGCAGAAGGTTGCAGGAGGCTGTCCCAGCCGAAAACGGAGAATGGGAGCCCATTTTTGCTGGCAGAGGCACTCGGGCTGCCACAGGCACCCCTGACATGAATGACGTCAATCTGGCCACACCCACCATGGCCCTGCCCCACTTGCGCCCCCGAGGTCAAACACAACTCTGATGCGCTACTTAATGAAATCGAGTTTGACAACCCTGCTGTAAAGCATATGAAGCGGTATATAAGTCTAAGTACTATTGCGATAGGAAAGACTGTAACTTAGTAACTCTACAGAGCTATGGGTAGATAGGCAGTATTTAGAGTTGGTTGTTTAACTTCACACAAGACAGCTTACTGTGCCTATTTAATTTAAGTTTACAGGTAGTCCTCAATTTATGATCACAATTCAGTCCAAAATTTCTGTGGTTAAGCAAGGCAGTTAAGTGAGTTTTGTCCCATTTTACCACAATTTTTGCCACCGTTGTTAAGCGAATTATTGCAATTGTGAAGTGAATGTCACGCAGCCATATAGTAGTGAATCTGGCTTGCCCCCATTGACTTTGCTTGTTGGAAGCCAGCTGGGGAGGTTACAAAAGGGGATCACATGATCCCAGGGCTGTGTGGTTGTCAAAAATATATGCCAGTTGCTAAGGTCCTGGATTTTGATCACGTGACCATGGGGATGCTGCCACAATTGTAAATGTGACAAACGGTCATAAGTCACGCAGTTGTAACTTTGATAGGTCACTAAATGAATGGTTATAAGCCGAGAGCTACCTGAACAGGTAGTCCTTGACTTAAGAACACAACTGAGTTCAAAATGTACGTCGTTAAGTGAGAAATTTGTTAAGTGAGTTTGCTCCATTTTACGACTTTTCTCACCACATTTATTAAATGAATTGCAGCGGTTCTTAAATCAGTAACCAAAAGGGGTCACCACCAAAAGGGCCCTTTTTGGGGGCCCCACCAGATGTATATCTATAATAGTCAGGACCCATTAGCTTTCTATCTGCTTGGCAGATGTAATTTTAATACAGGTAGTCCTTGACTTACAGCCACAACTGAATCCAAAATTTCTGTTGCTAAGTGAGACAGTTGTTCAGTGAATTTTACGACCCATGTTACGACCTTTCTTACCATATTTGTTCAATGAATCACAGCAATTGGTAAGTTAGTAATGTGGTTGTTAAGTGAATCTGGTTTCCCCGTTTGACTTTGCTTATCAGAAGGTCGCAAAAGGGATTGCATGACCCCTGGATGCTGGAACCGTCATAAATATGAGTTTGTTCTACGCCAGCTATGGGCCCCAAAGAACGCAGCACACACAAAGTCTGTACAAACCTTAGTTTACTAAATTCAATCAGTCTTTTTCAAACAAAGGCTGTTAATTAACTTTCTTAACAGCCTACAAGAATTCAAAGAATAAATAATCGTAATCTTACTAGGATTGGCAGAAAGCTCAGAAACAATATGCAGGATACTGATAAAAGAACTAAGACCCAGGCGCGAAGGAGAGTGAATGAAGTTGTTCCTGTTGTGGCTCCGTTGCCTGAGCCTGCGTCATCAGCAGGGGAGGACTCTGAGAGTGAGGGAGAGGAGTTGGCAAGGCCTCCTTCTCCAGGACTCTCCTCTCTGGCAATGCCTCCGGAGGACACCGAAGGGCAGGAGATAGGCCCAGAGCCAAGCTCATCCCCGCAGCCACAGGAGGACATTGACGAGGAGAGTGAGTTTTGGTTGGCCCCTGCCAGCGTCGGAGAGACAGGAGAGCCCAGCAGAGGAAAAGGCATGGTCGTGATTAGCTGGTGGACCACGCCTCCTCCCAGATTATATAAGAGAGGGATTGTAGCCATATCTTTGTGACGAACAAAACAAAGATTCGTGGATCCCGGTTTTGAATCGGCCCTGCGTCTCAGCTTGTGTGTATGTGACGGACCTTTTAATAAAGACGTTGGCAAGCAGCTGCGGATTGCTGCTGACCATTGTTATCATCTTACTTGGTTGCCTGCCAGTTCATTAGCCTCTGGTTGTCTGAGGGCAGGTTATTTCTGGGCACGGGGCCAGAACAGTTCCCTGCAAATTGCCTCAGTTGACGTCCTTCCTTAAATAGGCCAAGGGAGTGGCCAATTAGCCCCACGCCTTACTCTCGAGGAGACCTCCTCCTGAGGAGCCACTCCTGCCTTTTGGCAGCTCTGCGTGCCCGTGCATCGAGAAGAGGCTCCTCCTCCTCTTCTTCTTCACCCATGGAAGATTCCGGAGGTTCTGAAGGCCCTGGCTGAATCCCCACCTCTGGTACCACATCTTCTCCAGCCTCCTCATTGTCCGACTCGAGTGCCAGTTGCAAGGTTGCTGGTGCAGCACCACACCAGCCTCCTCGCTGTCAAAATCAGCTACCAGCTGCACAGGCCACTGATGGGCCACAACAGAGTCAGTGGCCAAGCATCCGAATGTAAATCACAGGATCATGGGGATGTTGCAACGGTCATAAGTGTGAAAAATGGTCATAAGTCACTTTTTTTTCAGGGCCATTGTAACTTTGAACGGTCATCAAATGTACTCTTGTTAAGTGGAGAACTACCTGTCGTTCAGTAGCCATATATATTAATGGGTAAAATACAAGTTTGGACACTAGATGGTGCTGTAACAGTGTTTGCCAAGCAAGTAAATAATAGAGCTGGGAAGAGAGATGGGAGAAAGGAAAGAGCTGGGAGAAGGTTGTTTTATAATCATGTGCCATTGAGTTCAAATTAATAGATGGGTTTTAGATTTTAGCACTCTTGTCCAAAGTAGAGATCATCAAGAACTACTTAGGAAGATATCTGCTTCCTTAGCCAGACATTTCCCATCATTACAGCCCTTTGCTGAGAAACAGAGAGAGATATTGGAAAAGAGAAATAAAGTAAAGTAGTAAAGGATCTGATAAAACAACGGCAGGAAAGAGATGCTGTTAGAAATGGCGTTCACAGCTCCTGGAGGTCTGTTTGCAAAAGGATGCGTCTTGACAATTCCTAGGATACAAACCCTAAAAGATTAGCCCATTTTGCTGGCTAACAGGTAGTCCCACTGTACAGGGAGTCCTCAACTTATGGCCACAATTGAACCCCACATTTACGTTGCTAAGTGAGAAATTTGTTGAGTTATAGCAATAGCACTTCGACTTATATACTGCTTCACAGTGCTTTTACAGCCCTCTCTAAGCGGTTTACAGAGTCAGCCTATTGCCCCCAACAATCTGGGTCCTCATTTTACCGACCTCGGAAGGATGGACCTTGAGCCTGGTGAGAGTGGAACTGCCAAACTGCAGTCAGCCGGCAGTCAGCAGAACTAACCTGCACTACTGCACTCTAACCACTGAGTCACCACGGCACATACGCCCCATTTTACAACTTTTCTTGCCACATTTGTTAAGTGAATCACCGCAGTTGTTAAATTAGTAACACGAATTGTTGTTCAGCAAATCTGGCTTCCCCACTGACTCTTCTTGTCGGCAGGTCGCAAAATGGGATCACATGATCCTGGGACACTACAACCGTCATAAGTGTGAGTCAGTTGTCAAGCATCCAAGTGTAAATCACATGACTGTGGGGCAGTGGTGAAATCCACTTATTTTCGCTACCAGTTTGGGAACGGAAGGTGTGCAGATGGTAAAAAAGGGGACGTAATGATGTCCTGGCAGGTGGGTGGAGTCTCCCACCACTGGTGCTACTGGTTCGGTGAACTGGATAGAACTGGGAGGATTTCACCGCTGCCATGGGGATGCTGCAACAGTCATAAGTGTGAAAAATGGTCATGAGTCACTTTTTAAAGTGTTGTTGTGGCTTCGAATGGTCACTAAGAGAACTCTTGTAAATCGAGGACTATTTGTATAGAATCAGCCATTGGCTGGAAACCAGAATAATTTACTGGAGGAGCCACAAGTAGTTGGAAACATCAGCAAACAGCTGTGTGATGGCCCTGAGGTGTTTATCCTTTTAAAAGCATGGATAGCTTCTTTTCCTTTTGGAAAGTAGGGAAAATGGCTACATGTAATCCCGAGCAGAGCGAATGGCTCAAAGGATGATGAAGAAATTCACACCCCAGGCAGTAAGCTTGACTGCAAAAAAACCCCAAAAACCTTAAAACTCAACAGCAAGCCGCTATTAATTAAGCCAGAAAAAATCACATGCATTGTTTACATCTTTAGAAATTCCCCAGCTGAATCTCAAGCTGGATTCGAAAATGGGATCTGGAAACATTGTTGGAAATGTACATTTTTACATGGAGCTCCTGAGTATGGGTAGTCCTCGACTTACAACAGTTCACTTAGGGACCATTCGAAGTTACTAAAAAGGGTGACTTATGGCTGTTTTTCACACATACGACCATTGCAGCATCTTCAGGGTCATGTGACCAAAGTTCAGACACTTGGCCACTGATTCATATTTATGATGGTTGCAGCGTTCCGGAATCATGTGATCAGTTTTTAAGATCTTCCGACAAGGAAACTCAGTGGGGAAGGCAAATTCATTTAACAACGGGGTTACTAACTTAACAACTTCAGTGATTTCACTGAAGAACTGCAGCAAGGAAAGTTGTAAAATGGGGCAAAAGTTCACTTAACAACTGTCTCGCTTAGCAACAGAACTTTTGGGCTCAAATATGGTTGTAAGCCAAGAACTCCCTGTAATACTCCTTCCTCCTTCTATTTTCTCCACAAAGTTCAAATGCTTGGTAACTGATTCACCTTTATGACGGTTTGCAGCGTCCCGGGGTCATGTGATCCCCTTTTGTGACCTTCTGACAAAGCAAAGTCAACGGGGGGGGGGGAAGCCAGATTCGCTTAACAACCGGGTGACTAATTTAATTTAATTTAATTTAATTTATCTCATTTCTATGCTGCCCAACTCCCAAGGGACTCTGGGTGGCTTACAACAAAAAGAATGCAAACATTATTAAAAATCATTGCAAAAATTAATAAAAAACATTTAAAAACATTAAAAACCCATGCACACCATTCCTGGCCGGATCTCGCAAGATTGCAACAGCGAGATCAACGACCCCAGGCCTGCCGGAAAAGCCAGGTCTTCACCGCTTTCCGGAAGGCCAATAGGGTGGGGGTAGTCCGGCTCTCAGGAGGTAACTGTTTCCAGAAAGCTGGGGCAGCCACAGCTCCCGCGGGCCCGCCAGCCGGCATTGTTTAGCTGACGGGACCCAGTTAAATTAGCTGACTATTTTAACAACTGCAATGATTCACTTAACAACCGAGGCAAGAAAAGTTGTAAAAGGAGGCAGGATCCACTTCACCGTCTTGTTTAACAAGAGAAACGAGTTTGGCTCAGTTGCGGCCGTACATCGAAGGCTGCCCCTGTAGCTTTCTCAAATTATGAACTACCCCCACCACCACCACCCCCAACCAATAATGAGTGCATGCATGTGTGGACATACCCCAAGCGCACACACACACACACACACTGGTTTTCTTCTGTAAATGCAAAAGCCTCAACTCCAATTATCTAATCTCCCGGGAGAAACATCCACCAGGGTTCCAGAGGCAGCACTCGGATCTTCTACGTTCTTTCCTTTGTAACTGCATTAAAGACAGTTTGTATTTCAAAGGTTAACACTGTTGTGAAACGCTCCAGACTCTGACAGCCTGCTAAGAGGTCTGACACAGCTCTAAATGGGTGTGTGTTTCCTCCGTGCAACTCCCCCCCCCCCCCGGTACTCCCCTAGGTGTGAGTCAATCTGGAGAGTCTGAAGGGAAGAAAGAACACTTAAGAAGCCAATTAAGGGAGAAAAGAGGGTGGCTTTTTTCCCTCCCTTCTTCATCAAATCTCTGCTTTACGCCCAGAATGTTTTGTTCCCTTCTCTTTGGTGGTCACCGCTGCTGCCCGCCATCGTGCTCAGCCCATCTCTAATGGCAGACTAATTACAGAGCAAAGAAGGGTCACGGTTTGGCTTTTCAGGTGAACCTTTAATACAGTTTTCAGGCCAAAGGCATGCTTTGCCATCTCTAGGATAACGAAAACAGAATAAGAATTTATTTTGAAAACATGAAGCAGAAATGTATCTTTGAAAGATCCTCTTGAAGGGCTGACAGAAGAATGCCAATGTTGGTTTGTTTGGTCCAAGATTTTTTTTTTTTTTAAAAAAGTAGAACGAGTACTGTTTTCTGTTTTTCAAATTATATTTTTTTCCCGAAGAAACTACACTTAGCTGAAGTTATGTGGCATGTCAAACCCACATTCCACGGTTTAAACCCACAAACCAAACTGCTGTGATTTGTAAGCCATCCTTCACAGTTTAGTGTGATTTGTGACTATACATAATAAACCACAATTGAAAAAACAGGTTGCCTAGCCATATACAATCCATAGCCCAGAGCTAAAAGTTCTAGACCAAGGGTGTCAAATTGGATTTCATTGCGGGCCGGATCAGCATTGTAGTTCTCTTCTGTGGGCCGATGGCCGGCGGGGAGGGGGATGGGGGAGACGGCCTCTCCAGTCTCTCCGGCCTCCAGCAGCACTGCCACCCAAAAACAGGGTGCGGGGAGGCCCCACGAGGACCCCACGTGGCCCGTGTGGCAGATTTAAGCACCCTGCGGGCCCCATCTGGCCTGTGGCAGTGGTGGGTTTCTACCAGTTCACCCCAGTTTGGTAAACTGGTAGTGGCGGTGGTGGGAGGTAGTGAAGGTAAGTGGAATGCACTACTGGCCTGTGGGTCTTGAATTTGACACACCTGTTCTAGATCTTTCAAAGCCCGCCATGATTTTGTTATCAAAAACCCAGCAGCAATCTCCTCAAACCTGGAGGGCATAATTTTCTAAATTTTTTTTTCCTGAAGAAATAAGAAACAAAAATGTCTTAAAGCTCAGGTAAGCGTAGTATAACATATATGACTGATGTCCTTCCATGACTCCACATACCTCAATAGCTCTCAGAAATGGGGAGGGGGCAGGGGAGAGCTTATATCCTAACAGATTCATCCAGGGTTGTTGCCATGCCTCCCAGTTGACATTTCATCCAATCCAGGTTACGAGGAAAAGGAATACTATAACATTTCAGATCCACTGGAAAGCACATTTTCATCTGCCAGGCTGATACGATGGCATGGACCACTGATGCCATTTTAGGCTTCTCAGAGGTTTGCTAATACTTTTGATCGTCATTTCTCCTTCGCCACTCCCTCAGGAGCAGCCTATCACCCTTGCAAATCCATAGTCATATGCACACTGATGCCGATTGTCAAATTTAACAGGCAGTGTGCAGAATCCAAAAAATTAGTTGCTCTCTTTTTGTGACAAGAAGGAAGGACCTGCAGGGACCGTTAGAAGCTCTTTCTGTGGAGATTCTCAGTCATCCAGGCCCTAATTGTCTCAAAGGTGCTTTTTCAAAAGGCTTTGTTTCTTCAGTTGTGATGTGCTGTGGCCCACCAGCAGCCAATGGATCTGGTGGCAGACTCAGACAGTGAGGAGGTTGGGGAAGAACATGGGCCAGTCCTGGAGTCTGGGGAACGCTCGGATGAGGGCTCTGCATCGGAGGCAGAGATGGGGCCAGGGCCGTCTGACAGTTGTCAGCTGCCTTTGGAATCGGACATCAGTGGGGCAGAAGAACAGCTGGAGCCTGTTCCCAGTGTGGGCATGAACAGAGCTGCCAGGAGAAGGGAACAGCTAAGGAACAAGGGTCGACTCAGGAGTAAAGCCACAAGTGGATGGTGAATAGCCCCTCCCATAGGGAATAAAGAGGAGTGAAAGGGGAGGGGAGTTTGCAGGAGACAATTAGTTCACTTAATTGGTTCATGACTCTCAGAGACTCCTTGCCAAATTTTGAAAATATCAGCCTGGCAGCTCTCCAAGCCAGATAAGGTCTGTGATTGTAAATTCTCCCTTGAAAGACTTTGCTGGGTGTGAATGAGAGGAATTCACAATAACTTAATAAAAGGGGTTTTTGTCTGGACAAGGAGTCTGCTTCGTGGTTTGGGGAAGCCTAGGTCAGAACATGATGACAGGTACTGACAGTTGAACCTGTCCTTCCATCCCCTTCCCACCATCACAGCTGATGACATTTCTTGGAGGAGAAATGAAACATTTTGTTCTTCTTCCTCAAGAAAACAACAGTCCAGTTTCCTTTGGAAAAAGCTCCTTTAGACGATTAGAAGTTGCTACTGAGCAACTGGCAACTTTGAAGAGTGGACAGTAAAGGTTTTTTTTGCCTGATTGATCAACTATTGGCCAGCTACACTGGACCATTGGTTGGCTAAAAGTGCTACCTGAAAGTATGTTTATGAAAGTACATTTATCGCTGCTGATGTTAAACTGTTCAACACCACCGACAATGCAACTACCCTTCAAAAAGACCTTGACTATGCGTCAGATTGGTCTAACTGGTGGCAATTTCAAATTTCAACCAACAAATCCTCTGTCTTGCACATTGGCAAAAAAAAAAAAAAAAAAATCAAAACATAAAATAAATTTAAAATTAAATTAAAATTAACCTAATCTTGCATAGCTTCCTTTCTGGTAATGTTGTACTACTAACTAGAGCATACAAAACATTTGCTAGACCAATTCTTGAATATAGCTCATCTGTCTGGAACCCACATTGCATATTGGACATAAATACAATCGAGAGAGTGCAGAGGTATTTTATGAAAGAGTCCTCCATTCCTCTAACAGCAGTAAAATACCTTATGCCACCAGACTTCAAATTTTGGGCTTAGACAACTTAGAACTACGCTGACTTCAGTCTGACCTAAGCATAGTACATAAAATTATCTGCCACAATTTACTTCCTGTCAATGACTACTTCAGCTTCAACCCCAACAATACACGAGCAAATAATAGATACAAACTCAAGGTAAACCGTTCCAAAGTCCATTGCAGAAAATATGACTTCAGTAAAGAGTGGTCAATGCCTGGAATGCACTACCTGACTCTGTAGTTTCTTCCCCAAACCCCCAAAATTTTAACCTTAAACTGTTTACTGTTGACCTCACCCCATTCCTAAGAGGTCTGTAAGGGGCGTGCATAAGTGCATCAGCATGCCTACCGTCCCTGTCCTAATATTATTTTTTACTTACTCTTTTCATGTATTCAAATTATGTTTATACTTTTACCTGTTATTTTATATATGCTTGACAAATAAACTTATGATTATGATTATTATGTTTACTCTGTAGATGATGAGGTACAGGTAGTTTTGACTTACAACTGTTCATTTAGTGACTGAAGTTAGGTAAAGGTTCCCCTTGCACATATGTGCTAGCTGTTCCCGATTCTAGGGGGTGGTGTTCATCTCCGTTTCAAAGCCAAAGAGCCAGCGCTGTACGAAGACATCTCCATGGTCATATGGCTGGCATGACTAAATGCCGAAGGCACATGGAAAGCTGTTACCTTCCCACTAAACGTGATCCCTATTTTTCTACTTGCATTTTTTATGTGCTTTCAACCTGCTAGGTTGGCAGAAGCTGGGACAAGTAACAGGAGCTCACCCCATTACGCAGCACTAGGAATTCGGACCGTTGAACTGCTGACCTTTCGATCAACAAGCACAGCATCTTAGCCACTGAGCCACCACGTCCCTTTTTACAACAGCACTAAAAAAAGTGAGTCATGTCTGGTTTTCACACTCACAACCATTGCACCATCACATGATCAAAATTTGGATGCTTGGTAACTGGTTCATATTTATGATAGTTGCAATCTTCCCGGGGTCATGTGCAATCTTCCAACAAACAATCATAACAAGAAAGGTTGTAGAATGGGGCAAAACTCATGTAACAAATGTTTCACTTAGCAACAGAAATTCTGGGTTCAGTTGTGACCAGGGATGGGTTCTACTTACCTTTACTACCGGTTTGCATCGCGCCCACACGCTCTCTCTTCTGATCACCTATGATGACGTCCAGGTCATTGAGCAGAGCCTCCCACTGGTTTTACTACTGGTTCTTGTGAACTGGTCCGAACCAGGGGCAACCCCATCACTGGTTGTGGCCTTTAGTTGAGGACTACCTGTAGAAAAACCAGACTTTATTTTTAAGAAATCATAATCTGGAAATAATTTGTAAATGGTGTGATGGAGCAGTGTTCAAAAATTATCTTGTCTAGAATTCATTCTTTGGTTATCATATTCTCTTTACATCTTTTCCCCCAAAGCTTGTGCAACTTCTACAATTTTTGTATTGTATATAAACCCCTCCTGCGATTGATTATAGGCACGTTTGGACAGCGTAAATCTGTTGTTGTTGTCTTTGGTCTTTTGCATCCAATATTAATCTATACTAATCTATCATACATTTTTCAGAGTCTGATTTTTCCTCCCAATCAGTTTAGTTTCTGGATGTTCTGTATTTTAGCTCCATTCAAAAAACAACAACAACATATATTTGCAAATATACTGAAACTAAGGAAGCAGGAAGGTAAATAATAATGTCACTAAGTACAGGTACCTTATTAAACTTCCGATGTGGTACTAAACCCACAGCTGCTTTTTAAAAACAGATGCTCCCTGGAATAAAGAAAAGTCACATTAACACACAGCACAGGTGGTGTCTGTGATAATTCTACCCCCCGCCACATGACTTGGGGGGCTCTTGATGCATATGTCGCTGTTATTTATAACCCCCTTCTCTGCCTCTCTACTTTATTTAGCACTTGCCTTGATCAAAGCATATAATCACTCTCCTCCCCTGACACAGGCAGATTCCAGGTTTTGGAAAGGAAAAAAAAAGGTGCTTGACAATGAAGTTTGGCAATAGGAAAAGAGATCCCTTACCTCCAAGTTATTTGCTCTGGCAGGTCATTAGGTACAGGGGTGTCAAATTCAGGGTCCGGGCAGAGGTGGGATTCACGTACCTTCCCTACCGGTTCACAAATGTGAGCATGTGTGCCAGTAGTGGGTTTCAAAATTTTTTGCTACCGGTTCTGTGGGTGTGGCTTGGTGGGCGTGGCCTGGCCTGGTGGGCGTGGCTTGGTGGGCGTGGCAGGGGAAGGATACTGTAAAATCTCCATTCCCACCCAGCACCAGGGGAAGATACTGCAAAATCCCCATTTCTTCCCGATCAGCTGGGACTCGGGAGGCAGAGAATAGATGGGGGCGGGGCCAGTCAGAGGAGGTATTTACCAGTTCTCCGAACTACTCAAAATTTCCGCTACCGGTTCTGCAGAACTGGTCAGAACCTGCTGAAATCCACCTCTGCCTCAGTAGTAAAGAACAAAATATATATAGCACTGCTGTTTCATGCAGAAAACAGCATGAGTCGCGCAATCAAAATTCAGATGCTTGGGAACCAGTTCATATTTATGATGGTTGCAATGACTTGGGATCATGTGATTTCCCCTTTTGCGACAAAGTCAATGGAATAGAATAGAAATCTTTATTTGCCAAGTGTGATTGGACATACAAGGAATTTGTCTAAGGTGCATATGCTCTCAGTGTTCATAAAAGAAGCCAGATTCACTTAACAGCCATGTTACTAACCTAAGAAGTGTGGTGATTCGCTGAACAACTGTGGCAAGAAAGGTTGTAAAATGGGGCAAGACTCACTTAACAACTGTCTCACTTAGCAACAGAAGTTTTGGGCTCAATTGTGTTTGTAAATCAAAGACTCTCTGTATAGTGCAGGGATGGCTAACCTTTTTGCCATCGCGTGCCAAAAGTGGGGGGGAGCGTGGGGGGGTCATATGCACATGTGCCCACATCCATAATTCTATGTGCCTGCCCACCCCATGCTCCCTCCTGCTTTTGGCATGTGATGGCCCGGTAGGCCTGTTTTTTGCTCTCCCCAGGCTCCAGAGCCTTTCTAGGAGCCTGGGGAGGGCAAAAACGGGCTTCCCCACCCCCCAGGGGCCCTCTGGAGCCCGGAAACAGTGTGTTTCCTGACTTCTGGTGGGCCCAGAAGACCCAAAAATCAGCTGGCTGGCGCACACATGCATGTTGGAGCTGAGCTTGCGTGCCCACCGATATGGCTCCACGTGCCACCTGTGGCACCAGTGCCATAGGTTCGCCATCACGGGTATAGGGTTTCTTCCTTGAATAGGCGTTTGGACTAAAAGACCTCCAAGGTCCCTTCTGTTATTCTGTTAAATGCTGGTTTCACTTTTTTTTTTTAAAAAAAATGAGCATTTCTTACTAGGCGTGTTCTAGATCAGTATTCCACAACCGCAGCAACGTTCAAAAATGAAGACTTCCAATTTCAGAATTTCCTCGCCAACATGAATTAAATGCCTTTTCATTTTAGATGCCTACTTTTGCCAAAGGGCAAAAGCTTTGCCTGGGAAAGCTCAAATCTTTATTGCTGGGTTTGCAGGCAAAATTTTGGTCCTTCAATGTAGGCTAGGTCGGGCCACAGTTTACATAAGTACTGCGGAATCCCAGCACTATACTTAGAATCTTGAAAACCTGTCATAGTTACTGTATTTTTTGGACTATAAGACGTGCCAGTGTATAAGGCGCACCAAGATTTTGAAGATTTAAGTAAGAAAAAAAAGTTTTTTGCCATCCCCGGCCCCCAGCAACATTCTGAAGGTCTCCCAAACCCACTGTGTGCTCCATTTTTGCGAAAAATGGGATGAGCAGGGGGGGGCTTCGGGAGGCCAAAAATGCTGTATTCGGTGTATAAGACGCACCAACATTTCCACCCTCTTTTAGGGGGAAAAACGTGTGTCTTATACTCCAAAAAATACAGTATTTTCTTCATCCCCTAATACTAAAGAGAATCAAGGTGAGTCAAGCTTGAGTTTCTTTCTCACCCGCTTCTCTCTTTCAGAGCTGTGCTGATGTTTATTTAATGGTTTTTCAATTCTGTCTTCAAGATTATCACTGTACTCCATTCTATTACTCCACTCCACTGTTTGGAAGAGTTAGCAGTAAAAGGAAACCAGGCTGCGAAAGAACACATCAAGGCTGACACTAGCCAGAGCATAGAACAATTCAAAGAAATAGAATAGAATAGAATTTTTTATTGGCCAAGTGTGATTGCACACACAAGAAATTTGTCTTTGGTGCATTTGCTCTCAGCGTATATAAAAAGACAAGATACATTTGTTAAGAATCATAAGGTACAACACTTAATGATAGTCATAGGGTACAAATAGCAATCAAATCATACTAGGAAACAATCAATATAAATCGTAAGGAGATGGGTGATAGGAACGATGAGAAGATTAACAGTAATGCAGACTTAGTGAATAGTTTGACTGTTGAGGGAATTATTTGTTTAGCAGAGTAATGGCATTGGGGAAAAAACTGTCCTTGTGTCTAGCTGTTCTGGTGTGCAGTGCTCTATAGCGTCGTTTTGAGGGTAGGAGTTGAAACAGTTTATGTCCAGGATGCGAGGGGTCTGTAAATATTTTCACAGCTCTCTTTCTGACTCGTGCAGTATACAGGTCCTCCGTGGAAAGCAGGTTGGTAGCAATTGTTTTTTTCTGCAGTTCTAATTATCCTCTGATGTCTGTGTCTGTCTTGTTGGGTTGCAGAATCAAACCAGACAGTTATAGAGGTGCAGATGACAGGTTCAATCATTCCTCTGTGCAACTTCAGAAGATGTGGAGTGTGGAAGACCAGAAGATGTGGAGAGACCTGGCCCTTACAATCACCAAGAGCTGGACATGATTGAATGGATAAAATCATCCTCACCACTGGACACCTCACCATTGGACAGTCTGCAAACAGCTTTTTCTTGATTTCCCTATGCCAGCGGCCCCCAACCTTTTGGGCATTAGGGACAGGTTCCGTGGAGTTTTTTGGCAGAGTGGAGAGGGTGTCGTTTCATGTGCTGCCTGCATCCCATGGATGGGGCTTCTCTTGTTTGCACAGACTGATCTTTGGCATGCCCTGGACCAGTGCTGGTCCATGGACCAAGGGTTGGGGATCCCTGCCCTATGCCTTCGCCAAGTAGGGAAGCTCCAGGACAGGATTAACTGGACAGAGCCATACTTGCAGATGGTTCAGTTGGAAGGCCTGCAAATTAGCCTAAGCCTCAGTTGACCGTTTTCCCACCATCCAATCAGAGCTGAAGAAGCTTCTTGGATGAGAAGAGAAACATCTTCAAAGAAAAACCAGAAAGTCCAGTTGCCTCTTGGGGGAAAAAAAGCACTTTTGGGATAACCATAACCTGGATGATGAGAATCTCCATAGGCAGTTGGCCATACCATTCCTAAAGGGTGAAAATCTGATGTAGCTGAGATGACCAAAGCTATGGTTTGTGCACACCACTCCCTGGAACATTTGAAACTGGATGTCATGAACTGGGAATGAGAATTAAGTTTTGGCTTCCACCTCTGTGACATCATATGATCTACATAAGAAGAATGGGGAAAGAATCTGATCCTTGGTCTTAATTTTGTTCCTTGCCCTTAGCAGACTTGAAATAAATCATTGAATGGATGCGCTGCATTGCATCACATTGAATTATAACTTGTCCTCCTGGGAACTTCAAAGTGGTTCTAATATAATTTATTACACTTCTCCTATAAACTTCCTCCAAGGATTGCTCGTACAGTTCTTTACCATCATCTTAACTTCATTTGGATCTTGGGAATAAGTCTCACTGAATTCAGGAGGATTTATTTCTAAATAGCAGAAATATACTGCCATTGCACAAACTGTAAACCAGGTAGCCTCTTGAATTGTGCATTACAAAAATGCGATCGGCAATCTGTGATAAAGGGATGGTTCTTGTATTGGATTACAGGTAGTCCTTGACTTACGACCATTCATTTAGTGTCCATTGAAAATGACAACAGTGCTGGAAACAGTGATTTATGACCATTTTTCAGCATCTCCATGGCTACATGATCAAAATTCGGATGCTTGGCCATTGGTTGCGGGGTCCTGGTGTCATATGATCCTCTTTTACAACCTTTTGACAAGCAAAATCAATGGGGAAGCCAGATTCGCTTAACAGGAGCCGTGATTGTGCAGTGGTTAGAATGCAATATTGCAGGCTGACTCTGCTCACTGTCAGGAGTTCGATCCGGACTTGCTCAAGGTTCACCCTTCCATCTTTACAAGGTCGGTCAAATGGGGACCCAGATTGTTGGGGACAATATGCTGACTCTGTAAATCACTTAGTGAGAGCTGTAAAAGCAGGGGTGAGATTCAGCCGGTTCGGACCGGTTCAGGTGAACCGTTACCTCTGACAATCAGCTGAGAGTGAACCGGTTCGCTCTGATGATCAGCTGGGCCCTTGCCCCTGTGCTATACTGACCTATATTTCCTTTGTTGGAAGCCCGGCTGATAGGCACAACAGAGCGGATTGCTGTGCCTCAGTTGTTTTACTCTCCCAGGCTGCAGTAGAAGGTAAGTTTTAGAGCTGTTTACAAATGCACTGTGGGCATACGGAGTGCGTGTTTAGTGCGCATGTGCTCAGTAAACCAGCTGTTACACCAGTTGAATCCCACCACTGTGTAAAACAGTGGTGGGTTGCTCCTGGTTCTGTCCGGTTCTATAGAACTGGTAATAAAACCAATGGGAGGCTCTGCCCACCCGACACAATATCATCATTAGTGACCTGCGCTTGCGCAGAAGCTTCTGTTGATGCGCAAAAAAGCACCCATGTGCATGATCCCGCTGCAAATTGGTAGTAAAGGTAAGTGAAACCCATCCCTGGTGTAAAAGCAGAATGAAGAAGTATGTCAGTCTAAATGCTATTGCCATTGCTAACAGCCTTGTTACTAATTTAACAGCTGAAGTGATTCACTCAACGACGATGGCAAGAAAACTCGTAAAATGGGGCAAAATTCACTTCACCACTGGGCCATTTTAAAGAGGAGACTTTCCCTGTCCTGTAGGATGAGAAAAGTGGTCTGTTCGCCCTGGAAGGGTAACATCCATTCAGCTGTTCTAAGAAATGTACACCAATCAGGAAAAGGAGCCAGTTGTTCTTCCCTCATGCAAATTCATTGATATTATTATCGATTGAAAAGGGCAAAGTGTACATAAGAACAAAAAATAGCTGAAGAATTTTCCTCTGAGCTCAGAGGCATCATAAAACTTTAGGGAAGGTTATGGCTTTATGGGCAGGGGGGTCTCTCTCTCTCTCCCCCTGACCCTCAATAAGCCTTATAAAGGTCAGCAGTAAAATTAAATAAAATATGATAGGTGCTCAAAATGTGTTAATCAAGGCGATATTGCAAAATGGATCGACTCTTCTTCACTAAGTCTCTTTTCCTTCCCACTTCCACCTCTCCCTACGTGCACATGAGCAAAGCAAGATCCCAACGGATCTCAGTGTGAAACTGGGTCTAACTTGATTTATATTGACACTACCGGCTCTGCCTTATTCCTTTTCAGACAGAAAATGGCTTCGACCCATCAGGCATTGCCTTGGTGAAACAGTACAGGGGAAATTTCATCCCTTGGATCAGTGGTGGGTTTCAAAATTTTTTACTACCGGTTCTGTGGGCATGGCTTGATGGGCATGGCATGGCTCGATGGGCATGGCTTGATGGGTGTGGCAGGGGAAGGATACTGTAAAATCTCCATTTTCTCCCAAACAGCTGGAACTTAGGAGTCAGAGAATAGAAGGGGGTGGGGCCAGTTAAAATTTTTACTACCGGTTCTCCAAAATACTCAAAATTTTCACTACCGTTCCTCCAGAACTGGTCAGAACCTGCTGAAACCCACCTCTGCCTTGGATGATTTATGGGGATGGATGTGTGCATGGAACACACACACACAGAGAAATGCATGAAAGGAATCTGGTTCAAAATTAGGAGGCCATCTCTAAATCATGAACCGGGGAAATTACTATTAAAATACTACCTTCAAAACGACGGTATAGAGCACTGCACACCAGAACAACTAGACACAAGAACATTTTTTCCCGAATGCCATCACTCTGCTAAACAAGTAATTCCCCCAACATTGTCAAACTATTCACTGTCTGCATTACTATTACTATTAATAGTATCTATCTCCTCCCACTTATGACTGTATGACTGTAACTTTGTTGCTTGTATACTTACAATTTATATTGTTTCCTAGTATGATTTGATTGCTTATTTGTACCCAATAACTATCATTAAGTGTTGTACCTTATGATTCTTGATGAATGTATCCTGTCTTTTTATGTATACTGAGAGCATATGGACCAAAGACAAATTTCTTGTGTGTCCAATCACACTTGGCCAATAAAGAATTATATTCTAAAAAAAAAAAAATCCAGCTAAGTAATTTTAAGCACCAAATGAAGGTTAGTAAATTAATATCTTTATGCTTCAAGCAGGAGGTTGGGGTTTGGCACGACTTACAACAATGCATTTAGCAACCATTCAAAGTTACAACAGCTCTGGGGGAAAAAAGACTTAGAACCATTTTTTCACACTTATGACCATTTATTTATTTATTTATTTATTTATTGGTTCAATTTATATGCCGCCCTTCTCCAGAGACTCAGGGCAGCTTATAATGCGTTAAGCAATAGCCTTCATACTTTTGTATATACCTGCTTAGTAGAACTTTTGGCCCCCACTAAGCAGTGTTCTTTTTTTTATATACAAAGTCAGCTTACTGCCCCCACAATCCGGGTCCTCATTTTACCTACCTCGGAAGGATGGAAGGCTGAGTCAACCTTGAGCCTGGTGAGATTCGAACTCGCAGTAATTGCAGGCAGCTGGCAGCTAAGTGCTATTTAACAGCACTTTAATCCACTGCACCACCAAGGCTCCATTGCAGCGTCCCTCTGGTCACGTGATCAAAATTTTGATGCATGGCAACTGGCTCATATTTATGACGGTTCCAGCATCCGGGGGTCATGCAATCCCCTTTTGCGACCTGATAAACAAAGTCCATGGGAAAACCAGATTCACTTAACAACCACATTACTAACTTAACCATTGCCATGATTCACTGAACAAATACGGTAAGAAAGGTCATAACATGAGTTGTAAAATTCACTGAACAAGTGTCTCACTTAGCAACAGAAATTTTGGGCTCAGTTGTGGCTGCAAGTCAAGGACTATCTGTATTAAAATTACATCTACCTGCCAAGCAGGGTGGAAAGGCAGCGTATGCTATGGGTCCCACCTATTATAGATATACATATGGTGGGCCCCCCAAAAAGGGCCTTTTTGGTGGTGACCCCTTCCCTATGGAACATCATTCCCTGGAGGTTCAATTGTATTCCACCTTGATTCTTTTCCAAAAGGGCCTGAAGGTGTGCCTGTTGTGACCCAGGCCCAAGTAGTTAGTCTTAAATACAAACAGTTCAAAAACAAACAGATTTTATTAGAACAGCTGAGAATTAACTCATTCTCAGCATAGTCCAAACTAAATTAAAGCAAATTCTTCAAAATACCATTCCTCAGTTTATCACCAACCTTGGAATAATTAGGCAAACTGCCAAAGGCTTTTCTTGGCAAAAGTTCAGAAGCAGAAGACGCCGGCAGGAAATGAATACAGTGAAACAAGAAGCAATTCTCTTAACGTTGTTTTCCGGCAAAGGGGCCAAGAGCCGTTGCTGGTCTTTTAAGCCTTATTGGAGGGGACAATCATCTCTTGGCTCTACTCCCGAGTTGTCCTCGCTGCTTTATCTGCTCTTGCCTTCTGGCAGCTCTTCTCTTATGTGCATTAGGAACAGGCTCCTCCTGTTCCTGTGCCTCTCTACTGTCAGCCTCTGGAGACTCCGAAGTTTACACATCACTCCCTGATGGCCCTGGCCCAGTGGTGGGATTCAGCCAGTTCACACCACTTCGGGAGAACCGGTTGTTAATTTTCTGAGCAGTTTGGTGAACTGGTTGTTGGAAGAAATCATTAGGTCAGAGAACCGGTTGTTAAATTATTTGAATCCCACCACTGCCCTGGCCCCATCTCTGCCTCCGACTCAGAGCCCACATCTGGACCTTCCCCATCCTCCAGGACTGGCCCCTATTCTTCCTCAGCCTCATCACTGTCGGCTGCCAGCTCTGCAGGCTGCTGGCAGACCACAACAGAGGTTTTGCCAGCAAGCCAGAGACAGAGCCAATCAAGTGATTGGTTTAATTGTGTTGTTGCTGCCATGTATAGAGTGTGTATGGGAGTATGGCTTTAATGTTGAGGATTTTAATGTTGTAAACTACCTGGAGTCACCTGCATGTGAGTTTGGCGGCCTTATACCAGTGATGAAATTCAAATTTTTTTACTACCGGTTCTGTGGCTGTGGTGTGGTAGGCATGGTGTGGCTTGGTGGACGTGGCTTGCTGGGCATGGCAGGGGAAAGATACTGCAAAATCTCCATTCCCTCCCCACTCCTGGGCGAAGGATATTGTAAAATCTCCATTCCCACCTCACTCTGGGGCCAGCCAGAGGTGGCATTTGCTGGTTCTCCGGACTACTCAAAATTTCCGCTACCAGTTCTCCAGAACCTGTCAGAACCTGCTGGATTTCACCCCTGCCTTATACATTTGTTTAATAAGGAATAAGTAGAGGATTGAAGGTGGTGGTGGTAACCCCTCTGCCTTGCCAAGTGATTTTTAGAAACTAGGTTAAGAATCCCAGAACTTAGCCATAGTAGGGTGCTTCATGCAAACTATGATTCGGTGTTCGAAAAAGAATCAGATGGTTCTATACATTCAAGGCAGTAAAACCATGAATTAATATTTGGGAATATCATTTTTTGTGTCTTCCCACACAGTTGTGTTTACTGGGCCATTGACTGCAATGAAGAAAAACCAGCGGAGGAAAAAATTACATTGAGAATGAGAAGCAAAGAGAGGGGAGAATGATCAAATGAACAGTTGGTCAGAATGTGAAAAGGTTCTAGAAAAACAGGATTTATTTTCCTTACTGAACACCCACTGTAGACAGACAAAGCATCCAGAACAATTTACATGCAGAAATCTGCTTCCTGTCGCACAGACATATTCTCTATTAGAATTTTTTTTTAAATTAGATTTATATGCCGCCCTTCTCCGAAGACTCAGGGCGGCTTACAATGCGTTAAGCAATAGCCTTCATACTTTTTGTATATTTTTATACAAAGTCAGCTTATTGCCCCCACAAACTGGGTCCTCATTTGAGCAGGATTTGCTGGATTCCCCCAGTCCAGCAAACCATCATGTGTACTGTTTCATGGCACCCTAGAACTGAGTGGGCCGGACAGGGATGGGTTCTTCTTCCCTTTACTACCGGTTCACAACAAGGCCGCATGTATGCACTTGCAAAGCATTTTCATGACGTCAAGGTCAATGGGCAGGGCCTCCCGCTGGTTTTACTACCGGTTCTATAGAACCGGTGCGAACCAGGGGCAACCCACCACTGAGGCCGGGCTGATGGGAGCAGTAGTTCAACACCTTGTAAAGTTGGAGTATGTAGTTCTCAACTTATGAGCACAGTTGGGATGGGAACTGCTAAATGAAATAGTTGTTAAATTAGTTGTGGGTAATTTTACTTTTTGGGGGAGGGTCGGGGTTGTTAAGTGAATCGCCCCAGTTGTTAAGCGAACTTCATAGATGTTGAGCGAATCACACCGTTATTAAGTGAATCCAGCATCCTCCATTGACTTTACTTGTTGGAAGCAGATGGGAAGGTTATATACGGTAATCATGTCACCCTAGGATGCTGCAACTGTCATAAATATATAGCAAGGGCTTGAATTTTGATCACATGGCCACAGAAATATTGCGACCAGCCCAGAGGTGGAATTCAGCCGGTTCGAACCGGTTCAAGCAAACCTGTAGCGCTGACAATCAGTTGGCTCCGCCCACCCACCCCTGCTCTATCCTGTCCTTTATTTCCTGCTTTCTAGCTCATCTCCATTGCGCAGCACAGCTGATTTCCCCCCTCCCACTCACTATTCTACTTACCATTGCTGACTTGGAAGGTAACCAGCTGAGTTTCTAAATGCTCCATTTCCAGCGCTGCGCACAAGCGCTTTAGGCGCACACACACGCACGCAAAGTGCATGCTCACTGAATTGGTTTTTAAACCGGCAGCATCCCACCACTGGACCAGGCATAAGTCATTGTGGTCATAAATCGAGGACCACCTATAAAGATAAGCTAAATCTACCACCCGTGGCAGAAAAGCAAACAAACAAACTTCTCTTATAACTTATCTGATTCACCTCTTAGGCAGGACAAGTACATAAGATGATAATGTATAACAGTCATCTGGTCTGGGGTAAACAGCTCTTATCTCTGGCTTTCTAATGTGAGTATCAATATTGATCAACATGTTATGGGCCTTACAAATGCCTCCTTTCTGCTTATCTACAATAACAGTGATAAAGAGTATACATAAGAGGCATAAAAGAGGCTATAAGGAGAGGTTACTGGAGAACATCCTTATTTTTTTATCAGTAAGATGAACAGGACAATGCTAGGGCTGTTTTGCCCTGGTTTGAGTTTCCTTTCCTCGCTAAACTATAAGCACATCTCAAATGGGATATAAATGGGTCCTTCCTTGTGTTTTCTTCTTTGTGTTTTCAACATTTATAATGATCCTTCTAAGCCATCGGTAAGTGGAAACATGGAGAAAGCACAAACTACTTTAAAAAAAATTAGCAGGATGTGTAAAACATTTATGAGTGGTTTCTCCTTTTTTCTACTATTTATTTCCTTTTCACTGCCAAATAAGAGATTGCACCTGCAATGAATATATATACACATACATACATACACACACATACAACATCACTTATTTTTTGTGGAAAGTGCTGCTGGCTCTGATTGTTGTCCATGCAATGCAGTGATGATATTCAGCCGGTTTTATTCGGTTTGGGACAAGAATGAAATCCAGCAGGTTTTGACAGGTTCTGGAGAAGCAGTAGTGGAAATTTTGAGTAGTTCGGAGAACCGGCAAATACCACCTCAGGCTGGCCCCAGAGCGGGGTGGGAATGGAGATTTTGCAATATCCTTCCCCAAGGAGTGGGGAGGGAATGGGGATTTTGCAATATCACATGACCCTGGGAAAGTGCAAGATCATAAATACGTGCTAGTTGTCAAGCGTCCACATGATCATGGGGATGCTGCTATGATATTTTATTTATTTATTTATTTTTATTTTTAATTTGATTTATATGCCGCCCTTCTCCGGAGACTCAGGGCGGCCTACAATGCGTTAAGCAATAGCCTTCATACTTTTATATATTTATACAAAGTCAGCTTATTGCCCCCACAAACTGGGTTCTCAATTTACCCACCTTAGAAAGGATGGAAGGCTGAGTCGACCTTGAGCCTGGCTAGGATTGAACTCAGAGAAATTACAGTTACAAATTACAAATTATTGTAGAAAGTTAGCACCCACCCCTCTCCTAGAAGAATGAAATATTTTGAGAAATATTAAAAAGGCAGAATATTATATTTCCCTGGAGGGAGAAAGCAGCCCCAACTTCCTTAATAGCCCACAGCAGATGTCAGCACTTAAGAGATAAAGAGATAAATAGCTCTATTCATAAGCAAATATCCTCAGGCAAGATCCAACAAAGGTAGAATTAGCCCTAAGCCACAATAGGAATTTCCCAACGCCCCTTCATTGCATCATCAGTCCAAACTTCAAACTTAGCTCAGACAAACTCCTAGGATTTATACATGGCCCATAGGTGGTAATGGGTTGCCCTTGGTTTGGACCAGTTCACAAGAACTGGTAGCAAAACCGGTGGGAGGCTCCACCCACTGACCCAGACATCATCATAGATGATCTGCGCATGTGCAGAAGCTTCTGCACATGCGCACTGCGAACCGGTAGTAAAGGTAAGTAAAACCCACCCATGCCCATGGGAGTCTAACAACAGCCAATAGAAAACATCTTCTTCCACAGGAACAGGAAGTTCAAGTGCAAAGCCCAAGAAAAGGTATAAATACTCTCAACTCTGTGTGGTCAGCTACTCAGAACCATGTGTTTGGTGGTTCTGTTCATCATTAAACCCTCTTTCCAATCAGCCTCCATGTTTCCAGTGTCTTTTTCCCAGCTTGGAACTGAACCAGAGTGTTGTGGCCTGTCAGCGGCCTGTGCAGTTAGTAGCTGATTCTGACAGCGAGGAGGCTGGTGTGGTACTGCGCCAGCAGCCTGTGAAGTTGGCACTTGAGTCAGACAATGAGGCTGGAGAAGATGTGGTGCCAGAGGCGGGGATTCAGCCAGGGCCTTCAGAACCTCCAGAAGCTCCCATAAGTGAAGAGGAAGAAGAGGAGGAGCCTCTTCTCGATGCATGAGCGCGCAGAGCTGCGAAAAGGCAGTAGTGGCTTCTCAGGAGGAGGTCTCCTCAAGAGTAAAGCTTGGGGCTAATTGGCCACTCCCCTAGTCTATTTAAGGAAGGACGACGACTGATGCAATTTGCAGGAAACAACTTCGTTCACATTCCTTCGCGTCTTGATTCGGCTCTTGTTTCTCTCTTATTAGTTTTCCTGCAAATTGCTTCTGGACATTCTAGCAACCACAGTAAGATTACAGTTATCTGAAATATTGTGCCTCAGAATTGGATTTATTATTCTTTGGATTCTTGTCGGCTGTTAATGAAGTTAAATTAACAGCCTTTGTTCAGAAAAGACTGATTTAAATTAGTAAACTAAGGTTTGTACGGACTTTGTGTGTGCTGTGTTCTTTGGGGTCCATAGCTGGGGCAGAACACAGATGGATATTTCTTCCAACAGTGTAAGCATGAAAGACGGGTCATATGTCACTATTTTCAGTACTGTTGTAACTTTGCATGGTCACTAAACAAATGCTTGTAAGAGACTAGATGTACTCTGCTGAAATATTGACAGAAAGAAATATACAAAGGCCTCATTTGTAAAAGGAAGGGATCACTGCAAAGCTGTATCTGAATTGTAAAAATAGGGGAGGCTTTTCAGGAACTCTTTGAACTAGTGGCTGTTTTCAAACACGTGATTTAGCACTACCACTTGAAATGATTTCACCGTGCGTAGTTTTGCTCCAAGCTATTTACAATTAAAATTCAAATAAGGTCAGGTTATCATCAGCTATTTATGAAAAAAGAAAGAATCTTAATTTTGGTTTTGTTTTGTCAACACAAACCAAGTATCAAAAAGGATCCTCAATTCTTTTAATTGCAGGAGTGGGGGTGGGGGGCAGAGAGAATTACAACAGCTGGATAGAATAACAAAAATGATCATTATTCATTTGGGTGCTATCATTACACACACAAAATAAGGTGCTCCCCATTCCGGGAGATATTTCTTTCTAATCCCATAAAAGAATCTGTCTTTGATTTCAAGTGGAATTCCTGCTGTGCAGGTTGCAATGCAAATCTAATTTGTGTGCAACAAAACCAAATGGGTTGAAATGAACTCTGCATTCCAAAGATGTTTTTTGTTTAATCATTGCCTTTCCTCATCTTTATAATGAATGCACAATCAAGTTATACTTCAAGGGGGGGAAAAATAAGAAAAGTAAAAGAGAAAAATCGGGCAATGGGGAAACGATAATAGAAGAGAACATTTGCTACCGAGAATTGCTGTCTGTTGCTGGCAAAAAGCAAGGCACAGAGATGTTCACAAATGTGCTAAATTATTTGAGCAGGAAAAAACAATGAGAGAAATGATGGTTTGGATCAGATCAGATGCCTGTCTAACCCAGCATCCTGTTTACGCAGTTTTTACACCTCCTCCAGTAGTCTATACCTAGATAAGCAGGGATTAATACCAGACAAAAACCTAGCAGAAAACAATACCCTCATCAAGAAACTACCAAGGATCACACAACCCGGGGACACTGCAATCATTGTAAATACATGTCACTTACCTGAATTTTGACCCCATGATTATGGTGATGCCACAACAGTCGCAAGTGTGAGCATTGGTTGTAAGTCACTTTTTTCAGCGCCATAATGTAACTTAAAATGGTCACTAAACGAATGGTTGTAAATCAAGGGCTACTTGTATTTTGTAGGCATTTAGAACTTAAGTGAAAGTGACAAACAGTACTAAGGCATAGGAGGTCTTTGGAAATGCTCAACCATCCAAATCTTGGTTGTCCCAAAGGTGCTTTTTCCAAAAGGCAACTGGACTTTCTTGGTTTTTTTTTTTCCTTTCAAAAGGTTTCACTTCTAATCCAAGAAGTGAACTTCAGTTCTGGCTTGGTTTCTTATTTCCTTGAAAACATTTCAAAGGTTTTGGAAAAGGCTCTTTTCAGACAAGGCACAGGATGTACAGTTTGAGATATTTTTAAAACATCATACAGTTTGTTGCGGTCCATCAGCAGCCTGTGGAGCTGGCAGCAGAATCAGACAGTGAGGAGGCTGGGGAGAAACATGGGCCAGTCCTGGAGTCTGGGGAAGGCTCAGACGAAGGCTCTGAGTCGGAGGCAGAGATGGGGCCAGGGCCATCTAGGAGTTATGCACAGATTCCGGAGCTTCCAGAGTTAGATATCAGAGAGGCAGAGGAACAGGAAGAGCATGTTCCTAGTGTGCACATGCGCAGAGCTGAAAGAAGGCATAAACAGTTAAAACAAAAGGGACGACTCGGGAGTAAGGCCTGGAGATGATTGCCCCCCCCCCCAATAAGGCTTAAAAGAGGAGCAAAGGCACATGGGCCCTTTGCAGGAAAGCAATGTTGTTAATTCTGTTCCCAGTCGGCATCTCTGTTTTATTCTGGACTCCGTGTGACTTTGCCAAGCAGGTCTTTGGCAGCGTGTCAAAGAAGATAAAGGTTGGTGATTATCCCAAAGGACTGTTTCCAACTAATTGGGACTCAGCTGTGAATGAAAGTAATTCACAGCTGTTGCAATAAAAGAGGTTTTTGGGACTACTCGTGTGTTTTAATGTCTCAGTAAGCCTAGGTCACAACATAGTTATTCTGTGACTTCCTATCAGTGGATATGATTTGCTGTCCATGAATTTTCTGTTTTCTCTTTCATTTTTTTCCCTCTGCCTTTGCCTGTTTGTCTTGAATCAGGATAAGGGACTGTTAACCACTTGGCATCTTTGAGACCCAGTTTTTATAAGAAATTGGAAATATATAACAGATAGCAATTGCACTTAGACTTCTATACCGCTTCACAGTGTTTTACAGCCCTCGCTAAGTGGTTTACAGAGTCAGCATACTGCCTCAGACAATCTGGGTCATCATTTTACCGACCTCGGAAGGATGGAAGGCTGAGTCAACCTTGAGTCAATGAGACTCGAACTGCTAACATTCTAACCACTGCACTATCACAGCTAGCATATATACAAATTATACAGGTAGTCTTGACTTACAAATGGTTGTAAGTGCCTTATGACTGTTTTTCGTAATTATGACCGTTGCAGCATCCCCATGGTCACATGATCAAAATCTGGACATTTGGAAACTGGCATGTATTTATGCCAGTTGCAGTCTTCCCCAGTCACGTGATAACTTTTTATGGCCTTCTCATCAACAAAGTCAATGGGGAAGCCAGATTCACTTAACAACCATATTACGAACAACTGCAGTGATTTACTTAACCATTGTGGGAAGCAAGGTCGTAAAACGAGGCAAAACTCATTTAACAACTGTCTTGCTTAGCGATAGAAATTTTAGGCTGAATTGTGTTGTATAAATAATAAAGATCAATCAATGTATCTGGAGATATTTCATATTTTAAATACATATAGGTAGCATCAATGCGTGCCAAGTATTGTGTTATTTTTCACTGAACATTATTCATATCCAACTGTTTCCTAAACAACTCTTTTGAGAGTCAAGATTAGAAAAAAAAAAAATCCGAAACAGGTGCAGGAAAAAAAACCTTCAAAAGTGCAGGCGAAACAGTGTTGTAATCTGCTTTCTTGCTATGTTATATTTTCCAGCACAGTTGCAATCCGTTGTTAGAAATACAAAGTTAAAAAGGCAGGGGAATGGAAAGGAAAGTGAGAAGTCGTGAACGTATGTCTGGAAGTTTAATAAATGTGTCAAGGCAACTTTCAAGTTCCAAAAAAGCTCATCTTTTGAATCATTTTATTTGTTGCTTTCTGAAATCTACCGGGTTTAAATCAGCCCTGCAAAATCCTTGTTATTTTCTTTGCCTGCTCAGACCTTGAGCTGTGTTTCAATATAACCAGGAGAGTTACATTTAAAAGACAAGAGTTCTATTTAAAACATTCCAAGAACAAACAAACAAAAATTGAGCCTTAGGATCTTCAGGAGCTCTTGAATTTTCTATGGCATAAAAAAATAACACCACGCCTTTCTCAAATGAGTTCAGATAGGTGGAATGAGGCACAACAAATGTTTGTTTAGCTCTTTTCCCAAATAAATGCGCGAAAGCAATTCCCCAGATAATATAAATATAATATTTGAAAATTGCAATCATTCCCATTGTTATCGAGTTGTTTTGCTATTCCTTTAGTTCAACCCACTTGAATACTCTCAAATCCACTAATTTTAGGGGAGATCAAATGAAACGTTAGTGATCTGTAATCGTTTATCGATGAAATTGTCTAGTTTCCATCAGTTTTTTGTTTTGTTTTGTTTTGTTTTTTTAAACTAGGAACAATTCTATTATTCTGGATTTTATCGACAGAGCAAATTTTATCTAATAAGCTCCAGGAAAGCTAGTCAGGCAGTAGAAAAACATTTTGTTGCAAATTCTGTCCACCCTCCCTAGGAACAGATTGCTTCTTGAGTTGTGTTATTATTTGTGCAAGGCTGGACAGCTTGAGTGTGAGAATAATTTATTCCCTGTACATTTCTAATTACAGCAAAAGAGGTTTGATCAATGACACACTTGTCCATCTTCTTCTTTTCTTGTCTTTCAGGCATGGTTGGCTACAGTTAAGGAGACAGACCAGCACAAAATACACAAGAAACACAACTCTGTCAGAAAAAGGACTGAAGTGCTACTGTTAATTATTCTGGACCATGTGCTCGTTTGCAAGCCATCTAACACGAGAAATTGTCTCTGAGGTGTCAAACAGCATCACTTACGTAAGTGCAGGAGAAGCACTAACAAAATGTTTGAGTGACTGGATTTGGGTGACCTGCCAGAGACCCACACCAGAAGCTTTGAGATTTTAACTCCCAATCTGTGTCGTGGAGTTTGATGTGGAATTTAAATTGGGACTCGCTATGGAACAGTTTCTTTTTTTTTAAATGAATATTTTTTTAAAAAAAATATCCCCATGAGTCGGATTCGTTTGTTAGAATGGCACGGATCTTACCTTTGCAATTAATTGTTTAAATCAAACCTAGGTACGCAGCTGTCATTCTCTCTTCATTTCCCCCTCAACAAAATAAGAAGGGAGAACAATGATTCTTTTGTAGCAACTCACCTTCATGTACGTTGAGTTAGCATATGAATGAAGAAGATGCTAAGGATGAAACGGAAGGTTTGCCTTCTGAAGAATGAGGTAGTCCTGCATATTTTTGATGCCTTCAAAACAACCCAGCTCTGCCTGTTAAAAATGTGGAAGGCTACGTTCTAATAATCAAGGGGGTGACAGTTATAGCTAGAAACTATACTTGTTCTTTACTTAAATATACAAATTTGTATCTGGGCTGTTGGTCTGGGTTCCAAGCTTGGCAATTTGGTTACAAACATTTCATCACCATTCAAGGAGACGTCATCAGTGCACTTTGAATTGACAAATGACCAACTACCAACTCGAGCTACTTATATTCAAATACATTTCAGGTTTATATCTATTTCTCTGTCAACTTCTTGAGAGTGATTTCTTTTTGCTGCCCATTTACAGTTAGTTCTCAACTTAGGAACATTCATTTATCAATCGTTCAAAGTTATGGCTGAAAAAAGTGACTTACAACGAGTCTTCACACTTATGATTGTCGCAGTACCTCCATGAACACATGATCAACATTCAAGCACGTAACAAACGGCATATGTTCACAATGGTTGCATGATTCCCAGGATCATGTGATTCCCATTTCTGTCCATTTCCAGCCTGTTTCTGACATGCAAAGTTAATGGGGAAACCTGGATTGACTTAATGGCTGCATGATTCATTTAACAAGTGCAATGATTTGTTTAACAACCATGGGAAAAAGTGATTATAAAATCAGGCAAAACTTTCTTAACAACTGCCTGGCTTAGTAACAGAAATTCAGATCCCAAATGTGGTTGTAAGTTGAGGACTATCTGAATTGCATCATTTTTTTTCTGTACTACCTAGAGAAGATATATTTTGTTAGAGAACCATGACAGCAATGTGAGGAAAAGAACTTATGCTTATTTAGAATTTGCCCAACACTTATGGCACCCTATTGTTGCTTAGGCAATTTATCAATCACAAGAGCATTGCATAAAAAATGACTGATTTAAAAAGAAAGATCGGCTTATGAAAGATAGGATATGTTCTACCTAATAGAGAAATAGCCTGATGAATACTTTTTAAAGAAGTAAATACAGTATTTATCCAGATGAGCCCTGCCACAGGAAGAGTTTAGGATTTAGATATTTATTTATTTATTTATTTATTTATTGGTTCGATTTATATATGCCACCCTTCTCCAGAGACTCAGGGAGGCTTACAATGCATTAAGCAATAGCTTTCATACTTTTGTATATACCTGCTTAGTAGAGCTTTTTGGCCCTCCTGAGCGGTGTTCTATTTTATACAAAGTCAGCTTATTGCCCTCACAAACCGGGTCCTCATTTTACCTGCCTCAAAAGGATGGAAGGCTGAGTCAACCTTGAGCCTGGTGAGAATTGAACTCGCAGTAATTGCAGGCAGCTGGCAGCTAAGTACTACTTTAATTGCAGTAGTTTAGTCCACTGTGCCCTAGGCTCTTAATATGACTTGATATGACTATTCGATCTCCAGGATATGGAATCAAATACAAATAAAAACAGGAGTAGAGTAGAGTAGAGTAGAATAGAATAGAACAGAACACAATAGAGTAGAGTAGAGTAGAGTAGAGTAGAGTAGAGTAGAGTAGAATAGAATAGAATAGAATAGAATAGAATAGAATAGAATAGAATAGAATAGAATAGAATAGAATAGAATAGAACAGGTTTTATTAACCAAGTGTGATTAGACACACAAGGAACTTGTCTTCAGTGCACAAGTTCTCAGTGTACATGCAAAACAATAAAGTAATAATAATCATATATCAAAGCAATAATAATCATAATAATGATATCAACAAGAGAAGGTAGAAGAACGGATGGAAACTCAAATACTTTGGCCACCTAATGAGAAGGAAGGACTCACTGGAGAAGAGCCTAATGCTGGGAAAGATTGAGGGCAAAAGATGAAGGGGACGACAGAGAATGAGGTGGCTGGATGGAGTCACTGAAGCAGTCAGCATGAGCTTAAATGGACTCTGGAAGATGGTACAGGACAGGAAGGCCTGGAGAAATGTTGTCCATGGGATTGCGATGGTCGGACGCGACTTCATAACTAACTAACAACAAAGAAGAACAGATGAGAAGGATAAAAGTAATACAGCCATCCTACATGGATAAATATACTTAGACATCAGTCAGAACTGTGGAAATTCAGTGTTCAACAGAGTGATGGCACGAGGGGAAAAACCCGTCTCTATGACTAGTTGTTTTGGCATACAATATTGCATTGTTTCATATTGTTTTGGCATGCAATATGTTTTTAGAGGTGAATTTACGTGTTGGTTCAGAACGACAGTGCCAAGATTCTGGTGGTACATCAACCAGTTTGCTGATTATAATTTGTCCTGCCTCAATCTGGCTAATGTAGTCACTGAAGGACAAATAGGATAACTGTACTATTGGTTTGCGCGGACGTTAGCATTCATGCCATGTTTGCTATGGTGAGACCTCTTCGAGACTTCAGAGTAAACATGGCAATCGTGGAACAGCCTTAATATGCCATTAAGCTCACCTATTTTGAAGGGCAGAGTGGAGGTGAGAGTTTGCAATTGAATAAGAAGTGGCTGGCTCAAAATCTGGGTGAGGAGCGAAATTGCTATTTAATGCGCTTTAAATTGGCAGAGGTTTCTCCCCTCCACAGATCCGGCAGCTCAATTAAGATGTTATAAAATCCAAAGAATTCCCGCCAACTGGAAAGTTCTGAAGAGGCTTCCATATGCCTGCCACGAAACACTCCGTGTCTGCTGGAAACACGACACGTAATCTCTAAGCAAAGATTCACAGCTGCTTCCTTTCACCTTTAAAGCAGATGGGGGGGGTGTTACTTCACAAAACAGCACTTCTGAAGTGCTGTTTTGCAGAAACTTTTTGGGGAAGTGACGTTCCCCTTGCAAAAGCTTTGCCCAACCTATGTAAAATGCATATCCTTATTCAAAAATGCACATTCCCTGAATCGGGATTATATATCAAAAGGCCTTGCGGTTTTGCAAGTCCTCAATTTACATCTGAAATTGACAACTCAGATAATAAGAAACCACAGAAAGGGGATGATGGAACAGCTGGTTTTCAACAGATTGTATTGTTCTGAAAGAGCTGTTGCACAGTTTGAGATCTTTTTTGGTTTGATACTATTTCCCTAGAGATACATGCAATTTCAAGGAGATGGAACATATATATTTTTTTTACCAGTTTGGACTGGTTCACCAAACACAACATTTCCTCAAAAGATTGGATTCCTGTAGTGCATCTTCCCCAAATATATATTGTATTTTGGGACTGGTCTTGGAAATCTTTTGGAAGCATTTAGGCATTAAGATTCTAACTAATTGGGATAGGAATTCCCTAGAATTATACAGTAGTGGGCAAAATTGTGGAAACCTTTTGGGAAAACTGTATTTTTGAGGTTTGATGGTTAATAACCCCACTTTTTTGGAGGGGAGTTTCAAGATAATCCTATTCCACTGCTGGAATGGCCTGGGAATAGCCCAGACCTTAACCCAATTGAAAATCTATGGAGCTAAAGAAACTTTTTGGTCAGAAGTGACCCAACAATAAAACCCAGTTAATAGAAGCCATCATTCAATCTTGGTTTCACATTAGAACAGCTGCAGAACTGAAAGACTTGGTTCACTTCATGGGAAGTCGTTGTAAGGCCGTAATTCATGCTAAAGGTTCCCCAACTAAGTATTAACTGATACAGTGATAATTTTTGTATATCTCGTTTCTTCTATGGTGATAATTTTTTGTATACCTTGTTTTTTCTACGTGTTACACTTTTTTTCTTTATACTGTAACTGCTATTCTAATAAATCCTTCATAAAAGTTATTGCATTACATTCTTGATTAAATTATCTTTCCATTGATATATAATTTTATGGTACTACTCCAAAAAAGAAAAATTGGTGTTATTAGCTAGTTTTAGAAAGTACCCTTGTTCCAAAAGGTTTCCACAATTTTGGCCACTACTGTATTAGTTCTAGAGCCACTATCAAGGCATTATCCCCAGCTTTTGCAAGAATACCAACTTCTGGACGCAAAAGTCTTTAGTAGAGTATACTTTCAAAAATATTAGAAAGCATTAGATGAGAGAGAGAGAGAGAGAAACACAGACAGGCAGACAGACATAGAGATGTACAGATAAAAGTTTTCTTGTCCAGTCATGTTCAACTCTAGGGGGCAGTGCTCATCTCCATTTCTTAGCTGAGGGAACCTGCATTGTCTAATGATGTTTCTGTGGTCATGTGGCCAGCATGTCTACATGCTGAGGCACACGGAACACGGTTACCTTCCCACCAAAGTGATATCTGTTTATATACTTTCATTTGCATGCTTTCAAACTGCTAGGTGGGCAGGAACTGGGGGTAAGGATGGGAGCTCACCCCATCACATTTTGCTTGGGTTTTTAACTGCTGACTTTCCAGTTGACAAGTTTGGTGTTTTAACCGCTAGGCCATCATGCCTCTCTAGGTAAATGAGAGAGAGAGAGAGAGAGAGAGAGAGAGAGAGAGAGAGAGAGAGAGAGAGAGAGAGAGAGAGAGAGAGATCACCTGAACTTATTCTAGATTGGTGGATTGCTATTTGGTTAGCAGGTTGCATGCGTGCTATGCCTCTGTCAAATTTTATTATAGTATTGTGCTGTTTCTATAATTTTAGATATAAATCAATTTATGATTGCCTTTTGTGATGGAACAGCATGGAATTAGAGAGAGAGAGAGAGAGAGCTCCATCTCTCTTCTCCAAAAGCAGCAGGCATCTGTAAAGCAAGCATTCCTTTCAGCTAATTGGTATGACGATAGGACTATCCTGTTCTTATTTACAAAACTACAGATTTATGTCAAGCAAAGCCAATTATGCTTAATGTTTAAACTATTGCAGGTGCTGAATGACTTTGTTGCTAGGCAGTGGAAATGAAAAATGCTCTTTTAACACATCTCATTGCAATGGAGAGCATGTGCTTCATCACCAGTGCAAACTGAACAGATGGATAGCTTAATCCCTATACTGAACTCCCTCTCCCCCTTCTCTCCCCCTTCCTCCCTTGTCTACCTGAAACAATGCCCCACGTGTTTTGTCTTGCCTTGTAGTCCTGAAATTATTCACGTTTGAAAAACCCTAAAAATGAAGTCACCTGGCTTTACATCTACCTTCGGGTATGTTTAACTCGTTCAGAACCTGTTGTGAAAGAATGTTGATGCGCTAAGCAATTAAATCTGATCTAAAGATGGTCTAATCCACGAATGTCCAACTTTGGCAACTTTTAAGGCTTGTGGACTTCAGCTCCCAGAATTCACCAGCCAGCAGAGCTGACTAGGGAATTCTGGGAATTGAAGTCCACAGATTGCTAAACTGCCAAGATTGGACACCCCTGGTCTAATCAATCTAATCTAGATGTGGGCGATTAATATTCCCAGGAGAGCTGCTGAGGCCCTTCTCTTGCTGATGTCCCACTCCTGCCAACACCCTACTCCAGTGGTGGGTTCCTCCCAGTTCCGCCCAGTTCCGCCAAACCAGTAGCAGTGACGATACGATGTCACCGAACCAGTTCTCTTTATTCGGGAGCTGGACCCTCCAGCCCTCCCCCCACGTTATTCTTACCTTTTATTTGGCCCCGCCCCCAATCTATTCGCTGCCTCCCGACTTCCAGCTGACCGGCTAGAAGGAAAAAAACTGTTTAAACTCTTGCCACGGGGCTTCAAAGGGCTGCCCTACAGCTGATCAGTGTTAAAAGGCAGTGTGGTGGTAGACCAGTGCACTCCAAAAACAAATGGGTAGACCGGAACGCTCCAAGAACAAATGGGTAGACCGGTACAGCTCTGCAAGCAATTAAAATCCTGGTAGACCAGTACCTCTGCTAAATCCTAAAGAATTGTCACACAACCATCAAACCACACCCACAAAATAAGCCACGCCCACAGAACCAGTAGTAAAAAAATGTAGAACCCACCCCTGCTCTGCTCCCCTCTGAAGCCTCATCGATACCACAGAAGCCCATCACCACTGACCCTGTCCCTCAATTGATGCCATCATGGGCCAGATAGGGACAGTCAGAGGGCTGAATGTGGCCCATGGGTTACATAAAATCAGGTCTGATTTTATCTAACCCAATCAATGGAAGGGAAGAACTGTTAGGGAGGTCCATCTAGTAGTGTTGTGTTGAATGAAGTGTGAGGATTGTCATGAAAATCCCGTGTGACTCCTATCAAATCGACAAATGAACCAATCTCTTTTTCTGTGTATATAGTACTAGCTGGATACACGTGCTTTGTTACTTATGGTCATTTTTCACATTTACAACCATTGTAGCATCCCCATGGTCTTGACAGACTCTCATTGTCATCACCACCAACAAAGTATATCTGGAGAAATGAAGGCTGCTGCTGTGGGCCCACCATGAAACTCCCTATCCTATGGTAGACCTGCCCCTGCACTTTGAATGTTGGCATAAAATTTCCCTCCTTTACCTCTCTGGCTCCAAAAGACATCATTTTGAAGTATCTGTTGTACTTCCGGGCAGCAAAAAGACAGTTTTTTCCCTTTAACTGGTGTTACAGTAGAAGAAACAGATTCGTCTGAACTGAGGAGGTCAGTGTAAGAAGAAATGGTGGAATCCACTTATCTTCTGGGTTTGGGAACAGGAGCGTGTGGGAGTGTGTGCCCTATGCACGCATGCGCCTCTTCTGCACATGCGCAGATGGTTAAAAAAATGGGATGTAATGACATCCTGGCGAGTGGACAGAGCCTCCCGCGACCGGTGCTACCAGTTCGGCGAGCCGGATAGAACAGAGGGGATTTCACCGCTGGTAAGAAATGAGTTGGGGCTGGGACACTGTGCAGGAAAAATTCGGTTCACAATCTGTTGGCTCAGTGGTGGGTGGTGATTGAAACACATAAGGGGATATCTCTCCCACTGCCTTGAGTTCGGAAGCAGTTCCATAGGTGGAAGGGGTAGACATTTTGGTGAGGTAGTGACGTTTAGTACCGTAAGGAGTCTCAGAGTGAAGGAGTGGAACACCTGCCAGTTTGACCTGAGGTAATGGAATGTGAGGCAACTGGCAGTTGGAACTTTTCAGGTGGGGAGGGGGAGTAGAACGTCTAACTCCTTAGCATCAGAGTGTGTTAATATATTGTATATGAATATACTGTATCTGAAATACTAATGATCTGATGGTCATTTCGAAAAATCCTTTCTTAGTGAGCACCTAGAAGCCAAGAGAAACGTATGTGCCAAATTTCAAGTTTGTAGGTTTTACCATTCTGGAGATTTCGTGATGAGTGAGTGGATTTGGCTTTTATATATATAGATAGATAGATAGATTTCCACACAGCCACCATTTCCATCTCCTGATCCTTCCAAAGCAGACTGAAGTTCCTCCAAGATTTACTTCTCTTCTGCTGTCTCCCAGTGCTGAGAATAAAAAGTGAAAATTCATAGCTCCATTCTGAATTGCTGCAGGTCAGACTTAAACAAAACTTTCCTTTCCTCTCACTCCTGTCAAGAGCTGAGGAATTCTGGGAGTTGAAGTCCACAAATCTTAAAGTTGACAAGGTTAGAGAGCCCTGATCTACATGAAACGGGGTCTTGGGTGATGTGCAAGCAATTTATTTCCTTTTCCTCTTGGCAGGAGTGAGAGGGAGGAAAGTTTTGTTTAGGATCTGCAGCAACGCAGGATGGAGCTATGAATGCTCACTTTTTATTTCCAACACTGTTAAGAATCTGGAAAAATGTACAAAGAAGAGCAACAGAGATGATTAGTGGGCCGGAGGCTAAAACATATCAAGAAAGGTTACAGGAATTGGGTATGTCCAGTCTAGTGAACAGATGACCTGTTATCATTGTTTCAATAATTGAGAGGCTGCCACAAAGATGAGGGGATTAATCTATTCTCCAAATCACTTGAAGGCAGGACAAGAAACAATGGATGGAGACCTGTGGTGAAATCCATTTTTTTTACTACCGGTTCTGTAGGCATGGCTTGGTGAGTGTGGTGTGGCTTGGTGGGTGTGACAGAGAAAGGATATTGCAAAATCTCCATTCCCTCCCCACTCCTGGAGGAAGGATGTTGCAAAATCTCCATTCCCACCCCACTGGGGCCAGCCAGAGGTGGTATTTGCCAGTTCTCTGAACTTCTCAAAATTTCCGCTACCGGTTCTCCAGAACCTGCTGGATTTCACCCCTGATGGAAACTAATCAAGGAGAGAAGTCAGCGGTGGGTTTCTACTGGTTCGCCCTGGTTCAGGCAAAACGGTAGCAGCAGTGGCAGGAGGCTCCGCCCACCCATCTGGACATCATCACGGATGCTCTGCGCATGCGTAGAAGGTTTTGCGCATGTGCAGAAGCACCATTCGCAAGCAAAACAAGCATGCCCATGAACATGCTCACAGTTCCGAACCAGTAGCGAAGGTAAATGAAACCAACTACTGGAGAGAAGTAACCTGGAATGAAGGAGAAACTTCTTAACAGTGAGAACAATCATCCAGTGGAATGGCTTGCCTTCAGAAGTTGTAGGTGCCCCAACATTTGAGGCTTTCAAGAAGAGACTGGACAGTTGTTGGTCTGAAATGGTATAGCTTTCCTGCTTGAGAAGGGGGTTGAACTAGATGAACCTCCAAGGTCCCTTCCAACATCTATTCTGTTCTGTTCTGTTCTGTTCTGTTCCTATTCCATTCTACTCTGCTCTACTCTACTCTACTCCTATTCTATTCATAGGTAGTCTTTGGCTTATAAACATTTGTTTAGTGACTGTTCAAAATTACAATGGCATTAAAAAAAAAAGTGAATGACTGGTTTTTCATACTTATGACCATTTCAGTATCCCCGTGATCAAAATTTGGACACTTGGTAACTGGCTCATTTTTATGACGGTTGCAGTGTCTCAGGGTCATGTGATCATCTTTTGCTATCTTTGAACAAGCAAAGTCAATGGGGAAGCCAAATTTAATTAAGAACCGTGCTACTAGCTTAAGAGCTGCAGCGACTCACTTAAGAACCATGGCAAGAAATGGGGCAAAATACACCGAACAACTGTCTTGCTTAGCAACAGAAATTTGGAGCTCAGTTGTAGTTGTAAGTCGAGGACTACCTGTAAAGCACTGTGGGATGCACCTCTGGAAGTCCTGAAAAGCCAACTTGGAAAAAGATCATCCTGGAGAACATTTATCTGTGGAGTCACTAAGAGTCAACGCTGATTTGATGGTACACATAGTAGTCAATAATCAAGTGTTCCCCATGTTTAGGTTGGATTTGCACTATTTTCTTTCTTTACCCAATCAAATAAAAATATAGTGGTAGACCTAGGAGTACTCATCTCAAATGATCTAACCCCCAGAGCTCACTGTAACAGCATTGCCAAAAAGGCATTAAGAATTGTTAACCTAAACTTTGAGAAGCTTCTTCCTTCCTTGTCTGTCCAATCACACTTGGCCAACAAAAAATTCTATTTTCTATTCTATTCTATTCTATTCTATTCTATTCTATTCTATTCTATTCTATTCTATTCTATTCTATTCTATTCTATTCTATTCTATTCTATTCTATTCTGTACAAAATAAAATAAAGAGAATAAATAAACAAGGATTGTTCCCAGTATATTGTTGGTGGTAAAATTCATGTCCACATCACAATTTATTGAAAGGGAGGGGTCTTACAGCCCAGAGCTAGTAGCCCTTTCTCCTTCCTGCTGCTTTGCTAGTACAAATACATTCTCCTTGCATTATTGCCAAACTTGACGTCAGCAAACAAAGAATGGTTAAGTGCTAAACTTGGAGTTTCAAGCTAAATTGATCCATACATTATTCCACACTTGTTGCTGTGCACTGCTGTCAGCCATTGTTCATGGTCAATTTTCTTGGTTTTTATCTAGCAGGCGGCTGCCAGGTGAGTCAGGAACGATTGCAAGTATGCAGGTGTTCAATCACTAGCAGCCGAATCGGTAAGCGGTATAAGATTAATTTGTAGAGTTTGAACAGAGAATGTAGTAGCAGGCAGAGTTTAACGTCAGCCCTAGAATCAAAGCCAAGATATGAACAATAAGGGTAAGCCCCAAAGTTCAGTAGAAGCATAAAAACCTGTAGGGAGTAGCTGGATTAGAAACCTTGGCATCCTCACAATTTTCTCAGAGTGCCATCCAAAACTGTTGATCTTTAGAAAAGATATTTTGAAGATTTTATGTATTTAGCTAGACTTGGTTCTCATAAATAACTCATGAGAATGTTAGTATATTAGTTACACACTTATTCACTTGAACGTTGGCTGGACATACATCTTTGGTTTTTTTGCCTTTGTCACTGTGAGATGGACTGAGATATTGATACATTCCAAGCTGATAAAATATATACAAAAGGAATACTTCTCCTTCTGCTCAAGGAATCCAGAAGTGGCTGACTTCTTCTTTCATTAAGTGCTATATCTGTCCTCAGAAAATAGTCTTTCTAAGGGAAAGTTGTACAGTGAGAGTTGTAAGAAATCTTATGAGTTCATTCTAAAATGACTTTGGCTCTAATAACATTTCCTATAACTCCGACTGTACAACTTTTCCTTTAGAGATAGGTATATCTCTACATCAGACGTGGGGAGCACGGCCCCTTTTATGACTTTTGGACTTCAACTCCCAGCATTCCGGAGGCTGGTTTAGAAATTCTGGAAGTTGAAGTCCACAAATCATAAAAGGGGCCATAGCTCCTGACCCATGCTCTACATATATGGAACTACCAAGTACAGTCTGCAAAAATCTGGATGACTACTCTATGGTAGCAAAGAGAAACAAGATAACTGTAACGCTGGGATGCCAACATCTGGATTTTTGGCAGACCAGATCTGGTAGCTGTACTACAGATGGAGCATGACATTAGAAATAGTCAAGGTGCCTTATTAAAAGGCTTTGTCACCCATGAAGCTCTCAGCGATAGGAAAAGGAATGAGATGTATGGATTTAGAATCGTTCAGGTGTTAAGTCCTTACAGAATTAATTTTCACAGAGGGAAAGCAGACAGACATGAAAAAGACAAACTACGATCCACTATTGCTAAGTCAATCCATAAACAAAGAAAGGAACACATCGTTAAAATCTGACAGGCAATAGTCTGAAGACAGAATAGACCAAGTTCTCAGCCAGTCGTTTTCAGCGGGTGAGTTCACAGAAGAGTTTCCATCCGGGACAAGGGAGACGGGCAAACCAGGACGCTATCATAAAATTTAAGTGATTTCTCATGCTGTAAAAGCTGCTCCTGCAGAAGGCTCCCTCTGAATCCTTCATCACAGTCTTCCTGAAGATTATTATATCTGCAAAGCAAAAATAAATTAAACCTCTTTTGCAGTGCTATAAAACATGTGGATATGCTTAATGTCTTCGGAGTCTGATATAAGGAAAAAAAAAATCAGAGAGAAAGGGGAGAGTTGCTAAATCAAAACAAGGGTTCATCCTGGCTCTCATCTGGCCAGATTCTTCGAGTTGAAGGATAAAGTTGTCTCCTCAAAAGAAAGTTTAAGAGTGGGAGGTGGAGTCACCTGTCAAACCCCAGTCTGGACAACTATATGCTCTTCAAATTTTCTTTCTATAAGCACCGTTTCTGATAGAACGACCCTGCTTTGAAAAAGCTAAGCAATGAACCCCACACATCATCAGATTCAGCAGTTTCTAAATCATGGAAGAACATTTTATAGACAGAAACCACTCCCAGGCAAGGGAGACAGACTAGTCAATGAGATGAGGTTGTCTATGGTGGAAGAAAATGGATGGAAAGTAATCAAGGAGAGAAGCAACCTAGAACTAAGAAGGAACTTCCTAAAGTGAGAACAATCAACCAGTGGAATGGCTTGCCTCCAGAACTTCTGGGTGCCCCAACACTGGAGGCTTTCAAGAAGAAACTGGACAGCTATTTGTCTGAAACGGTATAGGATCTCCTGTTTGAGCAGGGGGTTGGAACAGACCGCTAAGATCCCTTCCAAAGCTTCTCTTCTCTTCTCTTCTCTTCTCTTCTCTTCTCTTCTCTTCTCTTCTCTTCTCTTCTCTCCTCTCCTCTCCTCTCCTCTCCTCTCCTCTCCTCTCCTCTCCTCTCCTCTCCTCTCCTATCCTATCCTATTCTATTCTATTCTATTCTATTCTATTCTATTCTTGTTGTGGCCCACCAGCAGCTTGCACCGATTGTGGCTGATCCTGACGACGAGGAGGCTGGTGTGGTGTCGGGCCAGCAGCCTATGCAGCCGGCACTTGAGTCGGACAGCGTGGAGGCTGAAGAGGATGTGGTGCCAGAGGCAGAGACTCAGATAGGGCCTTCAGAACCTCCAGAGGCTCCTTCAAGTGAAGAGAGTGAAGTGGAGGAGCCTCTTCTTAATGCTCGAGCACGCAGGGCTGCTAAAAGGCAGGAGTAGCTACTCAGGAGGAGGTGTCCTCGAGAGTAAGGCTTGGGGCTAATTGGCCACTCCCTTAGCCTATTTAAATTCGCTCACAGATAGCACATGCTGCTGGAAACAACGTTTAATTACTACGCAGAGCATTTTGAGTGTGAGTTTCTTGTTATATCTTTGTTTCTGGGCTGGTTGCCAACCCTTGACGGACTTTGTTTATTCTCTGTAATTCATAGCAGGCTGATAAGGATATTTGCACTGGAAGCCTGCATTTTGAAAGGGGTCTGTTTGTATTAAACAGAGTTTTTGGAGCTTTGTGTGTGTCACACTCCTTGGGATCCAGAGCTGGGGCAGAACTATTCTATTCTATTCTATTCTATTCTATTCTATTCTATTCTATTCTATTCTATTCTATTCTATTCTATTCTATTCTATTCTATTCTATTCTATTCTACTCTATTCTACTCTATTCTACTCTATTCTATTCTATTCTATTTTACTCTACTCTGCTCTACTCCACACTGCATTCATAGGTAGTCCTTGACTTACAACCATTCATTTAGTGACTGTTCAAAATAACAACAGCACTGAAAAAAGTGATCCATGACCAGTTTCCACAATCATTGCAGCATCCCCATGGTCACATGGTCAAAATTTGGATGCATGGCAATTGATTCATATTTATGACAGCTGAAGTGTCCCGGGGGGGGGGGGATTGTGTAATCCCCTTTTGTGCCTTTCTGACCAGCAAAGCCAACGGGGAAGCCAGATTCAATTAACAACCGGGTTACCAACATAACAATTGGAGTGATTCACTTAACAAATGTGGCAAGAAAAGGTCATGAAAAGGGACAAAGCTCCCTGACAACTGTCTCAATTGTTATCAGTTGTGGTCATAAGCCGAGGACTACCTGTAATCTCAAGATCAGATTTACTTGTCTGCACAGGAACCATTTGAAGTAGCCATAGGAGGATATTTCTTCAGTTTACTGACAAACTTGTTCTACAAAAGATTAAGATACCAAGAGCTGAAAAGTTAAGGACTTACTTGTGTGAAATGGTCCAGAAGCCCAAAGTGTTCACAAACATTAATGAAGCCAAGAAGAAGAAAAATCTCTCAAATTTACCCTCATTTAAAATGTTTGGAAACCACTCACCTAGAAGAATGGAGGGAAAGGAATATACATATATTAAGTGACAATCCAAAATACAAAAGCCGCGCGAGTTATAATGGCTGCACCTAGACACATCCACATTACACCAATTCTCCGCGAGCTGCACTGGCTCCCTATCGGTCTCCGGGAGCAATTCAAGGTGTTGGTTATTACCTTTAAAGCCCTACACGGCTCAGGGCCAGGCTATCTTCGAGACCGCCTTCTACCATATAGCTCCCAGCGACCAGTAAGATCGCACAGAGTCGGTCTCCTTTGAGTCCCGTCAGCTAAATAATGTTGGCTGGTGGGCCCGCGGGGTATGGCCTTCTCTGTGGCTGCCCCAGCTCTCTTGATCTCCTGAAGCCGGACCGCCCCCACCCTATTGCCCTTCTGGAAAGCGGTGAAGGCCTGGCTCTTCCGGCAGGCCTCGGGCTGTTGATCTCATATAGTGATCTTGCGAGACCCGGCCACAAATTGGAGTGTATGTGTTTTAACGTTTTAATGTTTTAATATCTTCTTTTAACTTTTGTATGGGATATTGTTGCATTGTTTTATTCTCTGTTGTAAGCTGCCCAGAGTCCCTCGGGAGTGGGGTGGCATAGAAATGTGACAAAATAAATGAATACATAAATACAAGGAAAGGTTGACCAAACTCTGCTTGCAATGGGGTTTTCTGGGCCAGTCCCATAATTGCAGAATTATGCTTCTGTTATGGATTATGGGTCAGTTTCAGTATGATTGTCTTCTTATTCTAAGATGTAGTGGGTAGCTGAGAGCCTTCATGCCCCCCCCCACCCCAATTCATTTTTGACATTCTTAAAGCTCCTTCGGATGGCCCTGTCAAATTCAGCAACAACTTGGCAATTTTCAATAGTCCATTTCATTCCCTCTTCCTTAAAAAAAAACACAAAAACTTAAAACAGTAAGAACCTTAACATACCTACATCATGCCACATTTCAAGAAAAAGGAACTGAGTTCTGCCAACTGTGGTGACATTCCATGTTGCCTATCTTAGCTTCAGCACAGTGGCCCCCCAATCTTTTTGGGTACCAGGGACCAGTTCTGTGGAGAAAGGTGACTCCACCTTCAAAGTTGACTCCAGCCCTCGAGCCTGGTGAGATTTGAACTGTCAAATAGCAGTCAGCAGAAATAGCTTGCAGTACCGCATTCTAATCACTGCACCGTGGCTCATTCTAAATGTGACGAATGGTCATTAGTCATATTTTTTTCCCAGTGCTGCTGTTTTAACTTTGAATGGTCACTAAATGAACGGATGTAAGTCAAGGACTTCCTGTACATTCACAGCACTTTTGAGCAGTGGTGGGTTGCTACCGGTTCTCCCCGTTCTTGCGAACCGGTAGTGGAAACTTTGAGTAGTTCGGAGAACTGGTAAATACCACCTCTGCCTGGCCCTGCCCCCAATCTATTCGCTGCCTCCCGAGTCCCAGCTGATAGGCTAGAAGGAAAAAACCTGTTTAAACTCTTGCCACAGCACTTCAGAGGGCCGCCCTACAGCTGATCAGCGGTAAAAGGCAGTACGGTAGTAGACCAAAGTGCTCCAAAAACTAATGGGTAGACCGATGCGCTCCAAAAACAAATAGGTAGACCGGAACGCTCCAAAAACAAATGGTTAAACCAGTATGGCTCTGCAAGCAGTTAAAAGCCCGATAGACCAGTACCTCTGCTAAATCCTAAAGAACTGTCACATGACCATCAAGCCATGCCCACAAAATAAGCCACGCCCACAGAACCGGTAGTAAAAAAATTTAGAACCCACCCCTGGTTTTGAGGCTCTCGCTTACGCTTCTGGTGGAGATGTAGCTCCAGCATCAGCAGCAATTCTTTCACCATTTATCCACTTGAATCCTAGAGGCATTATATAAGCACTGCTCTCAAGCCCAAGCCTCTCTCTTTTTATTCCTCGGCTCTACTTTCCACAGATTGTTAGATTTATAGTCTTAGATTTCCCCCTTTAGCTTAAGGCTGCCTACAGTAAAATCTTTCTTTCTTACTTCTTTCCTGTAAGTCTAAAAACCTCAAAAATGCTGTCCTCCTTATCAAAGCCTCTAACTTTTGTATTCCTTTTTGGATGCTTAAGCATCTGTCTTCTCATTGTTAATTTCATATTAACTAATATTAAATTTAACAGTATTAAATTTAATAATTTAATGTTCTAAATAGCATTAAAGTTTAATAATATTAATATTCATTATTTAATATTAACTTAATATTAACTCATTTACTCTTAACTAATTGGGTTCTTCTCATCATACATGCTTTGCAAAAAAGGCAGGGAATGAACTGAATGGAAGAAGCTTCTTGGATGAGAAGCGAAACGTCTTCAAAGAAAAAAAACCCAAGGAAGTTCAGTTGTCTTTTGAAAAAGCACCTTTGGGACAACCACAACCTGGATGACTGAGAATAGACATCCCACATCTCAACAATTACCCTTGTCGTGATATACTGGAAGAAAGCTGTGGAGCAGGATTTTATGGTGAACTAGTAAAAATCCACTACCATGTGAATTAGAATGAATAATATTAATAATATATTACAACATCTAGGTTCTTGGGAAGATGTCAGTGTGTATAAAGGCCAACACCAGCTAAAGAAGCTGTGGCTTCAGGTTGTTATGTATACAATAATGAATTGGTTCAGACCAGTGGTGAAATCCAATTTTTTTTACTACTGGTTCTGTGGGCATGGCTTGGTGGGTATGACAGGGGAAGGATACTGCAAAATCCCTATTCCCACCTCCCACTCCAGGGGAAGGATACTGCAAAATCTCCATTCTCCCCCACTCCAGGGGAAGGATACTGCAAAATCCCCATTCCCACCCCCCACTCCAGGGGAAGGATACTGCAAAATCTCCATTCTCCCCCACTCCAGCGGAAGGATATTGCAAAATCCCCATTCCCACCCACCACTCCAGGGGAAGGATACTGCAAAATCCCCATTCCCACCCCCCACTCCAGGGGAAGGATACTGCAAAATCTCCATTCTCCCCCACTCCAGTGGAAGGATACTGCAAAATCCCCATTCCCACCCCCCACTCCAGGGGAAGGATACTGCAAAATCCCCATTCCCACCCCCCACTCCAGGGGAAGGACACTGGAAAATCCCCATTCCCACCCCCCACTCCAGGGGAAGGATACTGCAAAATCTCCATTCCCACCCCCCCACTCCAGGGGAAGGATCCTGCAAAATCTCCATTTTCTCCCAATCCAGGGGAAGGATACCGCAAAATCGCCATTTCCACTCCACTCCGGGGCCAGCCAGAGGCGGTATTTTCCGAACTACTCAAAATTTCCACTAATGGTTCTCCAGAACCTGTCAGAACCTGCTGGATTTCACCCCTGGTTCAGACCAAATTCCTTCACTCTTAGCAACCAACCCAAATCACAGTATATGAGTTCACACCAATGGTGGGTTGCTACCGGTTTGCCCCGAATCAGGCGAACTGGTAGCAGGGGTGTCAGGAAGCTCCGCCCACCCGCCCAGATGTCTCTGCGCATGCGCAGAAGCTTTGCATTAGCACGCCCGCGAGCAAACGGGTAGCAACCGAAATTGAAACCCACTACTGGTTCACACCACAACTTTGGGAAAAGTTACTTCTATAACTCTGTGTGTGTGTGTGTGTGTGTGTGTATGTGTGTGTGTGTGAAACAAAGGGGAGGGATGGTGGGAATAAGATTTATTATATATCTCATTAAAATGTCAAGGGAGGCACAAGCTTCCTCAATGTGTACTGAAAATATCACTGTCACTTGTCATCTGTTTGCACTCGTCAAACTTCTGAAAACGTCTTATTTTATCATATTCACACTATCTTTCAGAAATGTGATTTTTAAAAAGTGATTAGCATCACTTAAGCCTCTAAGTGAATATCTTATCCACTTTGCTAGTACAACACAACTCTGAATGAACAAGATGCTACTACTGGATGCAAATAATGATTAAGTCAGTGTTTCTCAACCTTAACAATTTGAAGATATCTGAACTTCAACTCCCAGAATCCCATGCTGTCTTAAGGAATTCTGGGAGTTAAAGTCCACACATCGTTAAGTTGAATAACCTGGTTTAAGTATTGGAACGTCTAACTTCTGTGCCCATGTGGGGACTGGAATATTTGGAAATTAATTCAGGGCCAATAAATGGGCCAGACTGTTATAAATTAGAATCCTTTCTTAGAAATCAGATTGAAAGGAAGGTCTTCTGTATGCATAAAAGCATGATATAGTAATGGTAACATTTGTTTCTGTACCAAAATCTCAATACAAAATTAATCATGGTCAAATTGATTTGAAAAATAATGGGATACAAAATTGTTCCATCTAAGTTTCGTTGTTAATTTCCCCAGGACTAAAACATGGGTAACTTTTTATGGATTAGGACCCCAGAATGCAATCCATCACCATTAAAAAAATCAAAAATTCTTAAGCTACCGTACTTTTTGGAGTATAAGACGCACTTCCCCCCCTAAAAGTGAGTGAAAATTGTAGTTCGACTTATATGCCGAATGTTGCCGAAGCCCCACCCACCCACCAGTCCCCACCCTTTGGCCATTTTCGGCCTCTGTGTGTTGCGATTTTGGCCTCCACACACCCCTTTTTAGACCCGTTCCAGGCTGCGGGGATCGCCACAGCACATCGCTGCTGATCGCTGCCTCTACGCATCGCATTTTCGGCCTCTGCACGCCCTGTTTTTGGCCTCCATGTTTCACATTTTCAGATGGTTCCAGGTGGTGGGGATCAGCGGTGGTGGTGGTGTCTGAAACCGGATGAAAATGCGATGTATAGAGGCCAAAAACAGAGCATGCGGAGGCCAAAAACGCGATGCGTATAGGCAGCGATGGGCTCTGGCAATCCCGCAGCCTGAAACAGCTGATTGGCAGTATTCCAGGAGGCTGATCCAACGGCCAATCAGCTGTTCGTGCTAAATCAGGCTGTGATAATGTGCTGAAGCATACCATGCTGTTTGCTATTTGCTGCAAGGACACTAACCAGATGAATACTGATGGATGCTGGAAGGCAGAGGCAGAATTCCCCCCCCCCCCAAAAAAAACTAATGTGCACCTCATAATCAGGAGCATCTTATATTCCAAAAAATATGGTATTTGATAAAGTAAGGCAAAAAGCACAGTATCCAAATAACCGCAGTAATATGTAACAAAAGTTTAATCAATCATTGATAAAAACTGACCATTTGTGTGACATACACGTAATCCTCAACTTACAGCCATTTGTTTAGTGACCGTTTGAAGTTACAATAGGAGCGTTTGTGACCATTTTTCACATTTATGACGGTTGCTTGGCAGCTGACTCATATTTATGACAATTGCAGTGTCCTGGGGTCATATGATCCCCTTTTGCCACTATCTGACAAACAAAGTCAATGAGAAAGTCAGATTCACTTAACAACCTTGTCACTAATTGAACACCTGCAGTGATTCACTTAACAACAGTGGCAAGAAAAGTTGCAAAATGAGGCAAATCTCACTTAGCAAATGTCTTAGGTAGCCACAGAAATTTTGGGAACAGCTGTGGTTGTAAATGGAGGACTACCTGTTTTGGAGAAACTGGAGGGAAAATGTTAACAAGTAGATAACAAACATAAAAGGGCCTGGTGGCTTAGCAGACTAAAGCATTGTGATTAACATCAGCTGTCTGCAATTATTGTAAGTTCGAATCTCCCCAGGCTCAAGGTTGACTCAGCCTTCCATCCTTTCTAAGATAGGTAAATTGAGGACCCAGGTTGTGGGGGCAATAAGCTGACTTTGTATAAATATACAAAACTATGAAGGCTATTGCTTAACGCATTGTAAGCCGCCCTGAGTTTTCGGAGAAGGAGGCATATAAATCAAATCAAATCAATAAATCAATAAAAACAGTTCTCATTTAATAAACGCAATGAGACTGTTAAGTGAAGTGCTCACTTTCCTTTATTTATTAAGCAAATTTATAAAGCTACCCAAAGTTCTTAAATGCAAGGATTGGTCATGACGTTACTTTTTCACCCCCGTTATCAATGGTGGGATTCAGCTGGTTTGGAGCAGTTCAGGCGAACCGGTAGTAGTGACCTGTGGGTGGGCCCTCATGCTCACATTTTCGGTGCTGGGCGAACCGGTTGTTAAATTATGTGAAGTCCACCTTTGCCCGTTATTATTACAAATGGTTGCTAAATGAGGTAGTCACTAAATGAGGCCTATCTGTAAGATACCAAGATATTCCTACACCCCTCCCTTAACGGAAGACTCACATTCGCCACAATAGAGAAAGGAATTTAAAAGATCAGGTTCTTCCATTCATAAAAACAAGGCTCTAGACTTCAACCTCTGCTTCACCTAAAAACTATGAATATAAATATAATCCACGCATTGTCACTAAACTGGAAGTTAAGGTAAAATACTGCCTCAAATTGAACTCTACTCCTGGGGACCACACGGGATGGTTAATCAAGTTTTCTTTGACAACAATACAACTAACCTGATAATCTCAATTACACTTGGGGCTCCTTGGAGAACAAATTTTTGCGATAATTTATTGACTGCTTTTAACTACAGCAACTTTTGCTTTCTGAGGTTTCCACAGCAGCTTTAAGGAATGAGCTGACGATTCTTTTAGGTGATGACAGGATTTTTCACATTGCCGTGAAGGAACCAAAAATTGAGTGGGAAAAAAAGGAGAAACTGAAGCTTTGTAATATTGTTAACCTGGGTCAACTTTCACTGCTATATAAGGTGAAAAACTTGATATTGATATCATTTACGTTGTTTTACTGTAGTTTTGTACACCACCTCCAGCCTTTTGATTTGTCAGCCCATAAATCTAAATAATAAATAAATCAAATCCATGGCAACCTTGATTTCCTAAATGTGGCTAGCTCACTGCATCCAAAGTGAAAATGAAGATAAAATTGTCTTCGGGAAGGGAGAGAAACTATACCAATTGTTTGCTACATCTTCGGTATGACCTAAGCAAAGCTCATAAAATCATCTCCTACAATGTCCTACCTGTCAGTGACTACTTCAGCTTTAATCACAACAATACACAAGCACACAATAGATACAAACTTAAAATGAACTGCTCCAAACTTGATGGCAGAAAATATGACTTCAGTAACAGAGTTGTTAATGCCTAGAATGCACTACCAGACTCGGTGGTCTCATGCCCAAACCCCCAAAACTTTAACCTAAGACTGTCTACTGTTGACCTCACCCCATTCTTAAGAGGTCTGTAAGGGGCATGCATAAGAGTACCAGCGTGCCTACCGTCCCTATCCTAATGTTCCCTCTAATTATATTCATTTTATGTATTCAACTCATGCTTATACTTATATATATTATCTAATATGTACTTGACAAAATAAAATAAATAAATACATCTTTTTTTTTTAAAGGAAGAAGCCAAAAGATTGACAATTCTAATGATATTCTGGAGGTGGATATCTGTAGGCTACACAAAGCCCATTTTAGGGCGCATCAAAGCAGCCCAAGATCACATTGCTAGTTTTGGGTAGAACAATTTACTACAGATAGTCTTCAATTTACAACAGTTTATTTAGTGACTGTTTGAAGTTACAACGTCATTGAAAAAAGCGACTTATGACCATTTTTCACGCTTATGACTGTTGCAGCAACCCCATGGGCACATCATTAAAGTTCAGATGCTTGTTAACTGACTCATATTTATGACGGTTGCAGTGTCCCGGAGTCACATGATCCACTTTTGTGACCTTCTGAGAAGTAAAGTCAATGGGGAAGCCAGATTCCCCAGATTAACAACTTTGTTACTAACTTAACAACTGCAGTGATTCACTTAACAACTGTTGCAAGAAAGGTCGTAAAAAAAAGCAAAATTCACTTAGCAAATGTTTCACTTAGCAACAGAAATTTTGGGCTGACTGTAGTCGTAGACCGAGGACTGCCTATATTTTGTTCTGCTCGCCCCCACAAAAAAGAGACAAAGATTACATACTTGTTACCTATGTCATCATTGTCTCATGAATCTTGGTTTGAAAAATTGTCCATCCCTAATCTATGCCCATTTCTCAAATGTGATTGTGATATATATATATATATATATATATATATATATATATATATATATATATATATATATATATATATATATATATATATGTGTGTGTGTAGGTCTTTGGTTATTCGGGCCTTCTCCCGCGTAGAATTGGAAGTATCTTGGCGACGTTTCGACAAAGTCTCATTCGTCATCTTCAGGCTGGTGTTCTCGGCTTCCTGCTTCCTTCTCATGACGAATGAGACTTTGTCGAAACGTCGCCAAGATACTTCCAATTCTACGCGGGAGAAGACCCGAATAACCAAAGACCTACATACAAACACCCGCGAAAACCTCAGAAAACAAATATATATATATATATATATATATGGATAGATAGATGATAGATAGATAGATTAGATAGATAGATCCCTTTATATATATATATTTAAAGGGTTTTTTCTTTTAAATGCCTCTGACGACCCAAGCTGAGTTGCCTGATCGTCAGAGGCATTTAAAAGAAAAAAAGTCTCTGCCGATCAGGCAACTCAGCTTGGATCGTCAGAGGCATTTAAAAGAAAAAAAGGGGTTTTTTTCTTTTAAAAGCCTTTGATGATCCCAGCTGAGCCGCACGATCATCAAAGGCTTTTTTTTTTACTTTTAAAAGCATTTTTTCTGCTGAAGAGGTTGTAGAAAAAATGCTTTTAAAAGTTAAAAAAAAAGCCTCTGATGATTGTGCGGCTCAGCTGGGCATGGGGGGGGGGGACGGGGGAGGCAGGGATTTTTGCTACTGGTTCTCTAAACCACTCGCCTCCATTGTTATCGGATCGGGCGATCTGGTCTGAACCGGGAGCATTTCACCCCTGATACACACATACACACACACACACACATGCTGTAAAGTGAGCACCAATAAAAAAAATTTTTAAGTATACCGATAGCTCTTGCATAGAATAGTTCCCTTCTCATATTTGTTCTATAGGTAGTCCTCAAGCTATGACCATGATGGAGCCTACCCATCATGGCCCTAGCTCATCTTGATCTTAAAGGGGCACAATCACATGATCGACTCACTTTATAACCTAGTTTTGCAGCAATGGTTAAGTGAATCCACAACTGTTAAGCAAATGCCATGGTTGTGAGGAAATCGATGATTTGCATCGATGAGGTGTGGGTTTGCAAAAAACTAGAGGAAAATGCTGGTTTTCAGCAAAACCATCATTAAACATGGTCATGTACCTGCAGAACGCTGTAAAAGGGCATCAAGTCAGTGAAGACTTGAAGTGAGATCACATAACTATGTATTGGGGGAGGGGATCGTCAGCATTTTAAATCTGGGTCATAAGTAACTCCCAGAGATAAATCTTTTGGAATTTTGAATGGTCGCTAAGCAATTGGTCATAAATTGAGCATGCCCTGTACTTAAGAGAAATTAATACTAACGATAGATATATGAGAAAAAATCATGTGAATGAAATCAAAATACCTCTTGTTGCTGTCATGACTGAAAACATTTTAAAGAGAGAACGTTTAAACAGAAAATGAGGTTAGGTGCATGTTATTTGTTTTAAAATCACAGAATCCTCTCTCAAGCATAGAATATAGATTTTTTTCCCCTTCCTAAAAAGAAAATGAAACATTTCTTATTCTTACAACAGCTGATGAAGTTATGTTGTAATTGCAACTTTACGGTTAACAACTTCCAGAATTTCGCATAAGAATTTCGGTGGAGACAAAGCTCCAAAAGATGACAGTAGTGTCTCTTATTTATGGGAAAAGTAGAATATGTTATGCAAAGCAGGCATATATTTAGGAAAGAAAGACATTTTCTCTCCTTAATTGATTTATACAGGTTGCAAAACAGGAAAAAAAAAAGCTTTTTCTTCAAGCAGGATTGTCTGAGGCTGAGGCGCTTTAAATCATACAACATTCACTTCTGTGTTTTGGTGAAGGTGCCAAACTACCATGTTTTCCCGAAAGTAAAACTGGGTCTGGATTCAGAACTCTGTTATTGGCTGCAGAGGGCTTTCCGGAAGGCATCTAAAGGCGAAATGAAAGCCAGGGGGCTCCATGTGCATCAATCCGGAGCCCGTTTCTCAGCTGCAGAGGGCTTTCCGGAAGGCTCTGACAGCGAAACAGAAGCCGGGGGCGATGCGTACAAGTGGTGGCAAGCGGCACAGAAGAAGTGAGCCACAGAAGAAGCAGCCACAGAAGAAGGTGGGGCAGGTGCCGGGGGTGTGTGAGGCCTGGTAAATAGGGCAGCTCCACCCCCCCCCATCCTCACCGTAGCTTATTTTTTTACCTGTGCGCCTTGTCTCACCCCCTGCACCCTGGGATGGGTGGGGTCTTAATTAGGTCTAATTTTTGAGGTAGGGTTTAATTTGAGCACATGCATTCAAAAACATGATAGGGCTTCTTTGTGGGATAGGTCTTATTTTAGGAGAAATTTGGTAGAAACTAGGAGGGAGGCAGTTCTATTTTTCTCTTAGGCACACAAACTAAATGGGTGACTTCAGGCCAGACAACACTTCGAGCTCAAACGACCTTGAAGTGTTGTTGTGGAGAAAATAGGCAGGTACATTATGTACACGGCTGTCAGGCATGAAGAGTCCAGACCACACGTTAAGTTCCAGTTAAGCTGATTTATTGCTCATGCCTATACAAAAGGATCTTGTCAACTAATGGTCAGCACTACATTGGCACCAGATGAGAGTCAACAGAAGTCAAGAGGGATTGGATTGTAGAGCATTTGTGAGAATGTAATGATTCCAGGCTGATTTCACACTTGACTCCACCTCCAGCTCTGCTTGTTTTTCTGCAACTGCCTTGAATTGTACAAAATAAAGGTGGGTTTATATAGCTAATAAAATATTAGCTATATAAACCCACCTTATAATAAACCTATATTTATTATAATATAATAAAAATATTATACATCTAATAAAAAAAGGATATATACATTTCATGGACCAACACTTTGACTCCATCGCAAGAATTGTATTTGTAGATCATCTTCAGCTACTGCTAACAATGTGGAATAGCCTGTACAGCAGTGATGGGATTCAATTTTTTTTACTACCGGTTCTGTGGGCATGGCTTGGTGGGTGTAGCTTGGTGGGCATAGCAGGGGAAGGATACTGTCAAATCTCCATTCCCACCCCACTCCAGGGGAAGGTTATTGCAAAATCCCCATTTCCTCCTGATCAGCTGGGACTCAGGAGGCAGAGATAGATGGCCCAGTCAGAGGTGGTATTTACCAGTTCTCTGAACTACTCAAAATTTCCACTACCGGTCCTCCAGAACCTGCTGAATACCACCTCTGCTGTACAGTGTGTTTTAGATCAGTGGTTCCCAATCTTTTTTTGGCCATGCCCCACCTAAGCATCTCTAAAATCCTGATGCCCCCCCCCCCCCACCGGCCCTGTGACATATAATTCTTACTTTACACAAAAAGCGAATTCTACTCATGCGGAGGAAGCCTAAAGGACTATTAACTTAAACAAGGTTCAAATTGCCCTCATTAAAAATCCAATTGCCCCCCTGTGGGGCATAGGCCAAATGTTGGGAACCACTGATTTAGATTATCACTCCCGTGCTATCCTTTCTGTACCAGATGAAGACATTTTAACTCTTTAAGACTTTTAAACATCTATTAATTTTTGTCCAAATTCTTAATCTTTTAAAACTTCAGTGTATTTTCACTGACTGCTATTAAGGTGAGCCAGGTTTGGGTTACAACCCTTATGATATACCAAATACACATTTATTTTTCCAGCTGACAAGCTCAGTGTCTTTAAGAATAATATTTCTTTCTATTCCTATTTGCATTTAACAATTATCTAAATTCCATTGTTCTGAAATTTTATTTCAAGCTGTCCTACATTAAATCAGACTATTTCAAACAAAAGCTTGCTTTTTTGAAAATATATTTTCCCGCTAAAACTTTTTGCTGTGGTTGATTTTGTGTTCATTACTTGCTTTGACTGCATTCTATGCTGTTCTTTTAAAATTATTAACAGAACAGAACAGAATAGAATAACAGAGTTGGAAGGGACCTTGGAGGTCATCTACTCTAATGCCCTGCTGGAACAGGAGATCCTATACCCATGATGGCGAACCTATGGCATGGGTGCCACAGGTGGCACGCGGAGCCATATTGGTGGGCATGCAAGTGTTGTCCTAGCTCAGCTCCAGCGCACAGGTGCACACCAGCCAACTGATTTTCAGGCCTTCCGGTCCCACCGGAAGTCAGGAAACTGGCTGTTTCCAGCCTCCGGAAGGCTTCCCGGGGGAATGGGGAAGGCTGTTTTTGCCCTCCCCAGGCTCCTAGAAAGCCTCTGGAGCCTGGGGAGGGGGGAAAATGGGCCTATCGGGCTCACTGTGCCATCGTGTGCCAAAAGCAGGGGGAAGTGTGTGTGTGGGGGGGGGTCATGTGCGCATGCGTAGGAGGGCGGGGTGCATTGAATTATGGATGTGGGCACACGCAGCCACGACCCTCCACGCTCCGCCCACTTTTGGCACGCGATGGCAAAAAGGTTAGCCATCACTGTCCTATACCATTTCAGACAAATGGTTGTCCAATCTCTTCTTAAGGAGAATATATTTATTTATAACAATGTTAGGAATGGATCATCTTATGTGCTTAATACAAGTCATCCTGGAGAAAATATTTTGAAATATGGCATGAGCATTTAAAAAAAAAAAGCTGAAATACAATTTTTTTAAAAAGTTCTGTCCACCCTATGCTTTGGTAGTGTAATTTAAGGGCTTTTAATTCATTTGCAGAGGAGAATAATAAAAAAAGGAGTTCTGAAACAGCTCCTATTAATTATTCTATTTTTCAAAATAGGAATGATTCATTATATTACGAGGAATACAGCTGTAGCTTAGTGACCCATCTTAATCATGAAAAAATCAATTCGTTGGAGGTTCTTAGACTTTGCTACACGTTTCTAATGGATGTCAATGGTCAATAGGAAGAGAATAAGAATAGCTACTCAGAAAAGAAGTAAGGAAAAATCACCTATCTTCATTTTGGCTGCAAAAAACATTTTTTGGTGAATTACCAACAGATCATGATAGGAATTTTATTGAACATTCACATCTGATGGTCATCCTTTGATCATCAATCTTAGTATTTATCTTCCTTTCATAATGGGATAATCAGCTAGGCAACAATAGAAGAAAATAAAAGAGTTGGAAAATGAGAAAGAGGACAGAAAAATAATGTGAAAGGTTTTGAGCATTTCCCCACTTTGATTTGAGAGATAGAGTTGGTCTTTGGTGATGAGAGTTAATTAAGAAGTGATTACAAATACGGACAATGTGGTGTAGTGGTTAAAGTGCTTGTCTAGCACTAAGGAGAACCAGGTTCAAGTCCCTCTCTCAGCTATCAATCAAACTGAATCTTTATTATAGCTATAGACCAGCATAGGACGGGTAGAATACAAACAGCTAATAATTTTAAAAGCTAAAAAAATATAACATTAAATTTAATTTAAAAAACAAACCCAAAATTTAAAAACACTTTAAGATCCTTATGACCACAATTGAGTCCCCAATTTCTGTCGCTAAGCAAGATAGTTGTTAAGTGAGTTTAGCCCCATTTTCACCCATTCAGGTGAATCACTGCAGTTGTTAAATTAGTAACACCGTTGTTAAGTGAATCTGGCAGTTGATCTTACTTATCAGAAGGTTGCAAAAGGTGATCATGTCACCCCAGGACACTGCAGCCATCATAAATACATGGCCAATTGTCAAGTGTCTGAATTTTGATCAGGTGGCCACAAGGATGCTGCAATGACGGTCGTAAGTGTGAAAGATGGCCAGGAATCATTTTTACAGTGCTGTTTTAACTTTAACTAAGCAAACGTTTGTTAAGTGAAGAACTACTTGCAATCTCTCTATCAGCCCAATCTGTCCCATAAATTTATTGTTGTGAGGAAAAAGAAAAACTAGAAGAAAGAAATGGAGTTTACCCTGTGTTGAACTCCTAGAGGAAAGACGGAATCTAATGGATATATAAATAGCTCAGTAGTGGGTTTCAAATTTTTTTTACTACAGGTTCTGTGGATGTGGCTTGGTGGGCATGGTATGGCTTGGTGGGCGTGGCTGGTGGGCATGGAATACTCCATAAACCTCCATTCCCACCCCACTCCAGGGGAAGAATACTGTAAAATCACCATTCCCTCCCTAATCCAGGGGAAGGTTACTGCAAAATCCACATTTTCTCCCAATCAGCTAGGACTTGGGAGGCAGAGAATAGATGGGGGCGGGGCCAGTCAGAATTTTACTACCAGTTCTCCGAACTACTCAAAATTTCCACTACCGGTTCACCAGAACTGGTCAGAACCTGCTGAAACCCACCTGTAAAATAACTGCTTTGTGCTTGTTATTAAATAGCATAGAGGATAATTTTATTTATTATTTATTCGTCACATTCACATGGTCGGCCATCTCGCAAAAAGCTACCAGAACTTGAAATATTTTGACATTTCTGTGTTCCAGTTAAATCATACATGCATAAATCATACAGGAGCCGTGGTGGCACAATGGTTAGAATGCAGTATTGCAGGCTAACTCTGCTGACTGTCAGTAGTTCGATTCTCATTGGCTCAAGGTTGACTCAGCCTTCCATCCTTCCAAGATTGGTAAAATGAGGTCCCAGATTATTGGGGGCAAGAGGCTGACTCTGTAAACCGCTTAGAGAGGGCTGTAAAAGCACTGTGAAGTGGTATATAAAATCTAAGTGCTATTGCTATAAATGCAACAAAATTTTTATGTGGGGACATTACTACGTGCAAGGGAATCAGATGGGATAGGAACAGAAACTGAAGAAGGTTGGATAGCTCCCCAAAAGATCTCACGATGATATGCCCCTACTCAATTGAAGGGAACGGATCTGTTTCTTTACAATAAAGCACTTAGCATCCATTACAGGGCAATTCCCCATGTCAGAAAACAATAGGAAAAAAGTAGAAAAGAGTTGTGAGGTCCAGACAGAATCTAAATTTATGGGATACCTTACCTTGTGAGCCAATGTAAGTTGTTTGGATAAGGAGAGCACCCATGATGCAACCGGCTCCATTGAAGAAAGCCAAGATTTGCATGGCAACCCCACGAATTTGGCCTGGCAGAAATCGGAAGGTAATGAAGACACCTTTGCAATGGAAGAGAAATGATAATTATGAAGGAGAACTATCCTGCGGATGGAGAGAGAGACAGGCTAGGGAGGTGGATTGGGATATGGGAAGGAAGTGACCTTCCACATCATCCTTGATATGTTCCATGTTCACATTCAAAGGAAAGTGGCTTTAACAAGTAGCAGCAAGTGATCCTATTATGACATGGACTTGGCTGAAGGACTTCTTTGGAATCTTTTTTACAGTGTGCCCAGAGCTCCTATGTAATATGTTGCCTCAGAGTCCTACAAGAAAAACAGGATACTCAATGCAACTAGCAAATAAACAAGTAGGCAGTGAGGCTTTTTTTGGCTGTAGCACCATATTTTCAGCGATGTAATTCCGTGTTTGGAAGGGAGCAAAAAGGCAGAAATATATCAAGGGAATGCTACATTTGCTTCAATGTTCACCCGGGTTTCTCCTAGCTCTTTTCCTTTCTCCATAGATTAGAAATGGACAAATAGCCCTGTGAAAAAGTCCTCCTTCCATAAAATTGCCACTGAACCCACATAGAAAAAGGCTATTTGGTTGATTTTTAAAGTAACATCCTGGGTCTTACATTTACTGAAGAAAGAATAACAGAGTAGGAAGGGACCTTGGAGATCTTGTAATCCAACCCCTTGCTCAAGCAAGAGTTCCTATTCCATTTCATACAAATGGCTGCCAAATCTCTTCTTGAAAATCTCCAGTGATGGAGCAGCCACAACTTCTGGAGATAAGTTTTTCTACTGATTAATTGTTCTCACTGTTAGGAAATTCCTCCTTAGTTCAAGGTTGCTTCTCTCCTTGATTAGTTTCCACCCATTGCTTCTTGTCCTGCCCTCAGGTGCTTTGGAGAATAGCTTGACTCCCTCTTCTTTGTGGCAGCCCCTGAGATATTGGAACACTGCTATCATGTCTCCCCTAGTCCTTCTTTTCTCTACACTAGACATATTCAATTCCCACAATAATGCTTTGTATGTTTTAGCCTCCAGGCCCCTAATCATGTTTGTTGCTCTTCTCTGCACTCTTTCCAGAGTCTCAACATCTTCTTTTTTATAATATCATGAGGTTAAAACAATGCAGGTTAACCCTCCCTTCAGCTCCTTTGATCACATATAATAAATGGAAAGTCCCACCACCAGCAGTAAATCAGGCGCTTCTCCTAACCACAATGAACATTAACCTTGAGTGAGCAATCATCACAAGGATGACAAACAAAAGCGATCGATCAGTAAAGCAGCTCAGAAATTCAGTCGAGGAACACCAGTGTTGGAAGAAATATCCATCTGGTTCAAGCCGGGAGAAAGACACTGGAAATAAGGAGGCTGATTGGAAAGATGGTTGGAAAGAGAGAGGGGGGGGGGCACTTATACTTCCTGTTCCTGTGCAAGACATATTGGCTGATGTAGGGGTCATAGCTAATTTTTTAGGTTGTCTGAGCCAAGCTTGGTTGAAGCTTGGTCTCCTAATGCAATGAAGGGGCTTCTTGGGCAATTCCTATTGTGGCTGAATGGCTTTGCCCTGAAGGATAATCCCATCATCCTGGAGCTGAAGGTCTTTTGTTTTGTAGATAGGCTGGCTCAGTCTTTCTTAATGGGCACCAAATATCTGCTGGGCACAGGAAGCTGCTCTGTCTTTAAAACATGTTTCTTCTTCTATCATCCAGGGAAATATAATATTCTGCCTTTTTAAGTCAAATTATTCTCCAAAGCTATCTGAGGGTAGAACAAGAAGCAATGGGTGGAAACTAATCAAGGAGAGAAGCAATTTAGAACTAAGGAGAAATTTCCTGACAGTGAGAACAATTAATCAGTGGAACAACTTGCCTCCAGAAGTTGTGAATGCTCCAACACTGGAAGTTTTGAAGAAGATGTTGGATAACCATTTGTCTGAAGTGGTGTAGGGTTTCCTGCCTAAGCAGGGGGTTGGACTAGAAGACCTCCAAGGTCCCTTCCAACTATCCTATCCTATCCTATCCTATCCTATCCTACCCTACCCTACCCTACCCTACTCTATTCACTGGTGGGTTGCTCCCGGTTTGGACTGGTTCGCAAGAACCAGTAGTAAAACTAGTGGGAGGCTCCATCCACTGAGCTGGATGTCATCAGAAGTGACCTGCCCATGTGCGGGCACAATGCAAACCAGTAGTAAAGGTAAGTAGAACCTACCCCTTATTCTATTCTATTCTATTCTATTCTATTCTATTCTATTCTATTCTATTCTATTCTATTCTATTCTATTCTATTCTATTCTACTCTACTCTACTCTACTCTACTCTACTCTACTCTACTCTACTCTACTCTACTCTATTCTTTCTCAAAATATTTCATTCTTCTAGGAGAGGGGTGGGTGCTAACTTTGTACACCAGGGTGAGGAGAACGATAAAAGAATCCCTTGACCATCCCGGGTCATTCTGGGTTTAAGACAGTCAATTTGACAATGAGGAAATGAAACCGAAAAAAAGGGCTCTTACAAGTGGGTGTCACCAGAGTTTCTGCTACGCCAAGCAAGAGGTATTGTGGGGCCAGATGGAGACACGGCATGGAAGAAACAAGGAGAGCTTTTCCTGAAAGTGTCTGTTGAATCGGAGGGAAATACTTCCGACGTAGCTCAAAGAAACCAGCAACAACCATGGAAAGAGTTGCAGATGTATAACCTACAACTGAGTGTCAAACACAAAGAACAATTAATTTTGTACAGAAATATATACATTGCAAAGTGTAATAAAAATTGCGTGTGCCATGCTCAGGGAAAACTGACCTTTTAAAAATTCCAATTTTTTTGTGGGGAAAAGATGGAGGCATGTTTTTCTAGACTTCAAGTTTTTAATCACCATCGCTTTTATAGGTTTCTAAGATCTTCTTCTAGAACAGAGATGAGCTCAGGAATTACAGTATTTTTCAGACAATAAAATGCAACCTAAAAGGGGGTGAAAATGTAGGTGCGTCTTATATACCAAATGTAGCCCCGCCCACCAGTGGTGGGTTGCCCCTGATTCGCACCGGTTCTATAAATCAGTAGTAAAACTGGGGGGAGGCTCCGCCCACTGACCCATGAAAATGTTTCTGCCCTTGCGCAGAAGAGCGTGTGTATGTGTGAGCAAAGCAAGCATGCGCGGCTCCATTGCAAACTGGTAGTAAAGGTAAGTAGAACCCACCCTTGCTTCCCACCCACTGGCCCCTACCCTTTGGCCTCTGTATCGCAGCAGTTACCTCCTTGCAAGCAAACAGAAAGAAAAAACAGCTCCTTTCAGCTTCAGCACAGCCTAATTAGTACAAGTTGATTAGATCGGCCTCCCAACTCTCAGCTGATATTCTCTCAGCTGTTTTGCGCAGGGCTCTGCTGTTTGCTGCAAAGAGGTAAATTGCTGGAGCAGATTTTTTTTTCCTTGTGCTAATCAAGCTATGCTGAAAATGAAAATGAAAGTAAAGCAGGCCGTTTGCTGTTTGCTGCAATGAGGCAAAATTGCTCAGAGGCAGAGAGAGATTTTTTTTTCTTCTTTTCCTCACCAAAAAAGGAAGGTGCGTTTTATACTCCGAAAAATACGTAATTAGGGCATCCCTCGAAAACATCACACCAATCTGGGTTGGTCACCAGGACTAAATGTTTAGTCTTCTGAGCTTTCAGACTCATGCTGGAGCCCATCCTCAGGGAACTTCTCATTCATTAGAATGAGAAGTTGAGAGAGATGTTCCCTGAGAATGGACTCCAGCATGAGTCAAAAAGCTTGGAAGAAGGTCCCAGTGATTGACCCGGATTGGATCCTGCAACTCATCTTCTCTCTCTTAATTTTTGATGTCTATTGTCCCTGCCTTTTCCAGCCCTTTCCCATCCTTTCACAATCTCTCACACCAGCCCTTTTAGCTCCACCCATTATATGTTAAGATTATTAATTAAAATATCATTTTAGGCTAGAGCAATGCATTATTTTAAGCCTCTATAATAAATGTTTGAACTATGATATTATTTTCCAAGTAGCGCATCCAGGGTAGACTAAAAGGAACAGGTGTGTTGCACCTGTGCTACACCCATCTGGGTTTCATGTGATCCGCTTTTGTAACCTTCTGACGAGCAAATGCAATGGGAGAGCCAGACTCCCTTAACAACCGTGTGACTAACTTAACAACTGCAGTGATTCATTTAACAACTGTGGCAAGAAAAGTTGTAAAATGGGGCAGAACCGGTTCGGTGACATCATATCGTCACCGCTACCGGCTTGGTCGAGCCGGGCCGAATCGGGAGGAATCCACCACTGGCCGGCTCGTGTTGCTTTGGCCTGGTCTACCCAATGCGAAGAGGAAACATGCCAGCACTTTGGGGAGTGGGTCAAACTGGCCACACCCACCCACCCACCCAGTCAGCCACGCCCCCCCCAGGTCAACCGCAGCCCTGATGCGGCCCTCAATGAAATTGAGTTTGATACACCTGCTCTAGGCCAACATGTAACCGAAAGAATTGTCAGCATCATTATCCAAATCTTCTTTTCTGCAGCTCAGCTGAGACATTATTTTATTTTAAATCCTGAGTAATTGCCACCTGCTGTTTCATGTGCTTCTACTTTGCGCAAAGCTTAACAACAAACTTAATTAGGCTAATTCTAGTCAGATTAATATTTCCTGTCTTTTCGGCACTAGCTGTGCCGCATGCTACGTGCTTGCCAAATTAAATGGAGGGAATACGGGAAATGTTGATTTCTAACTACGGGCAGGCTTTAAGATGCACTGCAGGATGGGAGGCAGCTCAAGCTGGGTGAGCACTCCAAAGGTCCAGTTCACGCAAACGGGAAGTGATCTCCAAAGCAGAAATTGGGAGCTGCTGTTCTACTTTACAATTAGGAAATACTGCAGCTGGGAATGAGCAAAGCGGGTGGGGGGGGCATATCCCAAAAGCAGGATTTCAGGAAATTAACCCAAATCTGAATGGAGGGGATCAGGACTGAGTCTTGCAATGAATATCCAAAACAGGTCCCTGGAAACAGCAAAGGATTGGCCCACAGTGCCTCCGCCAGTGAAAACAGGCTCCCAATCTCCGTTTTTGGCTGGGACAGCCTTCTGCAAACCTCTGCCCTCTCCGTATGCGGCCCTCCCGAACTCCGTTTTCCCTGGCAGAGGGTTGCAGGAGGCTGTCCCAGCTGAAAACAGAGAGGAGCCTGTTTTCACTGGCAGAGTGCTCGGGCCACCACAGGTGCCCCTGACACGAGTGATGTCAAGCTGGCCATGCCTACCCTGGCCACACACACTCCGCCCCCCCCCCCCCGAGGTCAAACACAATCCTGATGTGGCCCTCAATGAAATTGAGTTTGACATCCCTGGTCTACAGGTTAATCAATAAAGTGTCACTGAATGGGAATGGGGGAAAAGAAAGCTACAGAAATTGTCAGCTTGACCTGCTTAGCTTCCATATATGGATAGATTCAGAGGTGGGTTTCAGCAGGTTCTGACCAGTTCTGGAGAACTAGTAGTGGAAATTTTGAGTAGTTTGGAGAACCGGTAGTAAAAATTCTGACTGGCCCCGCCCCCATCTATCCTCTCCCTCCCAAGTCCCAGCTGATCAGGAGGAAATGGGGATTTTGCAGTAGCCTTCCCCTGCCACGCCCACCAAGCCACGCCACACCCACTAAGCCACAGAACAGGTAGTAAAAAAATTTGAAACCCACCACTGGATAGATTTGACCAGGCATTACTATCTGATAAATTCACTGGCACATCCATTTTCTTGTCTATGATATGGAAGTGATTTTCCATCACCTTCTTCTGGGATGTTTTTTTTTTCCTCAATTTTTCAATCTAAAATACAGCACTGGAATTTCTTAATGGTTGTCTATGGAGATTCTCAGCCATCCCGGTAATGGTTGTCCCAAAGGTGCTTTTTCCAGAGGCAACTAGACTTAATTTTTCCTTCAAGACATTTCACTTTTCATCCAAGAAGCTTGTTCAGTTTTGAGCTTCTTGGATGAGAAGTGAAACATCTTCAAGGGAAAACGAAGTCCAGTTGCCTCTTGAAAAAGCACCTTTGGGATTCCTAAGGGTTACTTCTCAAAATCTTAGCCAGATCTGATCCTGCTTAGCCAATTTCTTTTAGCTTTCAAGGTGCTGTCACCTACGTGGCCAGATGCTGAAGTACCTTGTTTTAATTTTGCATCTGCCAGAGCATTATAGATTTGATTTCTGAGCTTTTACCATCTCTATCCAGTCCGAAATCCCTGCACAGTCAAAAGATTTCTCCTATCGGTTTTGATGGTAATGTTATGCACTTGTGGAAAGAGGTCTCTGGGTTTGGGACCTCATATGTCAATTGGTTTCTCATAAGACCCTGATCTGATTTATGAGATTGCAATTAACTTCTGAATGTTTTATTGCTGGCTTTGGGCCATAAAAAGGGCACCTTCTTACTTGGATTATCCTATTTTGAATTTGCAAACAACAGTATAAAGTGGAGTGATATTTCTGCACATCATAAGCTACTTTACAAATTGCCATGAGCGCTTTTAAAAAATAGACCAAATACATGCACAACAAATAAAATAATCATAATACTTCCTTAATGTGAAATATACATTGCTTAATCACCAGAAGTTATTTAATAAAGAAGCTCCCCTAATGATGCACAGCTACGAATGCACAAATACTAATATTGTCCTGTAATGTTACTCAAGAGTCTTCATTATTATATATATATATTATTACTATTTGGATGCTAGTATTCTCAAAAGCGATAGTGTTTCTTTTATAAATACTGTATAAGCATTATTTGCATCTTTCTAAAAAAAAAAAGTATTTATAATACACAGGTAGTCTACGATTTACAAGTACAATGGAGCCCAACATTTCTGTTGCTAAGTGAGACAGTTTATGTGACCATGGGGATTCTGCAACGGTCATAAATGTGAAAAATGGTCATAAGCAGTGGTGAAATGTAAAATTTGTTACTACCGGTTCTGTGGATGTGGCTTGGGGTGGGGTGGGGGGGATAATATGACTGAGTGGACGACTTTTTTTAAAATTTTTAAAATCATTTTTTCTACAACCTCTTCGGCTAAAGAAGTTGTAAAAAAATGCTTTTAAAGCCTTTGACGATCCCAGCTGACTTGCCTGATCGGCAGAGGCTTTTTTTCTCTTTAAAAACATTTTTTCTATAACCTCTTCGGCCAAAGAGGGTTGTAGAAAAAATGCCTTTAAAAGTCTCTGATGATCCCAGCTCAGCTGCGCGATCATCAGTGGCTTTTTTTAACTTTTAAGAGCATTTTTTTTGTCCAAAGAGGTTGTAGAAAAAATGCTTTTAAAATTTAAAAAAAAGCCTCTGATGATTGCGCTTTTCAGCTGGGCAATGGGGGGGCGGGCAGGGATTTTTGCTACCAGTTCTCCGAACCACCCGCCTCCATCGCTACCAGATCGGGTGATCTGGTCTGAACTGGGAGCATTTCACCTCTGGTCATAAGTCACTTTTTTCAGTGATGCTGTAACTTCAATTGGTCATTAAATGAACTATTGTATGTCGAGGACTACCTGTGTATAAAATCAGGAAAATAAGCAGATATATAACACAGAATAGATTGTAATAAAGACATAATTTCCAAGCATTATAAAATACACAAGGGAAAGAAAAAAAAATAACAACATTGCAAGTAGTCCTTGATTTACAGCCATTGTTTGAAGTTACAACAGCACCGTGTTGTACAAGTGATTTATGACTGTTTTTCACACTTAGAATTGTTGCGGTACCCCCATGGTCATGTGATCAAAATTCAGGCCTTGTCCTGCATTTATGACAACGGCATTATCCCAGGGTCATGTGATCACATTTTGCGACCCTCCGATAAGCAAAGTCAATGAGGAAACTTGATTCACTTAACAACCTTGTTACTAACTTAATGACTGCAGTGATTCACTTAACCATTGTGGCAAGAAAGGACGTAGAATGGGGCAAAATTCACTTAACAACCGTCTTGCTCAGCAACAGTATTTTGTGGCTCGATTGTGATCGTAAGCCGAGGACTACCTGTAATAATTTGCACTACGTTTTTTTAGTACTCACCGATACAGATCATAGGATACCATCCACTCGTTTTGGCATTCAACAAACAAGCATTGACACACTCCAGAAGGGGCACCAGAATTAAAAACGGCAAGATGCTTATTAAATTCATGGCAGCCATGGGCAAAAGGAATCCATTCAAATTCAGATTGGAATTCATTGTCTGTATATTATATCCAGATGGGATCTGAATAGGAAAAAGAAATGCTTTAGTCTGGTTGATGACTCTATTTCCTTCCAACTCAAGGAAAAGAAAGAAAATAAAGTGGGTTTTTTTGTTTGTTGTTTACCTCCATTTTTGAAGGGATAACAGTAACAGAGTTGGAAGGGACCTTGGAAGTCATCTAGTCCAACCCCCTGCTCACACAGGAGACCTGCGGGTACTAGGGATTCGAACCGCCGACCTTTCTGATTGACAAACTCAGTGTCTTAGCCACTGAGCCATCTAGTCAGGTTAGACTAGGATATGTTGCAGAGGTAGGTTTCAGCAGGTTCTGACCAGTTCTGGAGAACCGGTAGTAGAAATTTTGAGTAGTTCGGAGAACTGGTAGTAAAAATTCTATCTGGCCCCGATCCCATCTATTTTCTGACTCCCAGAGAATACCCATCGGGAGGAAATGGGTATTTTGCAATAACCTTCCCCTGGATTGCGGAGGGAATGGAGATTTTACAGTATCCTTCCCCTGGAGTGGGGTGGGAATGGAGATTTTACAGTATCCGTCCCTTGACACGCCCACCAAGTCACGCCACCAAGCCACACCCACAGAACCGGTAGTAAAAAAAATTGGAACCCACCACTGATATGTTGCATGCTAAAATTAAAGAGACAAGAGTGTGTGTCTGAACCAAACCGAATCAAATTTAAAACAAAAGCATAATTAACTCACTTGCATCACACACGATCGATAAAGGATCTGGAAGGCAAATAAAGGAAAGAGACGGATGAGCAGTTTTGTGTTTTCCACTTGTGTTTCGGTGTAGCGGCCTCCGTAGTTTTCCTTGGCATGGTCCAGCCAGTTTGCCACGTTCCCACTGAAATAGCGGCATTGTACGCAACACACCTTCAATGCATTGATGATTATGCCACAGACTGTCAACAGGCAGCTACCTAAGAACAAGACAGGGGCGTTAATAATCTACAACACAGACTTTACAAGACCGAATACGCCTGCTATAGCAGCTAGCACTCCTCTCTGAAAGTTTTGGCAGATTTCAAGTGGTGAAGAAATTAGGTCAGGGTTTGTGGCTCTAGTTGGCTAGAAATCTCTCTTCATCACAAAATCCAACTTAACAATTCAAAGGATTAAAGCAACAAGGCAGAAAACCTGCATTTTACTAACTGTATTATAGAGTGGGGCCACTGTTAGTGACCACAGGAGTTGTTTGTAGACTGAAGTTCAGCACAGAAAAATTCAGTAGGTGCTGGTGTTAACTGTATCCGTGATCTGCTACTTTAAAGTCCTTTTTCTTACCTTCTTACTTTGACAGTTGGATCATCACTGAAAGCTGAGAGCCACACTCTTAAGCAAAATGCCAGTTCTGTAACACCTGTAGGCATTATGGTAACCATATCCAATTCTACGTGGCCTTCACAAGTAGAATGGAATGGAATGGAATGGAATGGAATGGCATAGCATAGCATAGCATAGCATAGCATAGCATAGCATAGCATAGCATAGCATAGCATAGCATAGAATAGAATAGAATAGAATAGAATAGAATCAGAGGTGAAATCCAGCAGTTTCTGACAGGTTCTGGAGAATAGGATAGGGTAGGGTAGGGTAGGGTAGGGTAGGGTAGGGTAGGGTAGGGTAGGGTAGGGTAGAGTAGAATAGAATAGAATAGAATAGAATAGAATAGAATAGAATAGAATAGAATAGAATAGAATAGAATAGAATAGAATAGAATAGAATAGAATAGAATAACAGAGTTGGAAGGGACCTTGGAGGTCTTCTAGTCCAACCCCCTGCCTAGGCAGGAAGCCTTACACCACTTCAGAAAATGGTTATCCAACTCCTTCTTTAAAACTTCCATTGTTGGAGCATTCACAACTTCTGGAGGCAAGTGGTTCCACTGATTAATTGTTCTAATTGTCAGGAAATGTCTCCTTAGTTCTAAGTTGCTTCTCTCCTTGATTGGTTTCCACCCATTACTTCTTGTCCTGCCTTCAGGTGCTTTGGAGAATAGCTTGACTCCCTCTTCTTTGTGGCAGCCCCTGAGATATTGGAAGACTGCTATCATGTCTCCCCTAGTCCTTCTTTTCATTAAACTAGACGTACCCAGTTCTTGCAATTGTTCTTCGTATGTTTTAGCCTCCAGTCCCCTCATCATCTTTGTTGCTCTTCTCTGCACTCTTTCTAGAGTCTAGAAAGTGGAGTCCAACATTAATTTTCAAAAAAAGAATGAAAATTGTTGAATGTTTGTATTCCCCTCCACACTTCTTAGGTGAGTTTGGTTGACAATGACAAAATTTGATATCTTCCCATGACTTATTAGGCAGGTTATCATGTGAGTTCATCCGATTTTATACCTTTTTTTGCAGCCATCATTAACATCCCAAAGGTGCTTTTTCAGGAGGCAACTGGACTTCCTTGTTTTTTCTTTGAAGACGTTTTGCTTCTCATCCAAGAAGCTTCTTCAGCTCTGACACGAGGGTGGAGAATGGAAGATTTATCCTGTCAGACCTGAAGAAGCTTCTTGGATGAGAAGTGAAACGTCTTCAAAGGAAAAAAACCTAAGGAAGTCCAACTGCCTCCTGAAAAAGCACTTTTGGGACAACCATGGCCTGGATGACTGAGAATCTCTATAGACATTCAGCCATTATTAAGTGAGTCACCATGATCCATTGTCCACAACGGGCATTTTTTTTACTGGAAACCAGAAATAAATCCTGGTTTCTAACAAAAAAATCATTGGGAATCACAGTCATGTGATCACAGGCCATAAAGTGAGTTGGTTGCTGAGTGCCTGACTACAGGTTGGGCGGCAGCCATTGAAATCAATCCATCAATGGAACAGAAGCTGCCTTCAGAAATTGTGGGAGCTTCATCACTGGAAGCTTTCAAGAGGAGACTGGACTGCCATCTGTCAGAAATGGTGTAGGGTCTCCTGCTTGGGTGGGGGTGGGGGGGGGTGGGGCTAGATGACCTAAAGGTCCCTTTCAATTCTGGTATTCTGTTCAAAAATAGCTCAGAAAAAGTTTCCTAAGTGGTCATAAGTAAAGGACTATCTGCAATAAGGGCATGACTATATGTATTTCCAAAAGTGCGCATAATATATACTGGAATGTTGGAACAAAACTGCAGGAAGCGACCAAAGTATGTTTTATAAGCAATATTCCTTTCCTACCTTTGTACCTTTTCCCCTTTAAATCTTGGCTCCCGTGTTCTCCCCTGACCTTGAGTTAATCTATGCTACTTAATTACAGTAGTTTAAAAGGCTATATGGCTCTCTAGATGATTCCCCCCCAACCCTACCTCAATCTTTGGTCAACTGCCAATTGTCAAAATTATAGCCGAATGAAGACATGCAAATGAAATCCTTGCTTGACATATGCTGGGCCCACAAATGAAAAAAAAAAGAAAAAAGAGAGAGAGAGAGAGGGAGAGAGAGGGAGAGACTTCTTTAAAATAGAACTTGGCAATTTCTTTAAGGTCACTTATGGACTTGAATTATTGGCTTGAGAGAGAATTCTAACCAAGTCATCTGATTGGAAGAAGCTAAAACAAGATTTTAAATCCAGCTATTTAGAAATGGGAGTAGCCCTGCTTGGAAATACTTATTTATTTTATTTATTTAGCTTGTTAAGAATGTATGAGAAAACAAGTATAAGTATGAATATATAAACATATAAGTATAAAAAGGTATAAGTATATACATAGGAAATGAGTACGAATAAATGGGGACAGTAGGACAGGGGCAGTAGGCATGCTGGTGCACTTATGCATGCCCCCTTTACAGAATGGGGTGAGATCCACGATAGACAGTTTAAGGTTGAAGCTGTCAGGGTTTGAGGATGTAACAACAATCAGATAGTACATTCCAGGCGTTGACCACTCTGTTGCTGAAGTCGTATTTTCTGTAATCGTGTTCGGAGCAGTTTACCTTGAGTTTGTATCTATTGTTTACTCCTGTATTATTGCAGTTGAAGTTGAAGTAGTCATTGACAAGTAGGATTCTGTAGCAGACAATTTTGTGTACTAAGCTTAGGTCAGACTGTAGGTAGTGTAGTTCTAGGTTGTCCAGATCCAAAATTACAAGCCTGGTGGCAATAGGGAATTCTATTAAGAGCATAGGAGTGGAGGACTCTTCTCGTGAAATATCTCTGGACTCGCTCAATTGTATTAATGTCCGTTATACAGTGTGGATTCCAGGCAGACGAGCTGTATTCGAGAATTGGTCTGGCAAAGGTTTTGTATGCCCTCGTTTGCAGTACAATGTTACTGCAGAAGAAGCTTCGCAAAATTAGATTAACAACTCTTAATGCTTTTTTGGCAATGCTGTTACAGTGAGCTCTGGGGCTTAGACCTTTTGAAATGAGTACTCCTAGGTCCTTGACTGGTCAAAATTGATTGGTCAAAAGAGGTGTGAAAAGAGATGAAAAGCATCCCCAAGGAACAAAATTCATATCAGTCTACTGGGAAGATTCATGCAATCTAGAGAAGATTGGCTAGGATTAAAATCTGGGAAAATGTAGCCAAAATGCTACTTCTCTCATAACCCTGACATCCCTCGTGCCAATCACTCTTTTTCAGACCTAGGGTTTGTGTAGTGCTAAAAGGCACCTGGTTAAAAAGATAGAGACCCTGAATTCGAATCCTGCCTTAGGCACAAAGTCAGTCCAGTGACTTTGGGCCTGTCCCCCTTTCTCGACATCAGGCAGAAGCAAGCAAGAGTAAACCGTTCCAAAACTCTTAACAAGAAAGTTGCAGGGAGTTATCTAGGCAACCTCTAGAATCAAGACCGATTTGAAGGTGCACAAACACCCAAGCAAAGTCAGACCTGAATGGAAAATTATATTTCAAGTCTGTTACTAGAATGAGATACTGAAAAAAAAAAAATACCACTGAAGAAAACAGTGGCAAAATTACTTCTACAATATGGCTGCCCTCCAAAATTTAATGGATGTGTCTGTGTAGTATCAGCAGCTGACTTCTATTCTATTCTATTCTATTCTATTCTATTCTATTCTATTCTATTCTATTCTATTCTATTCTATTCTATTCTATTCTATTCGAGTCTAGTCTAGTCTAGTCTAGTCTAGTCTAGTCTAGTCTAGTCTAGTCTAGTCTAGTCAGCTTAGCAATGAAGGCATCCTATTTTTTCTTACTTACTTTTAGTTCCTCAGATTTCAAGATACAGGTAATTCTCAATGTACGATCACAATTGAGCCCAAGTGAAACATTGGGCTAAGTGAAACATTAGCTAATTTAATTTTGTCCTATTTTACTATCTTTCTTGCCAAAGTTCTTTAGTGTATCACTGCAGTTGTTAAGCTAGCAAGAACAGTGGTGGTGCAACAGTTAGAATGCAGTATTGCAGGCTAATTCTGCAGACTGGCAGCAGTTTGATCCTCACCGGCTCAAGGTTGATTCAGCCTTACATCCTTGCAAGGTCAGTAAAAAGAGCCTGGATAGCTCAGCAGACTAAAAGCATTGTGATTAAAGACTAGCTGTCTGCAATTACTGTAAGTTCGAATCTCACCAGGCTCAAGGTTGACACAGCCTTCCATCCTTTCTAAGGTAGGTAAATTGAGGACCCAGTTTGTGGGGGCAATAAGCTGACTTTGTATAAATATATAAAAATATGAAGGCTATTGCTTAACGCATTGTAAGCCGCCCTGAGTCTCCGAAGAAGGGTGGTATATAAATCAAATTAAAAAAAAAAAAAGTGGACTCAGATTGCTGGGGGCAATAGGCAGACTCTGTAAACCTCTTAAAAGATGGCTGTAAAGCACTACGAAGCGGCATATAAGTCTAATTGCTGTTGCTACTGCTATAGATTCACTGCTTGTTAAGTAAATCTGGCTTCCCCATTGACTTTGCTTATAAGAAGGTCTCAAAAGTTGATCACATGACCCCGGGGCACTGGAACCATCATAAATATGGGCCTGAATTTTGATCATGTGATCATGGAGATCCTGAAATGGTCGTGTGAAAAATGATAACCTTTTTCAGTGCCGTTGTAACTTCAAACGGTCACTACATAAACTGTTGTAAGATGAGGACTACCTGTATCTCCTAGTCAAGGTCAATGTAACTGTGACCTAAATGCAGGGGTGGGCTTCAAAGTTTTTAGCAAGGGGTTCTCTGCCCGGCTGCTTGGTAGGCGTGGTCATGGTGGGTGTGGCCTAGTTGGCCTCCTGCACCACAGTGAGGGGTGTGTGTTTTTGCCCTCCCCGGGCTCCAGAGGCTTTCCTTGAGTCTCTGGGAGGACAAAAACAGCCTCCCCAGGCCCTCTGGAGGCCGGAAATAGGCCCTTTTCTGGCCTTCATGAACTTCCAGTAGGCCCGTTTTTCACCCTCCCTGAATCTCCATGCACCCCCTGCACTTACCTGCATCCAAAATGGGCCACGTGGGGACTCCTGGGAGGGGAGGGGAGGGGTGGGCAGGGCCAGCCAGGAGAGGGATTTGTGGGTACTTCGAACTGCATAGAATCTTTGCTAGAGGTTCTCCCGAACCGCTGCAAACCCCCAGCAGCCCACCCCTGCCTATATGTGAAGTTTGAGGGGTGTTAAGAGAATCCAAACTGGACAATCTTAAATGGCCAGTTTTGAACGCCCAGGATGTTCTCCCACTTAATTTAATTATGCATATAATGTAACTGCTTACCTCTTGGGGGCTGGTAAATCATTTCACTACGTGCCATGTGAATTGTGATCAGTCCCATAAGGATGGAAACGAAGGGAATAAGAAAACCCAGGTTTTGGGCCACTGACTGCTGGATGTATGAAATGCTGATGAAGACAATGGCTGAACTGAGACTGACCAACCAATAAAACCTGTAAAAGGAAACGGCAACCATCATTATTTTTAGAGACAGATGAAAAAGAACTTTTATTTGTGAGAAGAAGCTGGTTCCTTTTAAAATGGAAGTCACAGTGCAATTCTGAATACGATAAATCCAGGCCGAGCTCTTGCCTCACAATCAGGAGATTGTGAGTTCGATCCTAGGTAGAGCCTAGGATCTCCTGCTTCGGCAGGACTAGATGACCTGCAAGATCCCTTCCAACTCTGTTAAATCTGTTTACTGTTTAGTATTCCGGAGTCACGTGATCCCCTATTGCCGCCACCTCACAAGCAAAGTCAACGGGGAAGGCAGATTGAGTTTAACAACCATGTTGCTAATTTAAGAGCTGCAGTGATTCGCTTGACAAATGAGATGGCAAGAGAAAAGTCGTAAAATGGAGCAAACTCACATTTCTCACTTAACAACATCCATGGTTGTTGGGGCTCCATCGTGGTCGTAAGTCGAGGACTACCTGTATTCCCTAGTCTATCCTGGTGGGGAACAAACCCACTACAATTTTCACATGACAATTACTCCGGCGAGGATTTTTGCCAGGTGGCCTTCATTGGACCTCTGTTGGATTTTTTAAAAAAAATTTTTATCACAATGACAGACATAATTCAAAAGTGGTTTTTAAAACCCCGGTAATTTTAGATCAAGAGCATTTCAGGGACTCCAAAGGTCAAGGCAGAATCTTTGTATGCTGGAAGACGAGAGACTGGGGGAATCCCCCAGTGGGTATTAACACTGAACTAAACTATCTTTCATCTTGTTAGAGCAGAATGGCAGCGGCTGAGTCAGAGCCATATAACTGCCTAATGGGCCAAAGAGAATACAGACAGCAGTTGAAGAATGGAATAATGATAGATCCAACTGGAGTGAATTGAGAAGTAGAAATAAAATCAACTTGTAACCATTGCAGCCAATTCTATGTGGGACAAACTTCACGTCCATTAAAAACCAGGATCCATGAACACTGGCTGGCAGTCAAATGCCCTGAATCCCAAATCCTTAACCTCTACCGACACCAAACAGCACCACTTCGATAAGAGTGACACAAAAATCATCGGCCTCGCTACCACCCACCATGCTCGTGAGTTCATCGAAGCCTGGCACCACGGGGTGGGCTTCAGATCCTTTAGCAACAGGTTCACTGCCCTGTTGCTGGATAGGCGTGGCCATGGTGGGTGTGGCCTAGTCGGCCACCTGCACCTGCTGGAGGGCGTTTTTTGCCCTCTCCAGGCTCCGGAGGCTTTCCTTGAGCCTCCGGGAGGGCGTAAACAGCTTCCACTAGGATCCGGAGGCTTTCCGGAGGCCGGAAACAGGCCTATTTCCGGACTTCTGAAAGCTCACGCATGCGCATGGCCCCATTGCAAACCGGTAGTAAAGGTTCGCTGCCCTCCACACAGCCTATGCACTTACCTGGAATGATGAACGGGCCGCGTGGAGACTCCTGGGAGGGGCAGCATGGGAGGAGCAGGGGGGGCATGGCCAGCCAGGGGTGGCATTTGGGGGTTCGCCAAACCCTGGTGATCCTTGGCTAGAGGATCACCCGAACCCTGCCGAACCCCCAGGAGCCCACCCCTGCCTGGCACTCCACAAGTAATTCCATCAACAGGCACATTGACCTACAACCAGCCTATGAACCCCTCAGGATCTGAATAAATTGCACTGCCAACCAGAGACAGCACCCACCCTCAACCAATCCATGCAACCCCTTCTAGCAGCTCACCTCTCAATGACCTTGGCCTGAGGTAATCTCCTTATCATAAGATCCATCGCAAGACTGACTGATGACTCACACCTGACCCGTCACAAGAACCTCACTTGACATGCTCACACCTGAAGCCCTTGTAAACAGGAGATCACTGACACTGACATCCCCTAAATTCTGCTGAAGATGTTACCTAGCTTGGTAACAAAACATTCAGAAACCAACCCACAAGCTTGGAGAACAAACCTTCACCCTCATAAAATCATAGGGCTGGAAACAACCTTGGCAACCTTTTAGTCCAACCCTTAGCCCAAGACAGGAGTTCTTATATCCACTCTAGACAAATAGTTGTCCAGTCTTTTCTTAAAAATGTCCACCACTTGAGCTCCCAGGTGGCATGATGGCTTAGTGGTTAAAAATAGCATTTAGCATAGCATTTTAAACTTATATACCACTTCATCAGTTGGTGGGTTACTCCCAGTTCTGCCCAGTTCTATAGAACCGGTAGTAAAACCGGTGGAAGGTGGGAATGCGGATTTTGTAGTAACCTTCCCCTGGAGTGGGGAGGGAATGGAGATTTTGCAGTATCCTTCCCCTGCCACGCCCACCAAGCCACGCCCACCAAACCACACCCACAGAATTGGTAGTAAAAAAATTTGAAACCCACCACTGACGTGTGTGTGTGTGTGTGTGTGTGTGTGTGTGTGTGTGTGTGTGTGTAGAGAGATGGGCAACCCACACAGAAGAAATAATGGTGCAGTATAAATCTGCAGAGTGGCTAGGCCACTGGAAATCTACTTTATGAAGAATTGCAATTGTGTACCTTAGTCCTGTTCACATTAACTGGCAAGAAGCACGAAGTTTCAGAGGAGGGCATTTCCCAGTTTTACCTGGAGAAGTCATAAATCGAATCTAAGTCCATCTGCATGCATAGATTCTGTCCTACTCTTTGAGTTATCACTCTTTGGGGCCTCCTCAGTTTACACGTAAATGCAACTCTAGATTGTCCCAGAGGTGTGAGACCCACATAGGGCAGATTTATGTACTATTATATGAGGGATCACAACTTCTCCCTCTTAGATTATGGATTAATTTGCTCAAACTTTCAATCTCACAAAGATAGGGATTTGTTAACTCACCGAACATTTCTACTTACGGATAATGGGGAATGAGTAGCTCAGATAAGCATTAAAACATAGAATTGTTACACATGCATTTAGGCACAGAGAAGCACAGGTAAGTGCTCTTTCATTTAGTATCTTGATTAGTACATCCACCCTTAGCAGGAACAGAAATTTAAATTCACTAATCATTGTAGGAATTTAGTACCCACCCCACCTAGAATATGAAATATTCTAGGAAATATTAAAAAGGCAGAATATTATACCTCCCTGGATGAGAAGTGGAAAAACATGTTTTTTAGGCAGGAAGCAGACTCACACTTAATAACCCCCACCCACACTCCCAATAGCCCACAGCAGATGTCAGCACTTAAGAGATAAAGAGATAGCTAGATCCATTCATAAGCAAAGGAGCCTGGATAGCGCAGCAGACTAAAAGCATTGTGATTAAAGACCAGCTGTCTGCAATTACTGTAAATTCGAATCTCACCAGGTTCAAGGTTGACTCAGCCTTCCATCCTTTCAAAGGTAGGTAAATTGAGGACCCGGTTTGTGGGGGCAATAAGCTGACTTTGTATAAATATACAAAAGCATGAAGGCTATTGCTTAGCGCATTGTAAGCTGCCCTGAGTCTCCGGAGAAGGGCAGCATATAAATCAATTTTTTTTAAAAAAGCCCTAACCCAAGATCCAACAAAGATAGAATTAGCCTTCTACCCATCTAACAACAGAACTCACCACATGGCACCTGGGGAGATTGCATCACCCAGCAAGGCTCAACCAAACCTGGGATTCAAAAGACAACCTACAAAGTCACTCCTGCATGGCCCCATGGGAGTCTGACAACCAATCAGAGTACAAGCTCAAATTCAAAGCCCAATAGAGGGTATAAATCAGTGGTGGGTTTCAAATTTTTTTACTACCGGTTCTGTGGGTGTGGCTTTGTAGGTGTGGCTTTGTGGGTGGCTTTGTGGGCATGGCAGGGGAAGGATACTGTAAAATCTCCATTCCCTCCCCAATCCAGGGGAAGGTTACTGCGAAATCCACATTTCCTCCCAATCACCTGGGACTTGAATAGATGAGAGTGGGGCTAGTCAGCATTTTTACTACCGGTTCTCCGAACTACTCAAAATTTCTGCTACCGGTTCTCCAGAACTGGTCAGAACCTGCTGAAACCCACCTCTGATATAAATCTCAGTTTCAATCTCAATCTCAATCTCAATCTCAATCTCAGTCTCAATCTCTCTCTCTCTCTCTGTCTGTCTTGCAGCATCCCCATGGTCACATGATCAAAGCTCAAATGGTTGGCAACTGGTTCATATTTATGTCGGTTGCAGTGTCCCAGGGTCATGTGATCACCTTTTGCCACCTTCTGACAAGCAGACTCAATGGAGAAGCCAGTTTCACTTAACAACCGTGTCACTAACTTAACAACTGCAGTCATTAACTTAACGACCGTAGCAAGAAAGATCGTAAAATTGGGAAAAACTCACTTAAAAACTATCTCGCTTAGCAACAGAAACATTCGGCCCAATTATGGTCATAAACCCTATAGTCAGAAAAAAACCCCCACCCCAAATGGAACAACTGAGTATCTAGTTTCTTTTAACAAGACTGTACTTAACTTACGTATTCAACCGCTGTTGATTTGAACTGATTTTCCATTCATCTGCTACCAATTTGCAATCTAACAGTTGTAGCGTTACATGATTAAACACACACAGACACACACACACACACAAACAAATCCATTTGCTAAAGTAGGCCATAAGGAATCTCAATTGGGTACCATATTGAGGGAGTAAGCTAGCAACTCACACAAAGTGCAACTTTTTTAGATCTGTTGATTTCCCGCTAGCTAAACATTTGATCCACTCCCATTTCCTAACAGGGGGCTTCTTTTGTTCCAATTAATATCATATATATTCACATCCCAGCTATTATCTGGTTGTTGCTTGGTTAGAAGGAAATAATGATGTCTCCAAGTGAAGCTGTGAGCAATTAAGGTATACCCAGAATAGGGACCTCAGAAGACAAGAGGTTAGATTAATAGTACCTGGCAAGTAAGTGCAGGGGCCCCCAAAACTCAAAGCAATTAGACGTTTTCTAAAAAGTCAAATTCAACATAGGCTGGAGCTTCTTCCCTCCTTCCTCTCATTTAGAGACACACACCCTCTTCAAGAAATAAAAGAAGAGGGGGAAAGTGCCAGTGGTAGTGCCTGGCTAAAGAAGGGTGGAGGGAAAAAAATACACAACGGTTAGATTCACAGATTGCACTATATTGTCATGCGTGATGGGGTTTTAACCAGGGGTGAAATCCAGCAGATTCTGACAGGTTCTGAAGAACTGGTAGTGGAAATGTTGAGCAGTTTGGAGAACCAGCAGCGGAAACTTTGAGTAGTTCAGTGAACTGGCAAGTACCACCTCTGGCTGGCTCCAGAGTGGGGTGGGAATGGAGATTTTGCAATATCCTTCCCCTGCCACGCCCACCAAGCCACTCCCAAGCCACACCATGCCCACAGAACTGGTAGTAAAAAAAACTACTGTTGGAAGGGACCTTTGAGGTCTTCTAGTCTTCCCTGCACAGGCAGGAAACCCTATACCATTTCAGACAAATGGCTGTGCAATCTCTTCTCAAAAACCTCCAGTGATGGAGCTCCCACAACTTCAGGAGGCAAGTCATTCCCCTGATTAATTGTTCTGTCAAAATATTTGTCCTAAGTTCTAGGTTGCTTCTCTCCTTGCTTAGTTTCCCTCAAACATGCAAAACATCAAACCTACTAAACTAATTTTGTATTCACTGAATGTGTTGTATGAAGCCAGGATTTGTGGCACCATTTATAAATGGTATTTTTTTTATTACATTCATAGTCTCCTCCAATCGCTGTCAACGCTGGGTAGCTCACAGAAAAAAACAATGCAAATAAAGTGTATTCAATCTAAAAGTCCAGAAACAACTGTTCAGAAGTCCCAAACAAACTGAGGAGTCCATCATCCAACCTGACCCATTGAAAACCATATTTAAACGAACTGTGCTTTCATGTGATATGCTGTAAAATGGTCATAAAGGTAAAGGATCCCTTTGCACATATTTGCTAGTTGTTCCCAACTCTAGGGGGCGGTGCTCATCTTGTTTCAAAGCCAAAGAGCCAGTGCTGTACGAAGATGTCTCCGTGGTCATGTGGCCGGCATGACTCAACACCAAAGGCACACAGAACGCTGTTACCTTCCCACCAAAGGTGGTCCCTATTTTTCTACTTGCATTTTTTACCTGCTTTCGAATTGCTAGGTTGGCAGAAGCTGGGACAAGTAACGGGAGCTCACCCCGTTACACAGCACTAGGGATTCGAACCGCTGAACTGCCAATCTTTCATCTTAGCCACTGAGCCACCGCGTCCCAAAATGGTAATAAAATGAAGCAAAACTCATTTAATACTTGTCTTACTTAGCAAAAGAAATTTTGGTCTCAGCTGTTGTTGTAGGGACTACCTGTGCCACTTTTTAAGATCCTTCATCGTTGAACACAAACAAGCCAGGTTTCAATAGAATTGTGAAGTTTGCTCCTTTTGAGAGACAGGTGTCATTCTTCCTTACATCTTGCCATCCAAAGAAATAGCCCTTTAAAGAAGAGATGTCTGAGCTTGTGTTTTTTTCCCCCACCCTTCTTCTACCCTCCTTTCCTTATGTTTTCAACTTTAATCAGCTCCAAGGAAGGATTACAAACCTCTGTAAATGGTTTGTGGAGAGATGGTCTTCCCTAAATAAACCTACATCATTTATGGCCAATGAAGCTGACTGGAAATAGATTTAGGTGCAATACTTCTCAATGTGGGATATAATTAATCTGTGGAATTCATTATCCAAGACATACTTATGGCCAAGTAATGGGGATGGCTTTAAAAGCGATCTGTATACTTTCATTTCCTGACTGCTCTTTAGAAGGCCAGATCTTTAGAAGGGCAGATTGAAGATGAAACTCAAATACTTTGGCCACCTAATGTGAAGGAAGGACTCACTGGAGAAGAGCCTAATGCTGGGAAAGATTGAGGGCAAAAGAAGAATGGGATGACAGAGAACGAGGTGGATGGATGGAGTCACTGAAGCAATAGTAGCTTAAATGGACTCCAGAGGATGGTAGGGGACAGGAAGGCCTGGAGGAATGTTGTCCATGGGGTCGCGATGGGTTGGACACGAGTTCGCAACAAAAAACAACATACTTTCATGCAGGATAGGTTTATCTGAAACTAAAAGTTTTGGAGACCATATGCTATCTCCATGTTTGGGGCAATATGCCTCATGTCAGTTTCAGGGGAACAATACAAGAAGAAGATCAGGGTGCAGGACTATTTTGATAGGGTGGTTCATGAACAGTAATGCAAGCATCTGCAATACCTTCCAAAATGCAAGAGAGACCTCAATTGAGAGGGCCACCCGCAATAGAAAGGGGTGCCAGGAACGACAGAGATGTTGGTGGACTGTAAGGTGACCAACTTTTTTACAATGAGAAGGAGGACATGTGTGTGTGTATTGTGTTGTGTTTCGGTAAGCAGTAAACAAAGCCACTTGCGCATGGTGCACTCTCTCAAAACAATTCTCCTGTACGGAGCCCATGCATCTCATAATTGCGTCTCACCGCACTGTACCGAGCCTTGACGAATCATCATGTCCAGGGGTGAGTTCTACTTACCTTTACTACCGGTTTGCAGCGGGGCCGCGTGCACGGGCTCTTCTGTGCAAGCGCAGAAGTTTTGATGATGTCGGGGTCGGTGGGCGGAGCCTCCCGCCGGTTTTACTACCGGTTCTATAGAACCAGTGTAAACCAGGGGCAACCCACCACTGATCATGTCAAATACAAATACGTCACATCACACGCAACGGATTGGATTGGCATCGATCGAATATGGAGATTTACAGATTAGTTTTCAAATATCGAAATGGAGGACATGTAGGAGGACACTTTTCGATAGAGGACAGAGCTTACACAAGAAGGACTGTCTTCCCTAAAGGAGGACAATTGGTCATCTTAGGACTGTCCTGTTTGAACCCCAATGTAAGAGATGCAAGTCAGGGAAAGATTACTTCAGATGACAAGCATAGAGGGATGGGGCGGGTGTGTGTATCAAATATGTAGCTTAATTTGGCTAGTCCTATTACTATGAAGAGAGACAGTTTGGTATAGTGATTAAGGTACCAGGTTAGTTATCTGGAGACCGTGAGTTCTAGTCCCAATTTAGGCACAAAACCAATTGAGTGACCTTGGGTCATTTACTCGCTCTCAGACCTAGGAAGAAGAAACAATACCAAACCATTTCTTAAAACCCCCAGCAGTCACTGGGAGCCAACACTAGCACAAAGCACCAAAAGGAAAAAAAATACAGGTAGTCCTCCACTTATGACCATTCATTTAACAACTGTTCAAACTTAAGAAGGTGCTGAAAAAAGTTGCAACTTAGAACTGGTCCTTGCACTTACGATTCTTAAGAGTATCCCTACAGACATGTGATCATAATTTGGGGCCTTGGCAACGGGCATGTATTTAAAACAATTGCAGCATCCTGGGGTTGCATGATCGCCATTTTTGGACTTCCCAAGGTACTTCCAACAAGCAAAGTCAGTGTGGGAAACTGGATTTGCTTTGTGAGATTTGCTTAATGACCACAGAGAAAAGGCCATAAAATTGGGCAGAACTCACTTAATGATTGCATCGTATAGCCACAGAGGTTCTGGTCCCAATTGTGGTTATAAGTCAAGGACTATCTGTATTACAATTACTGTATTACAGTATTTTCCTTCCTTCCTTCCTCCCTCCCTCCCTCCCTCCCTCCCTCCCGTCCTCCCTCCCTCCCCATCCATCCATCCTTACAGAAATTCGTTTTCTCACCTGACTTTCTCCAACTAGTCTAAACTTCTACAACACCCTCCTCAGATTACCTCGTGGATCTATTTTATAAAAATTAATCTTTTCTTTTGTAATCAATGCTAGGAAATGTCACTTTGATTAAATAACCCACCTTCTCCTGAATTACTAGGACTGCAGTACAATAAATTCTCCTGAGCAACCATTTAGATGGATCTTCAGCCTTAATTCTCTGGAGTCTTATTTAATCAAAATGATGCTGCTAATTAAGGATTAAAACCCAGAATTGAATTTTTTAAAAAGGAAGGCTTTTCTCTTTCATTCTCTCTCTTTTGCGTAGGTCAAGGAGGAAGAATTTGCTGGGAACAACCAAACAATATTTTTCCCTTCGGTAAAGCTGCAATATTTAGGAATGGACTTCTTCCAAAAAGAGAGGTGTCAAAGTATTTGGGAGGGCTGGTGGAGGAAAATAAAGAAGCTAAACTCAGTAAAACCATTCTCCAAGGAAACAAAAAGTAGCACATTCTCATTGAAGCTTTAATTCTCAATAATAAGATGTATTCAGCTTCATTAAAGCACTTTTTCTAAGTTTCTGTGCTCCTCTCCCAAATTCACCATGGGAAAGAGCTCAGTGATGAGACTGGGTCACATCTGAAACTACTGTAGGAATGGTGTTTTTTTCCCATGTTATTGAGATGATCTCCTGAATTTTGTTAGAGGATAATCTATACCTGAGGGGAGAAATTTCCTTTGTGACACCCCTCCAGTTCTGAAAGTGAAGCAAAACATACATTTCAAACAAAACAGTCAGCCACGAGCCTTTACAAGCATGTACAGTGGGCTCAATATCTAAGGGGCTACCAGAAAGAATTATCCAAAGCACCTGAAGGCAGGACAAGAAGCAATGGGTAGAAACTAATCAGGGAGAGAAGCAACCTAGAACCAAGGAGAAATCTCCCGACAGTGAGAACAATTAATCAGTGGAACAACTGGCCTCCAGAAGCTGTTGCTACTCCAACACTGGAGGTATTTAAGAAGAGATTGGACAACCATTTCTCTGAAATAGTTATAAAGCCGCGATGGCGAACCTATGGCACGGGTGCCACAGGGGGCACATGAAGCCATATCGGGGGGCACGTGAGCGTTGCCCTAGCTCAGCTCCAGTGCGCATGTGTGGGCTGGCCAGCTGCTTTTCGGGCCTTCCGGGCCCACCAGAAGTCGGGAAACAGGCTGTTTCTGGCCTCCAGAGGGCCTCCGGCAGGGTTGGGAAGATCGTTTTTGCCCTCCCCAGGCTCCTAGAAAGCCTCTGGAGCCTGGGGAGGGCAAAAAATGGGCTACCGGACCTACCGTGCCATCACGTACCAAAAGCTGGGGGGGGGGTGTCACACACACATGTGCAGGGAGGGGCGTGGCACACTGAATTATGAGTGTGGGCACACATGCATGTGACCCCCCCACACTCCCCCTGCTTTTGGCACGTGATGGCAAAAAGGTTAGCCTTCTAATCCAAATCCTTGCTCAAGCAGGAAACCCTATAACAGTTCCTGCTTGAGCAAGGATTTGGATTAGAAGACCTCCAAGGCCCCTTGCAAAATCTCTGTTATTCTATTACTCAAGTGTCTTATGTAAATACTTCTCCACCATGTTTACATGTGTGGAATTGCAGATGTTGTAAGACATTGCTACCAAATAATATCAATGCTGACTTTTGCCTTCCTGTTTAATCCAAAAAGAAGAACAGACTATCAGTTGTACAACGTCTACTTTATGAGGTCCAGGTGCTCTCTGAGCTTAGATGTTTTCTTGTTGATGTTTCATGACCAACTAACTAAGTGGCATCATCAGTGATGTTACCTAGTTGGGTTACAGTAGTTGGGTAATGAAATGTCTACAACAAAACAACAAAGCTCAGGGAGCATCAAGGACCCAAGGTTCAACTCTCTGCTACGGTTGCAGGAACTAGGTATGTCTAGTTTAATGAAAAGGAGGACTAGGGGAGACATGATAGCAGCGTTCCAATATCTCAGGGGCTGCCACAAAGAAGAGGAAGTCAAGCTATTCTCCAAAGCACCTGACGGCAGGACAAGAAGCAATGGATGGAAATGAATCAAGGAGAGAAGCAACCTAAAATTAAGGAGGAACTTCCTGATAGTTTAAACAATTAACCAGTGGAACAATTTGCTTCCAGAAGTTGTGGATGCTCCAGCAATGAAAGTTTTTAAGAAGAGATTGGACAACCATTTGTAATAATATAATACTGTATATGTAGCTGTATGCATAATTTTGTACATAATTTTATGTAGTGTATATTGTAGGTGGTGCCCCTTTGAGAGCTACATGCAATAAAATTTCATTTTAATGTATACCGATTAATGTACATTCACTATAAAGTTGAAGTTCTGACAATAAAGTTATTCTATCTATCAATCTATTTGTCCAGAATTATATAGGGTCTCCTGCAGAGGTGGGTTTCAGCAGGTTCTGACCAGTTCTGGAGAACCGGTAACGGAAATTCTGAGTAGTTCGGAGAACCGGTAGTAAACATTCTGACTGGCCCCGCCCCCATCTATTCTCTGCCTCCCAAGTCCCAGCTGATCGGGAGGAAATGGGGATTTTGCAGTAACCTTCTCCTGGCTTGGGGTGGGAATGGAGATTTTACAGTATCCTTCCCCTGTCACGCCCACCAAGCCATGCCCACCCACACCCACAGAACCTGAGGAAAAAATTTTTGAAACCCACCACTGGTTTCTTGCCTGAGCAGTGGGTTGGAGTAGAATACCTCTAAGGTCCCTTCCAACACCGTTGTTCTGTTATTCTTCTATTGTGCATTTTTTTCCTGATGTTGAAGTTTGCTATTCCACTTCTGCTGTTGGCACCACATCTGGTCACCTCAATTGCTATCTCTCACTGATGAAAATTTATCAAGTTGCATCCGATTCGTGTGCTTTAAAAAAAAAGAAAAAAGCACCCGAGAAAGAAAAAGAAAAGTAGTTTTTGATTTACACCCCAACAATATCCTGAGAGGCTATTCTGAAGTGAGAACTTGCCTTTGTTAACAAGACTGCTAATGAAGGGAGATAAAAATAAATAAAAATCCTCATTAGCTCCAGACCTTTGAAAAGAAAGGTACTTCCCACTTAGGAAGGATCTTCAGGCTTCCTGCTCAACTGAGCAACTCTCTTTTTTTTAGAAAAACCTGGGCTGCTTCCAACATATCCAAGCCAGAAAAAAAGTTTTACAAACTCCTATTTCTTCTCCTTGGTCCAGAAGTTAGTTAACATTCATGAACTCCATAACCAGGGGTGGTATTCACTTATCTTCGCTACCAGTTCGCAAATGTGAGTGCGCGCAAGCACAGAGAGTCGAAAACGGGATGTGATGACGTCTGGGTGGGTGGCCAGAGCCTCCTGCAGTCGCCGCTGCCGGTTTGCCTGAACCGGATGGAACCGGCTAAATACCACCACTGTCAATAACTGCAAACTTTACTGAAGGGTGCATCCAATATTTCTTTTCCTCTCCCTTATAAGTTGTTCTCAGTTCTGTTTTTAGGCCATTCTTAACCTTCCTTTTTCCCGCCTTTTCTCAAACAAGCCTTGCTTTGGCTATTCTCTTGTTCGGTAACTCCTCCGTTTCCAAAAATAGATATACACCTTTGCTAGGAAAACCATAGATGCGATTTTATAGCTCAGCTCTCTCCTACAAACATTATTTTCACAAGTTTTTCTGCAAACTCTTTCATTAGTCTTTCTGCAGAGAAGAACCGTAAACATTCCCCAGATGAACTTCCTTCAAATGCTCTAACTTGCAATAGAAACATTTTAGAATTTTAAAATTAAATGTTCTTCAATTAGCTGGAATTGCTCTGTGAAGGTTTCAGTCACAGCTAAACATATCCAACCAACCACCCATTTTGCATTAAATATATGACTGAGCTTTGCTAACCATTGGTCTTTCTACATTTTTTCTCTTTATTGCACTTGTGGGATTTTAAAATTTTTGTTTCAGTGTAAAATAAAGTATGAAGATAACCATCATCTGTGGTGTCTGAGCCATGTGTGTGTGTGTGTGTGTGTGTGTGTGTGTGTGTGTGTGTGTGTGTGGAAGGGGGCATTCTTCCACATGTTGGGGTAGACCAGGTGTCTCGGTAAACACTATATATATATATATATATATATATATATATATATATATATATATATATATATATATATATATATATATATATATATGTCCCACTCGTCATCTTCAGGCTGGTGTCTTCGGCTTTGTGCTTGTGCGAGGAAAGCGTGATCGGAGCTGCCATCTCTCTATAAATACAGGTGGGGAGGTGTGGGGTGCTGGCTTTGTTGCTGTGAGTGGGTTGGTTGCCTATTTTGTTACATCTTGATTAGTTGATGGAGTAGATGTTTGCAGATTAGTCAGCTGTTTCATAACATCCTGTGTGGATGAGGTCCTTAATGTGTGCCCATTTGTCTTTTGCGTTTTAACGACCTGGGTAATAGGCTGTGTGTTAACATCCTGAGTTCTAGTATTGTGATATCCTGAGTTTTTTGATGTAATGTCCTGAGCAGATGGCTGTGATGCCACATCCCAGGCTTTGGTTTGGCTCCGAGTTTCAGGTCTTGCCATGTGTTCATGGCGTATGTCAGTTTGCTTTGTGTGGGGATCAGAGTGAGGTGCAGCAGCTGGTGATGCTGCCGTGGTCTAGCTTCTCGATGGTGGTTAGATTTCGTCTATGGGATGGGTTTGGGTTTGAATCTGGTGAGGATGATTGGTGGTGGTGTCATGTGTTATCTTGGGTCCGGTGTTAATCTTTGTGGCTGGGACTCTTCTGTTGACTAGGGCTAGTTTCCAGATGTCCGGTAGGCAGGAGGTATCATCACATTTATTCATATTATGGGGGTGTTTCTCTATTTCGATGGCTTCCATGATTATTCTCTTGTTGACATGTTCAGTTTTGGAGATTAATTTGGTTCCTTCAAAGCCAATTTCGTGTCCTGTTGTTTTAAGGTGCTGGAAAAGGGAGGAAGTTTTTTCTTCTTTTCTGATTGCGTTCTTGTGTTCTGCAATGCGTGCATTTATTCTTCTATTAGTTTGTCCAACAGGGCAGATTTTGCATGGTATTTCATAGACTCCTTGGTTTTCTAGCTGGATCTTGTCTTTGGGGTTTCTTAAGATGTTGGCTATTTTTTGGTCAGTGCAGAAGGCTGTCTTGATATTGTGTTTGTGGAGAATTTTGCTGATTTAAGCAAAATTAGGCTCACCCCTACAGAATCTTGCCAAATTTCCTTCCAATATCAACATAGGCAACACCTGTGTTGATATTGGAAGGAAATTTGGCAAGATTCTGTAGAGGTGAGCCTAATTTTGCTTAAATCAGCAAAATTCTGCTCACAGCAACAAAGCCAGCACTCCACACCTCCCCACCAGTATTTATAGAGAGATGGCAGCTCCGATCACAGTTTCCTCACACAAGCATGAAGCCGAAGACACCAGCCTGAAGATGACGAGTGGGACCTCGTCGAAACATTGCCAAGATACTCTCAATCTTACACGAGAAAAGACCCGAATACACCAAGACCTCTACCCGATCACAGGCCCCACTTGGTATTTGGTGTCTAGTTCTGGATGCCAAAACCTAAAATCCAAGTTAAAAAAAAAAAAAAGTTTCTTCAGAGGAGGCCTGCATGATGGTGAGTGACTGGAAACAAAGTCTTGTGAGGATTGATGAAAGGAAACTGACAATAATGACATTTATACGCTCTCCAGCTCCAAGCAATAGATGGGCCATTTACAAAATGTGTTAAAAGGGTGAAAACAAGAAAACTTAACATAAGTCAAAATGAAGAGTAAAGATGGCAAGGATGATAAAGCCAGATCGGAATATTCACACAATCGAAAGGGGTCTTTTCAGTCACCCTTGGCAAAGGCCTGGAAGAAGAATAAGGTCTCCCAGTTCCTTTTGAAACACAGATGAGTCTGTCATCTCCACCTCTATAACTGACTGGTTTGGTTCTGCAACCCAACAAGACAGACACAGACTTCAGAGGATAGTTAGAACTGCAGAAAAAACAATTGGTATCAACCTGCCTTCCATTGAGGACCTGTATACTGCACGAGTCAAAAAGAGGGCTGTGAAAATATTTACAGACCCCTCGCATCCTGGACATAAATTGTTTCAACTCCTACCCTCAAAACGATGCTATAGAGCACTGCACAAAACTAGACACAAGAACAGTTTTCCCCCCGAACACCATCACTCTACTAAACAAATAATTCCCTCAACACTGTCAAACTATTCACTAAGTCTGTACTACTATTAATCTTCTCATTGTCCCCACCACTATGGGAAGTTCCATGTAGATCACATTGCAGTAGTCAAGCTGTGGGATGAACAGGGCATGGATGACTATCTGAAGGGACCCCCAACCTAAGCAATAGTAAAAGTAGCATGATGTTCTGAGGAATACCTGTGAAACTATACAAAGGCCATAATTGCTACCTGCTCATCAAGCAGGAACAGTAAATCCAGGAAATTGCACACTATCCTTGAATGGGAAAGTGTCACTCCATCCAAGATCAGAGGTGGAATATCCCCACATTAAGGTGGCCCAAACACTTACTTTCAGGAGAGGTATTTACTTACCTTTGCTACCGGTTCGCAAATATGAACGCTCATGTATGACCTCCGCGCATGCGCAGGACCTTCTGCATATGGACAGAGCATCAAAAACAGGATGTGATTACGTCCTGTTGGGTGGGCAGAGCTTCCTGCTGCCACTGCTACCAGTTCACCCAAACCGGATAGAACCGGCTGAATACCATCACTGACTCACGGTCACTCAGTCTTGATAGGTTCAACTCAGAGATGGCTACTCTCCATTGAAATCCATACAGTCTTCAGATACTGGGATGGAAGCTTGACAGCTTCTCTTGACCAGCTCTGAGTCAATATAACTGGGTATTTTCAATGTACTCATGATACTGAACCCCAAACTGGCAGTTGACTCCTTGATTTCATGGAGACGTTGAAAAGGAGAAGAGAGAGAAGTGGACGTGTTTACTTTGCAGCAGAGAAGACTGAGGGGAAATATTTATTATTTATTTTATTTATTGAATTTCTATACCGCCCTTCTCCCAAAGGACTCATTATATACAGGACTTTTCAGAAATCTAAAGGCCATTATATAGAGGAGGAATGGATCTCTTCTCTTCTGCCTGAGAAATTCCAGGTTAGGTTATCAAGAGGAATTTTCTCATGGTAAAACCTGTCAACAGTGGAAAACCTTGCCTTATGAAGTGATTTTGGAGAACTTCAAACAAAAAACTCCTCCCTTTTTATGACCCTGTAATTGCTTAATTCAGGGTAGAGTTGAGGCAACTAGATGGAGCTGAGCGTTTACTGGTCAGATGCCCTTCCTGACACCATGCGGAATTCACAGTAGATATTTTCTCTTTGCACCCTGATAGAGAAACCTCTGCAGCTATTTGGGGTCGAACTCTCAACTTTCTGAGTGGGAGCGAGTGTCACCACGGCACTCATTATTGGAGATCTTCAAACAGACCTGTCTAAAATGCTTTAAAGGAACCTGAACCAAGAGGAGTTTGAACTAGATGATCTTTGAGGGTCTTTCCAAATCTAGGATTCTGTGATAAATTGGCTCATCAGCTATCATTGGACCTTAATATTTGTCTTCTTTGATAATTAACCACACAAGTGAAACCATTGGCATTAAATTCCATAGCTTGCAACAAACAAACCATTTTCAGATTTTCCAAAATGATTGGACCCCCTCCCACAGTTGACCACTTGTATCACCTGCAGATGACACTGACCAGTTGAAGAAGGACAGAAGCTCCTTTGATCTATGTTCATCGGGGTTATAAACACTTAAAGGACATACAATAGCTCTTATTCCTCCAGAGCCAAGGCAGGTGGCCAACAACGCAATATAGAAGAGAACTTCCTGCTTCTTTTTAGTCAAAGTGTGGAGGACGTAGTGCTTATCTATGAAAAAATCCTCAAAAGGGAAGGCCACCACAGGTAATAGGGCTGTACCTGCAGAAAGAAAGAGGAACATCTGAAAGCATGTCATAGACATGTCATTTTGGGAAGTTCTGAAGGAACATAGACTTTTTGAAGTGGTAGGTGCCTTATAAATTTTGGGAGCAGGTTATAGTGACTCTTATGAAAGAACTAAGGCAGCCATTGACTTGCAACCATTTGTTTAGAGACCATTCAAAGTTACGACACTGAAAAAAAGTTATTTACAATTGGTCCTTGCACTTACGACCGTTGCACAGTCTCCACAGTCATGTGATTAAAATTTGGGCATCTGGTAAGCAGCATTTATTTTTACAAATTTACAATTTACATCCCCAAGTTGTGTGATTGTCATTTGTAATCTTCCCAGTCAATTTTTGAAAAGGAATGTCAATGGGGGAAGCCAGATTTACTTAACAAATGTGTGAATCACTTAACAAATGCAGTGATTTGTTTAACCATGACAAAAAAAAGGGGGGGGGTGTCATAAAATCAGGCACAACCCTCTGAACAACTGCCTCGCTTTACAATGGAAACTCTGATCCCAATTGTGATGGTAAATTGAGGCCTGACTATATTTCAAATGGGGTTAGGCATTAACAAAATGGCTGCCACGGTGGACTTTGCCAATCAGAAGATACAGTTTATTATCCTGTCACTTCTTTATCTCAATTGAAGCTTTGTCCTTTTTAATGTCAATAAGTAGCACACTTCCTAACAAAATCATCTAGCTGAGCCAACCTGTTCTGATTTTTTTAAAAATGCCCCTGGCAGCTGTTGCTGGAGGCATAATTAATAAATGACAGAATAAGAGAGTTAGAAGAGATCTTGGCGGTCTTCTAGGCCAGGGGGTTTGGCAATCTTAAACCCTCAGAGAGCCACAAAGGCCCTAACCAGAAGCCCCCCATTCAATTCTGGAGCTGACCGGATGTTCCCCCACCATAAAGTATCCTCCTAGTGCGGTGTCCTTTTTCCTTTATCTATCCTAACCAAAAGCCCCATCAATTGTGGAACCGACTGGAAAACCAGTCCTATGCCATAGAGTTTCCTCCTGGCATGCCATGCTTCCCCCCCACTAACCGGAAGCTCCTCTCAAAATTGTGGTGCCGACCAGCGACAGGGAGCCACAGCAGAGGGATGAAAGAGCCACATGTGGCTCCAGAGCCACGGGTTGCTCAACCCTGTTCTAGGCCAATTCCCTCTCAAGCAGGAAATCCAGTAGTGGGATTCAAATAATTTAACAACTGGTTCTCTGCCCTAATGACTGGCTGGGTGGGTATGGCCATCATGGGAATGGCCGGGGGTATGACAGGCAGCACTCGGCCTCCTGCACCCCCCCGGGAGCAAAAACGGGCCACCAGGGTGTGTTTGTGCCGCACCCTGTGCCCCGTTTTGGCCCTATTAGGCCTCTCTGCAGCCTCCTGGGAGCGAAAATGGGGTACGTGGAGATTCCTGGGAGGGCTGGGGAGGTGTGACAAGGGGATAATAGGTTGACCCCCTCTTCTTTGTGGCAGCCCTTTAGATATCGGAACACTGCTATCATGTTATCTCTAGTCCTTCTTTTCATTAAACATTCATCAAAAATAATAAAGCTCTAGTTTTAATTTTCTAAAATTAAACTGAAGCACTGTAAAGTCAGAAAGACTTGGGACAATATTGCTTATTCTTTCCTTAACCTGACATCAGTCTGAATTTCCTCAAACTTGATAAATCTCTGCTTGTTGTCTCAAGGCCAATTAGTTTCATCCCTTATGGTCTACATGACTGTCACAGCATGAATGACAGGAAAAGCAACATAAGTTCCCCCCAAAATGTAAAAAAAAAAAAAATTAAAAAGAGGCCATATATACTATTTCAAAATATGCCGCACATTGATTTCTCAAATGCCCCAGTTTGCTACAGAAACATCCAGGTTTTATAAAGCCATCATTTGCGCACTAACTGCATTTGGAAATAACTGCCAGCTACCATAAGGTGCCCCAAGAAAGTGATACCTACCGATAAAATGCAGCAAGGCGCACAGGTACACCAGTCTGATCCGTCCCACTGGGTGCTCAGCAAGCCAGCCTATCAGAACTGGGGCCACCATACATGCCCCAGCAAAGCAAACATTGAGCATGGCGGCTTCGTAATTGTGATAACCAAGCTTGATGGTGCAGAAAAGAATCATGTTGCAGACGATGCCGTAGAAAGTAAATTTTTCGCACAGTTCCACCAGCAGTAAGCAAACCATCGCTTGGAATTCTTTCTCAAACTTTGAACTAGCCATGCCAAGGGGATTGGCTAGTCTTCTTTCTATCTTGGAAACATGATTCAGAAGTTGTTCGTCCTGCCTAGGTCTTAAGTCTAAGAGAGGCATGACTTTGAAGGTTGCTGTGAGCAACAGAACGTGTGTGTCAATGTGTCTATGCGTATGTGTGTATGTGTGTGCTTCAGTTTACCCTCTTCTATAATTAACACCTAAGTGAGAAATTTGTGTTAGATTCCATCCTCGGCCACAATTTTCAGAGCGAGTCCTATTTTCGTTCTGTTTAAAAAAAAAACAGATTCAAAACATTGGCATTAATTTTATAAGACGGCGCAACTTTTGTAATAAAAAAAAAACCACCAAAAAAAAAAAACCCAATAACAACCTCAAAACCATCCCTTTTTAATTAGCTTGTTAGGTGGCAAACATGATCTGTGCCCTCTCTTCCACCTACCTCCAGACCACAATTGCCGATTAAAATTATGTGAATCCAATACAATGTGCAGCAAACTTTATCTGTCCGTTACAGATAAAATACCTCGGCAAAATTCAAGTATTAGGATCGAGAAAATAACATGAGGTTAATATTCCGATGCTTTAATTAAGCAGCCACGAATGAAACTGGAAGTAAACAGATAAAGATGTGATGGATACACATTACAGGATGAACAACAGCTTATCGTTATTACATTTTGCTATTTTCTTAGTTAAATTCAGATAAGAAAGTTAATTAGGAAAAAAAAAACTATATTCCACTAGATTTAAGTGTAGTAAGTAGGATCTCCATCAACAAACCTTCTTCCAAATAATTGCAAAGTGCTAATGAAAAGTTTGGGAGCCATGAAGAAAATCACCTGGGATATCTCCAAACCAAAATATATACATATTTCTTTCTTGCAACTTTGTTCTAATCTCAACCTTGTTTGCAAGGTTTCCAGAAAAAAATTCTTATAGCTAAAATCTATGGTGTCAGTCTGCAGTTTAAACAGAGAGACTATCACAGGTGTTCCTAACCCATGGGCACCTGTCTGTGGCCCACCAGGAACCAGACCGCACAACTGAACCCCATCCACACATGTGCAGGATGCAGGGAGTGCATGAAACCATGCCTGGCGGCCCCCCATCCCCAGTCCCTGATGGCAAAAAAGTTGGGGCCTTTTTCTATGCATTAATATTTAAAGCAGTGTTTCCCAACCTAGGCCTTTTTATGGTATGTGAACTTCATCTCCTAGAATTCATTAGTCAGTATTCTAGCTAGGGAATTTTGAGCGCTGAAGTCCACACATCTTAAGAGTAGCCAAGATTAAGAAAAACTGCAGAGACATTACCTGTTTGTAACCTTCCACATCCTTCATTTTGTCCATTTATTACAAGAAAGCAAGCAAACTTCAACTGAAGTAGAACAAGAGAATGCGTTTGCAGTTCATACTGTAGCCATCTTACTGGAAACACTGTGGCTGAATTCACATTTTTAAACTGTTGCTTAGGGAGGCATGGTTTTTTAAATAAACCATTATTGGCTGAGTTCACACAACATATTAAGCCATAAATTAGTCAACTGCATAGACCACGAGGTTTATGCAACAGGCTAAATCATAACCCAGCCAGTAATGCAATGCGTAGGCAGCATACACATGTGGGTAAAAAGACAAACCATGATTTACAAATCAAAATGGCTGGCTAAATTAAACAGTTATTAAAAAGAACCCCAACATATCATATTTTTAACCCATCTCTTCTTCAACTTCTTTTCACAAACCTGGTAAATTTATTTTATGCTAAAATAGATTGAATAATCTGCAAACTCACCTCTTAATTTGCATTCCATTTTTTTTTTGAATGAGACTTCTTCCTGTGAGAAAAAAACCACATCTCATCATTTTTTCATCGTTTATTTGTATCTTCAGCTGGAATTAATTTGAACTATAACATTAAACCGAATGCTAGACATTTAAACGCTTGTATTTTATGCAGTCAAAAAATATTTGTACACTCCCGGTGATGGTTTTTCATAAAGTTAACACTTTTTGAATAATAAACACAACCTGCTCACTTATTTATCTGATTATGGCTAAAACATAAGGTAGCTTGTTCAGTTTTTGTTTAGAGAACTCTGTGAATCCCACCAATTTGACTGATTTCTGTGTTTGATTGATAACCCAGTTTATCAATCACACAAATGTGGCTGGATAATTTCAACTCTTAATATTGCAAGCAGTCTACTCCAACTTGGTCTCCTCTTCATGGGGTAGATAATAGTTCTCATTACTGCCAGCCAGCAAATCTATTCTGGAATGGTAGAAATAAGAATCCAATTCAATTGAGGATGACTATTGTTGACTTACCTGTCTGCTCTTGTCTGTGGCCAGCTGCTGAGCCTTCGGTTCCGTAGTATGTTGAGGCCCAACCCTGAAGCCACTTAGCTTCATGGGAGCAATCTTATGCATACTTACTTGCAAGTAGATCCCGTTGTTCACAACATAGCATTCTTCTAGATAAATATGCAAAGGTCACAGAACAGTCATTAAAGATGGAGAGTTGCTTAGTTCCCCAAGAATTTACATTTTACACATTTAGCCTATTTACAGAAGGAAATGTTCTACAGGGGACACTACTACAAGGGTATTGTGAAAGACTGCAGTAGATAGTTGGAATATTAGAAAGCAAAACCATTCAACCAAAGAGGGAATTTTCAGATTTGGAGCATGTACGGTATGTTTTTAAATAATTTGGAACAGTAGTTAAGACACTCTGTAACTCAGGATATATTTGCATGATTTATTGTGTTTCCAGGAACAAGGGCTCCAGGTATTGTGTAATATTCTTGGAAGGTCTGTGTAAACTAAAAGGGGAAAAAGTGTGGAAATAAGGCAATGACAATGCATGCACTATAAACTTCCTTTCTGATTACTGGAGGACACAATAAGGTTGCTTCAGGTTGCCTTGTTGTCTTGTGAATTTAGCCATTGGACTAGAAGGACTTCAAAGTTCCTTCCAACTTTATTATACTATGTTCTATGACTTAGTATATTGTATGACTACAGCAGTATAACATATACACAGATTACAGGTTAGCAGAGTTGGAAGGGATCTTATAGGTCATCTAGTCCAACCCCCCCTCAAGCAGAATTAAAGGTAAAGGTAAAGGTTCCCCTCGCACATATGTGCTAGTCGTTCCCAACTCTAGGGTGCGGTGCTCATCTCCATTTCAAAGCCGAAGAGCCAGCGCTGTCCGAAGAGATCTCCATGGTCACATGGCCGGCATGACTGAATCCCAAGGGAGCATGGAACGCTGTTACTTTCCCACCAAAGATGGTCCCTATTTTCTACTTGCATTTTTTACGTGCTTTCAAACTGCTAGGTTGGCAGAAGCTGGGACAAGTAACAGGAGCTCACCCCATTAAGTGGCACTAGGGATTTGAACCACTGAATTGCCGACCTTTCAATTGACAAGCTCACTTCTTAGCCACTGAGCCACCACGTCCCTGTTAAGTAAAAATACAATACCTTTAATGCCCACAAACAACAACATCTCCCTATCCAAGGTCTTTGGGAAGAACTTGATAGGTGGATAAAAATTGCAAATCCAGCCTAAACATCTGGCTGATTGTTTCACGAACCATAATAGAAAAATCACAAAGTGTGAAGACTTGAAAATAGAAGTAGAATGACAATGGCAAAAGAAAGCAAAGGTAGTACTAATAGTGATAGGCACCTTGGGTGCAATCGCAAAACAATTGGAGCACCGTTTGAACACTGCCTGCCGACATTGACAATATTTTCATCGGTCAATTGCAAAAGGCAACTTTACTTGAAACGGCTTATAACACCGTCAAACAACAGTAATCTACCAGTAATCCACCAGTAATCAGCATTCAGATCAGCATAGATTAACTCCAAGGCCAACTTCAGGCCAACAATCAAGTAAGCAATACCTTAAGAAACTGCCAAAGAGACAACAGTAAACAGTCCAACCAAAGAACCTTTAAAACCATCCCCACCCACATAAACAGGCAAGACACCAGAATATAAATTGACAGCAAATCGCACTCCTTACTAGCACTGATGTTAACTAGTTAGCAGTGGTGGGTTGCCCCCGGTTTGGACTGGTTCGCAAGAACCGGTAGCAAAACTGGTGGGAGGCCCCACCCACTGCCCCGCTTCGCTCGTGCACGTGCGCAATCCCGTTGAAAACCGATTGGAAAGGTAAGTAGAACCCACCCTGCTAGTTGGGGTAATGAAATGTCTGCAAGCCAGCTCAGAGAGCACCAAGGACCCCTCAAACAACATCTGTCTATCCAAAGACCTTAGGATAAAGGTGGACAAGACCTTGGGATAGGTGGACAAAAATGCCAAATCCAGTCTAAAAATTTGGCTGACTGTGAGACCAACAATAATAACACAGGTAGTTCTCACGTAAAGATTGTGATTGGGACTGGCAATGGTCACTAAGCAATGCAGCCTTAAAGCATGATGTCACATGACCATGATGCAATACAACAGCAATGGCAGCAGTTCTGGTTGCTGATGTTAATTGTGTTCATTAGGCCATCAGCTCACTTGATCGCCATTTATGACCTACTGGCGGCTTCCTCGATGATTTTGCTTGTTGGAAGCTGACCGTGAAGGTTGCAAATGGTGAACAGGTAACCACAGGGACGCAGATGGCCTCAACTCCTCTTGCACTTCTGAATGGTCACTGAACGAGTAGTTATTAAATGACAACCATCTGCAATCATTTATTAAATGTCTCACCCAGCTCTCAATGACTCTGGAATGCTCACAATAATTAAAGAAATTACAATAAAATCAACAGAACATAAAAAAAGATAAATGATGGCAAGCATAATAAGCATACCCTTTGTTTGTATGTATGCATGTATGTATGCTATACTAGTAAAGTGTTGGCACATATCCATGTTCAACCATTATTTTATTATCTTGCAGGATACACTAAAAGGCCCCATTATGCTCTTTATTGGCACCTGATTATTGTTCCACTTTTCTTTCTCCTTCTCTATGTCCTTCTTCTTTAGCTTCAAAGCAAACGTAGACATTATATCTGTGCCAGGCAGTTTTTCATATATATTCGTAAGTTCTTGTCTTACTTGCACCTATTTGACGTTTTTATAATTCAGAGATAATTGCATTGCGATTATTTTTCATGATGCATGGTGGAGTTTTATATTGGGCAGTCGGCAGATATTCTTTACGACATTGTTTTCACTAATGGGTAAATTAGACCCAGCTTTATCATCTGGAAAGATTACTTTTTAAAAATCATATGACAAATTGTAAATGGGAGAAAGTACTCAAGGTTCTTCTCCATACTTTTATCTACTAAAAGAGTACAGTGTATGTGTGCGTGTATCTTTCTCTCTCTCTCTCTCTCTCTCTCATATATCACAAACTCCTTACAAATAAAACATTAATTTACTTGGATTTGCTTCTAGCTGCTCATTGCTAGTAATTTAGAGTAACCATGATTAGGGTGGAGGACAAATCTCCTTTCACTATACTTCCATGGTAAACATACTCCGCTAAGAAGTTCCAGATTTGGTCCATGGCATCTTCAGCTGAAGCTGAGAAAGACCCAATCTAAAACTTTAGGGCCATGATGGCGAATGTATGGCATGCATGCCACAGGTGGCACACGGAGCCATTTCTGAGGGCACGCGAGCTGTCGCCCTAGGTCATCTCCACTGCACATACGTACGTGCTTCCCACCGGCCAGCTGATGGTCTCTGCCATGCATGCGGGAGACACACATGTGCATGCCCATGCCGCCCCTCCCCTCCCAGGAGTCTCCATATGACCCGTTTTGGATGTCAAGTAAATATAGGGCTTGTGCAGACACTCTGGGAGATCGAAAAACAGGCCTACCGGCAGTCCAGAAACAAATTGTTTCTGGCCTCTGGAGGCTTCAGGGAGGCCTGCTAGGCCCAAAACGGGGCGTGGGGGGGGGGGTCACACTCACATGCGATGGGGGGGTGGGGCAATGGAGGGGGGGTCATTTGGACCTGCACAGGGGGGCAGGGCAGCATGGGGGCATTGCATTATGGGTGTAGGTACACACCCGCGCTATTGGGCGAGCGCACACGATTTTGGCACCCAAAGAAAAAAAGGTTAGCCATCACTGTTTTAGGGAGATGCTGCCAGACAATGAAGATAGTTCTAAGTTTTAATTGAGTCTTTTACAAATATTCACTAACTTAATTGCTGTGTTTCACCCTTAGCAATCTCTAACATGAATGGGCAGTAAGCCTTATCTGTGGCGCCTAGGAATTGTTAGCTCAGTGAACAGATTATGTGGATAAACTCAGGGGTGGGTTCTAAATTTTTTTACTACCGGTTCTGTGGGCGTGGCTTGATGGTCATGTGACAATTATTTAGGATTTAGCAGAGGTACTGGTCTACCAGGCTTTTAACTGCTTGCAGAGCTGTACCGGTCTACCCATTTATTTTTTGCAGGAACTGGTCTACCCATTTATTTTTGCAGGCATTGGTCCACTCATTTGTTTTCTTTTAATACTGATCAGCTGTAGGGCGGCCCTTTGAAGCCCCAGGGCAAGAGTTTAAACAGGTTTTTTTTCCCTCTAGCCATCAGCTGGGACTCAGGAGGCAATAGATTGGGGGTGAGGCCAAATAAAAGGTAAGAATAACATGGGTGGGTGGGGAGGGCACGGGAGTGGGGGTGGGGGGGGCGGGGGGGGCAGAACCGGTTCAGTGACATCATATCGTCACTGCTACCGGTTTGGGACAACCAGGCTGAACTGGGAGGAACCCACCACTGGATAAACTCCTGGATTGCAATTGTGTAGATAACATGGGGTTGAGGAATCTGAGCCTCCCACATGTTGCCGGACAGAGAAGTTTCATTTAATGTGATCAGTGAGAGATGCAGAGAGCTATAACTCAGCAATCTCAGGAAAGTTAGGGTATCCATTTCTTGATAGAGGTACTATCCAATATAGTACTATAAATCTAACACTTTTGACATGGTGTCAGTTCACGGGTAGATAGGGGAATGAATTATATTCTTGTTCCATTTCTTGAATACATGCCTGAACACAGCTGTTGTACCATTGAGTAGGAACCAAGGAGTAATACCCCTTTGAGACCCATTTTGGTGTGGAGGTTTAAGGGACCAGGCTAGAAACCTAGAGACTGAGACTTCTACTTCCATCTTAGGCAAAACACCATTGCACAGTCCAAGAAGAGCAATTAATTTCTGATAAAAGTGGAACTTTCTTCTCCACTGAAAATTGGCTTTTATCCGAATGCTTTTGGGACGATGGGAGTGGGGAGGTTGAAGCAGTGTGTGTGCAAGCTGGCTGGGCAGAGACTGCTTTCAAATGAGATTCTCCCTAGGAAAAAAATCATCACATAAGCTAGAATTTTAGAAACAATTTTGCAGTTGTCTATCCAAGTTTCCTTTTTTGTAATCCAACTACTTGCAAGAGGCCTTTATGAGGTAGTAGAAAGAACATCAATTTCTGCAAAAGGATATCTGGGGAGCCAGTTTCTAATCCCCGTTCATCTGCAGAACTCACTGATTGATTTTCAGCCAGACTTAAAGTATCTTTCAACTTAATCTATTTTACAGGATGGTTGTGAAACTTAACGTAAGGTCAGGAAAGTCACGAGCATCTTGGTGGAAAAGCAAAGGTAGAGTTTAGTGAATATTAAACATACTGAGCTCTCATGGGCCATCTAAGTATCCTCGCACATTTTATATTCCTGGAGCTAAGAATATGATAGACTGAAGAGTTTGTATGCTACAGAGTTGTGACAACCTCACTGTTTCTACCTATTTCACCTCCCAGATATGTTGATCAGAGTTTCTGTCTGAAAAATATCCGTTCTTCTTGGGCTAAAGGCTATGTGCTAAAAGTTGTTTGCAGAATTCTCTCTACTATCTTGACCTCTGTACAATGATACCAAATTGCATCTCGGAGTATGTTCTTTGGTGTTTTGTCAAAAGAGGTATGTCTCTGCCCAAAGACACTTGGTTTCAGAAGAGGTATGAGGTATGCTAGGACTTCAAAAGAGGTATGAGGTATGCTAGGACTGCAAACTCAAATTAACCTGAATTCAGTTACAATTAATGTTGTTGGATTGAGTCCCCCCCTTTTTTTAGAAGCAGCTATGGATATGTAGATGAGCGATAGCCCATTATGTGTATGCATGTGTGTTTATGTATATGTATGTTTGTGTGTGAAAAGTGTTTGAATGAACAAAAAACACTAAGAGATTCTGTCTGTTTGGGAGAAATGTTCCTAAAATGCTCGGGGTGAGTTGGGTGGGGGATAGACTAGGAATCAGTGGTGGGTTTCAAAATTTTTTACTACTGGTTCTGTGGGTGTGGCTTGGTGGGCATGGTGTGGCTTGGTGGGCATGGCTTGGTGGGCATGGCAGGAGTAGGGTACTGTAAAGTCTCCATTCCCATCCCACTCCAGGGGAAGGATACTGTAAAATCTCCATTCCATCCCTAATCCAGGGGAAGGTTACTGCAAAATCCCCATTTCCTCCCGATCAGCTGGGACTTGGGAGACAAAGAATAGATGGGGGCGGGGCCAGTCAGAATTTTTACTACCAGTTCTCTGAACCACTCAAAATTTCTGCTACAGGTTCTCCAGAACTGGTCAGAACCTGCTGAAACCCACCCCTGCTAGGAATATTACCAGTGTTTAGAGTATAAAATCATAGGGCTGGTAAGGACCTTGGAGGTCTCCTAATCCTCCAAGGTCCTTACCTTGGTCCCTGTTCAAGGTAGAAGCCCTACTATCCTGGTTAAATGGTTGTCCAGTCTGTTTTTGAAAACCTCCAGTGATGGAATACCTACAACTTCTGGAAGCAAGTTATTCCACTGAATATTTGTTCTCACTGTCAGAAAGTTTCTCCTTACTTGGATCTCTCTTTGACAAGCTTCCACCCATTACTTCTTGTCCTGCTCTCTGATGCCTTGGACAATCCCCTCTTCTCTGCATCAGCCTGTCAAGTACTGGAAGACAGTTATCAAGCCTAATCCTTGTTTTCAATAGGCTAGACATACCTAGCTCCCTCAACAGTTCATTATATGATTTAGCCTCAAGACCTCCTTAATCATCTTTGGTGCTCTTTTCTGCACATTTTCTAAGATCTCCGCATCTTTCTTTCTTTCTTTCTTTCTTTCTTTCTTTCTTTCTTTCTTTCTTTCTTTCTTTCTTTCTTTTTTTCTTTCTTTCTTTCTTTCTTTCTGTATTATGGTGACCACAACGGCTCTAAATATTCCAAGTGTAACTCACTAGTGCGGTATGAAGCAGTGCTATCACTTCTTTCTGAAAAAAAGAATAGCTGTCATAGTTTCTTCCGGAATTCTCCTGACTCTAATTCTGCTATTTTTTAAAAGTTACTTCACCTAATAAAATGCGTTCTTCTCCCACAGTGGATTTTGGATATGCATTTTATAAAGATGTAGTTTAAATAGAAATTACGACTCAACTTTAAGTCAATTTTAGAGTAACGTATGCTTCCATGTTCTCCAATGAGATTAATTGTTCTCCATCTAGCCATTATCTTTCCCGAGGAGAAATGGGGTGAAAACTGAGATGGTTTCAAGCCATTCAGGCTCTCTGATATGGTTTATTATTGAGAAATATGCTTCATAGCGGGAACATGATGCATCTGTAATTGAACTGATATCAGCTGGAAGGTAGATGTACCTACTGTAGTTGCCTTGTCTCCAGATGCAGCTTTGCAATCCTTAACTCCCAGCTGCATGACAACATGTGCAGGCAACACATGTAGAGGGGATCCACATTATAGAAATGAAAAGATTTCTTGCAGTTTGAGGTTTGGGGGTACAGCAACTTCCAATGTGTCTTCTTTACTGAAGAAACTGTACTTTCTCTTCCCCCATTTTTTTTCTTCTTCTTTGCACACCAGGCTGATTATGTGTAGTTCTGCAAAGTGTTTAACACTTCTGAAACACACTGATTGTCTTTGACTGGTTTTTCTCAGGAGAAGCCTGACAGTATAATTGGGCTCCGTCAGAGGCTGCTAATGTAGATGGTTTTACTAATGACACCTCTGAACATCAGCAGCAACCCATTTTAATACGGACCCAACTTTGCCAGTTAATGTAGATGGCAGGTAAGTTTTCCAGCTTGAAGCAGAATATTGGTTTCAAGGGCAGCTAGCGTATCCTTAAGGGACGCGGTGGCTCAATGGCTGAGACGCTGAGCTTGTCGATCGGAAGGTCAGCAGTTCAGCAGTTTGAATCCCTAGTGCCGCGTAACGGGGTGAGCTCCCGTTACTTGTCCCAGCTTCTGCCAACCTAGCAGTTCAAAAGCATGTAAAAAATGCAAGTAGAAAAACAGGGACCACTTTGGTGGGAAGGTAACAGCGATCTGTGCGCCTTTGGCGTTTAGTCCACTAGTGGGATTGAATTTTTTTTACTACCGGTTCTATGGGCGTGGCTTAGTAGGCATGGCATGGCTTGGTGGGTGTGGCATGGGTAGGATACTGTAAAATCTCCATTCCCACCCCACTCCAGGGGAAGATTACTGCAAAATCCCCATTTCCTCCCAATCAGCTGGGACTTGGGAGGCAGAGAATAGATGGGGGCGGGGCCAGTCAGAATTTTTACTACCAGTTCTCCGAACTACTCATAATTTCCGCTATCGGTTCTCCAGAACTGGTCAGATCTTGCTGAATACCACCTCTGGTTTAGTCATGCCGGCCACATGACCATGAAGACGTCTTCAGACCGTGCTGGCTCTTTAGCTTAGAAACAGAGATGAGCACCGCCCCCCTAGAGCCGTAAACGACTAGCACACATATGCGGGGGAACCTTTATCTTTACCTTTATCTTATCCTTGCATAATTTGATTTAACCGCAAAATAATCTGGATAGAATTCATTTAGCCTTCATTTTACCTTTTGCCTTCCAGATGGGTTGGGACTATAACACCCATAGTGTCGGCTGGGGAGTCTGGGAAACGTAGGCCAGCACATTTAGAGGGCGAAAATTTGGAGAAAGCTACCTGGATACCACTGAAAACTACCAAGGTCTAGTTTGTTGCCATTAATAGAGGTGGATTTTTTTTTCTTGCATTGGAAGCATTTCTCATTCTTTTTTTTAAAAAAAAACCCAAGCACCAGTATAAGGAATTAATGAATTAACCAGCTGGATGGGAGATCCCGCTAAATTTTAGGTAGTCCTTGGGTTACAAGCAGTGATGGGTTGCTACCGGTTCACTCCAGGTCAGGCGAACTGGTAGTGGCAGTGGCAGACTCTACCCCCCGCCCCGCGCCTACAAGCGAACTGGTAGCGACGGGTTTTGAAACCCACCCCTGGTTACAAGGCAATTGGGATTGATGACTGCTGTCGCTAAGCAATGCAGTTGTAAAGTGGAACATCATACAGCTTGTCCTCAACTTACAACCACAACTGAACCCAACGTTTCTCTTGCTAACCAAGACAGTGGTTAAGTGAGTTTTGCCCCATTTTATGACCCTTCTCACCACAGTTGTTGTGAATCACTGTAGTCGTTAAGATAGTAATACGATTGTTTGGTGAATCTTGCTTCCCCATTGACTCTGCTTGTCAGGGTTGCAAAAGATGATCGGGACATGGCAACGGTCACAAATACACGCCCAGTTCCAAGCATCTGAATTTTGATCACATGACCATGAGGATGCTGCAACAATTGTAAGTGTGAAAAGAGGTCATAAATCATAAGTCACTTTTTGTAGTGCTGTTCTAGCTTCGAACAGACACGAAATGATGTTAACTGGAGGATTCCCTATATTTAATAGTTGGAAACACAAAGATAGATTTTTCAGTAATTCTTTCCATCAAACCTCCTTGAATTTACTGCCTGTCCTTCATTCTGAAAATCAGTGGCTGAACACTGGTTCCTTGAAGCATAGAAGTGATAATACAAGTAGTTATTACACACACACGCACATATATATATATATATATATATATATATATATACATACACACACACATACACACACTGTACAAATAATAATACAAGAACCATGATGGCATTGTAGTTAGAATACAGTATTACAGGCTAACTCTGCATTCCACTGTTAGGAGTTCAATCCTGACTGGCTCAAGATTGACTCAGCCTTATTATTATTATTATTGGTTAATCTGTAGTGAGATTCACAGTCTTTGAGGCTGGTTAATAGCTCAGCAACTCGAGTCCTAACCAAGGACCTAGGAACTGTTAAGATATCGTCGGAGGATGTAAGCTGTTCCGAGTAAGGTGGTTTTTTGTAGAATCAAAATGTTCAAGTCCGGTAAATTTAGAATTTCTAAATGGCGGGGTAGTCCTTTGGGTATTGCTCCAAGGGCTCCAATTACAATCGGAACAACACATGATTTCTTTTTCCATAGTCGCTCAACTTCGATTTGCAAGTCCCGGTACTTTGTGATTTTTTCTTGCTGTTTATCTTCAATCTGTGCATCACCAGGTATTGCAATGTCAATGAACCATACTTTTTTCTCTTCAACTACCATTACGTCAGGTATGTTGTGGACCAAGTGCCTGTCAGTCTGAATCCTAAAGTCCCACAAGATCTTGAGTTTCTCATTCTCTAAAACTTTCTCAACCTGATGTTCCCAGTGGTTTTTGCTGTACTCAAATCCAAACTTCTGGCACAATTTCCAGTGAATGAGCTTAGCGGTCATGGCATTGTAGGTGGTCAGTTTGTGAAATTTTGCTGCAATTATTATTATTATTATTATTATTATTATTATTATTATTATTATTATTATTATTATTATTTACTTTATTCATTAAACATGAAACTCAGTCAACTGAACATTCAAAAATGCATCACAAATACCATTGACTGGTGCTAATGGTTGATACCGGTTGCTGCCGGCATCCTAGGTATCAGCCAAGTACCTTCTTAAGATGTACAATGTTCCAAGTAGCGCAGTTTTTTGTAGTTCTGCTAGTGTTATTGCAGGAAGCTGCAATTTGCTGATGTATCTTATAAAATTCTTGGACATGGTACCAAGTGCCCCGATGACAATGGGTATCACTGTTACATGTTTCATCCATAGCCGTGTAGTTTCGATGGCCAGGTCGTGATATTTCATGATTTTTTCCAGTTCTTTTTCTTTGACTCTGGCATCTCCTGGTACCGCAATGTCAATAAATTGTAGCTTTCGGTTTTCGACAACTGTGATATCTGGCGTGTTGTGTTCCAAGTGATGAGCCGTCTGTATTCGAAAGTCCCACAAGATCTTCACCTTCTCATATTTTATAACTTTTTCCACTTTATGTTCCCATGACTCAAGATTGATTCAGCCTTCTATTATTATTATTATTATTATTAATAATAATAATAATAATAATATATTTATTTATTTGTCAAAAAGTACAAGGAAATAAGTAACAATATAGACATAGACATGGACACATGACAAAAATTGGTACAAACAAAAGGATATAAATTGGCAAAACATCGCCATAAACACATAGAATGATTACATATAAATGGGGACAGTAGGACAGGGACAGTAAGCACACTGGTGCGCTTATGCACGCCCCCTTAGGGACCTCTTAAGAAACATGGAAGGTCCACGGTAGACAGTTTAAAGTAAAAGGTTGGGGGTTAGCGAGACTAATAACAGGATCAGGTAGAGTGTCCCAGACATTTACTACTCTATTGCAGAAGTCATCTTTCCTACAATCAAGATTAGAGTGAATTACATTGAGTTTGAATTTATTGATAGCCCTTGTGTTATTACAGTTGAAATTAAAGTACTCATTTACAGGTAGGATGTTTTGGTAAATGTCCCTATGCTCCCGAGGTCGATAAAATGAGGACCCAGATTGTTGGGAGCAATATGCTGACTCTGTAAACTGCTCAGAGAGGGCTATAAAGCCCTATGAAGTGCTATACAAGTCTAAGTGCTATTGCTATTGTTATCTGCAGCAGCTTCAGGTCACAATGAGTCTAAATGGGTGAGTCCCAGTTAAGATAATGAGGTGCCAGGTATTGGCAGGGCGTGTAACCTAAGAATGCAATTATGAAAGCTTGAGCAAGGCAATGAACATATCTCTTTGACAAGACAAGGCAGCCGTGTCCTTAATCAAACCACACTAGCACCTGAGGCTATATAAGAGCACCTTCAAGGTTTTTTGGATTCTATGAGAAAAACTCCACGATTCTGGATTTCGGTTGTGGTTTTTTTTCCTTTTCCATCCTTGTTCCTTTCAGCCTAGGATCTGCATTCAGAATTTTCTGCTGGTCTTACAGATAAATCTCGTGGCTCTGTTTTTCTCCTGCTAGCAGAGGGCTACCACTCTGGTTACAAAGCAAATTATGGACTTTTTGAACTTTCTAAGACTTAAATGCTCTCCAGCTAATTGCTCACATGAATCCTTGACTACTCTCAGAACATTCATGGCAGTAAAGCCATTCAGGCATAAATTCACCTAGCTTTCTGAGTTGGGTTAGTTGCCACAGGACAGGAATGGTGCATGAAGCAAAATTAAGACAAGGCTCTCCTCAGCCAAAGTTTCCAGATGTTGACTGTGCAGAAGTCAGGAGTCCAAATCAATGCTCCTAAGATTGCTTTACTTAAGAATGCTTTATTAGACTTGGTTGCGCAACACGGACTGTAAGCAACCAAAGTCATAAGGCAAATATTCAGGTGTGTGTTGCCACAGAGAATTCTCCATATTCCACAGATCTTAGTTTACTAAACTTAAGCTCGAATTTGAGCTAATATTCCTAGATCCTTTGATTTTTATACACAAACACACACGCATACAAACATTTTAATTTGCAATTTGCCCAGTCTAACTTGTTTTTTTTTTCCAAACATTTTTTTTTTTTTTGGTAATATAATTCTGCATTACACCAAGGAATTATTTTTATAAATATGGGCATTTTGTATTGTTATTTGTCTAATCTGGTTATCTGGTTGATATTTGTCTAATCTGGTATAGGTTCTCATGCTTTTTTAAAAAAAAATATTATTTTTTTTATTTGACTTATATTATATTTGATTTTTTATTTGATTTATATGAGACTCAGAGTGGCTTACAATGCGCCAAGCAATAGCCTTCATACTTTTGTATATTTTACAAAGTCAGCTTATTGCTCCCACAAATTGAGTCCTCATTTCACCTACCTTAGAAAGGATGGAAGGCTGAGTCAACCTTGAGCCTGGTGAGATTCGATCTTACAGTAATTGCAGACAGTTGAATGTTAATAACAGGCTTTAGTCTGCTGAACTATCCAGGCTCGTGCTTGAACAGAGGGCTGGACTAGAAGACCTCCAAGGTCCCTTCCAGCTCCTATCCTATCCTATCCTATCCTATCCTATCCTATCCTATCCTATCCTATCCTATCCTATCCTATCCTACCCTACCCTACCCTACCCTACCCTACCCTACCCTTCCACTCCACTCCACTCCACTCCACTCCACTCCATTCCATTCCATTCCATTCCATTCCATTCTCTGTACTTACTTTAAAAAAAAACACACCCTACTTTTTCAATGGCACACCGCTGAACAAAACTTGGAGAATATTCCCCATCACATATTCTCATTCACAAATGTACAATTAGCTACGTTCCTATTCAAGCGTAGATTGTGCTGCCTGCCACTTCCTTCCACACTCATCCTGTTCTGTCAGCCCTGAGCATAACAAATGAAGGAGAGCATTTCAGGCACCGCTCTGTCAATGAAGTGATATGTAATGATAGTAATCGTGATGATAATCATTTTTGCGATAGCCATTTTAATGCCGCTTCTTCTCAAAGTGCCGCAAATGCTTCTCAAGGACAGCTTCATGTTTTTTTTTTTTTTAAATAAAACTAGAAGGGATTAGAATTCCTTCTCTGGGAGGGTTTGGATAAGATTGTGCCTTCAATTAATGGAATTTATTTTTTTAAGCATTTCTTGGATTACCTATTCTGGACAAAATACTTCCCAAGGAGGCAGAAGTAGATAAATACAATTACCATATTTTTAGGGGTATAAGGCACATTTTGCCCCCCCCCCCACCAAAAGAGGGTGTATTGGTGAGAACACCTCAAGAAGGTTTATTAAGATTTCTTCCTCCATCTGAAAATAGGGGAACATGGATGAAATGAGCTGCCTCCTCCAACCCTCTTCTTCCAGAGGTTCATATAATCTCCTCCCTTGTAGATCATTAAAAACACCATTATTTCATTTATTCATCAAAGTTGTGTGCTACCCATCTCACCAAAGAGGATCCTAGGTGGCATTCAATGAGTCTTCATCACAGTTAAATGCTATTGGTATCTCTCCTAGGCAAGAATTTGTCATGGATATTTTTTTAAAAGGGAATCTACTGCAATCTTCCCAGAGCTGTCTCCAGTTCCAGATAGCTGCAGCTCTTTTGACTAACTGAAGTTTCCGGAACCAACTTCAAGGACAACATCACCTGTAAATGTGTTGCATAACAGTGAAAGATGCAGTCTTTACAGCTGTCAGTCAAGTAGCCTGTTAGAAATACAAATCGTTTTGGAAGAATTAATTGAATGCCTCCACCTCCGCTTCCTTCCCCTTCCCCTCCCATATAAATATAAATATAATAAGTGATAAGTAGGAAGTAGTAATAATAATAAGTGACCCAGCAAAGCAGCAAGCATGGTAGAAGACCTCATTCAAAGTAATTAGCAATCCATCATTTCTCTCCACCGCACCAAATTTTCATACTGACCTTGGGCCAAATGCATTTGAGATAAAGCAGCTCTGTGTTAATTATAAATAATGCCTAAACTGCCTCCACCAAGGTTGGCCCCAGAAAAGATGGGAATGAAACCGACAGGGTCTTAGAAGGAAGGAGAAAAGCATGACTGGGTGAGTTCACCCAAATTCACCACTGCGGTTGTTCAAATTCAGCATCTAGAAAGCTGTATGCTGTTCATGTCAAGTTCAGGTAGTCCTTATCTTAAAACAAGTTTATTTAGTGACCACAGTTGCATCAACACTGAAAAAAAGTGACTTAGGACCATTTTTTCCACTTATGACTGTTGCAGCATCCCCATGGTTTGTTATTGTTGGTTGTGAAGTTGTGTCCGACCCATTGCGACCCCATGGACAATGTTCCTCCAGGCCTTCCTGTCCTCTACCATCCCCCGGAGACCATTTAAGCTCACGCCCACTGCTTCAGTGACACCATCCAGCCACCTCGTTCTCTGTCGTCCCCTTCTTCTTTTGCCCTCCATCGTTCCCAGCATTAGGCTCTTCTCCAGTGAGTCCTTCCTTCCCATTAGGTGGCCAAAGTATTTGAGTTTCATCTTCAGGATCTGGCCTTCTACAGAGTAGTCAGGGTTGATCTCCTCTAGGACTGACTGGTTTGATCGCCTTGCAGTCCAACAGACTCGCAGGAGTCTTCTCCAGCACCATAGTTCAAGTCTTTGGTGCTCAGCTTTCTTATGGTCCAACTTTCACAGCCATACATTGCAACTGGGAAAACCATAGCCTTGACTATACACTTTTGTTGGCAGGTGATGTTTCTGCTTTTTAGTAAGTTACCTAGATTTGCCGTAGCTTTCCTCCCCAGGAGCAAGCGTCTTTTAATTTCTTGGCCGCAGTCCCCGTCTGCGGTGATCTTGGAGCCCAGGAAAATAAAATCTGTCTCTACCTCCCCATGGTTATATCATCGAAATTCAGACTTGGCAACTGACTCATATTTATGACCGTTGCAGTGTCCAGGACACAGACCGTTGCAGTGTCATGGCGATCGCCTTTTATGACCTTCTGACAAGCTAAGTCAATGGGGAAGCCGATTTCAGTTAACAACTGTGTTGCCAAGTTAATTGCGGTGATTCACTTAACAACTGTAGCAAGAAAAGTGGCAACATGGGACAAAACTCACTTTATTTATTTATTTATTTATTGAATTTCTATACCGCCCTTCTCCCAAAGGACTCAGGGTGGTGAACAGATTAAGATTTCATATACATATAAGTATATTTTATAAACAGTAAATAATAAATTAAGTCAACTTAACAAATGTCTCACTTAGCAACATAAATTTTGGGCTCAATTGTGATTTTATGTTGAGGACTACCTATAATCCACTGTTCCTCTAGTTTGCATAATTCAGATTGTTTAGCCTGGTTTCTGCTACTGATGGAAATGAGAATAAAGCTTCTGACAGCACCAAAACTGTAAATCTCAAACCAATTTTTCTGACCTCATTCCAAGTACCACTTCTGCTCTATTACACGATCAGAATTATTTTTGCAAAACGCATCCAGCATCTATTTATGGAAATCCTTCAATGGAAGGAAAACTCGAAGCCAATAATGGTCTGTTATATTTGCTTGTGCACACACTGTTTCTACTTTTCCTTAAAATATCCCACGGGGTAACCTTAAATGTGGGAAATCCTATCCATATAGTGAAATGTTACATTCTCAAGGCAAAAAGCCCAAACAAACCGTATCTCCCTTTTTAGCAAATTCTCATTCATCTGTTATTTTTTCCAAGGCTGGAGATGGAAATGGCTAAAAAAAAAAAAAAATCAGACTAGAAGTTGCATCAGGCTTTTTGTTTTCATTTTATTTACTTTTGTATGCACTTTCAATGCTGGTTGTCCTTAAAAAATGTTTCATTTGTTGGCTGATTACACATTAAATCCTTTTTTCTCTGCCCTGTGAAACCCCATTCAAACAAAAATGCTGAGAATTGGAGGGAAGCATTCAGAAGTGGTGAGAGAGAGGAAGGAGGAGGAGGGAGAAGGAGGAAGGGGAAGAAGGAGAAAAGAAGAAGAAGAAGAAGAAGAGGAGGAGGAGGAGGAGGAGGAGGAGGAGGAGGAGGAGGAGGAGGAGGAGGAGGGGAGAAAGAGGAAGGGGAAGAAGAAGAGGAAGAAGAAGAGGAGGAGGAAGAGAAGAGAAGAGGAAGAGGAAGAGGAGGAGGAGGAGGAGGAGGAGGAGGAGGAGGAGGAGGAAGAAGTCATTAAAAATTTCTTCCAAAGTCTATCCCACATGGATTTTGGCTACACATAGGAGTTTCCACAGTAAAGTAGGACAAGTTATGGAAAACCCTGCTCCTCGGTGACATCACTGCCAAGCCTCTCCTTTGCACCTGTTTTGTTCTTGCTTGCTAAGCACAGAGAGCATGCTCAGTGGCTTGTTTTCTGCCAGTAATTGACAATAGCCAGCCAAGAGCATACTAGCTTGTTCTGGCCTGTTTTTTGCTGCCAAGAAATAATTAAACCATTAAAATTATGTTTTGCCATCCTGCCATCCTTCAGATTAAAAAAAATAATCTGAAAAAATAATCTTAAAGTTATACAGTTGGGTTTTTTTTAATATAAATCTTTATTAGATATAAAAAGATAAAATATCACATTTAACTACATACATTTTAATGTATAAAATAGAAAAGGATAAAGGAACAATAAGAACAAAAGCAAAAGAAAGGGAAACACAAAAGAAAGAAAGGGATAGAAACAAGAAAGAGAAAAGAAAAAAGAAAAAAAGAAAAATAGAAAATACAGAAAATACAGAAAATACAGAAAATATAGTAGTACTAACTACCATATATAAATATTTATGTACATAAATGTTATTGGCGGTATCTAGTTGTTAGTTTTGTTATCTTGCAAACTTTGTTTTTGATTTATCCATTCATGCCATTTGTTCCATCCCATATAATATTTTGAGTCTACCTTATCTTTTAATTCGAGTGTTAGCCTGTCCATTTCAACGCAATTGTAAATTTTTTGAATTACTAATTGTTCTGTTGGAGTTTGGTTCATTGAGCGAATGCCAGCCTTGGTTATTTATTGCATTCCAATACATTTGTATATAAACAGGATTGCCTAACAGAAAATTTTATTGGAGATATAATAAAGATAATGATTCTTTATAACGTATGTTTTTACAATGTCCTCTACATAACAGGTTTGGAGAGAAAGTAGTGGTAATAACTAAAATTTTCAGAGGATGATATTCCCTTGAACTATATATGAACTACATGGAATCTGGAATTTCCATTAACTACATGGAATTTAACAACTGGACAATGTAAATGGATTCTCCCTGACCTAAGGCTAAAAAACTGATATTGCAAGTTTAGAAAGGTAAATATATTGTCGCCCCATTCCTTCAATGGATTGATGACCTATCATTGGTTGCCAGCTTTGAGCAGATGACCTATAAACATAGATTTTGGATAGAGAAGTATAAAGAAATATGAAACTCAATTATTCCAAATTCAGGAGGTTAGTAAAAAAAAAAGAAAGAAAGAGTTATATAAAATGAATTAGAAATGTACACGTTCCCTGAATATTTATATTACATTATGTAAATATCTAGGGGCACGGTGGCTCAGTGGCTAAGACACTGAGCTTGTCAATGGAAAGGTCGGCAGTTCAGCGGTTCGAATCCCTGGTGCAGCCGCATAATGAGGTGAGCTCCCGTGACTTGTCCCAGCTTCTGCCAACCTAGCAGTTCGAAAGCACATAAAAAATGCAAGTAGAAAAATAGGCACCACCTTTGGTGGGAAGATAACAGCATTCTGTGCGCCTTTGGCGTTTAGTCATGCTGACCATATGACCATGGAGACGTCTTCGGACAGCGCTGGCTCTTCGGCTTTGAAACGGAGATGAGCACCGACCCTTTACAGTCGGGAACGACTAGCACTTATGTGCGAGGGGAACCTTTACCTTTACCTTATGTAAATATCTAGACTAATAGACTAATATTTACATTAGTCTATGTAGAATTACAACTGTTAATTGCTACAATAATACATTATACTTGGTTTCTATTCTTTTTTATGTTGTACTTTTCCCCTTTCTAAAGCACTTTTGGGGGGGGTAGTTTTTGTACAATTATTAAGAGCAGCTCCTGTCCATGCTAGTTTTGCACTGTGTGGGAACCCAGCCATAAAGTTGTAAACCATAACTTGTTGGCTTTATTTAATTTGGGAAGCCAACCATGGTGATTTATGCCAGAAACCAAGGTTAAAACAAAGCATGGCTTAAAGCATAGGGTGTATCCACCCAATAAATTGGAGTTCTGTGTAGGTAATACAGGAAGAAAATGGCTTTGCAAAACCCTAGAACAGAAGAGCAAGTAGAGTTTAAAACTAGGTGAATAAAGCTGCTAAAAGTCGATGGAATTAACATCTCTCTGCATGTCTGGAGTATCATTCATAACCTGTTGGAATGTCTTAATTACTATTTTGTTTTCCTAACACATATTTCAGCACCTGAAATTTGAGCTCACTGATACAATGTAAGATTGCAAGATCTCTTTCACCCCAAGAGCCTGGGTGGCGCAGCAGCTTAAGTAGTGCTAAAGTGACACCATCTGCCTGCAATTACTGCAAGTTCGAACCTCCTCAGACTCAAGGTTGACTCAGCCTTCCATCCTTTCAAGGTAGATAAAATGAGGACCCAGATTGTGGGGGCAATAAGCTGACTTTGTATAAATATACAAAAGTATGAAAGCTATTGCTTAACGCATTGTAAGCCGCCCTGAGTCTCCAGAGAACGGCGGCATATAAATTAAATTTTTTTTAAAAAAGTCCTACTACAGACATGTTCTCGCCGGAGAACAGATCTTCCAGGGACTGAAATACTTATCTGAGTTTCTCAACTGGAATCCTTGATCGGTTGGTATTTATTTAGATAATCCCTCTCAACTCCAGATCCAGAAAAGATAATTTTCTTGAAAGGTTACCCTGATTAGTTAACCCTGCATTGAGAGTACAAGAACTCTTACAACACTTTTACACAGCGGAAGAATTTTTTGTGCCTTCACTGACTCAAAGGAGGGGATTTGATCTACAGTTGTATGAACTGAACAGGCAACTCAGGCGAATCTTCTTGCTCAGAATGTGTGATGTTTTTCAGAAAGAAGGTGGTTGTTGGTCTGTGGATGGCATGCTGATGTATATATTTACATAAATAAATGAGCATGCGGCCATATCCAAGTCATTGAAAACAGAGTGTGCACCTGCTCAAGATAGAGACTACCAGGAGACAGTGAGTTCTAGTCCCACCTTATACATGAAAGCAGCTGGATGTCTTTGAGCCAATAACCAGGAGACAGTGAGTTCTAGTCCCATCTTATTTTGAAAGTTACCTGGATGTCTTTGGGCCAATCACCAGGAAACAGTGAGTTCTAGTCCCACATTAGCTTGGAAGTTACCTGGATGTCTTTGGGCCAATAACAGGAGACAGTGAGTTCTAGTTCCACCTTTGCTTGAAAGATAGCTGGATGCTTTTGGGCCAATCACCAGGCGACAGTGAGTTCTAGTCCTACCTTAGCTTGAAAGAAAGCTGGATGTCTTTGGGCCAATCACCAGGAGACAGTGAATTCTACTCCCATCTTAGCTTGAAAGTTAGTTGGGTGACTTTGGGTCAGCCCATCTCGCCCAACAGGGTTGCTAGGGGGAAAATAGAAGGAAGGAGTATTATGTTTACCACTTTGAATTATTTATAAAAATAATAAAGGCAGCACCAAAAAAAAAAAAAAGGTAAAAGTTTCCCTTGACCAATCATGTCTGATTCTAGGGGGCAATGCTCACCTCTTATAAATAAAGAATAAACAGCTAGGAAAGATGACTTTCATAGTTGTGATTTTTTTTTCTAAGCTTCAGAGGGGTGGCATCAGAAGAATGAACTAACCAAGCGATGACATCATTCTGAGCTTACTTTTGACTTTCTCTCTTTGCACACAGCTTCCCATTTGCAACAGGTGAACGCCAGGACTGCAAAAAGCGGGAAGAGTGACAAACATAGCTCAGTAGCAGTAACTGCAAGAGAGATCTTGGAGTCTCAGCAGACAATCACCCAAATATAAGCCAACAGTATGCGGCAGTTGCCAAAAAAGCCAATGCAATCTTAGGCTGCTTTAACAGAGGGATGGAATCAAGATCACATGAAGTTCTAATACTATTTTGTAAGGCCTTGGGAAGACCATATTTGGAATACAGCATCAGGTTTTGGCCACCACAAAATAAAAAAGATGTTAAGACAGTGGAAAGAGTACAGAAAAGAGAAACGATGATTAGGCGACTGGAGGCTAAAATATATGAAGAATGGTTGCAGGAATGGGATATCTCTAGTCTAATGAAAAGAAGGACTAGGGGTGACATGATAGCAGTGTTCCAAGACTCGAGGCTATCACAAAAAAGAGGGGATCAACATATTTTTCAAAGCACCAGAAGGCAAGACAAGAAACAATGGATGGAAACTAATCAAGGAGAGAAGCAACCTTTCACAACTAAGGAGACATTTTCTAACAGTGAGAACAACCGAGCCTGTGTAGCGTAGGGGGCTAATGCCTCCTACTAAAAGCAGCAATTAACACCAGCTGCCTGTAATTTCTGTGAGTTCAATCCTAGCCAGGCTCAAGGTCGACTCAGCCTTCCATCCTTTCTAAGGTGGGTAAATTGAGGACCCAGTTTGTGGGGGCAATAAGCTGACTTTGTATAAATATACAAAAGTATGAAGGCTATTGCTTAACGCATTGTAAGCCGCCCTGAGTCTCCGGAGAAGGGCGGCATATAAATCAAATAAAAAAATAAAAAATAAATCAACCAGTGGAACAGAAGCTCCATTACTGGAGGCTTTTAAAAATAGACTGCACAACCATTTGTCTGAAATGGTATAAGGTCTCCTACTTGAGCAGGGGATTGGATTAGAAGACCTCCAACATCTCTTCCAACTCTGTTAGTCTGTTAAAAATTGTCTGATGAGCAGAAGTCTCACTTTGCTTCCTGTATTGATCTGAAGCTACGTCTATTAATACCCTTGAATGGGATCATTTATTGTTGCATAGCTTCTTGCCACGCACAGGGGTTTAGCATGTTGTGGAGGGGTGCAGCAGTGACAACATAAGCCATGGTTTAGGGCTTAGCATATAGAGCTCACCCAGCCAATTGTGCTCATTATCCAGAATGCAGAGTTTGCTTAATGTGAGAAATTAGGAAACTTCAACTTCCTCACGGTCAGTCACCCTGAACTTGAATGGGTGAAGAAACACCGTGCAGCTTCCCAAAACATATTGGAACAACAAATAAGTATGGCATGATGGGAAAATGTGTAAATGTTATGAGCCCTGGGGGTACGGTTAATTAAACTGCAGTATTGCAAGCAAACTCTGTCCAGAGCCTGGTGTTCAGTCCTGACTACGCCCCATCCTTCCATCTTCTGAAGTTGGTAAAATGAAGACGCAGATTGCTGGGGGCAATAGGCAAATAATAAGTGGTTGAATGCTGCCAGATTAACAATCGGTTTGGTGAGTGTGTGCTTCACGCTTGCGTGCAACGCTGAAAATGGAGCATTTAGAAGCTCAGCTGCTCACCTTCCAAGTCAGCAACGGTAAGTAGAACAGTGCGGGGGCGGGGGGGGGAATCAGCTGTGCTGCGCGATTGAGATGAGCTACAAAGCAGGAAATAAAGGACAGGATAGAGCAAGGGGGGTGGGTGGGGCTAACTGATTGTCGGCGCTTCCGGTTCGCGAGAACCGATCTGAATTCCACCTTTGTAAATAATACTCATATTGTAAACTGTCCAGAAAGTGCTCTAAAGCATTATGGGCAGGGGTGAAATGTAAAATCTGTTACTACCGGTTCTGTGGGCGTGGCTTGGTGGTGGTGGGGGTAATGTGACTGGGTGGGCGTGGCCAACTTTTTTTTTTTAACTTTTCAAAGCATTTTTTTGGCAAATGCAAAAAAAAAATGCTTTGAAAAGCCTCTGCCATCAGGAACACAGCTGGGATTGTGAGAGCCTTTTGAAAGCATTTTTTTAACCACCTCTTCCATGTGTGCAAGAGGTCTTCCGATAGCGATGGCGGCAGGTGGTTCAGAGAACCGGTAGCAAAAATCCCTGCACCCCTTCCCCCCACCATGCCCAGCTGAGCCACACGATCATCAGAGGCTTTTTTTTTTTTACTTTTAAAAGCATTTTTTCTACAACTTCCACCAAAAAAATGCTTTTAAAAGTTAAAAAAAAAGCCTCTGATGATCGCGCGGCTCAGCTGGGATCATCAGAGCCTTTTCAAAGCATTTTTTTAACCACCTCTTCCGTTGAAGAGGTTGCAGAAAAAAAAAATGCTTTAAAAGTCTCTCTGATGATCCCAGCTGAGTTGCCTGATCGTCAGAGAGAATTTTCAAAGCATTTTTTAAAACAATCAGGCAACTCAGCTGGGATAGTCAGAGAGACTTTTAAAGCATTTTTTTTTCTGCAACCTCTTCAACGGAAGAGGTGGTTAAAAAAATGCTTTGAAAAGGCTCTGATGATCCCAGCTGAGCCGCGCGATCATCAGAGGCTTTTTTTTAACTTTTAAAAGCATTTTTTTGGTGGAAGTTGTAGAAAAAATGCTTTTAAAAGTAAAAAAAAAAAAGCCTCTGATGATCGTGTGGCTCAGCTGGGCATGGTGGGGGGAAGGGGTGCAGGGATTTTTGCTACCGGTTCTCTGAACCACCTGCCGCCATCGCTATCGGATCAGGCAATCCAGTCCGAACCAGGAGCATTTCACCCCGATTATGGGGCAGTATACAAGTAGTCCTCAACTTACGACCACAATTGAGCCTGAAATTTCTGCAGCTAAGTGAGACATTTGGTAAGTGAGTTTTGCTCCAGTTTAGGACTTTTCTTGCCACAGTTGTTAAGTGAATCACTGCAGGCGTTAAGTTAGTAACACAGTTGTTAAGTGAATCTGGCTTCCCAGTGGATTTTGCTTGATAGAAGGTTGCAAAAAGAGGATTACATGACCCCAGGACACTGTAACCGTCATAAATATGAGTCACCTGCCAAGCCTCTGATCTTTGTTCACGTGACCACGGGGATGCCGAAACGGTCGTAAGGGCGAAAAACGGGCATAAGTCGCTTTTTTTCAATGCTGTTGTAATAACTCCAAACGGCCACTAAATGAACTGTTGTACGTTGAGGACTACCTGTATAAGACTAAATGCTATTGCTGTTGCCGAATCTGTGCTTCTGCCTCAGTGTTTGTACGGTCATTCCAAAGAAGCCAGTTTTGCAGCGCGCTGTGCTTCTTTTAAGCGTTGGGGACGGGGGAACAGAGTTAATATCCCCCGTGGCTACTCATATCTAGCACAGGCCCATAAAATCATTAGGAGCAATGCTACACAGCAGCAGAAAATCTTTGCCGAAAGAGTCAACCTGCTAACTGTTCGAGAAAGGACGACACATTACTGCAAGCTAGCAGAAAAGTTCAGGGTGAAAAGGATCTTTGGTGGGTGAGGGTGTGTGTGTTGGAGATGGGAAGACAGATACTTGCACTTTTAAGCTATCTCTGCCTTTGCTGGCTAAGCAGATTCTGATTATTATCATGACTCTCAATTGGGTACAGAGGATGCTGGGCCCTGGAAGGAGGAGGAGGAGGTTAGCAGAGTACAATGAATGAATATATTCCCCGTTAATAGCTGTCTGAGATAAATCTTCCAACCTTTTTGCCTGTTCTGTGTCTCCTGCTCTTTTAGCACCCTGTTTGTGGAGGGTCTGTTTTATGGTGTCTCGGAGTGTCCGGCTGTCTATAAGTAGAGCAGTACACGCAGATGCGGGTGTGCATGCAAGTGGGTAATGAGAATCTATGAGATCAGTGAACCACTACGGGGTAGAGGCTGGACAGCTAGGCTTGCAGGAGAGAAACTGAAGAGCCGGCTGCATAAATGTGTCCAACCAAGCCAAACAGTTGCAAAACATAAGGCTGTTCGAAGAACGGCGGACATACAAAAGTTAGACCACAAATTCGTTACATTTTAAAATCACAGGGCAAAAAGTACCAGCTCTGGCATCAACATCTGTTTGATTTTATAGTGGCTAGGAAATCAATCAGCTGAATAAAAATAATGTATTTGCTCTCTTTTTTTTAAAAAAAAGTAGAACTGTAGTTGCACTCTGAAGAAATGGGATGTAAAAAGAAACTTTACACTGAGAACTCCACCTATAGGAAATGACAGTGATACAGGTAGCCCTCGACTTACAACCGAAATGGAACCTGCCCATCACAGTTGTAAATTGTGACGGTCATAAACTTGGTCACTCACGTGACTGATTTGTTTTTGTGACCTTTTTTTGCAATGGTTATTAAGTGAATGCCACAGTCATCAAGCTAACCAACGGTTTGATATGGACTAGTTTTGCTCAAAAAAGGAAGTACCGTATTTTCCGGCGTATAAGACGACTGGGCGTATAAGACGACCCTCCTCAGAGCCATTTAAGGCTCGTCAGAGCCTTATGGGCTGGTCTACTTGGTTACAGGAGAATGAGACCCGGCGTATAAGACGACCCCCGACTTTTGAGAAGATTTTTGTGTGTTAGAAAGTAGTCTTATATGCAGGAAAATACAGTAAATACCAGTTTTTGGCAAAACCATCGAAAATCAAGTCACATGATGGCAGGTTAGCGATAGCAATAGCACTTAGACTTATATACCGCTTTACAGTGCTTTATAGCCCTCTCTAAGCGGTTTACAGAGTCAGCCTATTGCCCCCAACAATTTGTGTTCTCATTTTACCCACCTTGGAAGGATGGAAGGCTGAGTCAACCTTGAGCCTGGTGAGATTCGAACTGCCAAATTGCAGTCAGCTGGCAGTCAGCAGAAGTAGCCTGCAGTACTGCACTCTAACCACTGTGCCACCGTGGCTCAAATGCTGCAAATGGCCATAAAGGCGGCCAGTTGTTGAGCACCTGACTTGTGGTCATGTGACTGCCTGGAGGCGCCGGTTGTCCGAATTTCAGAATTGAGTCGTAAATACCACAGGGAGATGTGTTGTAAGTTTAAACAGTCATTAAGCGATTGGTCATAAATTGAGAGCTACCTGTATTTATTTATGAATATGGAGGTATAGCCCACGATCCATGCCAATCTTCTCTATTTCTGCTATAAGAACATTGATTCCCAGAATTCCCTCAGATGGCCATATTGGTTATGGAATTCTGGGAATTGAAGTCCATGTATCTGGAGAACTTTGAGGCTGTTAAAGGCCGTACAACAGAACGACAACATAGCTAAATTTCTGTAGGAAACCTCAGAACAGAAGACAGAGGCTACTAACGCTATAACTATATCACAACTAGCAATATGATGAAAATGATGTTTAATTAAGATTGCAGGTTGACAGGGTGGGAGATAACACAGGAGCTGCTTGATCATGGGCAAATTGTCTGAAATTCTTTGTTCTCACAAGCAGATGTGTGGCGATCTAGATAATGCTATCAGCAGAGAACAGTTTTTTTCTTTTGTTGCAAGGAGCAATGCCCATTAAAATCCAATTAGGAAGACCCAGTCATAATCTTTGATAAATGGTTTTGATTAGTCATGCTGATTGCTTAATTAATGGGTTTAGTTAGCGGTGGGTGGCTGGAAAATGGGGGCAAAAGAACCGAGGGTCCCTCCGTTTTTATCTTTTAGCAAGATCTGCAGAGAGACAGCTGTAGCAATAGATTATGACTGAATGATGTTTTACAGTGTGGAACACGACTTAAATCCAGGGAATTGTGGCTAGGCATGTAACTCACATGGGGCTACTGGAATATAACAAGTCTTCCCAATCTGGTGCCCTTAAACCTCCAGAGGTTTCAGCCATCATAAGCCGCACTGAATTTCTATTTAAATTGAATTTATAAATTAAATGAGAGTTTCTAAAATCAAACAGATGAAAGCTAGTAGATGCATTTTTTTTTTCTTTGCAAAGCCATATCGGCTTCTGTTTTCCTTTTTGGAAGTCATGAATTTGAAGGAAAGATCAACTGATCTTTTTTAGGTGTTAGCAGAGATGTTGTGGGGAAGGTGGACAACTAAGAAGAGCTGGTCCTTTTCACTATTTAACACCATTCTAAAGATACCTTTACCTGTAGATGCAGTAGCCCTGCCTAACTTCGTTGTTGTTGTTGTGAAGTCGTGTCTGACCCATCGCAACCCCATGGACAACATTCTTCCAGGGCTTCCTGTCTTCTATCGTCTCCCGGACACCATTTAAGCTCACACCAACTGCTTCAGTGACTCCATCCAGCCACCTCATTCTCTGCCGTCCCCTTCTTCTTTTGCCCTCAGTTTTTCCCAGCATTAGGCTCTTCTCCAGTGAGTCCCTCCTTCTCATTAGGTGGCCAAAGTATTTTGAGTTTCATCTTCAGGATCTGGCCTTCTAAAGAGCAGCCAGGGTTGAACTCTTCTAGGACTGACCGGTTTGATTGCCTTGCAGTCCAAGGGACTCGCAAGAGTCTTCTCCAGCACCCTAGTTCAAAGGCCTCAGTACTCTGGTGCTCAGCCTTCCTTATACAATATAACTTATTCCTTATACATGTACATATGTATATTCCTTATAAAATACAACCTTGCTGTAGTGTCCCCCAAATACTACTGCAAGATGTTGAAGTGGTTTTTTGTTCCTTATTTGCCAGTTTCTCTGTGCTGGTCAATTTCACACACACCTTATCCAATAAAAGACTTGTTTGTCTAGCTGTTAGTCACTTTTACTCTACAGGCCTCCCTTGCTTTTCTCTGGAGCCATCTATGCCCTGATGTCTTTTAGTACATTTGATGTTATTTTAATTTGGGGAGATGTCCAAATAGAGTGTTGGAGGACAGGCACACAAACTACGTTGGGGAATTCTGGGAATTGAAGCCCACCCATCTTGAAGTTGCCAAAGACAAGAAAACGAATCTCGGAGATCAACTTGTTGAAAACCAGTTTTATATCTTAACCGGGTATGTATGTATGTATGTATGTATGTATGTATGTATGTATGTATGTATGTATATAAATATATAAGAAAACATATACTGTATTTTCCTGCGTATAAGACTACTTTCTAACACACAAAAATCTTCTCAAAAGTCGGGGGTCGTCTTATATGCCGGGTCTCATTTTCCTGTAACCAGGCAGACCAGCCCATAAGGCTCTGACGAGCCTTAAATGGCTCTGAGGAGGGTCGTCTTATACGCCCAGTCGTCTTATATTCCGGAAAATACGGTACATATGTATATGTATATGTATATGTTTAGATATAGATATAATGTTTAGATATAGATATAGATATATAGATATAGATATACATACATAGATATATATCGAGACACCTGGTCTGCCCCAGCATGTGGGAGGAAGCGTACTGCATCCCTTTTGCCTTTCAGCTCCAATCCAGGAGCCCTCAAGCAGTCGCATTCATGACAAGCCATTTTATACCAAATTTCTATTTCGCTGATAAATAGAGAGGGACTGGATCTGCTCCACATGCTAGGGCAGACCAGATGTCTCGATAGAAAACACTTAATCTCTCCCCTGGCTCAAGATGATGAAGGGAGGAGAACTTGTGGCTCAGAGGTTAATACAATTGCTTAACATGCAGGCAGCCCAAGTTTGAATCCAACTAAGGGTCTGGCTAGCTGATGAGAGCTATCCTTCAGGAACAGTATAGGTTGTCCTTGACTTATGACCATTCATTTAGCAGTGATTCGAAATTGTGGCACTGAAAAAAGTGATTTACAACCTGCCTTCACGATTACAACCATTTCAGCATCCCCTGTGATCAAAATGCAAGTGCTTGGCAACTGGCATGTATTTATGATAGTTGTAGCATCCCAGGGTCACGTGATGACCATTTGCAATTTTTCCAGCACAGCTTCTGACGACCAAAGTCAATCGGATAAACTGGGTTTATCCGATTAAACTGGGTTGGCTTAACCACCATGTGATTTACTTAACAGCAGCAGTGATTTGCAAAACCTGACCAAAAAGGCTGTAAAATCATGATTTAACAATTGCCTTGCTTAGCAACAAAAATCCTGGCCATCATGGTCGTAATTTGAGCACTACCTGTAACTATTCCTAGAAATGAATTTATGGCATAAAAAATTCTGACTACAGGTAATCTTCAGTTTATGACCACAGTGGAGCCCAACATTTCTGCTGCTAAGTAATTCATTTGTTAAGTAAACTTTGCCTCATTTCATGACTTTTTTTGCCACGGTTGTTAACTGAATCACTGCACTTGTTAAATTAGTAACACGGCTGTTAAGTGAATCTGGCTTCCATATTGACTTTGCTTACCAAAATGGATCACATGACCCTGGGACACGGCAACCGTTATAAATATGAATCAATTGCCAAACATCTGAATTTTGATCACATGACCCTGGGGATGCTGCAATGATTGTAATTGTGAAAAATCGTCATAAGTCACTTTTTTTCAATGACCTTGTAACTTTGAACTGTCACTAAATGAACTGTTGTAAGTCAAGTCCTACTTGTACAGAGATACAACAATTGAAGCCTTTGCAAGTAAACATATAAGTAAGGAAAAAAAGTTAGCAAAAATTTATGCACTTCCCTTGTAACGACACGGTGAATAGAGCTGAGCACAGCTCCAAAGCGCAAAATATGATTTGAAGTACAGGTGGGAGTGGTTATTACACTGCCAGGAGCATCTTAAATCATATGGACCTTTTCCTGAAGTTATGAAGCCAAGGAATCCCCGAAGATCAAGCAATGGGGATAGAAGTGATCCATCCGTGATCTCACCAGATTACTACACAGCCTCCTGGATAGTGAGCTCTAAATTTGCTTTTCTATTTGGCTGGGCCTTTTGGGCAGTTGATTTAAGAAGTTTTCCTTGACATTATTTCCTTTCTGTAAACCTTCACCCATCAACGTGGTTCAAGTGGAAATATTGAAAAGGGAGTAAAAGAAGAATATAAAACTTTATTAATCCACAGGCTTTGAAAGTCATGTCACGGCCTGCCCTGTGAAACTGAGCCAGAGCAGAAGCAAGAATACTACTACACAACCGTCGATGTGATAGGATAAGTAATACATAAGCAAACCATGCTCTGCCCCTTGTTTAAATCAATCTGCCCAGTGACACCACAGTGTCATTGAGAGACAGCAGAATATGAGTTAATATTTAGGCACCGCCTGCTAAATGAACAAGGTTGTTGTGCTAAATCCTATTGTTGTTTAAACCAGGGGTGGGCTTCAAAAATTTTAGCAAGGGGTTCTCTGCTTGGTTGCTGGGTGGGCATGGCCATGGTGGGCGTAGCCTAGTCGGCCTCCTGCACCACAGCGGGGGGGGGGGGGGTTGCCCTCCCCAGGCTCCAGTGGCTTTTCTCGAGCCTCTGGAAGAGCAAAAACTGCTGGAAATGGCCTATTTTGGCCTTCCCAAACTTCCGGTAGGCCCATTTTTTGGCCTCCCTGAGCCCCTGTGCACACCATGCATATACATTCATCCATAACGGGCCATGTGGGGACTCCTTGAGAGGGGAGGGGAAGGGTAGGTGGGGCCAGCCAGAAGTGGGATTTGGGGGTTCTCCGAACTGCACAGAATCTTAGCTAGAGGTTCTCCCAAACCCCTGCGAACCCCCAGCAGCCCATCACTGGTGTAAACCCCATTAACGTGGGTTTAAAATATCTGAACCTTGTTTTACATGGAACTCCCTTCATCTTGGCTGTTCCCCCATTTAAAACTCAACAAACAGGGTCTTTTTTTAAAAAAAAAAGAAAGGGAATTATGATTATGGTTCCACTGTTTTCTAATGAACCTGGGGCAGGCACGTTTTTATTTATTTATTTGTCAAACAATAATTACCAATTTGAACGAACAAAACTAAAAAGTGACAGGGACCATCGGCAGGTTAAACACACTAACTTGCATAAACAATCCCAAGATGCTTTTTTTCCAAGAGGCAACTGGATTTTCATGGGGTTTTTTGTCCTTTGGAAACGTTTCGCGAAGCGTTTTCAAATGAAAACAAGAAAGAAGTCCAGGTGTCTTTTGGGAAAAATAAAGAAAAAGCACCTTTGGGACAACCACGGGCAGGATGATAGAAAATCTCCACAGGCACATAAACAACCGTACCAGATGGCTCTTGCAACAGTTGAAAAAGACTCATTCACAACCAGCAAGTTTGCCTTCGAGCTCAATCAGAACTCCGTTAGGTCCCAAAGGTGTTTTTTCAGGACTTTGTTTTTTTCTTTGTTTTGAAGACGTTTCGCTTCTCATTCAAGAAGCTTCTTCAGCTCTGACTGGATGGTGGGGAATGGAAGGATTTATATTCTTTGCAGACAGCTGGTCATCTCCATCCTTTTTAGAGGGCCCTTGAAGCACTTGGAGGTTTATCTGTGTCCTCAGGACAGTGGTGAAATTCATTTTTTTTTACTACCGGTTCTGTGTGTGTGGCTTGGTAGGCATGGTGTGGCTCGGTGGGTGTGGCAAGGAAAGGATACTGCAAAATCTCCATTCCATCCCACTCCAGCGGAAGGATACTGCAAAATCCCCATTCCTTCCCCACTCCAGTTGAAGGATACTGCAAAATCTCCATTCCCCCCCACTCTGGGGCCAGCCAGTGGTGGCATCTGCCAGTTGTCCGAACAACTCAAAATTTCTGCTACCGGTTCTCCAGAACCTGTCAGAACCTGCTGGATTTCTCTCCTGCCTCAGGGTCACCTGAGTGGTGCTCCTCCTTCCTGTAGTCTGCATTTTTTTCCCCCCTCAGGAAATTCATTCCTAACTCCCACACCATTCAAAGGGGTGAATTTCTACCAGACACCCAAGCAGCTAGTTCCGAGCAAAACGTCTTCAAAGAAAAACTAGACAGTCCAGTTGCCTCTTGAAAAAGCACCTTTGACCTGGATGACTGAGAATCCCCATAGACACTCCTGTTAGGCTTACAACGGCTATCTGCACAACCTGTCTCAAATTGTATCGGGTTTGCTGCTGCTGCTGCTTGCACAGGGGGTTGGACTAGAAGACCTCCAAGGTCCCTTCCAACTCTGTAACTGTTCACTTCCAAGGTCCCTTCCAGCTCTTATTCCGATTAAGGAAGCCAAGTGAAGTTGCAGGGCCTCGTGGGCGGCGAAGACGCAAAAGCCCAAGGGCAACGCGTGTTGCAAACAGCCCTGCGGCTGAGAAAAAGCAAGCAACACTTTGCACTTTGCACATTGCAACACAAAAGCCGAGAGAGGGAGGAGCGAGCTTTCCTGCTGCCCGGGCTGAGCAAAAAGTGGGGTTGGGCGGACGGACGGGTCGGCAGAAGCGGAGCGGTGCAAGGAGCAGAAAGCAGCCCGGCTCGGGTCGGTAGGCAAGAACGGGGTCTCTCTTTGGGGGCGGGCTCGAGTGGGCGGGTGGGTGTCTGAAAGGCGCGCGCGCGCGTAGAAAAGAGGCCCGCTTTTGCAAGGCGCGCGGTTCTTTTCGCCCGCTGCGCCCTGAAGGCGAAAAAAAGCGTTTCTGCAAAAGTTGCGCCCCGCTTGCTTAGCGCGCTTGCCGCGAATTCCTACATGCGCGCGTGTTGCGAGAGAGAAAGTGAGTTGAGTGAAAGCTGGGCGGCGTTTCCCGTAAGAGATCAGTGCAAATCTCTCTCTCTCTCTCCCCCACGCCTCCCCTCTGGGACTGTGGGAAACCTGCTCACTTGCACGTGTAGAGACGCGCGCCAATCTGCGGGGTTTTGTTTTTTTGTTTGCAAATCCGGAAGAAGCTCTGGTGTGGTTGGAAGAGGGGCGTCTGTAGGTCAGGCCCTTGAACTGAAAAGGCCCTTGGTGCGCTGCGAACACCCGTGACACAACTCTGACCCGGATGACTGAGAATCCCCACGGACTTTGCTCGCAGACATTTCATTACCCTCCCCCCCCCTCCCCATTAAGTGGCAACCATGGGTGCTGAGGAGGGTTGGGGCAAACCTCACTCTCAACCCTTAGGATGTGATCTATTGCAGGTAATAATCCTCGACTTCCGACTGCAACGGAGCGCAACATTTCTGTTGTTAAGTGAGACATTGGTTAAGCGAGTTTTGCGCCCCCCCTCCTTTTCCCCACAGTTTTCAAGTGAATCGCTGCAGTTGATAAAAAGTTAGCAACCTGGTTGTTAAGTGAATCTGGCTTCCCCTTTGACTTTGCTTGTCGGACGGTCGCAAAAGGGGACATTGGGACACAGCAACGGTCATAAATATGAACCAGTTGCCAAAGCATCTGGGTTTTGATCATAGGATCATGGGGATGCTGCAAAGATCAGAACTGAAAAAGCGGCCGTAAATCATATATGTTTCAGGGCCGCTGTGACTTTTTAACAGTCACTAAACAAAGTGTTGTAAGTCGAGGACTATTTGTAGTCGGAGAATGAAACATCTGCAAGCAAGCAGCCAAGCTGGGGCAGAGCAGAGCACCAAGGACTCCAGGACTCTGCTTATAGCTCCCTGAAACCCTGATTTGTTGCCTCGCTTCCAAGAAATGGTGGGTTTTTTTCCAGAAGGACTGTGGAGAAAACTGGGGGTTTGCATCATCCTACTCATCTCACTGGAGGATTGCACAACTTGGCCATAGTTCAGAGTGCAACTCAAACTTAATTACTCAATAGTAAATCTGATATGATCACAAAATGCAAATGGCATTTGTATAGAGATTAAGCAATCAACTTATTTTGATTTAAAGCCAAAGGTAGATTTCACCTTGGTGCCGCTGGAAAGCAGGTTGAGTTCTCGCCCACCTGTCAGACTGGTTCAGCCTTAGCTGGTGGTTCACAATTGCTCTGTCCTTGAGTGTAGAAAGGGTGGGGTGTCAAGGCAATGGGAGTTCATATTTGCACAAGATGTGCAAATATCTTTGCACACCTTTGGCCCATAGTGAGGTCCACCTGCAAGATGCAACCGAGATACAGATTTTGCCATCTGTGCAAATTCAATTGCACCATCAGCTGAGCCAGGAATAGTGTGAGGATGAAGTAAAAAATAATTTTAAGTTGTGTTATCTACTTTGAGGAGGAGAAAATGATTACAGGCCACAGTAGCTGGCTTCACATCAAAGGAGGAAGCTGAAGAAATCACATAGTGGTTTTGTGCAGGATAATTTCCCAGCCAAAAAGGGGAGGAGTGGTTTTCTGTTTGGCTATTGGAAATGGTTCTGTGGGAAGGACAGTGCTGGGAGCCACTAAAACAGTGCCAAAAGACTTTAAAATGGCCCTGCCCCTTTTAAGAAATTCAAACCCCAAAGCAAAAGCACCAGCTGAAAGAAAAATTCATAGCAGCCAAAAGCCATTAATGGCTATTACAGAGATAACAAAGCCTGACCATAAAGCAGATCCTGAAAATACTTAAAACCAGCTTAAAATAACTAATCAAGAACTCATATTTTTCTCTTTCCTGACAGGATTAACCCCCAGGATAGGAAAGACAAAGGCTGAGGGAGAGAATTAACCCATTAAGGCAGGAAGACAGAACTCAGGGCAATCACTTTAACTAGAAGCACACAAACAACCCCATCAAACTCTAGGAGCTTCAAAGGAAAATAAGAAGGCATGGGTTTGCCTCCCCAATCTGCTTGCAAGCTAGGAACGCTGGAGCTGTGTCACTTTTGCTTCTTGCCTTTCTACATTAAAAGAATTCCGCTTTCTGGCAGCTAGCTTCTGAATCCATTTCTTCTCAGCGTCTGGGGGGTGTTCCAGTTGAGGACGAATATAGGAATTTTTCTTCCAACAATTCAATGTTAAGTCTTTTACATACAAGTCATAATCTAAAGTTTAGCAATAGATTGAGATCAGTGGAAGAGATTGGTTTGAAATACCAGAGGAGTGTAAATCCAGAAAAAAAAATATTACTCATTTATTTATTTATTTTGATTTTTTTAAAAAATTAGATTTATATGCCGCCCTTCTCTGGAGACTCAGGGCGGCTTACAATGCGTTAAGCAATAGCCTTCATACTTTTGTATATTTTTTATACAAAGTCAGCTTATTGCCCCCACAAACTGGGTCCTCAATTTACCTACCTTAGAAAGGAGGGAAGGCTGAGTCAACCTTGAGCCTCGAACTTGCAATAATTGCAGACAGCTGAATGTTAATAACAGGCTATTAGCTGTTGAGCTATCTGAGGCTCTTTCCACCTGTATTTTTATGAATACAGGTAATCTTCAACTAATAAATATTCGTTTAGTGGCCATTTGAAGTTAACAGTGGCACTGAAAAAAAAGTGACTTATGACCACTTTTCACACTTCTGACCCTTGCAGTGTCCCCGGGGTCATGTGATCACCTTTTGTGACCTTTTGACAAAGTCAGTAGAGAGGTTAGATTTGCCTAACAACCATGTTACTGACTTAACAATTGCAGTGATTCACTTAGCTGTGGCCAGAATGGTTGTAAAATGGGCCAAAATTCATTTCACAAATATCTCTTAGCAAGAGAAATTGGGGGCTCACTTGTGGTTGTAAGTCAAGGACTACCTGTAACTCAAGGCGGTGAACATTCTTAATGCTCCTTTCTGCACCTATTTTCCTCACAACAACTCTGTGAGGCGAGTTGGGCTGAGAGACAGCGTGACTAGGCCAAAATCACCCAGCTGGCTTTCATGCCGAAGGTAGGACTTGTTGTGGTCCGCTAGCAACCTGTGGAGCTGGCAGCAGAATTGGACAGCAATGAGGTTGAGGAAGAACATAGACAAGTCCTGGAGGCTGGGGAAGGCCCGGATGAGGGCTCTGCGTCGAAGGCAGAGATGGGGCCAGGGCCATCGGGGAGTGATATGCAGACTTTGGTGCCTCCAGAGGCTGACAGTAGAGAGGCAGAGGAACAGGAGGAGCCTGTTCCTAGTGCACGTATGAGAAGAACTGCCAGAAGGCAGGAGCAGCTAGAAAGGACAACTTGGGAGTAGGGCTAAGAAATGATTGGCCCCTCCCATAAAGCTTAAAAGACCAGCAACGGCTCTTGGCCTCTTATCAACAACGTTAATAAACTTGGTTCTTATCTTGCTCGGAGTCCTCTGCATCTGAACTTTTGCCAAGAGAAGCCTTTGGCAGTTTGCCTAATTATATCCAGGTTGGTGATAAACTGAGGAATGGTGTTTTGAAGAATTTGCTTTAATTTAGTTTGGACTACGTTGAGAATGAGTTAATTCTCAGCTGTTCTAATAAAGTCTGTTTGTTTTTGAACTGTTTGCATTTAATACTAACTACTTGGGCCTGGGTCACATCCTGGTATTAACTGTAGCACCTTAGCGATTACCTTGAGTTGGTTTCTAACTGATTCTTTCTAGGAATTCTTGACTCAGATTTCGTGGTCAGTGAAATCTTTTGCTTTTTAATGCCGTGGATGATTCTCGTGGCACACCTTTCCTTTTTCAACCAAACCTCTTCAATTGGTTACGGCAACAATTTAGCAAAGGTGTAAAGTTAGGCCTAGCGTACCCAAGGCCCCATCTCTACCACAAAGGAGAAGAAAACGAATGCGGGGTTTTACAGCAAAATAAAAACGATGTGTTCTACTAGGACTAGTTAAAGCACCATTTATTTTCATAAGTGCTGTTCGGTCAGCCTCGACGGAAGGCATATTACAGGTAGTCCTCGAAATAATGACTACAGTTGGGGGCCAGAATTTCCATTGCTAAGCCAGATGGTTGTGAAGTGAGTTGCACCTGATTTTACAAGCATTTCACCACAGTGAAGGAAATCAATGCAGTTAAGTGAATCCTGTTTCCACGCATTGACCGCTTTGGGGGAGCCAACTGGGAAAGTCACAAATGACGATCAAATGATCTGTAACTGTCATAGCTACATGCCAGTTGCAAAGCACTCAAAATTTGATCATGTGACCATGGGGATACTGCAATGGCTGTAAAAAAATAAGAATCAGAAAGAGCTGGAAGGGACGCTGGAGGTCTTCTAGCCCAGCGTCCTGCTCAAGTAGGTATTGTGGCCCATCAGTGGTCTGTGCAGCTGATAGCTGATTCCAACAGCAAGGAGGCTGGTGTGGTGATGTGCCAGCAGCCTACCGGTTCTTTGGATGTGGCTTGGTGGGCGTGGCAGGGTAAGGATACTGCAAAATCCCCATTCCCACCCCATTCTGGGACCAGCCAGAAGTGATATTTGCTGGTTCTCCGAACTCAAAATTTCCACTACCAGTTCTCCAGAACCTGTCAGAAGCTGCTGGATTTCACCCCTGGTGTCCCCCCACTAGTCCTTTTCTCTAGACTAGCCAAACTCAAATCCTCCAACCATTCTTCATAATGTTTTAGCCTCCAGGCCTTTAATCATCTTGGTGGCTGCTCTTCGCACTTTTCCCAACATCTAAACGTCTTTTTTGTAATGTGATCAAAACTGGATATGGTATTCCAGGTGTGGTCTTACCAAGGCTTTATAAAGTGGTACAGAAGTTTAAATTTTTTTCAGTGCTGTTTTAACTTTGAATAGTTGTGGTTGTAACTCGAGGACTGACTGCGTTTAGTCTGTCTTCCCCGTTGCCTCAACAGTGATATGCCAGAAGAGAGATAAAAAATAAGTTTTGCTCAGTTGCAGCATTATCTATAATGGTTCAAGCAGGAAAATGCATATTTAGAATGGGTCAGTCTGTAGGGCATGCAATGTTTCACAGCGTTGTTCTCCCACCGGGTCTTTTCTGCCTGTAGATGCATTTAAACCTTGGCCTGCATAGGATACAAGTCCATGGATCTAGTCCTTTCAGGCAAGAACTCCAGAATGCAATCTTGACTGTTGCGCTAGATAGAAGTGAATTTGCTTCCCTCTGTAAGCTCCAGAAATTGGATGGGGTATGGGTGGGAGGTGCTTTCTCATTTGGGAAAAACGAAAGTGGATGCTTTTAGGCTTGTCCGACCTAAGTGAAGGATTTTCCTTACTAACTAGAATCAAGGCAAAAAGTTACCAGAGTCACTTTGTAGGGGAGATGGGAGAAGAAAGAAAGGAAAAAAAGGAAGGAAGGAAGGAAGGAAGAGAAAGAAAGAAAAAGAAAGAAAGAAAGAAAAAGAAAAAGAACGAAAAGAAAAAGATTCTGCTGTGGAAATTGGCTTGTTAAGATTGTGCATCAGTGGTGAAATGTAAAAATTGTTACTACCGGTTCTGTGGCTTGGTGGTGGTAGGGTAATGTGGGCATGGGCAACTTTTTTTTTTTTTTTTACTTTTAAAAGCATTTTTTCGGCCGAAGAAAAAATGCTTTTAAAAGTTTAAAAAAAAAGCCTCTGATGATCACGCGGCTCAGCTGGGCATGGGGAGGGGAAGCGATTTTTGCTACCGGTTCTCCGAACCACCCACTGCCATCGCTACCAGATTGGGTGATCCGGTCGGAACCGGGAGCATTTCACCCCTGTTGTACATCCTTTTGATTCAGCACAAATAATTGCTGCAAATGTTTTTGTTGTTTGTTTGTTTGCATCTATATGTTCAGGGTTGAGTGGTCTCTTCATTTATTTAGTCATGCCGCTTAAATCATGATCAGCATGTGCAAAATCTGCATTTTGTATGGTGTTGGGATTCAGGGGCTGGGTGAGAAACGGATGTTTGGATTAGGGGCTCAGTCATGCAAGGTGATGGGAAGACTTAGGGGCAATCTTTCACTCTCCCTATAACCATATTTTGAGCTCTTGGGAGAAAGTTGAGTTAATGTCAGACTCCAAACTAGGGGCGAAATCCAGCAGTTCTGGCCAGTTCTGGAGAACCAGTAGCGAAAATTTTGAGTAGTTCGGAGAACCGGCAAGTACCATCTCTGGCTGGCCCCAGAGTGGGGTGGGAATGGAGATTTTGCAATACCCTTCTCCCAGGAGAGGGGAGGGAATGGGGATTTTGCAGTATCCTTCCCCTGCCATGCCCACCAAGCCACGCCACACCCACCAAGCCATGCCCACAGAATCAGGAGTAAAAAAATTTGATCAAGCAGGAAACCCTATACAGGAAGTCCTCAGCTTACAACAGTTTTTTTAGTGACTGTTTCAAGTTACAAGAGCATGGGGAAAAGTGATTTATGACTGTTTTTTTCACACATCTGTTGCAGCATCCCCACGGTCCTATCAAAATGCAGATGCTTGGCCACTGGCTCATATTTATGTCCCAGGGTTATGCAATCCTTTTTGTGACCTCCTGACAAGCGAAGTCAATTAACAACCACGTTGCCAACTTAGTAACTGCAGTGATTCACTTAACTGCAGTGCCCCCCCCCCCAAAAGGACCATGGACTGGATCAAAACCCACTTCACAAATGTCTCACTTAGCAAGAGAAATTTTGGGCTCAATTATGGTTGTAAGCCGAGGATAAGGTGTATCATTTCAGACAAATGGTTGTCCGATCTCTTCTTAAAAGCTTCCAGACTAACACGGTTTATGTTCGTAGTTTTAGGCTCACGTTGGGTACAGCTACGGACATAAACTCTTTGTTAGTCTGGAGGACAGCCTGAATCACATCTTGAATGTTGTACTTTATGCTTTTCTTCCTTTCACTTCGTGTTTCAGGTCTTTGGAGGAAACTGTGCCAAGATGCAAAAAGTCCATGCATTACTGGATCATGAAGTCACTCTGGCATTTATGAGATATGGAACCATTCTTATAGTGAAAATGATGCTCATGAGCACCATCACGGCTTTCTTCCGAATGAAGAAAAAGGTGAGAGACGAAGGTTGGAGTTATGAAAAAACAATGTATGAAGTGAGACTTGGGAGCACGACACTTTGCACGATAAGCCAGGATTAATGGGAGTTTTGCTTTCAAACTTATCTGAAACGCTCTAGGTTAATCTATACAGGCTAAACCATCATATCTTTGGGTTTGTAATTTATTATGGACTAACATTATGTACAAACCAAGACTCTCTGGATCTTTTCTTTTTTAAATAAAGGGTCATTCAAAATAGCATTGATTTACTGCCACAGTTGAATCAGGACTCTCAGAGAGTGTAATATAAATGTAATAATATTAAAATAATCAAAATAAGATAAATCAAGCATCCCTGGTAGATTCATTTCTATTGGCATCCTTGTTAGCTATGTTAATTACAGTAATAATAACCAAAGTTCTGAAAAAGTTTTAGGATGCAATAGGAATGGGTAGAATTTCAGTTCATCAGTTTAAAATTATAGCATTACTAAGGATGGTGCATATGTTATTTCATAGCTGTGTTAGATCTTTAAGAAAGACCAAATACAGATGATCTTTGACTTACAATTGTCTTGGAAAAGGTACTTTACAGCCCATAAAGCATTTCTGGCAATCATAAAGTGTTGCAGCTCAACATTGCCCAGTGCAGTCAGATAACTACCCTGTTTCCCCCCAAATAAGACATCCTCTGGTAATTTATTTATTGGTTCGATTTATATGCCGTCCTTCTCCGGAGACTCAGGGCGGCTTACAATGTGTTAAGCAATAGCCTTCATACTTTTGTATATATCAGCTAGTAGGGCTTTTGGCCCCCCATAAGCAGTGTTCTTTTTTATACAAAGTCAGCTTATTGCCCCCACATTCCGGGTCCTCATTTTACCTACCTCGGAAGGATGCAAGGCTGAGTCAACCTTGAGCCTGGTGAGATTCGAACTTGCAGTAATTGCAGGCAGCTGGCAGCTAAGTGCTATTTAACAGCGCTTTAGTCCGCTGCTCCACCAAGGCTCCAATCGGGCTTTTGAGTGCATGGCAATAAGGCCAAGTGCTTATTTCAGGGTTCAAAAAAATATAAGACAGGGTCTTATTTTTGGGGAAACACGGTACATTTGGGTCAGTTGGCAACCGGCTCACATTTACAACTGGTTGCCAAGCGCCTCACAACTCTGGGATCACCATTTGCAATCTGCCGGCTTCCCCAGAAAGTAAATGGGGAAGGCAGCAGGGGAGGTTGCAAGCGAAAGAAAGAAAAATTCTTCAGCAGGCTTTCCACAGCCCTAGAAAGGTGTAGGAAGGAGAACGGAAATCCTTTGGTGGGCCGCAGGGGTGAATGAGATCAAAAGGACTGCCTTCTGGGAAGATTTCACCTCCATGCGGAGCTGAAATCCGTGGGCAGGCAGCTTTTTCCACATTTGCTTAACAGGGTGGGAGACAACTTAAGAACTGTAACCGGAAGTGCCGGGTTTGTGGCCGTTGAGCAAAGCAGTTATGTTGGTGTCTTAATGACTGCTTCATTCAGTGACCGAGATTCTGGTCTTTCTTGTTTGTTCGTTTGTTTGTTTGTACTTTTATACCGCCCTTCTCCGGAGGGACTCAGGGCCATGTACAGCCAATAATAAAACCAACATAGACACAAAAATTAAAAACAATTTAAAACAGATTCAGTAGCTTGGCCGAATTATTAAAACTCCAAAACTAAAATACCCATTAAAATTCCTCATTCCGTCAGACCAGCTTGATGGAATAATAGGGTCTTCAGGGCACGGCGAAAGGCACGGAGGTCAGGGATCCTACGTATTTCCGGGGGCAGTTCGTTCCATAGGGCAGAGGCCCCTACAGAGAAGACTCTCCCCCTGACAGCACCTGGAGGAGGCCCTCTCTGTGGGAGCGTACCGGCCGGGTGGGACTACCTGTAGTCAGCAGTACTAACTCCACTCAGAATTGTCTGATAGACTTGGTGAATAGCAATAACAATAATAATTATAGGTGTAGTGGTAAGCCAGAGTGGCATATCACTTTATTCAATACCGCAATATTGATTCTAACCTCCGGGCCACCACAGCCGACTCTGGCATGGTACCTTGTAATGTATTCTGATCTTTCTCCCGAATAGGCATTTGCTAATCCTGAAGATACAGCATCGTTTGGAAAAGGAGAGAATGCGAAAAAGTATCTAAGGACGGATCCTGATGTGGAACGTGTACGGAGGTAATTCTGGAGTTTCTTATCAAGCACACACACATAAAGGAAAAAAAAAGAATACTTGGGATGGTAGAGTGCAAAAGGCTCTCACCAATGTGCCCGCACTTTATTTTCAATCACTGGCTTAGAAAAAAATATTGAAAGCGCCGTCCCTCGGTCCATTAATAACCCTATTGTTTCTTTGATGATCCTCTGTAGGGGTGAGCAAAACGTTCCGTGACTGTTTGCTTGCACACCCCTGTCTCTCCACTCTCCTGGCCGTGTTTATGATGGCCTGTGCTATTGCAGCATCTCGAGTTTGCATATTTAATTCCCACAGTCAATATGTCATCTAATTCACAGCAGAAATGGGCAGTAGCCTGAATTGGCCATGCTGTTCTTCCAGTGCTGATTTGTTGAATACAATTTGCTGCTTCCCCTTTTTTGTAACAAACAAAAAAATGTGTTGGAGAGAAGGATAAATTATCCCAAGGCTGATCCTGGGATTGTCTTGTTTTGCTCAGATAGAAAAAGAATGAAGCTCTATGTTTTTGTTTGGATATATTTATGACCTCATGAATAGATGGCCCTTAATCTAGAACAGTATTTCTCAACCTTGGTAGCTTGAAGATGGGTGGACTTCAACTCCCAGAATCCCCCAGCCAGCACTGGCTGGGAGATTCTGGGAGTTGAAGTCCACCCATCTTCAAGCTACCAAGGTTGAGAAACACTGATCTAGAAGAAAAGTCAGCCATTTTTCTTTTGAAGATTAATGTGAATTCAAGAACAGCTGCTAATGTGACCCGTGGGGAAATCCTATGATTGGGACTGTCTTTATGCCAGGTCTAGCAAATCTGGGCTGCAAAAGCCAGTGCCACCACTAGATGGTAGCAACAGCTCTTTGTGATCCCCTAATGGTCAGTTGGAATGTTATAGCTCAAATTCAGCGACTCTACCCCTTTGCAAAGTTCTCTCCACAATTTTCCCAAGAGTTTGCAGAATAGATATGTAGAGTTGTGAACCACCATATCTTGAGCACGGCTTCTTCAAGATGTCTCCAAATTAAATGCTGAGGGACACTTTCCGGTGCTTCCAACAGGGCAGGCCTTGCAATCCCAAATTGAGTTTGGTGTGATTGCCATGTTTCTCCCAAGTTGAAAGGCAGGCATCTCAGTTGAAGCACAACGTAGATTTGGGCTCCAGCACAAGTCTGAAAGCTCAGAAGACTAAATCTCTGGTCCCCGTCACCGACCCAAATTGGATCCTGCAACATTATCCTGGGATACATATATTGGCCTTCATTCATAAGGCCATTTTGTTGGTACCAAATATGATGAAGCCTCTAACACTGTGAATCTCCTTTGTTTCTTTCCTAGAATCCATCTCAATGACCTGGAGAACATTATTCCATTTCTTTTTGCTGGCTTCTTCTACTCTTTTAGTGGTGTGTCCCTCTCCACTGCTTTGCTGCATTACCGAATTTTTCTTGGTTCTAGGATCATCCACACCATTGCTTATCTGGTACCTCTTCCCCAGCCCGCTAGAGGTTTGGCTTGGATGGCTGGTTACTTAGTCACCTTTTCAATGATATACAAGATTATAATGATTGCTTTTACCATGTCTTAGAAAAGAAAGCTAACACTATTTTTAGCCTGTTGTACTTTGGGGAGTGCCTTATCCAGCCAATAGAAGAGAATATATTTAGCTCTGGGTCGAACTATGGAGTCCTCGGTGCTTTCTGAACTTGTTTGTTTGTTTGCAAATGTTATATCTCCCAACTAGGTAACACTATCAGTTTGTGGAGTTTGCTCCCTCTGCTGCTTCTGGTGGGAGTATGGTTTTCTCCTTGGTGGTTTCTTGATTGGAGGAACTATCAAGGACATATAAACATGACAAATAAATAAGTCTGCCTGAATCAAGGAATTACCAAAGAGAAAAACCATGGTCCCACCAAAACTGGCAGGACAAGCTACTGTATATGAATGGAGAAAACCCCACACTCACTAGCATTGATAATGTTACCTAATTGGGTAATGAAACATCTGCAAGCAACCAAGTTCAACAATAACCAAGGACTCCACCATTAATTCTTCCTCAAGAAACTCCTTCATATCTGCCTCCCAACTTTCCAGTGCATACTTGTGCCTCCTGGGATGTTGGATCTCTCAGCTGCCTCCTTTTTGCCATTATATGCTAAAACTGGTGTATGGAGAACCTCTCTTCCGAGGAAATATGTCCCTGATACTTCCTCTTAACGGAGCATCACTCAATGATAGTGTAAATACTTTGTGTCCTAGGCACAACCTCTGTTAGCATAAAAAGTCACATATAAGGCAACGGTTCTATTCTTTGTCTCCCGTTCCTTCCCCTCATTCTCAATATGTGAGAAATTCAGTGTGAGTGATTAAATCTGAGGCCATTATATACACAAAACATCGGCCCTGCCACTGAGGTGATTTCTTTCCACGGTGTCGCCTTTTTTCAAAGTCACTGAAGCTGGTTGCCTCTTTATCCTCTGTTGTTGTCTTGTCTAACGCTCATGTTTTCTATTTTTCAAACAAGATGGCAAGCCATGACATACATGGGGGCAGTTTTCTTTGAAAGTGTCAAATGTGGAAGACTGACAATAAAACAGTGTTCTCTAACTTAGGCCCATCGTGATAACTTGGGATCATTATTAGTAGTTCTGGCTTGGTAGTAACAAAAGTTGTAGACCACGTTTAGAGGGCTGCAAGCTGGAGAAGACTATTACAAGGAATGGCCACTCACTTTGCCCTTCCAGTTTACATCAGTTTGATGGCTCTTGACAAAAAACCCACAAAAAACGAAGGGCGAGTTCGATTTCTGGTTTGATCCACCAAGTTTTCTTAGATGTGCTTGCAAAACTTGCTTGTTTGTTTCAGTGTTATGAGAGAAGGGAAGATGTTCTCCACTTTCTAACACCTGGAACCTGGCCTACGATAAGTGATGGTAGAATCCCTTTTTCTGAGGTATTAATTTTTCTAGGATATTACCGTATTTTTCAGACTATAATAGACATCCAAATTTAGAAGAGGAAAACAACAAAAAGTTTTTCACCTCGGCGCACCCCATTTTTGGGCCTTATTTTGGCCCATTTTCAAAGCTTTTTTTTTTTTTTTTGGTCCATTTTTGAGGCTTTTTTTGGCCTGTTTTTTCTGAAAAATGGGCCAAAAAAAGCCTTGAAAACAGGCCCAAAAAAGCTCTGAAAACAGGCCGAAAAAGCCTTGAATATAGGCTGAAACCCCTCCTGAAATCGGGCTGAAAAAAGCCTCGAAAATGGGCCGGAAAAACCTCAAAAACGGGCTAAAAAGCTCTGAAAATAGGCCAAAAAAAGGCTGGTGGGTGGGCGGGGCTTTGGCAATATTTGGTCTTTAAGACCTTGTCTCTTATTGGGAGACAAAAAAGTGTGTCTTATAGTCTGAAAAATACGGTAATTCTTTAGTTTGTCCTTTTTGAGACACTGCATTATCTCTGCAATAAATGCCAAACATATGAGAAGCAAATATGGCTTTGCTCTATGGTCTTTCTTGAGTGGTTGAGATACAGTCTTCCAGATGGCTTTGGAATACAATCCTTTTATCCCTGGTGATTAGCTATGCTAACTGATGAACATTGGAAGTTCAACAGTATCCGGAAAGCCATACATTTTGGTAGGTCCTAAGATTGTAGATCTGGGAATGCATTTGAAGCTCACAAAGCATGTCTTAATTCCAGCTCTTTAGCCCTGTTAACTTCTCATCTTCATCCTGAGTTGAGTTCCTTGTTTGGTTCCTGAATAGTAAATTTGAGCCCTTGGTTCTGAATAATAGTTCCACAACATCTGAAGAGCCATGGATTTCCCACTCCTGTTTTATGTTTTGGGTGCATGAGACCAGAGAAGTTATAAAGCAATTCACAGAATTTGCACAGAGAGGATGGGGTTTGAATGTTTCACCACGTTTTGACGTTCCTCATGTTCTACCAGCATTCCAAATACTTTGGTTAAATTGAAGCTAGTTTGTTTTCCCATTTCTCTTTGTTAAGATTTGAACCTTGTGAGCAACTTCCTTTATTCCTCCTTCACATGTTGTCTTTGCTCACGCAAGCTTTAACGGTTTTTAATGTGCACTCTCTCTCTTTTGAGAGCATATGTGAATAGTAATTTTCTACATATGCTATTTTGGGATGTATCTTTTTGAAGCATAAATAATAAAGGCAACAGCAGGAAAAAAAAGTGTGTTGGAATTTTTGTGGCTGTTTCTTTTTTTTTTTCCCTCCTCCTCGACTACAGTCAGCAAATAAGATGTCACAAAGAATCAGGGACTCAGAGCATCAAGTTCTTTGAAGAATATTTACCTTCATAATAAGATACTGCAAGCAATGCCAGTCCTTGTTGTAAAAGAGACTTTGATACAAATAGGTGTTTTAACCAAGTGCTGGAGTAAATGGAGTAAAACTGGGAATGAAATTTCTCTTAGTCTAATGTAACCTATACAAAGGAGAATATGTTAAGTGGCCCTCATGGTGTCTTAGCAGCTTTCTTGTTGTTTTTATTTCTTATAAAACAGAAAAGGCGATTGGACCCTTCAAATCTAAATCCTAAAAGAATAATACATGACCAGAAGTTTATATGTGTACTAGGAATGGGTATCAAATACTTTGGCCACCTAATGAGAAGGAAGGACTCACTGGAGAAGAGCTTAATGCTGGGAAAGATGGAGGACAAAAGAAGAAGGGGATGGCAGAGAATGAGGTGGCTGGATGGAGTCACTGAAACAGTCGGTGGGAGCTTAAGTGGACTCCAGAGGATGATAGATGCCAGGAAGGCCTGGAGGAACATTGTCCATGGGGTTGTGATGGGTCAGACACGACTTCGCAACTAACAACAACAAAAGAATGGGTAACCAAATTTAGCTGTCTTGACACCATGAAACATCGAAGATAAAACCTGAGGAAAACTTTTTTTTGGCATAGAAAGATGGATAAGGAGTCGTGTTCAATGACATTTTAGAAAATACACACTCCCATCAGGTCCCAGAACAGGAATTCTAAACAATAAAGCAATGAGTAGGATAACACAATCCATGGACTACATTATTTTCAAGAATAGGGCATGACGATGTGGCCAAATGCTTAGAAATTGAGTATAGTATAATTAGTCCTTGACTTGACCAAAATGGGGACCGGAATGTCCATTGCTAAATGACACAGCTGTACAGGGTGACATTGCTTCGCTGCATTGCTTAGTGACTGCAATCCTAGCAGTCCTTAGTGTCCTTAGTCCTTAGTCCTTCGTCGTAACTCCAGATGCATGGGTTGTTAAAAGGGAAGTGGACGGTGTCCCAGGTAAGGAGCATGGGCTGCCTTGAGAGTTGGGAAAAGTCCTGGGCAGGCTACACGTGAGTTATAACTGAATGAAATGTACTTTTACCGCAACTCACTCAAGTAACACGATGCACTTTGACCATATTGCACATTGTATATTACTATTCTGGCAATAAAAGACTCAGTTCAAAGGCTGAGAATGTACAACCTTTGGTATCTGACATGAAAGCCTCTTTCCAAGATCACAGTATTCTTTTTTACATTAATCCAGACTTGGTAGATCTCAATTTTTCATAAATTGAAGGCTAGGTAAAGGTTCTTCTCGCACATATGTGCTAGTTGTTCCTGACTAGGGGACGGTGCTTATCTCCGTTTCAAAGCCAAAGAGCCAGTGCTGTCCAAAGACGTCTCCGTGGTCATGTGGCCGGCATGACTAAATGCCAAAGGTACACGGAACGCTTTACCTTCCCACCAAAGGTGGTCCTTATTTTTCTACTTGCATTTTTTTACATGCTTTCAAACTGCTAGGTTGGCAGAAGCTGGGACAAGTAACGGGAGCTCACCCTGTTGGGATTCAAACCGCTGAACTACCAACCTTTCGATCAACAAGCTCAGCATCTTAGCCACTGAGCCACCGTGTCCCATTTAAATTGAAGGATAGGGTATACCTTAAATAAATAAATAGACTAATTCCAACAGTTATGAATACATACGGTTTTAAAGTTAACATTTGAAGTCATATACTTGTAGGAAGTCAACTTCACCTTTGGGACAACCAGGACCTGGATGACAGAATCTCCATAGACATTTAACTTCCGTGTCCTCTACCAGTGTCTGGAATTTGTGTGAATTGGGAGAAACAATCCCGTCAGGACCATGTGGCTGTAGATTTGGGACCTCTTGGATCTCAAGTCAGTGGTGGTTTCAACATTTTTTACTACCGATTCTGTGGGTGTGGTTTGGTGGGTGTGGTATGGCTTGGTGGGTATGGCAGGGAAAGGATACTGTAAAATCTCCATTCCCTCCCCACTCCAGGGGAAGGTTACTGCAAAATCTCTATTTCCTCCCGATCAGTTGGGACTTGGGAGGTAGAGAATAGATGGGGGTGGGGCCAGTCAGAATTTTTACTACTGGTTCTCCGAACTACTCAAAATTTCCGCTACCGGGTCTCCAGAACTGGTCAGAACCTGCTGAAACCCACCTCTGATCTCAGTGCTTTCTATCTTTAGTCTTACAAGGAATTGACCTTCCTCCTTTGAGACTGATTATAATCAGGAGGGGTCATCTTCAATTTGGAACTTCTGCTCCAAGAGGGCAGTTGTGTCCAAGAGGACCTTTGCAGCTTCATGTGTCACTCCATTCCTCGGTTAGGCACTCTTCCAGATGGTCGCTCATACCCTAGTCACCTCATCACAGTTCCAAGTGCTCTACATGGGACTGCCTTAGAAGCTACAGCTGGGCGCTGGGCATGTCCAGATGCTTACATAACCTCCATATACCATTGCTTCTATGTGAACTCAAGGTGCTTTAAAAACTCTATATGGCAAGGGTGTCAAACTCAAAGGCCCAGGGCCCAGATCCGTCCCGTGGGGTGCTTAGATCTGGCCTGGAAACAGCAAAAAACTAGCTCATGGTGCCTCTGCCAGTGAAAACGGAGCGAGGGAGGGCCGCGGGCAGTCCTCCAGAGCTCCGTTTTCACTGGCAGAGGGTGGCAGGAAACTATCACAGCTGAAAAGAGAGCTTGGGAGCCCATTTTTCCTGGCAGAGCATGCACGTTAGAAGGCCAGCCTATGAGTAGGGGCTGTCGGGCCCTTTATATTTCTAACCCTCTGAGCATTTTGGGGGTAACAAGCATATTGAAAAACACGCCAAGGACATGCCTCCATGCAAAACACGAAGCGTATCTAATGCAAAGCTCTTTTTCAAACTAAATTGTGGTTTTGTTTTGTTTTAATTGCCAAATTTTATTGGGCTGTTCAAACATTGTATTGTTTTCCATTGTTCCTAAAAACGGCAGAACGTCTGCCGATTCTCCTTCGGGTTTTAGACGCTCCGATGTTACTTTTTGTTAAACGATTGAGAGCTGCCACTAGATGTCTCTCTTTGGCTTTTCGTGTTTTGCAGACACAGAAGCCACCAATATCCTGATTGCTGAGTAAAATAGGTTTTGGGTTTCCAGTCCAGCACCCAGAAAATTGAGGTTTTGGACAAAGTAGTAACATGGCTCAAGTTGTTCCAGAAATTGCAATTCGTAAAACAAAACAAAAGAAAAGAAACTAGAAATGCTTTGAGAAAATATAGAGCTATTGAAAGTTGTGGTAGTAACACAAGCAATTTTCTCCATGTTGGCAGATGAAGCAGTGGTGAAATCCAAATTTTTTACTACTGATTCTGTGGGCATGGCTTGGTGGGCATGGTGTGGCTTGGTGAGCATGGCTTGGTGAAAGGATACTGCAAAATCCCCATTCCCACCCCACTCCTGGGGAAAGGATATTGCAAAATCCCCATTCCTACTCCACTCCTGGGGGAAGGATACTGCAAAATCCCCATTCCCACCCCACTGCTGGGAGAAGGATATTGCAAAATCCCCATTCCCACCCCACTCCTGGGGGAAGGATATTGCAAAATCCCCATTCCCACCCCACTCCAGGGGAAGGATACTGCAAAATCCCCATTCCCACCCCACTCCTGGGGGAAGGATATTGCAAAATCCCCATTCCCACCCCACTCCAGGGGAAGGATACTGCAAAATCCCCATTCCCACCCCACTGCTGGGAGAAGGATATTGCAAAATCCCCATTCCCACCCCACTCTAGGGCCAGCCAGAGGTGGTATTTGCTGGTTCTCCAAACTACTCAAAATTTCCACTGCCAGTTTTCCAGAACCTGTCAGAACCTGCTGGATTTCACCCCTGACGTGAAGCTCTCACAAAAGTCAACCCAGAGGACATTTTAGGAGCTCCAAGTCCTAAAGGCATCAAATTGGAGAAGGCTATACAAGTAGTCCTCAACTTACAACCATCGGTTTAGTGCCCTTTTGAAGTTACAATGCTTCTTTAAAAGTGATTTATGACTAGTCCTTGCACTTATGACCGCCACATTCTCATGGTGATATTATCAAAATTAGATCGCTTGGCAACCTGTATGCATTTATGATGGATGCAGCATCCCAGGATCACGTAATTGCCATCTGGAGGTCTTCCCAGCCACCTTCCCACAAGCGAAGTCAATGGGGGACGTCAAATCCTCTTAATGATCATGGGTTTCGCTTAACAATTGCAGTGATTCGCTTAACAACTATGGCAAACCAAGGTTGTAAAATCAAGCACAACCCTTTTGCTTGGCAGTGGAAATTCTGGTCCCAAGTCCTGGACTATCTGTACAGTGTTCAGATGTGCTCTCTCCCCCTCTCTCTTTTTTTTAAGCAATTCACAAATTTCTGAAACTTATAAAGGAGAATATTTATCACTCGTGATTGAACTGTGGTATTCTTGGTGTTCTCTGAGATTGGTGGTTTTCTTTCTGATGTTTCATTACCAAATTGATGACGTTACCTAGCTGGGTAATGAAACATCTGTAAGAAAACCACCAAGCTCAGACAGCCCAAAGGACTCCACCAGCCAAATATTCCCTGAAGAACTTAAGAACACTTCATAACTTAGACTAATACTCCAAACAGTCATACAACTGCTGCAATTTTGAACAGCGGGTATTTATGAGCAAAACATCTGGGCCTCAAACACTGTCTTCCATTATTTTTGTTATCTTTTGTGGGATCATCTGAGAGAAACAGTAGATTACTGATAGCTCCTGGATCCCAGATTACAAGCAGTCCTACAAGTGTTGTGGCTCCGTTGCCTGAGCCTGTGTCATCGTCAGGAGAGGACTCCGAGTGTGAAAGGGAGGAATTGGCAAGACCTCCCTCTCCAGGACCCTCCTCTCTGGCAATGCCCCTGGAGGACACCAAAGGGCAAGAGATAGGCCCAGAGCCAAGCACATCCCCGCAGCCACAGGTGGACAGCGACGAGGGAGATAAGTGCTGGCTGGATCCTCGACAACGACACAGGAAGAAACGTGCCCAACAGAAGGCAAGGCGTGCCAGGGTTTAGCTGAGTCACTGGACCACACCCCACAGGATATATAAGGGAGCGTGGTGGCCAGTCAAAGCCTTGTGATGAACAAAACTGAAGGCTTCCACGCCATTCTGTATCACTGGACTATTGTTTCAAGGACTGAACTGTAAATATTGAGTGTTTACCTTTGATGTGCCAGAAGTGGAGAGTCGTTATCTTCCTTCCCTGTACTTAATAAACTCTTGGCAGGCAGCCACTGGGTTTTTGCCGGCTGGTTTGCTCATTAACTCCGAAACGCCTATTTGTGTGTGTGTACGTGGGGTCGGGGACACAACAACAAGTAGATTTACAACCATAATTTCTGTTGTTAAGTAAGGCGTTTGGTAAATGAATTTTGCCCGGTTTTCTGGCTACAGTTGTTAAGTGAATCACTGCAGTAGGGGGACTTGGAGCTCCTAAAATGTCCTCTGTGGATTTATTTTTGTGATAGCTTAATGTGCCAAAATGGACAAAATTGGCTGTGTTACTACCACAACCAGCAATAGCTCTATATTTTCTCAACTTTTAAAGTTAGTAATAGCAATAGCAATAGCGCTTAGACTTATATACTGCTTCATAGTACTTTACAGCCCTCTCTAAGTGGTTTACAAAGTCAGCCAACAATCTGGGTCCTCATTTTTTTTAAAAAAATTGATTTATATGCCACCCTTCTCTGGAGACTCAGGGCGGCTTACAATGTGTTAAGCAATAGCCTTCATACTTTCGTATATTTATACAAAGTCAGCTTATGGCCCCCACAAACTGGATCCTCATTTTACCTACCTTAGAAAGGATGGAAGGTTGAGTCAACCTTGAGCCTGGTGAGATTCGAACTTACAGTAATTGCAGACAGCTGGTGTTAATCACAATGCTTTAGTTTGCTGAGCTACCAGGCCCCTTACTGACCTCGGAAGGATGGAAGGCCGAGTCCACCTCAAGCCTTTCAGAATCGAACTCCTGGCAGTCGGCAGTGTTAGTTTACAATAGTGAGCAGTGACTTAGCCCTCCACTGCTGCATTCTAACCACTGTGCCACCACAGCTCTGTAGTAACCTGGTGGTGAATCTGGCTTCCCCATTGACTTTGCTTTCAGAAGGCCGCGAAAGGTGATCACATGACCTTGGGACACAGCACCGGTCATAAATATGAACTAGTTTCCAAGCATCTGAATTTTCAATTCAATGCGATCAAGCATCGCATGATCATGGGGATGTTGCAAAGGTTGCAACATCCCCATGATCATAAGTTGCAACATCCCCATGATCATAAGCAGGGGTGGGCTTCAAAAATTTTAGCAAGGGGTTCTCTGCACGGTTGCTGGGTGGGCATGGCCATGGTGGGCGTGGCCTAGTCGGGCTCCTGCACCACGATGTGGGAGGGAGGCATTTTTGCCCTCCCCAGGCTCTGGAGGCCCTTCTTGAGCCTCTGGGAAAGCAAAAATGGCCTCCCCAGGCTCCGGAGGCCCTCTTCTAGTAAGTTTGTTTTTCGCGCACACCCTTCACTTACCTGCATCTAAAACGGACCGAGTGGGGACTCCTGGGAGGGGCGGGGCAGGGCAGGTGGGACGGGGACAGCCAGGAGTGGGATTTGGGGGTTTCCGAATTGCATAGAATCTTAGATAGAGGTTCTCCCGGATCCCTGCCCACCCCTGGTCATAAATCACATTTTCCAATGCTGTTGTAACTTTGAACGGTCACCATATGACCTGTTGTAAATCGAGGACTACCTGTATGGACTAAACAATAGAGAGTCCATTTTGCACAAACCTGGTGTTGAAATTGCTAATGATGCAACTTAAAGTCCTGTTTCTCATTTGGACACCATAGCACATCCCTATTTGTATTTCATCTCCTTTGCACGCTACTTTATCTCTGTCCTCCCTTACCGAGTAGCAACCCAAGGGATAACATTTTTAATCATTGGCAGCGCCTATCTGAACTTTTTCACATGTACTTAGCATTACTTTGCTTTGAGGCAGGGGACATATGGAAAAGTTATTTTTTAATTCTCACGGTGAGGCTCAATTACTTAAAAGGCATTTTATTCCCATCTGCCTGGAAATAAAGCGTTTAAAATCTCCTCTGTTTTCACAGCAGAGGAGAAAGAGCTTTCCAAACTGTGTCTCTAATTTGTTTGGGGTTTTGAAGAACTTCGTGCCCGTCACTGATTCTCCAACCAAATTGTCTTGCTGCCTAAAATGGGGAACGTGAGGGGAGGGTCTCTCCTTCCCCTAATTTTCCTTGCAGAAAACCCAACTGGACTTCTGTGGACTCAAGACAGTTTGGGGGAGAGCAATGTATGCCGAATAACAAAATCTGGGTCTTGGGCTCCAAGTGTATGAAGGGTCCCACCTCTGGACTGCATTATAGAATAGAATTAGAGTGGAGTAGTTTTTTTTTTAAGTAAAGTAAGTGGAGTGGAGTGGAGTGGAGTGGAGTGGAGTGGAGTGGAGAGGAGTGGAATGGAGTGGAGTGGAGTGGAGTGGAGTGGAGTGGAGTGGAGTGGAGTGGAGTGAAGTAGGGTAGGGTAGGGTAGGGTAGGGTAGGGTAGGGTAGGGTAGGATAGAATAGAATAGAATAGAATAGAATAGAATAGAATAGAATAGAATAGAATAGAATAGAATAGAATAGAATAGACACTGGAAATCTTCTAGTCCAGCCTCAGCTCAAGCAGGAGAATCTATAACAGATTAAACAAATATCAACCAGATAACCAGATTAGTCAAATAACAATATAAAATGCCTATATTCACAAAAATAATAAAGAATAGAATAGAATAACAACTTTATTTTCACTTTGAATGTACGCTAATCAACATACATTAAAATGAAATTTCACTGCATACAGCTCTCAAAGGTCACCACCTCCAATATACACAACATGAACATGACGAAATAAATTAATAATTATGTATATACCCACATATATTATATGACACAGAGAAACAACACAGTCTAGTTTGGATGTATACATGTACATGGTGAGAGAAACGAATCTTGCGAGTTTCCCAGACGGGTGGCCTAGGGGACAAAGGGGTTACAGAATCTGATAGTCCTGCTAGAAGCTGTTCTAGCAACTATCAATATCTTCCTTGGCCACTATGTACAGGTAGTCTTGGACTTACAACTATTTCTTTACTGACTGACTGAAGTTACAATAGCACTGAAATATGTGACCGATGACTGTTTTTCAAATCATGACTCTTTCCTTTGCTAGAAAGCAGGAAGTCTTGGCTTTCTAGCAAAGCTAAATCACGCGCCACAGCTGATCCCCTCTTGTTGTTCTATTTACCTTCCCAAGCTTCCTTTTGGCGCATACTGCGCACGTGTGCACGGGCAGCATGCACCAAAAGGAGGCTTGGGAAGGTAAATAGAACAGGGATGGAGGTGGGGATCAGCTGTGCAGCGCAGTTTAGCTTTGCTAGAAAGCAGGAAATTCTGCACAGCTGATCCCCTCTGCTGTTCTACTTACCTTCCTAAGCTTCCTTTTGGCTTAGTTTAGCGCGCATGCGCGGCCACCAAACCGGTAGCAAACCGGTTCAGATTTCACCACTGCTTGGTACTCATCGTTAATTGGCTCCGGGAGGTATGATGAGTACCAAAAATGTTGAATACCATACATTTTTTCCCATAGTAGTGGGTCACAAGGCAGCCGACACAGACAACTTCTAGCTTGTGCACCGAGTACCAAACAAACAATGAGTACCGGGACAAAATGTTCACGTCAACATGCCTTGAGTACCAAATCTGATGAGTTTCAAAGCAGCTGAGTTAGTATCAAGGTACCATTGTGGTTCTTGACATACAACCATTCATTTAGTTGCCATTTTAAGTTTCAATAGCACTGAAGAAAGTGACTTGCAGCCAGTCCTTTGCCCTTAGGATTGTTGCAGAATTCCCACGGTCATGTGTTCAGAATTTGGGCGCTTCGCATCCAGCATCTATTTACAATGGTTGCCGCCATCCCCAGGTCATGTGATCACCATTTCCAACCTTACCCGCTGTCTCCTGACAAGCCAAGTCAATGGGGAGAGCCCGATTCCCTTAACAACTGTAGTGAATTCACTTAACTGTGTCAAGTAAGATCCTAAAATCAGGCACGACTCACTTAAGAACCACTTGGTTTAGCAATAGAAATTCAGCATGCAACATTTAAATAAAGCACGCTATGCTATCAATCTCTTCTTTCAGATAAATTTGTGAAATCATTTTTTCCCAGTTTGTTTTCAACTAAAGGATAATATGCAAAATTTGTTTCCAAACATGCCATACATTTTTTTTAATATGCTCCCAATTATATGGATGCTGCTGGATTCAGAGTAAACTGGGGCAGGAGCCAAGAAAAGTTTTTTTTCCCCCCTGTTACTGCCTTTCCTTTTCAGTTTTACAAATATTTCCCTGCCATGAAGATGAATGGGAGGGCGGATAATCAAGGCTGCTCATCCCAATGACTTGGAATAATAAAAAGGGGCCTGGAATTCCTGTATTTTTGAATGGCAAACCCGTGGGATAACTTTCTCGGAGCTGTACATGGGCAATCTAAAGCCTTTCCTGTTTTGATCACCATTACCATTCTTTTAACTTTCCATATGGCAGCCTCTCAAATGATGATATGATATGATGGTAGCAGTGTTCCAATATTTGAAGGGTGCCATGGAGAAGAGGGGAGTCAACCCATTTTCCAAAGCACCAGAAGACAGGACAAAAAAACCAACAACAAAACAATAGATGGAAACTACTCAAGGAGAGAAGCAACCTGGAATTAAGGAAAAACTTCCTAACAGTGAGGATAGTTAATCAATGGAATTTGATTGGACAATTATGGTTAGCTAGCATTTGTGACATGCACTTCTCCAGAAGCTACAGCAATTTCTTGCATAATACCAGTGGTGGAAAGTCCTGGATTTTCCACGAGGTTGAGGCTTCCCATTTCTGTCTGCCATCTTGGCAAATGCCGCTGTTGCTAAAAATTAAGCATGTGCTTAAATGCTTTGATGAACAGCTATTGGAGCGCTTCAGCTTCTCTCTTTATTACTCACTTTGAGTATTGGTGACACATAGGCTCCTTTACAAGCCTACCCTTGTAGTAATTTTCTTAATGAGAATGGCAATTGGAAGGAACATTTTCTACAAAAAAAGAAAATGACACACAAGTGCTCCTCTTTATGTCCCCCTCCTTCTTCTCCCGCTATTCATTATTCACAATCAAAAGGAAGAATTAGCTTTCAGAGCGATCTCACCCAAAAGGGGTTATCGCTTCGAAAGAAGCACTTCTGGTGCTAAGGAAAAGAAACAGGGGAGGAGGGTTAGAAATGAATTGAGTGACTCACACGGGCTCACAGAGGGCGGACAGGAATTGTATTATGAAAAATTATGAGCAGACAACTCGCCGGGACAACATATAATTTTATTAGAAAAGACAGGGAGAATTTGTGCTCGAAACAAAAGTCTGCATTTTGTGTAAGTTCTTGAAATTTGGCACTTTCAGGTGTGGTGATGTTGGAAAATGCTAGAACCTTCTTCCCCCCACCCCAAAGTTGTATGTTATGCCTAGTGCATGCTTCTAATTCAATGGAAGACATGGTAAAAAAAGAAGTTATAGGCAGGGCTTCCTCCTCCTTGAGTGTGTTGACACAGCACCTGAAGCAGGGGTGAAATCCAGCAGGTTCTGACAGGTTCTGCAGAACTGGTAGCGGAAATTTTGAGCAGTTCAGAGAACCAGCAAATACCACCTCTGGCTGGCCCCAGAGTGGGATGGGAATGGATATTTGCAATCTCTTTCCCCCAGGAGTGGGGAGGGAATGGGGATTTTGCAATAACTTTCCCCCAGGAGTGGAGAGGGAATGGGGATTTTGCAATATCCTTCCCCCAGGAGTGGAGAGGGAATGGGGATTTTGCAATATCCTTCCCCCTGGAGTGGGGAGGGAATGGGGATTTTGCAATATCCTTCCCCTGGAGTGGGTGGAAAAGAAGATTCGGAATATTTTATAACATGGGAACTATTCTATAAATGGTTAGTTGACAGAAACAGAGGTTAGATGAGTGGATTTATGTGAAATATAGACTACATGAAAAAGAAAAACTGATGAATAAATATTTTGATGGTTATATAATTGATACCATAATGGAAGATAGTATACTTTTCAATAACAATTGGTATTACCGCATATATGTTTATATGTACATGATTATAATGATTATGATTATGTTTATATTTTAACACTTTGGACACCTAGAAAACACACTGTTCAATATAGAAATGAATTTGTGATATAAAACAATAAAAATATTCATACTAACCAATATCATCCACTTTTAATGACCCCATAATCCCTTGCGGGGTGGAGTCTGGGCAACTGAATGGAGCTGAGTGTTTACTGGCCAGATGCCCTTCCTGTTGCCAATGTGGTGTTTTTTTCAGCAGATAAATTCTCAGTGTGCCCAGAGAGAGAAACAGCCTCCCGATTGTGAGGTGAGAGCTCCACCTTTAGGCCACCACACCACTCCTAATTAACCAATATGCCCAGTTGCAAACCATAGTTCACATGCTAAATCAAACTCAAACAAATGCATTATGTTGTCTTTTGGTGTATAAATAAAGTCACCCATTGGGAAAAACCTTTGGACATGGGGTCAAGAGGTGCTGCCCAGGGAATGGGCAGATAAGAGACTGCGTAGCCCTCAATTGTATAGTGAGTGGGGTAAAGGTCTCAAAAGAAACTTCCTAGATTCTCAAGCTGCAAAGGAGATAGTGGCGAATTGTACTTTCAGACTTGCAAGATTCTGTTAATATAGCTTTCGCTCATCTGATTCTGTTTCCTGTCTTGTCTGCCTAGTAAGCCACGGACTGGCTTAAATATTCTGGAATCTGAGAAAGGACAACAATAGATAGATAGAACATAGCTGGATTCTAGCAAAAGCAGATGAAATGCCTAATGTTCTAAGCAATACATATGCAGGGCTTTTGGCTGGAAAAGACTATTACAGTTCATAGTAAGTGTCAGGCAGAGGTGGTTTTCAGCAGGTTCTGACCAGTTCTGGAGAACCGGTAGCGGAAACTTTGAGTAGTTCAGAGAACTGGTAAATACCTCCTCTGACTGGCCCCACCCCCATCTATTCTCTGCTTCCCGAGTCCCAACTGATCGGGAGGAAATGGGGATTTTGCAGTATCCTTCCCCTGCCACACCCACCAAGACACACCCACCAAGTCATGCCACACTCACCAAGCCACACCCACAGAACCAGTAGTAAAAAAATTTAAAACCCACCACTGGTATCAGGGCTGCCTCCATTTAATCCAGAGGTGAAATCCAGCAGGTTCTGACAGGTTCTGGAGAACCAGTAGAGGAAATTTTGAGTAGTTTGGAGAACCGGCAAATACCACCTTTTGTTGGCCCCAGAGTGGGGTGGGAATGGAGATATTGCAATATCCTTCCCCTGGAGTAGGGAGGGAATGGGGATTTTGCAGTATCCTTCCCCCAAGAGTGGGAGGGGGAATGGGGATTTTGCAGTATCCTTCCCCCAGGAGTGGGGAGGGAATGGAGATTTTGCAGTATCCTTCCCCTGCCATGCCCACCAAGCCACGCCCACAGAAATTCCTTTACTAGGAAAGAACTGAATACAGCAGAAGTCAGGCAAGATCTGAAGCAAAAACACATGAAGAAGCAAATTGAAACAGACCTTAGAACTCACCCCCTTGTAGTTAGGCAACCAGAGTTTAGTCATTGGCCAGAAGATGTTTTGGGAAAGTCTCTGATTCAGGTGCACTGTCGCTCCCTTCTGCATACCGAAGCTAGAAGAAATGGCCTTGAAAATGATAAATAAAGTCCAAGCTGGTATTTGCAAAGCTTCATGAAAAATTTCCACTGTCTCCTCCTGCAGGCTCCTCCTCCTTTCCATGGCAGCTGTCACTACTTCTCCTTCTCCTTCTCCTTCTCCTTCTCCTTCTCCTTCTCCTTCTCCTTCTCCTTCTCCTTCTCCTTCTCCCACTCCCTCTCCCTCTCCCTTTCTGGAGAAGAATGAGGTTTGAAATCTTTCCATCTTTAAACTGTACTTGGACCAAAATGAAGATGTCTCCTGCTTGAGCAGGGAGTTGGACTAGAAGACCTCCAACGTCCCTTCCAACTCTGTTACTCTGTTACTCTCCCCCTCCCTCTCCAGGATACTACCTCTTTTTCTCCATTGTCACCTCCCCATCTTATCTCATTACTTTCATGGATTTTCATTATAGATAGTCCTTGAGTTATGACCATAATGGAGTCTGCCCAATATGGTCATAAGTCATGTTGATTATAAAATGGGTTGGTCATGTGACTGACCCAATTTTATGACCTTTTTTTTTTTTTACAACAGTCATTAAATGATCATCACAGTTGTGAAGAAAACCCATGATTCATTTATGGGCAGGTTTTGATGAAAACCAGAAGGAAATGCCGTTTTGGGGCAAAACCATCATAAAACATAATCAAACATGTGACTATGGGACGCTGCAATCGGTTGTAAATGTGACCCAGTTACTGAGCACCCAAAGTGTAGTCATGTGACTGTGGGTATGTCCCCTATTGTTGGAACTTTGAATCAGGGTCATAAATATCTCTCAGGTAGGTCCATTGTAACGGTTGGTAAGTGACCGGTCATAAGATAAGGACTACCTATATGGTGTCATCAACACAAGTAGTAGTTAGTGGAATACTATTTCTGAAAGGAGTCATTCATTGGGTGAGAGACTGTAAGAAGAAGATGGGGAAAGATGAGTTCATTTACGGTAGGTGAGGAGAGGCAAGCCAACCCAGATGGAAAGATGATGTTCAAAGAGATTTCAACTTTGTTGTTATCTTATAGGTCTACCTGGAAATTTACTCTTGTCTTTTTCAAGACGTTTTGACCCCTGACCAGCATTCATGATGCCTTCCTGAAATCCACATGGTTCTCCCTACCTTGGTTGGTCGAGTATGTAGGTCTTGACAATTAGTCCTCTACCCATTGCTACAGATCTGCCCCGTGGAGTTATGGCGCTTCTTCTTGTTGAGTTTCTTCACCTCTTAGAGGCAAGGTGTAACTGATTGGCTACTGTGATTCTTGGTTCAAAAAGGTCTTAAAAGGAAGGGGTGACTTTGTGGCATTGCTTACCTCTTTGAAGATTTAACACTCCCCATTAATTGTAATTCCTCTGCTCTGGGAGAGCATCTTACACACTCACAGCACACTCCATTTTTTCAAGTAGGAATCCTTGAATAGCTTTGTAATGTTAACTGCCTTTTGTGGAAGGATGGTGTGTGGAAAATATGAGGAGGGGAGTGGAGTGGCATCTTTGAGCCCGGCCTGCAAGCTAGCGCCTGAATACTGATGAAATGTTCTGAAGCAGTGTATTGTTTTTGTAACAAGTCCCAGTTGGAACCTGTCGGTAAGTTACCTGACTCAAGCAAAATGCTGCTATTTCTAATTTAACACATTCTGAGAACTGAGTAAAAAATGCCGGCTTTTTCACAAAGGATTCAAGCCAGTGGCCCTGAGGCCAAAACATTGACCAGGCTGTTCCCACCCCATCCCACTTCGTATCGATTAGAAACCCTACCTTACTGGGCAGTTGAAGAATAGCAGGGTTCATAATCGCCGTTACCTGCACGAATGCCCTTATTGAAACCTAATTTCTGATCCAAAACGCAGCATTAAGCTAAATCAAACGTGGTTACATTGTGAGTTTTGCGAACGTTCCCCAACAATATTGAGATTTTTTTTTTTTTCAGGCTGCCTTCTGCTATCAGCGTTTCAATCACACCTGAAGCAACTGATAACTTATGCACAGTTCTTTAAGAGCAGTCAAGTAAAGTTTGAATTTTATGGATAAATGGATTAGGGATTTGTCAGGCCAATTTTGCAGATTTCGTTCGAGAACATCACAAATCCATAAATTGTCAGGTCGCTTTTCAACTCAAAAATGCCATAAATATTTATCTTGGGGAGAGGAGACAAGTTATTTGTAGCTTCACCTAATCGTTTAAGCGTTTGAAATATTCAAAGACATTTGTTATTCAAATAGGGACAACCGTAGGAGAGCAAATAAGGAAGGCCATATCCACAATACTGGGCCACTAGTTTTGGTGCTACAAACTATGACATTTTTAGCTTTCGGTGATTGAAGGTCTTGTAAGGGGCATCCAGATGGTGAACTAGGTTTACATTTCTGCCTAAATTTTATTTAGAGGAATCTTTTCGGAAGAAATTAAAGATGGGTTGGGGAATTTGTGGACTTGCAAATGATGCTGATGCAAAATTTTCACAAATCCTGGCCAGTACGAGTAATGAAGAAGAATGCTGAAAGTAATGTTTGAATAATATTTGTGTAGGTCACAGATTCCCCATCCCAGAACTAAACATTCCTATTTTGAGGACTCATTTAAATGAGGGTAGAGGAAATGAAAGGAATCTGATAAGTATTCTACTACATTATTTATTGCTTGGGTTCACTTGATCCTAAGCTCCACTGGGCAACTATATATTAGCCTTGTGTATTATACAAACCCAGCTCACATAGTAAGTTTAGGATTCAGCAGGTTATGGAAAGGAGCAAGTTGGGTTAACTATGAAAATTAAACATTATAATTTTTGGACCTAGATTATAAACCTACAGAGATTGATAGGCAGGGAGAACTTCAAGCATTGTTCTATAATTGATCACTGCTGATGTTGCCTAGTTGGGTAATGAAGCATCTCCTAGCAAGGAACCAGCCTCAGAGAGCACCAAATTTGAGACTCGACTGAAATTGTGATGTTTGGTCAAGAAACAAATCTAGCTATGGTGACACAGTGGTTAGAATGTAGTATTTCAGTCTAACTCTGCCCACAGCCAGGATTTTGATCCTGCCCTGCTTAAGGTTGACTAAGTCTTCCATCCTTCTAAGGTCAGTAAAATGATGACCCAGATTGTTGGGGACAATATGCTGACATTTGTAAATTGCTCAGAGAGTGCTGTAAAGTGCTATGGAGCGGTATGGTATGTAGGTCTAAGCCAGTCCTCAAACTTTTTAAACAGGGGGCCAATTCAAGGTCCCTCAGACTATTGCGGCGGGGCAGACCGGCTGGGTAGGTGTGGCTAGGTGGTCATGTGACTGGCTGGGCATGGCCAATTTAGCAGTCCATTAAACAATAGACACAAATTACACTTTAATTTGTTATGCTCCTGAGGGTAGAAAGTAGGTTAGTGAAGAGATGTGGCTGCCTTGCAGTATGTGTGAGGGACTTCTGTTTGTGTGTGTGTGTGTGTGTTTCCCGCTCTCTCTCTCTCTCTCTCTCTCTTTCTCTCTCTCTGGAGGCTGGGGAGTACTGTTCTGCTGCCCAAAAATGGGTCCGCCTTCTCGGCCTCCAAAAGGCAGGTGGGGGCTGGTGAGTAGGTGGGGTGATGTGGGCGGGGCAGCCTCGTGTCCCACTGGCAGGATTAATGCCTTTGGTGGGCCATATCTAGCCCGAGGGCTGTAGATTGAGGACCCCTGGTCTAAGCGCTATTGCTATCTTGGCCAAGATGGAAATAATTTTCGGAGAGGATCGAGTGGACATGGTTTCAACCTTGGACCCTACTCTTCTTTCTCTTGGTGGCCTGGTTGACTTGAGTCTGTAGATAGGGATCTACAAGAAGCTTGCTATAGAATCTTCTGAAAACAAATTTAGAATCTTCTCCCTAAAGTAATCCACTCTAGTTACAGATAACGTTCTGGTTTCCATTAATTTGCTTACCTTCCATCCTCCCCCAATAAAACATCTCAGGAAAGGAGTTGAGAGATGGTCATAATTTTTTTTTAAACAGCCTGCTAGCAGAAGGCTTTTTTCTAAATTTTCTAAATTTCCTAAATTTCTAAATTTCCCAAGGCTTTTTAAAAATTTCCCTTGGACTGGGAAGTTTAAAACCCAATCTTTAAACTAGAAAGGCTCTTTTTCTCCAGATGTTCTGACTAATCTAGTCAGCTTTGCCAATTGAGAACATGTGTGGGCTCTAAGAATTATCGGGCCAGGAGCATTTAAAAGTACCGGTGTGTAAATTTCTAGGTGCCTATAGATTAGTTCCTGTATAACTCCCGAGAAACAAGATACTTTATTGCTTCATTATTTGTTATTAATAAAACTGGTCAGGTTCTTTCCAGTGATTCATGCAAGATTATTGCCCATCTGACTCCGGCACTTCCCCATTATACTATGTTAACATATTTCAATAAGTAATCAATTTAACTTGCCATATGCTGTTGGAATGCAAGTTCCATTACTTGCACCATATTTATTTGGGGTGATAGGTTGTTCATCTTAGTCTCGAGCTACCCTTTTTGCATTTGCCATTTTAGGATAAAATACTTAAAATATTTGCATTTAAAAAATGAACTCAGAAACTGGACCGCCTCCAGACAAAACCGAGTAATTATGTCATTTGTATTGCAAAGCAAGAATGGCTATAAAGCATCAGTATAAATGGGAGGAGGGGGTGAGAATAGGGGAGAAGGGTGCATGAAAGATTGATAGGCTTCACCAGTCTTCCATTACACATGAAAGACAGACTGGGGAGGGAAAAATCACCCAGGTAGCCTTTTGTGCAAGTGTGTATACACAAAAGGGGAAAGCTTTGACTGGGATGCCATGCCATGCAGATGTGGATGTCCCACCACTGTGGAATCTATAATCAAGAACTTTGATATTCACCAGTGTCATCTCTTGCTTTTCATCAATTTTAAGAGCCAATTTGGTCTAGTGATTAAGGCAGAGGGCTAGAAAGCAAGAGACCATGAGTTCAAGTCCCTCTTTAGGCATGAAAGCCGGCGGGGTGACTGTGGGCCAATCAGCAGGAGACGATGCGTTCTAGTCCCGCCTTAAGCATGAAAGCCAGCTGGGTGACTTTGGGCCAATCACCAGGAGACGATGAGTTCTAGTCCCGCCTTAAGCATGACAGCTGGCGGGGTGACTTTGGGCTAATCACCAGGAGACAATGTGTTCTAGTCCCTCCTTAGGCATGAAAGCCAGCAGGGTGACTTTAGGCCAATCACCAGGAGACAATGCGTTCTAGTCCCGCCTTAAACATGAAAGCCGGCTGAGTGACTTTGGGCCAATCACCAGGAGATGATGAGTTCTAGTCCAGCCTTAGGCATGACATCTGGCAGGGTGACTTTGGGCCAGGAGACTATAGGCTCTAGTCCCTCCTTAGGCATAAAAACCGGTTGGGTGACTTTGGGCCAGTCATTCTCTCTCAGCCCAACTCACCGCACAGAAAATAGGAGGAGGCAGGTGTGTTAAATACGCTCTTGCTACCTCAAGTGATTTGTAAAAATAATAAAATTGGATTAAATTTAATTCCATCTTCTATTACTAGAGTTGTAAATAGGAATATCTCCTAAAGTATCTTAGTATCTTAGATGTTGACATATCTACTATTTCTTGAATGAGTTACTGTTTTCCCTATTTTTTTAGGGAAAACAATAACTATCAGTTCTAGGGTGGACTCTCCTTCTGAGTTCACGGTTCCTATACCATACAGTCCAACTAACATTTTCCTCATAACTATTTCCAACTTTGACACGCCAGTCTCCAGTCATAAACAACACATCTTGCCTGCATGCTCTGTCGATTTCAAATTAGTCTTCATCATAAAACTTGTCAACCTCTTCTTCTTCTGCATCAGTGATTGGAGCATAAACTCGGATAACCATCACGTTAAGGGTTATACGTGATGTCTAATTAATGTTATTTGGTCAATGACTGCATTGTACCGGTGTACTATTTTTGCTGCATCTTTTCTGACTCTGAAAGCATTCTTTATTTTTTTGTCTCCAGAGTTGTAAACTTTGATTGCCTGATTAAAAGTGTCACACTCCAATCCCTTTCAGTTCACAAATGTTTAAAATTCATTTCATCTTTTGCTGTCTTGAGCTGTCCCGTCTTCATGCGTCTTCAACTTCCTGTTTTAATTCTATCTTTGCAAGTACGGATTTTATTTTCCTATACCTGTGATGGCGAACTTTATGGCATGTGTGCCGGAAGTGGCACACAGAGCCATCTCTCCGGGCACGCAAGCTGTTGCCTGTTGCTCTTCCTGGGTTCCGGTGTGCCAGTCAGCTGGTCTTCATGTGCATGGGAATGCCGGAAACCCAGTGTGCATGCGCGGTCCGGGCTGATGCTCTTCCAGTTTCCAGTGTGCGCATGCACCCGAGTCAACTGTTCTATGCATGCCAGAAACCGGAAGACCAGGTAACCGGTGCGCATGTGCACGCCAGGAACCAGAAGATCATCTCCCCGGTGAGTCCATGTGCACCGGGTGGCTGCTTTTCCAGTTTCTGGCACATGCTCATGTGCCAGGGGTGGGTTCTACTTACCTTTACTACCAGTTTGCAGCGGGGCTACATGCACTCTTCTTTGCATGTGCAGAAGCATTTTGATGACGTTGGGGTCGGTGGGTGGAGTCTCCCGCCGGTTTTACTACCAGTTCTATAGAACTGGTGCGAACCAGGGGCAACCCACCACTGGCGTGTGCGCTCCCATTTTGGCACTCAGTGCTGAAAAGGTTTACCAACACTGTCCTAAACAATACTAGCAACTGAATATCCAGAATCTATGTAGTCATACCATAACACCACTCGTAAAGATCATCAGCTATTCCTCAGTAACATGTTTAGTGCCATCTGACCTGAGAGATCCACCATCCAGGACTGCATCATCCATCTTTGCATTTTGATTATCCATGTGATTTTCTTGTTAAAACACAGAGATGTTGTTTCACCATTTCCTTCTCTTGCAGGTATAATGGGATGCCTCTAGCAAAGCCTCCAGCATCTTCCTGTATTCATGCTGCCTGATACAGATTCCCTACCTGCTTTAGAAGGGAAGCTGGGATGCTCTTTGTATTTTGGTTGAACTTGCTGGGATTAGAGTTAGAGTTAGAATTTATTGGATTTTTATACCGCCCTTCTCCTGAAGGACTCAGGAGGCACAGCCATGATAAAACACAGAATCATATAAAAATTAAAACCAGTTAAAAAGAATTAAACAATTTAGCCTTGTCCATTAAGAAACCCATAAATTAAAAATACCCCATCCAAGTTCTTATTCAGCCAGGCCAGCCTGTTGAAAAAGCAGGGTCTTTAGGGCCTGGTGGAAGGTATGGAGGTCGGGAATCATACGTATCCCAGGGGGTAATTCATTCCAGAGGGTGGGTGCCCCCATAGAGAAGGCTCTCCCCTGGGGGTCACAAGCCTACATTGTTTAGCCGACGGCACCCTGAGGAGCCCTTCTCTGTGGGAGCGCGTTGGTCGGTGGGAGGCTATTGGTGGCAGAAGGCGGTCCCATAGGATTATACATTCTTAACAGATTACAAAAGTTGGGAGGGAACCTTGGATGGGGTCAAGCTATTTTCCAAAGCACCTGAAGGCCAGACAAGGAATAATGGATGGAAACTGAACGAGGAGAGATTCAACCTAGAAATAAGGATACATTTTCTGACAGTCAGAGCAATCAACGAATGGAACAGAAGTTGCCTTCAGAAGTTGCGGGAGCTTCATCACTGGAGGCTTTCAAGAAGAGACTGGACTGCCATCTATCAAAAATGATGTAGGGTCTGCTTCGGCGGGGGGTTGGACTAGATGACCTACAAGGACTCTTCGGACTCTGTTAATCTGTCTGGAATCTATCTGAGATCTTCTAGTCCAACTTCCTAGTCAAGTAGGTGTCCCTATACCATTTCAGACAAAGAGTTGTCCAATCTTTTAGTTGGTTTTTAAATTTTGTACGTATGTATTTTTATTGTTGGCTGTACACCGCCCTGAGTCCTTCGGGAGTAGGGCAGTATATAAATCCAATAAATCCTAATCCTAATCCTTTTCTTAAAAACCTCCAGTATTGGATCACCCACAACTTCTGGAGGCAAGCCATTCCACTGATTGATTGTTCTAATTCTCAGGAAATTTCTTCTTAGTTCTAGGTTTCTTCTCTCTTTGATTAGTTTTCACCCATTTCTCCTTGTCCTGCCTTCAGGTGCTTTGGAGAATAAGTTGGCCCTCGCTACTTTGTGGCAGCCCCTCAAATATTGGAAGACTGCTATCATGTCACCCCTGTCCTTTGTATTGAAGTAGACATACTTCTAAGCTAAGCTAAGATGCTGAGCTTGTCGATCGAAAGGTCGGCAGTTCAGCGGTTCGAATCCCTAGTGCCGCGTAACAGGGTGAGTTCCTGTTACTTGTCCCAACTTCTGCCAACCTAGCAGTTCGTAAGCACGTAAAAAAGACAAGTAGAAAAATAGGGACCACCTTTGGTGGGAAGATAACAGTGTTCCATGTGCCTTTGGCATTTAGTCATGCCGGCCACATGACCACGGAGACGTCTTCAGACAGCGCTGGCTCTTTGGCTTTGAAATGGAGATGAGCACCAACCCTAGAGTCGGGAACGACTAGCACATATGTGTGAGGAGAACCTTTACCTTTACCTTAGACATACCCAATTCCTGCAACCGTTTTTTATATGTTTTATGTTTCAGTCCCCTAATCATCTTTGCTGCTCTTCTCTGCACTCTGGATGCAATATTCCAATCGTGTTTTTACCCAGGTATAAAGAAATGCTAACAGGAAGGTAACAGCGTTCCGTGTTTCACCACATGCTCTGAACTGTGGCATGATGTCATGCTGGCCACATGACCACAGAAATGTCTTCGGACAATGCTGGCTCCCTTGGCTAAGTAATCGAGATGAACACTGCCCCCTACAGTCAGACATGACTGGATAGAGGAAAGCTTTATCAGTGGTGGGTTTCAAAAATTTTCACTACCCTTTTGGTGGGCGTGGCTAGGTGTGGGGGCATGTGACTGAGTGGGCGTGGCCAGCTTGACATCACTCACATCCACGCCCATTCAGTCACATGACACCCCCACCCAGCCACACCCACAGGAAAAGATAGGAAAATTTTGGGAATTTCCACCTATCTATCCCCACCCTCCCTTCGCCAGTCGTCCCCGTTTCCCCTCCTTTAGCAGCCCTGGCCCTAGCCCCGCTTCCTCCCGCACCTCCACCTCTTTGTTGGGGCTGCTTATCTTCTGCAGTGGTTGGTCCAGAGTCCGGAAGGCAAGCTGACTGGAATTTTCGGCGGCCCCTAGCCAGCAGCCACAGCCGCAAAGTGGCTCTCAAAAAGGTGCCGACTGGCCACAGGCAGCCAAAAAGTACCAGAGGTCACGGAAAAAGCTGCTGCCATCACTGCCATGTTCTTCGCGCATGTGCATCCCATTGGATTTGCAAGGCAATGGAATGCGCGAATGAGAAGAACATGGCAGTGACAAACATGGATGGTGGGGCAAGCGAGTGGCAATTAGGGGACTGGTTCGGGGCTGTGGCCAGCTGACCATTGCTACCAGTTTGTCGACCTTGGCCAAATTTCCACCAATGGTTCGCGCAAATCAGTGCGAACTGGTTGAATACCACCTCTGACCTTTATCTTTATTAAGTGATCTTGATGAATGCTTCTAATGTTTTGCACTTATTTACCCCACCATAAAGAGCCAGCATAGCTGAACTTGGGGTGGGTGGGTTGAATGTTGTTTCCCTAGTTTTTATCCCTGTTTATGAGGGACCTAGTTTTTATGTGGTTATTTTATGGTTATATAATTTAATTTTGATTATTTATCTGCTTCTAATCCCAAACTATGAATCTAGGGAGCTGTACTTTTGCTGAGAGTTGGTGGATTGGAGCAGCCTGTAAATCCTGTAAGTAAGTAAATTACCTCTTTGACATTTCAGGGAACATGTGGGATATAAATAGAATAATGAATTACTAAATAGTATATACAAGAATAGACATAAAGAGGAAGGTGACATACCTAAGAGATGTGTGTAGGTTAGGGCATAAAAATATTTGCATGAACTTTTTCTGCTAGGCTCGTAGAGAAGTTGCAGCTGACAAAATGAGAATTTCAGTAAAGCTAAAAGCCAGCTAGCTATCCTTAGGCATGTTTATGCAAGGTTATTGGTTCTGGGCTACTGTGTGTCAAGGCACGACTGATGCAAAGAGGCCCAGCTGAAACTGGGAGAAGCAGATCAAGATTTGGAGGAGAAAGAAACTGTTCCATAATCCAAACTAACACAGGGAGGACCAAGCCTGTTATTGTTAATAACAGAATAACAGAGTTGGAAGGGACCTTGGAGGTCTTCTAGTCCAACCCCCTGCTTAGGCAGGAAACCCTACACCACTTCAGACAAATGGTTATCCAACATCTTCTTAAAAATTTCCAATGTTGGAGCATTCACAACTTCTGCAGGCAAATTGTTCCACTGATTCATTGTTCTAACTGTCAGGAAATTTCTCCTTAGTTCTAGGTTGCTTCTCTCCTTGATTAGTTTCCATCCATTGCTTCTTGTTCTACCCTCAGGTGCTTTGGAGAATAGCTTGACTCCCTCTTCTTTGTGGCAGCCCCTGAGATATTGGAAGACTGCTATCATGTCTCCCCTAGTCCTTCTTTTCATTAAACTAGACATACCCAGTTCCTGCAATTGTTCTTCGTATGTTTTAGCCTCCAGTCCTCTAAACATCGTTGTTGCTCTTCTCTGCACTCTTTCTAGAGTCTCCACATCTTTTTTACATTGTGGCGACCAAAACTGAATGCAGTATTCCAAGTGTGGCCTTACCAAGGCATTATAAAATGGTATTAACACTTCACGTGATCTTGATTCTATCTCTCTGTTTATGAGGGATCTGTTTAGAACTGTCTTGGCTTTTTGGCAGCTGCTGAACACTGCTGGCTCATATTTAAATGGTTGTCCACTAGGACCCCAAGATCCCTCTCACGGTCACCACTATTGAGCAAGGTACCACATATACTGTACCTATGCATTTCGTTTTTCTTGCCTAAATGTAGAACCTTACTTACTTAATGATAGACTAATTGTGAAAAAGTGCAGATAAAATAACTATATATTGTTATCCATGTATATAGGTAGTTCTCGATTTACGACTGGTTACTTCATGGACCACTCAAAGTTATGATGGACTTGAAAAAAGTGACTTAGAACCTGTCCACAAAGTTGCAACTATGGCACCACAATGACTGCATTTCGGGGGCTAAAGCAGCCAGCCTGCATTACAATCAGTTGCAGCAGTCACGAAATCCCACCAATACAGGGAAAAAATATCCATTGGATAAGCTGGATTCAAACTTACGATCACATGATTTGCTTATTAATGATTGTCTGATTTGCCTAACGACTGCAATGATTTGCTTAATCACCATTGTAAAAATGATTGTAAAATTGAGTCTGGTCATATGGTGACTGAACTTATGACCACAATGGTTTATGACCATAATTCTAGTCTCAGTTGTAGTTGTAAATCAAGGACTAACTGTAATAGTTATTATTATTATTATTTTTGGTCTGTCTTGTGTACCAACTTCCCTTCTTTTACTAAATTATCCTTAACTTCATTCTTCCCAGATATTGTGGACTATACTTTTCATCAAGACAAAAGGTCTTGCAACAATATTCTTCTGAAGGTTGCTATAGAGTTTCTGATCCAAGCTATTACTTTGGCAACAAACAGCTAAATAATTAAATAAAACCTTTCAATCTATGCCCATTGCAAATGGTTGTTTTTCTATTGTATTCCAGAAACAAATGGATTGGAGAAAAATATCAGTGAGCAATTGCAAAGATCAGCCTTTGGAGGAGGAAGAACCTGATCTGTGGCAAGAATGCTTGCAGAATCTGGTGACAGAATCTGGTGGGATCCAACAGCCCCACATACTAAATAGGTGCAGGAAAATATAAATGAAGATACAATCCTAGTTTGTATTACACAAAAATTAGCATTTGTTGGATCAAAGTCCTCCAATGCAGTGGTGAGTTTCAAAAATTGTTACTACCGGTTCTGTGGGTGTGGCTTGGTGGGTGTGGCATGGCTTGGTGGGTGTGCTTGGTGGGTGTGGCACCGGTAGGATACTGTAAAATCTCCATTCCCACCCCACTCCAGGGGAAGATTACTGCAAAATCCCCATTTCCTCCCGATCAGCTGGGACTTGGGAGGCAGAGAATAGATGGGGGTGGGGCCAGTCAGAATTTTTACTACCGGTTCTCCGAACTACTCAAAATTTCCACTACCGGTTCTCCAGAACTGGTCAGAACCTGCTGAAACCCACCTCTGCTCCAATGTGATGGTTCACCAAATAGTCAATGGATGACTGGGTACCCATTTCTAGAATATAAAACTTCACCATTAATGAATCTATTACACCGTAGTGAAAATAGCTCTTGATTCAGAACTTGCTATTGTTCTTGAAATTATTTTAGGTCTACCAAAGTTGCACTGAATCTATTGATCATCCTGTTGCACATTGCCAGTAAAAGCAATCATTTAGTTTAGTTTTGCCGTGATTGTTTCTCTGGGGACAGTGACTCATCAAATGATAGCAATAAGCAAACCAAGTTAATATTCTGGGACATTAGGATGATAATTTTGTTTTGATGTTATCCAGGTGGCATTCAATGTATATTGCCAGGAGAATGGTATTCAACACAGCTGGAGAATAAAAAAAAAAGGTTCATATCCAGGTGGAAATAGATTTGATTGCTACTTGCTGGAAACATTTTAAACAGGAGGGAATTGCATTAAATATACTGAGACTTTTGCACAAGGAAAGGTTGCATTTAGATTGTAATTCAAATTGGATTTGTGAATCTTTTAATGTAACATCCATAAAGAATCCAAATATGCATGAATAGCCATTATAGAAACTAAAGGAGAAAACTAACTTGGCACTTTTATTAATGAAAATATTCAGAAAATCCATTTTTTAACAATTCACCGCCAGGTCTAATCTTGAATAAGGAGGACTTTAGAATTTAGCCAAGAGTTTTAAATTGCAGAAGGGTCTTCTCTATTTGCTAAAGGTCTTGTGTGAATATGAATAACTGTGATTCAATCCCATTTCTGCCTAACGATTTTATTGATATTTGTCTTGCCTCCATCTACTTTAAATTAAGTTTTTGGGCCCTTTTTCTTGGCAACAAAGTTTGCATTTGGGATAGACAGTCTGTTCTTTTATTGGCATAAAGAGATTTTCATTGATCATTTCCCTTAATATATTCCCTCGTCTTTTCTCCCTCCTCAACTTCCCGTGTAAAGCCTTGTGCAACATCAACGAAGATTTATTGTCAATGATTTATTAAAATGTAATCTCCAGGTTAGTATGTATCATAAAATGAAATCTGCGGGCTATCTCGGTTTAAATGTGCAACCTACTTTGTCAAAGAAAACAAATGATTAAATTTTCATTAGTACGAGTAGAATTTGATAATGAAATAGGAAATGTCTTTATGAACCACCCAAGCTCCCTGAAGTATTAGGATATGTATATTGTAAAGCAATATACTGCTTAATTGTCATTTGGTGAGGGTGCAATTTGTCCTTAATGGTCACATTTTTTTCCCCTCGTCCTACCCGATCCTTTAATTTGAATTACCCAATCTTGTTTAATTTTTCCCTAGGAAAGGTTTCCGCTTGCCCTAGCAATATTATAGTTGCTAATTCAATTACACTGAAATAGTTTAATAGAAAATATAATTGCTTATTCATACAGAATACACATTAAGAAAGTGCAAAAGCTCATACCTCCGGGTAAATGCGTATTAGTACTTTGGAAACTTAGATGGGAATGCTAGATTGGCAAAAGAGTGGCTAATCTTTAATTGTTCATCACCTGCCTTCCAAATAATATGAATGGATCCAAACTAAATGACCACTCATTACCCGTTTCAATTTAGGAGCTTAGCTGGGGTCAGCGGATTGCTTATGCTGATCGCAATGATTTGAAGTTGTGATTACCATAAGCAATTTAAATTTTATCGATCCAACCTTCTGAAAGTTGTAATTGAGCAGAGAGGTTGGGCCTGTGGCTCTTCCAAATGAAATTGTACTCTGAAGCCGTCGCTGGATTACTGGAAGAATCGATAAGCAGTCAGTCACGTTAACAATGAAATAGCTCCATTAACATACAGCACTATTGGTGAAACTTTATTTAGGAAGGGTGTTGCGCGCACTTCATTGTTTCGTCAATGAATCTCCATTGTGGAGGGCAAAAGGATTGCTTATGTTTGCCTAATAAACAGGCGTCCTCCTCCATCTCCTCCTCCTCCTCCTCGCTAATTATGATCTACAAATCTAGCTTGATGGCTTAAGATCCGTTTCTGGGAGGGTGAGATTTAAAAGATGTGACCTAGTGCTTGGAACTGGGGGTTTGCATCTCATATCACCTTGGAAATGATTCAGGGCCTTCAATGTAATCCACACCATTCCAGTTGAGTCTAATTTGCCCTTCTCCTCTGCAGAACCATTGATTGTACCAAGGCTGCAATTTATGTGATTTTTCAACAAAGCCAATACGAAACTGGTTGCTCATATATCATTTTGCAGATGGTTCCCTACATTCATCCATGGTTTCAATGAAGATGCTGTCTTGACCAGAAGATGAGGCTTCCGGGTCATTATCTGACATGAAGTAGGGAACTAGAGGAGGAGTTGAGATCGTTCACCTACCTGATGTATGAAATTGTGCAACTTTGACACTTTCCCTAACAAACTTCTAGACCATGCATCCCAGTTGACTTTCAACCGTAGAGGATAGTACTAGTTTATTCAAGATATTTTGCATTGTACATATTCCATAATATCCAACAATATCCACCTGTGCAGCTAAAGTTAGTGACATACCAGCATTTGGAATAGAATAGAATAACAGAGTTGGAAGGGACCTTGGAGGTCTTCTAGTCCAACCCCATGCTTAGGCAGGAAACCCTACACCACATCAGACAAATGGTTATCCAACATCTTCTTAAAAACTTCCAGTGTTGGAGCATTCAAAACTTCTGGAGGCAAGTCGTTCCACTGATTCATTGTTCTAAGTGTCAGGAAATTTCTCCTTAGTTCTAAGTTGCTTCTTTCCTTGATTAGTTTCCACCCATTGCTTCTTGTCCTGCCCTCAGGTGCTTTGGAAAATAGCTTGACTCCCTCTTCTTTGTGACAACCCCTGAGATATTGGAAGACTGCTATCATGTCTCCCCTAGTCCTCCTTTTCATTAAACTAGACATACCCAATTCCTGCAATTGTTCTTCGTATGTTTTAGCCTCCAGTCCTCTAAACATCGTTGTTGCTCTTCTCTGCACACTTTCTAGAGTCTCAACATCTCTTTTACATCGTGGCAACCAAAATTGAATGCAATATTCCAAGCGTGGCCTTACCAAGGCATTATAAAGTGGAATTAACAGCATTGGGACAGACCAGCCTATACTTCAATTTATCTACAGAACCAAGTCTAAGCTTCCTTCTATTACTGCCATGATTCTTGCAGCAAACAGAGCAATCTGTTCAATGTCACTTTATATCATTAGTCCTTCATGAGCTGCATATATCCTCTAATACAGTGGGTCCCCAAACTTGGTAGCTTTAAGACTTGTGGACTTCAACTCCCATAGCTGGCTGGTGAATTCTGGAAGTCCACAAGTCTTAAAGCTGCCAAGTTTGAAGACCTCTGCTCTAA